>OZ016479.1:1562686-2162686 GCA_963966605.1 Caenorhabditis sulstoni
TGTCAAGCGGATGGCTGGCCAGACTCACCGGCCAATGGCGGTTTTTCGAGTTGCCATCTTGAATGATGACTTTGCAAAAAAAAAAAGAGAGGGGGTACTTAACGTCTCCGGAAAACAAGTAATTTTGCGATTAACAATTAGCAATTTAGCGATTAATAGTGCAATCCAGTGTCTTTTTATGGAGGAGGGAGGATGGGTTCAAATTTCTAGTAGACGTTCAGTTCAATTTGAAGTGAAAAAGAAAACACTTAGGAATTCGAAGAGAGGAGAGGGTCCTTCTGGAAAAATAAAAAAGAAGACGTCACCCACTTCTACCCTCCCTCCCATCAAGAATTCGCTCTCCGACCAACTGCCCACTGTGATCACTGAGCAAAAATGAAAGGGGGGGGGGGGCTAAAAATATTGAGATGGGCACCTTCTCCTGAATATTTCAGCACGTTCCGAATGCCCAGCTATCATTCTCATTTTCAGTCCGATTTCTTTTCAGAGAGAATAGTGTGTCAATTCAGGAGAGGGGAGACAGTCGAAATCGGTAGGAAAAAAAGTTACGAGATCGTCGAAACGTAAGCGGGGGGATGCGCACGGATTATCGGTTTTTCGGAAGGGTGGACACCGAAGAACGATGACATAGGGGACGCAGTTTTTCCGAAAAAAAAGCGAACGAAATTTCTCATTTTGAACGAAAAACTGGGTGAAAATGAGGAAATGAGAAATTCCTAAGAGAAAAGGAAGAAAAGAAAGAGAAATGAGAGCAAAGAACGGACAGAACGCATGGAGACAATATTGCTAATGTTTGAGTTGGCCTAACTTTTTTGTAGTGACACCTATCAAAATGGTTCAGTTACATGAAATACGTCAGATTTTGTGATCTATCGATTGGCGCAAAGATCGTGTTGATATCTTGATTTTGAAGCGAGTTATCAATGTTCTAGTGAGTTAACTATCAAAAATTCTTGGAAATTGAGGTAGGACCTCTGAAATTTGCAAGAAATTAGTGGCATTTCAAAGATTTTCGAAGTTTCTATACTTTTTGTTATAAGAATTTTATTGCGAATCGTTGCGGAGGTGAAAAGAGGAAAGAGCGAGAGAAAAGGAAGATAAGAAAGAGAAAATGAGAGCAAAGAGCGGGCAGGTGGCCTAACTTTTTTGTGCTCACCACTATCAAGACAGCCCAGTCACAAAAAATGTAGAAAATTTGAAAATCTTCCAAATGGCGTAAAGATCGTGTGAAAATGTTGAGATTGAGCCGAGTTATCAAAGTTTTAGTGGCTCAACTGAGCAAGTGTCACTAAAATTTGCACAACTCAGCTTGGAAGTGATATTTTTACACGATCTCTGCGCCATTCGACAGATCTCAAAATTTCAAACATTTTTTATCACTAGCCTATTTTTCTAGCGCTCAACACAAAAAAGTTAGAAGCGTTGTAACTTTAGCTGAAAGAAAGTGCAGTGTGACAGCTGATAGCCAAGGGGAGGGGGCAATGATTTATTTTTCACAAAGTGAACACTAACTCTTAGATATTGTGAACCAACTTTCAAAAATCCTGGTTGCATGACATTTTCAGCTCAATTCTCTCTGAAATCCTCAAAAATCCGATCCAATCCGAACCGATCCGATTAATCGTCAAAAACTGAACCGAACACTTCCGGGAGAACGTTTTGAGGAAGAGAAAAAGGAGAGAAGAGGAAGAGAAGAAGAAGGAAAAAAAATTGCGTATTGAATTCCAACACAATGTTTACACTGAGAATGCTTTCATTGCGAAGAGAGAGAGAGAGAGACGGCGACGACGACGCCACGCAAAACATTCCGGAACAATCAGGGAAATGAAAAACAGATTTCTTTTTCTTCGTTTTCCTTTTTTTCCTTCTTCCAGAAAGGCAACATCATCATCATCATCGTGTGGGCGGCGAGAAGAAAAGTGGACACTAATCGAATCGGAGGTGTGGTGCACCGATGAAAAATTGAATCACATTTGCCAGACATTAATGACATGTTTTGATTGGATTTGGAGTCGGGTTCGATTTCCGGATAACACGAATGAATCGCAAATGATAGAGTCAAAATCTTCCGAAAATCCTCCAACATCCTCCAACGACGCTCCGGCCTAATCCTCCAACGACGCTCCGGCCGTACGGAGGGGGGGGGGCCTTGAATGGAAGAGACGTGTCGATTTACGAGCGTCTCCGCTCCGCGAATTTTAAACTTCCCGCGAAGGTGTTCGTAAATCGACCCGTTACGACGGAGCATCGTTCGAAGAGGTACACCGTGACGCGAAATTGCGGACTTTTCACCAATCCTTCGGGAATATAGATTGAATCGCAGAAAAAGAGCTGAAAAACCGCGCCTTTCTCCAGTTTCGTCACCATCCCAAATATTCTCATTCTCAATTATGACACAACTGATCCGGCACAAGGTTCACTCCTATCCACTGACGTCAACGACTTCAACTTCAGAATATTCCCACGAGTAGCTGGTCTCGATTGAACAACAAGATACCTCACATCTAAATGTTAATGTTGTCGCAGTTCCATTTCCCCCACCTTGTGGGTGTTATATGTACATACAAACGTGTAGCCCCACATCACTTTCCGATAATTTGACCCTCCCTCTACGGACTACTAATTGTTATTCGAAAGAAATTCGCAAAGTTCATCGAGTCCCCCCTAGTTGTATCATTGTCGTCATCACCATGTGGACGAGATCACTGAAACTGGCGATTCCCACGATACGCACGCAGTCTGGAGGTATAAAACGAGCGACGAGCAACGAGCAACGAGAAACGAGAAACCGCCTATTTTTCGTAGTCAGACGGGTGTGCTGTGTGCCGAGCGGGCCACCTACTAATTAGCCCGTCTCCCACTTTTCTCTTTCTCTCTCTCTCAAAATAACTCACTCGTTGGTTCAGGTGCCTACCGAATGCTCGCCACACACAACCAGCTCAATTCCAACGCGCTGGAGCTCAAGAAGACGTTGGCGCCCTACTTTGACGGCTTCAACAAGACGACCGAGGCGGCCGACGCGGAGGGCTCGATGAAGTTCATGCATCCGCAGGGCGTCATCGTTCAGAAGGACACCACGTCGACTTTTGGGAAAGAGGGTGCGTTACCTTGTGTGACTATTTCCTGTTCCTTATCACCTACAAACGTACATACATAGACACGTATCAGTGCGCACTACTCGGTGTTGTTTCCAGCGCTCACCGATCTCTTCAAACGTTGGTATGACTTCACCGGCCCCTACCACTTCAACGTAAGCGCATGAAAATTTGAAAACTGATAAGCGAGCGAGAGAGAAACGTTTTCAGCGCTACAACGAAAAGTACAGCGGCGGCGGCGACTGGATCGTCGTCGAGTCGAAGATGGAGCTGATCAAAGTGCACGACGGGCAGCCGATCCTTCGCGGCGACGTCACCCACATTTGGAAGCGGGAGCAGGAGAAGTGGCTCATGTTCTACGAGATGTACCACGTGGAGCAAGAGGAGTGAGCTCGAATAATGGAGTTTGCGCCTGTGTGTCAACTGTGTACTCACATGATTCCATTATCATCTATTTATTTTTGGCCGTCTCAATAATATAAAACTGTCATTTAATCGTATTCAAATAAAACTTTCAGCACGGCGATCCGTAGATATTGTGCGGTATCATTATCTGGAAACCAAAAAAGTTCAAACTTAGATTTTCAACGAATCCAAAACCAAATGAGAACATAAAGCTGAACTAATTTATTCGTTCCGGTTCGAGTGTCAGGGCGGGTGTGTGGCAACAAAATGGTCATTCAACGGTAGTGTTACGGTAGTCGGTAAGAATTACGGTCGCCGGTTTCGCACTTACTTTTGGTTGCGGCGGACGGTAGGCGTGGTAGACAAAGTCCGGCTCGTGCTCTTTTTGGCGCAAGTGTTGAATCTGAGAGTTGAAAGTCAGGGCCTAGAAAACTAAATTCGAAAAAAATCTTGGAAATCCATCGAATATCGCAAAGAGCGCCCTTTTTGAAGCTTAACTTTGACCATGTATATCTTGAAAACTAAAATAGCTACGAGAAAGTTGTCAACTACAAAAACATGGGAAATTTTTTGCTGATCATGATTGTAGTTGACAACTTTTTTCTAACTCTGCTAGTTTCAAAGATACTACTAAATTATTGGGTGTACGCGGTAAGCCGTAGTCACTAGAGTATCAATTTTGGCTTGAAATCAGTGATTGCACTTTTGTATCCCCCCCTTTAACCAAAATTCTGTCAAGAGCCGCTTACCTTTCTGAATATAAAGAGCATCGAGACGCATCCGAAGAAGAAGATCATCAGCGTCAACGTGATCAGTAGAATCGTCTCGTTGAACTGATTCGTCGACGAGATCGGCTCCTCAGACATCGACGACGACGTGTTCATGTGACTGTTCGTGATGAGGCTGACGGGTAGTTTGCAGCAACCTTTCTCACAACAACCCGACGCCAGTGGGCACGAGATGGTCACCGTCAGATCGTCGCCATTGTGATTCGCATCGTAGACGCAGAGGTGAGCTGAACCTGAAGAGCACGATGACTCTATCCGGTGATTAGCATTGAGAAATAGGAATGGAAAAACAAAACAAAACGAAACGAAAAACGAACCGTCAACAGTGGAGGACAGCAGCCGTTTGATGGTCAGTGAGGCGACCATCGGCGGCTTCGACAAGGCGCGAAATCGAATGACCTGAAAGATATCCGAGTCCCCAACCGGGAGTGTGTGTGTGTTGTTTGTCGAGCGTTTTGCACGATCTGTTCAATTTCGCGCCCCTCATGTGTCATCCGATCGCACGAATTTATGTACATATCGAAACATTCGCCCACTCTACATATTTTCGCTGATGAGCCGAGTTTCGGGAGGTAACTTTAGTTAGGGTTTGGGGAAAAAAATCCGAAAACAAATTGGGAGGCTATTGGGCGGCGAACCGGTGAATGGAAGCGTAGGGCACTGTGTATTGAAAAGGGGACGAAATGAATGGATTGTAGGTGTTTGTGCAGTGCTTTTAGGGGGGGGGGGCAGGAAGTCGAAATGGTCATGGTCTGGTTTTGGAGGAAGGTGCACTGAGAGCCCGAAGTTCTATGGGTTTTCGAGCGGAAATGGGGTAATCGAAAAGTCCACAAAAGTGCGTAGAATAGGTACCGTATACTGAAAAAAGTTTTGGATCGATCAAATCGTTCTGAAAAAAGCTATGCTCGAAAAACCATGCAAGACGTTCTGTGCTGTAAAACCCGTCATAGACGGGCACCTCATTTCAAATCGGAGTATCTCGGAAACTAGCAAAGTTAGAAAAAAGTTGTCAACTACAAACTTGATCAGTAGAAAATTTACCGTGTTTTTGTAGTTGGCAACTTTTCTGTAACTATTCTAGTTTTCGAGATATACCCTGCAAAAGTTAAGCTTCGAGAAGGGCGCTTTTTGCGATATTCGATGGATTTCCAAGATTTGTTTGGGAAACATCGGAGAATATCAAATTCCCTGTAGCTTCTACAGAAAAAAAAACATACTTTTTTTGACACGAAATGGGTTCTGCTAAGTTGCCAGGGAGAGGATGGAGGGACTAGGATTTCCAATCCCCCCCCCCCCAAAAAAAAGTTAGGCCACGACCAAACAAAACCAAAATGAAACAGCGGTTCAAATTTAGAAAGAAAGCTTCAAAAACACTATTAAATACTTAAAACATCAAAACTACATTCTCAAGCGATATTATTATCATGTTCATTAAAACTCGAAAAAAACTGTGAAAAGTTTCTTAACTGAAGTTTAAGTTTCTCAAACAAGAAAATACAAAATTGTCGGGACTAGATCAATTTCAGATCAAGATAAAGATCAAAGAAGGTGCCGATCGCAAGAGTGAAGATCCGTTCGTTTAAAAAGAGCGACGGCGGCCTAATGAGCAAACAATGTACATTGGCTTGTCGATCCAGCCTGACGGGTCATCCGCCCCCTCTCACGATCCGTTCGCGGCGATCCGTTCAGGATGTGCTTTCCGGGTATCACACAATATGTATACCCCCCCCCCCTCTTCACTTGTTCTTTTTCCGCTTTATAACAAGTTTCTTGATCTTAGGTCGCATTGATTACGTGGAAGAACAGTTTTTGCAAATGTTAGGCTCTGGAATTAAAGTTAGGAGAAATGTTTTGTTTGAAATTGCTTTTGGTTAAAATTTGAACTCTAATCTAATTCTATGGCCGTGTATTTCGAAAATTTATTCAACATCCCAAAAATCATATGATAGCGGCTACTTCGGGAAGTTCACCTTTGACGTGGCATATCTCGAAAACTAAAATTGCCACAAAAAAGTTACCAACTACAAAAATATGGGCAATTTTACGCTGATCATGTTTGTAGTTGACAACTTTTGTCTAACTCTGCTAGTTTCAGAGTTATTGTTTGAAGTTCAGGCACCAGAAATAACTTTCCCCTACATTTTTTTGCGGTACCATGTAAATAACTTGACTAGGAGAGGTGATTGTGAGCTCAAAAACTCAATGTATGTGTATTTTCTAAATTTATAAGTTAATTTCAAATCCAGCCCAATGGCAAACCAATTTACAGTTTACAGTGCACAAGCAACTCCTCCAAATCGCCATTTTGGAATTCCAAGGCGGTATCCCAAACCCAATCTATATTCGTTGTGTATTTTCCAAATTCATTACAAAACCATCCGAAAGCCGAACCATTCGGCGAGTACAGAGTACACAAACACACGCATGTGGGGGAAGGGCTCTCAACGGAGCCTCATACTGGTGACTATCCGTCCCGATTCACTTTGATTCATATGCACAAATACGAACGATATGTGGACGTAAACACACACACACACATCCCTCTTCATCATCGACTTCCCAATTCGATCTATCGATTCCTATTCCTCTTCCTATTTCCATTTTCATCTCAATTTCGATTTCGATTTCGATTCCTCACCTCGAAAAAAAAAAGAAGAAGTCTTCCGTTTCAATCGGTTTCGCCCGTGCGCCAACCCCAAATCCGAACCGTCAACACAGTTTTCTTTGTTTTTTTTATTCGGTCCGTGTTCGGACAAAACACTAGTTTCACTCTTTTCAGTGGTTTGACGCTGAACAACACGGAACTACTCGTTGTGTCGTCGGGGGATTTGTATGAGCAGCAGTTTTCTACCGCCTAAGTTTGTTGGTCAACAAGTTCGACACTCCTCGTTGTGCTCGTTTTTTTTTCCTCGGGCTTTTTGGAGTGGAGTGGTCATTTCGTGCTCATTTCGTGCTCATTTCTCGCGCCTGACAAGCTTTGGGTTAGGTCGTGGCCGAACTTTTTTTCTGGGGGAGGATTGGAAATCCTAGTCCCTCCATCCCCTGGTAACTTAGCAGGACGCATTTCTTTTCAAAAAAAGATGTTTTTTCTGTAGAAGCTACAGGCAATTCAGTATTTTCCAATGTTTCTCAAACAAATCTTTGAAATCCATCGAAAAGCGCCCGTTTTTGTTCTGAAGCTCAACTTTGACAATGAATATCTCGAAAATCATGAGAGTTAGAAAGAAGTTTCCAATTGAAAAAACATAGGAAATTTTACGCTTATTATGTTTGTAGTTGACAACTTTTCCATAACTTTCCTAGTTCCTGAGATATTCAAGTTTGAAGTGAAGTTCATCTCTATAAAGGGCTCTGTTATGGAAGGGTTCATGTTGTTTTTCCCGCAAGGGGGCCGTGGCCTAACTTTTGCAGTTTTGCCTTTCTCTTTCTCTCTTTCTCTCTCTCTCTCTCTATCTCGTTTTCCAAAACAGCCCCAATCCCCCCCAGACCTATCCAAACAAATTGAGCCGCCTCGCCGCCGTCGACCCGTCTGTCCATGATCCTTCCTGACACCACCCATCGAAAGGGCGGAAAAGCGAAAGAGAAAGAGAAAGAGGAAAAAAAGGACAGGAGAAAAAATTCGAAACGAAATGAGTCGGCCTGCCCGGAAATTCGCTTGTCACTTCTCACCCGTTTTTCCCTCCATTCCAACTCGATTCCATTCTTTTTCCGATCCCAGGTCACAGGTTATGCGGTAGAGAGGGGGAGGTGGTGCCTTTTTCAAGTGCACTCTGCACAGAGTAATCACGAATTGATACCTTTTATTGAAAAAGAGAGAAAGCGCCGAGTATCTACTCTAAAATTGAACTGTGTCAATAGGGCCGAGATGGAATTCCATTCGCACCAAACTTGGAGGGGGGAGCGGTCTAGAGGATGCTTTTCGAGAGTCACCCACCCACAGTCGTCACTTTTCTATCGCTTTTTGTGCGGACTTTTTGCGGTGTCGGAACTTTGATTTACCATAGTTCAAATTTGCTTCCTATCTACAGTCAACCAACCTAAGTTCCCTTAAACTTTACTTGTGAATGAGAAAACTCGTGATTTTTAACAGTCAATTCAATGAGTTCTAGTCAAGTTTACAGTCACAGTCACAATCACAGTCAGTGTCACAGTCCTAGTCCAGTCAATTTGCTACAGCCATGTCAAGTTAACTTATAGAAACTGAAGTTGCTTTGTCAAAATCAATTTTTCATCTGTAGTCAACGTTTGTTTTTCAAAGTCAATTTACAGTCAATGTTAGGGTCGAAGTTCTTAAGCCGTAGTTAACTTACAGTCAATGCCAGAGTCAAAGTCACTTCTGTACATATATGACTATAGTCAAATGACCCGATTTCAACTCATTCCTTTCAATCTTTCAATCAATCTGAAACCGTTGACTCTGTTTTCCAGTACATAATGAATTTCAGACAAAATAACTGAAATTTTCCAGATTCTACCCTAGATTCAACTACCTCGCATCCTCGCCAACTGCCGCTCGATCGAACATCGCAGGTAAGTGATACCCACCCTCACACAGCCCAAAGAAGTGTCTCATCCACCTCTGAAAACCGACGAGCGCTCTCTTGATCGCTGCTACCAACTTTTTGATTCCGTCGACTCGTTTTCCGCGCGCGCGCGCGCTCGCCCGTGCCGAGTCTTCAGTTGAGAACCAGTTCATGTAAGTGTTTGCTCATGGTGCATTTCGCACCGGGGCAAGTCTTCCGCGCGCAAGTCGCATTCAGTCTCAGACTGCTAACCTCTTGCCGCCAAACTCGCCGCTTTACTATGCGTTTTTCCAGTTGAAGATGAGCTTTTTGAGATTGGAAACTGCTCATTTGTGTTTTTTCTGATTCTTGAGCTACTTTTGATCTTCTTAGTGCTAAACTTCAAACCACAATAACTATGAAACTAGCAGAGTTATGAAAAAGTTGTTAACTACAAACATGATCAGCTTAAAATTTCCCATATTTTTGTAGTTGGCAACTTTTTTGTAACTGTTTTAGTTTTCGAGATATGCCACGTCATAGGTGAACTTCCCAAAGTAGCCTATTTTATGATTTGTTTGTAGTAGAGAGTTAGAGTCCAGAGTCAAAGAACACTTATCTCTATGGAAAGTTGTGTTTTTTTTGGATCAATTCCATGACCCTCCGAGACTTTTTGCTAAGAAAAATCAGAAGAAAAACGTAACTTGATAAACTTTTCCAGCTCCATGACCCCCCTAAAAGTCTAGGCATCGATGAAAGTTGCCATTTTCTCGGGGAAAAAAGGGAAATTCGCATTGTTTGGCATGAGACACAAACTTTGCGAGGTTGCGAAGAAGCGAATTAGCTGCACCCCTCCTGCCATTTTCTGTACACTTTCCGCGCGCGCGCGCTCGCGTTCCATTGTTGAAGGCTGCTCGCTCGGTCGCCACTCGAGAGCAAGCGACTCGTCCGCGCGGAAAAGCCTCCGCGAGCACCGCCAGCAAGAAGTCTACTTTCTTTCTTTCTTTTCTTTTCTTCTTTCTGACTTTTCCTCTCCGAATTTCAAGCTCCAAATTATCGATTGATTAGATTGGACTACTGAAGTTTGAAAACAACTTTAATAGGGTATAACTGGAAAACTAACATAGTTACAGAAAAGTTGTCAACTACAAAAACATGGGAAATTTTACGCTGATGAAGTTTGCAGTTGACAACTTTTTCATAACTCTGCTAGTTTCCGAGATATTACGGTTTAAAGGACACGCACTAAAGGGGGGTCTTTGGGCTTACGGTAATCACCTCTAAATAGCCGAATTGAGCTGCGAAAGCTTCTCAGTTACCAAATACCAACCAATCCCCCCCCACACACCTTTATTGACTGACATGACGTTTTTGACAACAAGTCAAATAGGAGCGTCGGCGATTGATTCATCCGTGGACGGGGGGGAGAAAGAGGTGGAAGAGACACCCCCCTCTTTGGGCAATTTGTACTAATCCCTTCCCGCAGTTTCTGCCCTTTTTCAGTTTTCCAACTTCCCTCGCAAAGTTTCTCAAGATTTCCTCTCAACTCTTCGGATCTCGTGGCAACCGGTGGGACGGTTTGCCGTCGAGCAACGGCGCCGGTCCCAACAATCCCACTCTTTTCGCGTAGGCCTCTCTTTCTTTTTCTTTATTCTTTGCTCGTTCCTCTCATTTCGCATCCCAATCAGAAGATTCCAGTCAGAACGCGGCACTCGGTCCCGAACAAGTCATGTCCACCTCGTCGACGAGCAACGTGGCACAGCTGCAACAAATCGGTCAGGTGGCCGGAACCGGACCCGACGAGGTCTTCCAACACGGCACGATCGGCCGATTCATTAGGATGGAGTTGGAAGGTGAGCACGAGCGCGCCGAGGGCTCGCCGAGCACACTGGAACATTCCACCCCCAAATGAGATGGGCAAACATGAAAATGAGGCATGTTCGGTGGGATGCTGCCGCATTGTTTCTTGTGCAAATAGCATAGTCACCGAGGGCTCAAACATGGCTCTTTGTCTTTGGGTTTATCTGGAAATCACTGAAATTCGAATATGTTAAAGTTTCTTTTTGTTTTCGAGTTTATAACGGCGCTCTTGAGGTGTCCAACTTTGGCATGGTATATCTCGAAGACTACAATAGTTAGAAAAAAGCTTGTAACTACAAAAACATTGACCATGTCATGCTCATCAGTTTTACAGTTGACAACTTTTTCATAGCTCTGCCAGTTTTTAAGATATTCCGGTTTAAGGCTCACCCACTTCTCAGATGTTTTGAGCGTTTACAAAACTCCGCCAAAGTGGGATTCCCGAGGTTCTTAAAGTTGCCACGTGGCATTCTTGTGTCGATTTACGGTCCCCATCGCGTTTTCTGTGCGAGACCCGTCCAACGGGGCCACATCGATGCCTAGACACAAAAACATGACGTGGCACCCACCGTACCCACCCCAACCATTTTCAGGCGGCTTCTCGTCGTTCGTCCGCTGCATCTACGAGGCGAAACGGACAAACAACAACACCGTGACACTGGTCTGCGAGCGTGACCAGGAGTGCTGCGAGCACGGATGCTGTCCCAAGGATCAGCATTGGATGGCCGGCGTCTACGTGCTGCTGGCCTTTGTGCTTCTGGTTTTCGTCGTCGGCACGTGTCTCATGATCTGTTGCTATCAGCGATCGAAGAATCGTCAACGGAAGGAGGAGCTGGAGGCGGCCGAGTACCGAAACGCCGGCTATGCTCCGTCGCAGGTGAGAGCCCGACTTAGGCCTAAGTTCATTTTAGAACTTCGAAGAGTTCTAGAAAAATGCGTTCCGACTCAGTTCATTTTCAAGTTGCTCATGTGGCCGTGGCCTAGAAACCCTAAACAAACTTCAAACACTCCCAGCGGATTTGGATTCCTAGGCCGTGGCCGACGTTTCAAATTAGTTTTCGCGCCAAGTCTAGTGGAGCGCGCTTTTAGTCGACCGTACAAGAAAGAATCGAAAGTTAGTCCACGGCCATAGTTATAATTGGCGGAAAGTTTCAAAAATTCATCTGTGCCACCTAAAACGCGAAACTTAGGCCACGGCCACGTTCACAAAAATAACAATTCGGTTTTTCCATTCAAAAACCGCTGTTTTCTCCAGGTCGGCGGTGGCGCCTACTCTTCCTACGGCGGTCCGACCTACTAGAACATTCATCCAATAACTCTATCTATTCTTTATTTATGACCCCCCCCCACCTGCCTTATCTCATTATCTGTATATAATCCATAATTGTCCTAAAGCCCTGAACACTTAACTATCATATTTTCTCTTAAAGAACTGCACTCTCGAGGCTCAACTTTAACAGGGTATATCTCAAAAACTAAAATAGCTATCAAAAAGTTGTCAATTACAAAAACACGGTAAATTTTACGCTAATCATTTTTGTAGTTGACAACTTTTTCACAACTCTTCTAGTTTCAGAGATATTGTGGTTTAAAAGCCACGCACTTGAGCGCCGTTCTATTAGAGTTTCTAATCCCTCTGAGTTTCTGATTTGTTTTTGCTCAACTCAAGTCTTTTCCCCCATCATCCAATTTTCTTTTTCGCTGTTTTTTTTATTCGTGCCCGCTCTCCCCCGCCTGTCTCGTCGAATGAATCGTTTCCTCTTTTTTTATGAGCGTACCCCCCTTTATGATGACGTTGATGATGATGATGCCGTTTGTCGAAGTAGTTAATCCGAAAATAGTCAGTGGAGTGTATATACAAAACACAACTTGTGGCAGTGGCCAGGCTGACCTTGCCGAGACATTTCACCGAAAATCGGTGAACCGACTTTTTTTTCGACCCCCTTTAAAGCGGCTTAAAGGGGTAGCATATGGAAAAAGCTTCGAAGACTAGACTACAAGGTAGCTTGGAAAGCGTGCATTTAGTATCACTTTTCATTCCAATTTGAACTCGATTTCCAGTTTTCTCGTCGAACACTGTTGAAAATTGAAATTTTTGTTTGCAATTAGTGTTTTGGAGACCACCTATTTAAACCCACCACTACTCACCGGAAATCGAATTCCCGATTACAACAAACAGTCATCGTAATCGTAATAGTAATCCTAATCCAACTCTCGACCGATTCACATCTCATGTGTTTTTCCCCTGATTCACCCACATCTTTTCCCCTCATTGTTCTCCGCTTCCCGTGTTTCAGAAATCAAAACAGTGTCCAGAAAATGACGGCATTCTCGTTGTTCGTCGTCGTCATCGTCGTCATCGCGCTATGTTTAGTGTCCACCGCTTCGACGGCAGTTATTCAGAATCGGCCTCAACAGGTGGTTTCACCGTGTGTTTGCGGGCCTTTCCTGATAAAAATAAAACCTATTTCGAGTTTAGGTAGAGTCTAGCACGTCGGCTCCGTGGAGCTCACAACGCGATTCTTCGGGAGAGCGAGTTCGACGACAGTACCCGTATGGTGTCGGGAACTATGGATACGGGAACTATGGAGGCTATGGAATGTACGGCGGCTATCCGGTGAGCAGTGCCACGTGGCATCATTAGAAGGTTATTGGAAGCGCGCTTCACCGCACTTTTGGCGTCTGCGTCTCTTTTTGTCTACAGGGGGAAAGAAAGAGAGAGAATGCGGTGGAGCGCGATTCAACCCTGGCCCGACTAAACGTTAAACTGCCGCGTAAATTGAGAAACCATGCCTAGTTAGTCAAGTTTTGATGAGTCAACAAGATAGTTCGATGGAGCACAATTTCACAACTGGAAGTCGTAACATTCATATTTGAAAGATATCTGCCATTGGCGCTTGTGCCACTCATTTTGGCGTATGTCTAGCGGATGGCTGGCCGATGTCAGGCGCCATTTACCACACTAACCCGCCAATGGCCGTTAACCCCGTCAATAATCTCCAAAAACTTTGCAGTACAACAACTACAACTACGCGGGATACACCGGCTACCAGTACCCGTACACCAACGGAATCTTCCCACTCCAAGGCGGCTACTATCCGGGCAGCATCGTCGGTTCGGGCTCAATTTGGGCCGCCGGCGGTGGTCTCGTCGGAAATATGCTCTCGTTTCTGATCGGCTAGACACCTGGAATGTCTCTAGGATGTGCACACCGCGCTCCACTGCACTTGGCGCGAAAGTTCGAAACGCGTTTGTTTTCAAATTTCGCGCCAAGTCTAGTGGAGCGCGAGAATAGTCTATGAATAAAACGTTGTGTACAGAGTATCACATTTTCAGAACTTGAAATTTCAATATACTATTCTCGTAGAAACGATACCCTACTCAGAAGAAAACCATGGCTACAAGTACCTCTTCTCACTATTATAGATTGTTTTTCAAATTTGGTTTGGATAGTTCCACTAAAGAGTACATAAAAGTGGTGATTATCTTTGAGGATAGAAAATTAAGAAAAAAGTTTCAGTGGAGCGCGAGAAGGTGCCGCACAAAAATAGTATATGAATGAAACGTTCTCAGGCGAGTTTCCGCCAAGATTGCAGGCGGAAACGGCCAGATTTCAGCCAGAAACCGGCCAGCTGTTGGCCAAGGTCCCGCCAACCTGAGTTGTGTTCAGAGTACCCCCCCCCCCCGGCCGCTGTCAATCAATCTCTACGTGTTCTCCAATCCCCCCCTCCCCTTCCCTTTCCTTTCAATTGTTTTCACTTTTCTCTCTCTCTCTCTCTTGCTCTCTTTTTCTCTAATTTGCCGCATTCGATGTATGTGTCTCATAAAAAACGTCTGTTGCACCGCGACAAAAATGGAAGAGTGAAAGTGGCAGCGATGAAATTGGAATTGAAATTGAAACGGAATCGGCGGGCGCGCTAATGAAAAAACGTGCTTCGAAATTAGAACAATTCCTTTTTTTCTGTTATTTGTGTTTCATTTAAACTTTTCGATGAAACGTAGGAAAATGGAATCATTTTGATCGTATGAATTCGATGAAGCGCCACTGGCGGATGACTGGCCGATGTCGGGCTGCTAACCCACTTTGAAAGCGCCACTGGCGGATGACTGGCCGATGTCTGGCGGCTAACATGCCTTGAAAACGCCACTGGCGGATGACTCGCCGAGATCAGGCGGCTAACCCACTTTGAAAGCGCCAGTGGCGGATGATTGGCCGATGTCAGGCGGCTACCATACTTTGAAAGCGCCACTGGCGGATGACTGGCCGATGTCTGACGTATGTCAAGCGGATGACTGGCCGCCGGTTCAACCCGCCAATGGCTGTTCTCTGGCGCAAAAGTTCCCGAGTTTGTCGCAAAATGAGTCTACGAATCTCACCCCTCAGGCCCGTGCCCTTCTCCCTTTTTCATTTCCTCCCACGTCTTCATGTGCCCCGCAGGCGTTTTGACCTCTCTTCTTCCATCTTCTCTCATCAGAAGACGACGACGTCTTCGGGAAATTAAACTCGCTTCCATTTCCATTTCCCGCCCCTTGTCGATGTCGTCGTCGTCGTCTACCTACCGTAATCCCGTTTGACGCTCCTTCCACGCCCATCTGTCACTTTTCAATCTTGTCTTTACATCTTCTTCTTCGAATACCTACATCCATCTTTCGGGATTTGGGTCTTGTCGTGTCGTGTCGTTTTCTTTTCTTTTCTCTTTACCCCCCCCCCCTTTTTCTCCCCCTCCTTTTTCCTGAATACACCGAGTTGATTAAAGTGAGAGGGGAGTTGTCTTCTGTGACATCGTCGAATTCAATTTGGCTGAAAAGACGCTGAAACGAAAGAAGCTGGAAAAGTCACGACGAGCTGACGCAAAAACAACTGAAAACTGACAACAAAGTGGATTAATTTCTTCAGCACGAGAGGGGGAAGCGTTTTCGCTCTTCCTTTTCAAGAGGTTTTGAAGTTTTAGAAAAGTGGGTGGTGCCACGTCATCATTTGGATTCTGAAGTCGAAAGTGCACTGGAACTCGGCCGAATTCTGGAAAATACTCGGAGGATTATCTGCGGTCTTAGGCTTAGGCCTGGGCAGCAAAGAATATGACATTTTATTATCAGTATTGGTATGTACCAGACTGGTACCTTAGAGTGCTTGGCGCCAGGTTGGCGGGTGAGTCTGGCAAACCATCCGCATGACATACGCCAGTGGCGCCTGGAAAGTCGGTGGTCCTTCGAAAATCGTCGTTTCTCCCTTATTCACATCTTCATAAAGACGTCTTCTATTTTCGCACCGTTACCATCACCGACGACTCACACACCACACAACAGAATCTAATTATCTGAAAATGAGACGAAGATGAAGAAGAAGAGGAAGAAGACGTCAACGTCTTCATCTCGACACTCACACACCCACCCACTTGGCGACGTCGACGCCGACGCCGACTCGTTCTCCATTGTCATCGCTCTCAGTCTCCGTTTTGCTCCGCCCATTCTGCTCGGGCTCCGGCGGCGGCGGGGGGCTCCGCGGAGCATTAGCATTTTTTGGTCTCATTACACAATTCGGGCAATCGTGCTCGCTGCTCTGCGGAGCCCGCCGCCAATGAATGTGAGCTTCAAGCTTTTTTGACATAGAGCCAGGCTCTCGTCGCTTGCGGGCTCGCGCGCACATTTGCAATATATTCCGATAGTCGTTCATTCTCACGTGCATTCTCATGTTGATTATCTTGTGCATTCTCATCTTCATTCTCCTGTGCATTCTCATGTGCATTCTCATGTGCATTATCATGTGCATTATCATGTTGATTATCTTGTGCATTCTCATGGTCATTCTCCTGTGCATTCTCATGTGCATTCTCATTTTCGTTCCCCTGGTCTTTCTTATCTTCATTCTCATGAACATTCTCATGAACATTCTCCTGTGCATTCTCATATGCATTCCCATGTTCATGCTCATGTTCATTCTCGCTTTCATTCTCATGTTCATGATCATGCTCATTCTCGCTTTCATTCTCGTTTTCCAAACAAGCCTCCCCCAATCCCTATCGTCGTCCATTTCTCGGGAAAAATGGGTTCCAAGAATCAGAAATTCTCAGGTTCCCTGACGCCGTCATCACTCGGCCATTAAACCCCTCCCGCCTCCTGAGCCCATTCCATTGCTTTCTCTCGCCTGTTCTCTTCTTCATGCATTTCTAGGGTTGATTGGAAGTGCGCTCCGCTGTCCTTCTCGTCTGCGTTCTTTTTTCCCCCTCTTCGCTGCGTTTTCAGCGACTATGTAGAACGATTTCGAAAGGAAAAAACACTAGAGAATCGCTGGAAATTTTCAGTTTTTTTTCTTCCCACGCCGAACCGGAAGTCTCGTTTGCACACATACTAGCGGCGAGAATATAATGAGAAAAAGAAAAGAATAACAAAAAAAATGTGTGTGATTCATGTTTTCTGACATGAGACAGTAAGGGTACAATGATCAGTTGTAGGCTTTGAATTGAACGGCCACGAAGACGTCAACGTCTTCTAGAAATCGACATCATCCATTCCTTCTGAATCGTTTTTTCCAGAAAACATTGGTAGACCCCCCCCCCCTCCCTACCTCATTGACGGCTATAAATATGTACACTCCACCGTCGTTTCCTCTTCCTCTTCCTCTTCCTTTTCTCTCTCTCTCTCTCTTTCTCTTTCTCTTTCCCACTCTTTTAGCCCCCCCCCCCCCAACGGCTTCTTTCTCAGAAATCCACCTCTATTCAGCTGATTCGCTCGTCTCTCTCTCTCTCTCACCTTATTAGCCTGATTTTGCCAGTGTGTGTACATGACTTTTTCACATACATGTATATGTCACATTCATTCTCCCCGCCATGTATACTCCTTTCCACTTGTTGCTCACGGGCTCACATGTGCTCTTTTTTCATCCCTCCCTCCCTCTCCCTCTCTCTTCCTCTGTCTCTAATACAAATCCGATTCTTGTCGGAAAGTTCAACCGCCGCTCGCCTAATCTGGTTTGACGTGTGTCTGTGTGTGTGTGTGACGAGCTCTTCACTAATTTCCAGTGAATCCCTTTTCCGATTTTCAAACGGAAAGAATGCGTGTATTTTGGAAATTTTTTTGGGAAGTTGAAGTCAAAGTCAAAGTCAAAGTCAAAGTCAAAGTCAAAGTCAAAGTCAAAGTCAAAGTCAAAGTCAAAGTCAAAGTCAAAGTCAAAGTCAAAGTCAAAGTCAAAGTCAAAGTCAGAGTCAAAGTCAAATTTCCAAGTCTAAGATGTTGCTGGTCAAAACTTGGATAGTCATTAACGCAAACCGACACTTTTTTTTGAAAGTCACCAGGTTTTTTGTTCGAAACGGAAGCAATGCGTGTATTTCGTAAATTATTTTGGGGAACTGAAGTCAAAGCCAGAGTCAACAGTCAAAGTTTGGATAGTCACAAACTAAAACTTGATTCGTCATTGGCATTCCAAAAGTTTCGTTTTAAGTCAAAGTTGAAATCAATCTCATAGTTAATGTTTCGGAGAGTCAAAACTTGGTTAGCAATGATTCACGATCTGACCATTTTTTTTTGAACTGGCGTTGAAAACTCTGAGCAAATTTTATATGACTCACAGTCAATTGTTCAAATTGTAGGTATTTTGGTGGACAATCTGGAAAGAAAAAAATTGTCCAGAGGGACTGCCGACAAAAAAATCTCGCAAATTCCAGCTAATTTTTTTCAACCGACTGCCAAAGTGCCTTCAATTTGAGTGGGCCAGTGAGTTTTATAAAATTTTGCTTAATTTTCAGCGCGCGATTCTCGACCACCCAAATCTTGACTATCAGTGTCTTTGACTAACAAACTGACTCTAAATAAAACTTTCGAAAAAAAAAGAGTCTACATACAAAAGAGATTGTGACCAAGATCGAATTCGCGACTGTAGTCCATTCTCAGGCATAGTAGACCTCCGATCGTAGTCAATTTTTCGGCAATAGTCAATTCCAGGTGAAAGTCAGTTTCCGGTCGTAGTCATAATCTAATCACATCCAAATCCCGGTCAAAGTCAATTCTCGGCCGTAGTCAATCCTTGGCTATAGTCAATTTTCCTGTCGTAGTCAATTTCCCTGCTGTAGTAACTTTCCCGGTCAAAGTCAATTTCCAGACGTAGTCCAATCTTAGTCAAATCCCGGTCATAGTCAATTTCTGATCTTAGTCAACTTATCGGTCGTAGTCAAACACCGACCGTAGTCCACGCTCTGTTGTACTCAATTCCCGAATAGACCCACTTCCCGTCCGTAGTCAATTTCCCAAAAAACCGTCCTAGATCCAAGTGCCTAGAACTCTAAGACCCTCCAAAAAAAAAAAAAGATGATGAGAAAGAAATCCTCTTCCAGGAAAAAAAAGCCGCGCTGTGAAATCCTACATGTGTCCTCCGAAGCCCTAAAAAAACCCGGCCTCAGTTTGAAATTGAACACTTTTCCCGCCGCGCAAACCGATTCTCTTTTCGGCTTCCCATTTTTCCTTCCGCCCGCTAATAAATTCGTCGTGACGACGCCGCCGCGGTTTTCCGAAGCAAAAGTGTCTCCAGAGACCGCCGCGAGTCGCAATTAATTTGTTGGCAGTGTGCCAACAATCAGACGATTCTCCGGTTTTCTCTTTCCTTTCTTTCGTGGCGAGACCCATCCGCCGAAAGACGTTTTGCACAAGAGTATTCTAGTTGTTGTTCCGAAGCATGCACAAATGTTCATATTAGTTTACGTTTACCCATCCCTTTTTTCGCCTTCTCTTCTCAATTTTCGCACATTCCGAGACAGAGGCGAAGACAGAAATAAACATATTTACAGAAGAGCGAGAGTGGAAAACGTCTTCGACGCGCGAAAAAAGAAGGCGAATTTCGCTTCCCCCCTCCCTCCCTCAAAATTTTTCGAGCTGAAACTCGATGTGAACATCGTTTGGAGCACTTTTTCGAAAGTACCATTTAACAAGCATATCGAGTCTTAACACGTTCAGGTAATCAATTTTCGTGACAGTGAGCTCTCACGGCCGGGCCTCGAGGTTTCAGATGCTCTCGGCAGCCATCGTGGAGCACGCGGCGCTCGGCTTCGCGTTCGCCGTCCTCTCGCTGTTTGTGCTCGCGTTCGCCGTCATCGCCGTCGTCCTGCTCACCATCTCCCATTCATGTTGGTATAGATGTGGTTGGTTTTTGATCGGTTCTTGTTCAGTTCACCTTCAGTTTTGATCGATTGATTTCACTCGATTTTTCCTTGTTCGTTCCTTTTCTTTCTTTTCTGTTTTGGTTTTTGTTACTTGTACGCAAATTGGCAATTACCGGGTTGGGTTGAAACTCAGTTTTTGTCCAGTACTCGACGGTGCTCGTAAATCCACACTAACCTGTCTCTTCCATGCGAGACCCTTGCCAACTGCCTTTTTTGGTGTTTGCGTACAAGGCACAACTTTTTTAAGAAACTGATGAAGATTGTGAGCGTTTTGTGTTTCTGCGTGCCATACTAACAATTTTCACAATTCGAATATATAAAATCACAACTGTTCTGCGTTTTTTTGCTAATCCCCCAACGACACTCCGCTGTAATCCATTTGGAGACACATTTTATCAAAATCTGCGCGCATTCAGAAAGTACATCATTTTGCGCGCAAGGTTTTCGATAAACTGAATGCAGATTGTGCGGAGTGTCGTTGAGAGATCCCCTCAGTGGTAAACTTGAAACTAAAATATCTCGAAAACTGTCAGAGTTATAAAAAAGTTATCAACTACAAACTTGAACAACATAAAATTTCCCATACTTTTTCTGTTGACAACTTTTTTGTGGCTATTTTAGTTTTCGAGATATATCCTATCAAAGTTAAACTACAGAGCTTACGTTGGTTCAGGTTGTAACTTTCGAACTCTGCACCACTAACAACCCCAATCGTTCTCAAGAAAAGTGCTCCATTTCCAGTTTCAGACGCGGAAGGCGATCCTCTGATGGAGGACTACAACGCGTTGTTCACCGACGCGAACCTCGAAACGGGCGGCGAGCCGATCGACACCGTCGTCGGATACACACCAAAACATGCAGATATCGTGTGATCTCCTTCCTCATTTTTTCCCCTAATAAAACGCCCACTCGAATGAACGATTCCTTCTAATCTAGCCGAATGAGGTCTTTTTTTTTTATTAACTTCCGGTCACAACGTGACTACAGTCTGAGTGAGCCGATGCTCGGGAAATTCGCAATAATCCAATTACCCAAAGTGTATAGTAGGCGTCACGAAGATCCGTCGACACTTCTATTCATCAGAATACTAATCAGAAGATTATTTTTCGCCTTTCTCCTTCCCTCCCTCCGTCACGAACGAAAAGGAGGCGACAAATAAGAGAACGTAGTGGTTTTTCAAGAACTTCATACTACTACTACTAATATCATCATCATTATTATTACCAAATATAAGAATACCTAACATATTATCCCCTGAACGCCTCGAGAAATGAATCGGATCATCGAGTACGGCGGAATCCAATCGATACCGTTGTACAATTGCAGTGCCCATTCTGCGGAAGAGTGGTCCCGCTGGAACGGCGTCAGGCATCCGTTTATTGGCGCTTTTGACATCCTCTACGGTGTGATCATCAATGTATGTGTCAATTTACGGGGATATGTATCGATTTACGGGGATATGTGTCGATTTACGGGGATATGTGTCGATTTACGGGGATATGTTTCGATTTACGGGGATTTGTGTCGATTTACGGGGATATGTATCGATTTACGGGGATTTGTATCGATTTACGGGGATTTGTATCGATTTACGGGGAGTTCTGTCATGATTGTGTTCCCGATCTGAGCATTGTGCACTATGTGTCGATTTAGGGGGATATGTGTCGATTTACGGAGGTTTGTGTCGATTTACGGGAGTTTGTGTCGATTTACGGGGAGTTCTGTCATGATTGTGTTCCCGATCTGAGCATTGTGCACTATGTGTCGATTTACGGGCTCCCTGCCATGTTGGTTTTTTTTTTCAATATGAGCATTCTAAAAGGGGCTGCTAGCGTGGCAAAACCATGTCTTTTGACTGATCCCTCAACAAAAATCCGCCGTAACAAGTCCCGCTTTTGTCAAATTCGACACGAGACCCGTTATGACGGAGTGTCGTTGGGTGGACCGGCTCGAAACCTCATTCTCATTTCAGATCCTCTACATTCCGATTCTGGCGTTCATGTTCCAACCGGAGTACTTCAAACTCTCCTGCTTCAAAATCATGTCGTTTCTCGGCATCGTCGACATGTTCGCCATCACCGTCAACTCGATTATTACGGGAGTTCTGACGATCCAGGGCGCCGTCTTCTGCACTTATCCCGAGTTCACCTACATCGTCGGAATGGTCGTGCTGGGATTCTGGTGTTGTTCGTGCATACTGGCCGTGTTGTTGGTGGCGAATCGATTGTTGGACATTACTCGGCCGGAGGTGGCAAAGTTCTTTTTTGATGGGTGGGTGATCAATCGATAGTCGATAAAGTGATTATCTCCGCCACTGGCGCTGTCGCACCGCCAGGAGTTCATTTTGGCGTATGTCAAGCGGATGGCTGGCCGATGTCAGGCGGCTATCCGCACTCTCCCAGGCTTACCCGAACAATGAAAGTATCCGCTCAAGACCCAAAAATGGGATTACCTTTACAATACAAATTTTGAACTTTAGAAACCGAACCTACCTGGTGATGACCTTGCCGGTGATCTACGGCACTTGCTTCTGTCTGTTCACGACACCCGTCTGCTTCCATTCCAAATACATCACTTGGCTCTTCGACCCAATGATATTTGAGGGGAAGTCACATGAGGTGAATAACATGGCATTTTCCGACGTCTACTCATGTTTTTCTCATATTCCAGTACACGAACATTCCGCATGGAGTCAATAACGTGCTAGTGGTGGCTATCACGTGTGTGCTCTATGCTCTGCTCTACTGTACTCTCGGCGAGAAGCTCAAGTCGATCGGATGGAATAACAACTCGGGACAGAACTTTGTGAGCATTCATCAATTTTGAGGCCACTGGCGCGATGTCCGGCGCCAGTGACCGGCTCCGAACGCTCAATTTGGCGTGTGGCTAGCGGATGACTGGCCGATGCCAGGCCGCTGCCCGTTTCCAGCACGTTCAACGCCTGTTTTCAGAGTCTGCAAATCCTCGTGCAGTCCTCAATGATCTGCAGCATCAACATGGTGGCCTCTGTCATTTTCGTCCTCATGAACTTCATCACCATGCCGATTTGGGTGCTCATGATCGCCCAAAAAGGTTGGCAGCTGATTCACGGCGCTCCGGTCGTCATCTACCTGCTGCTCAACAAAACCATCCGAAAGGGATTCTTCGAACGATTGGGATTCGAGGCGGAGACTCAAGTTGGCGTTAGCTCTGTTGTCACTTGAACACGAAAGTGCGCTCCGCTAGACTTGACTTGAAAACCTCGGCCATGGCCTAATTTGAACTTCCACGCCAAGTCCAGTAGAGCGCACTTTGATCCATTTGCACTTGCATTGGAAAATGCATACATAAATGACTTCATTAAAGTTGAATGAACATTTCATGAACGTCTTCCATTGATTTCCGATAACTGGCAGCGAGACCTCCCCTCTTTTCTTCTCTTCTTCTTCTCTTCCCTTTCTTCTTCTTCACTTCCCTTTCTTCTTCCTCACGTGCTTCCGCCCCACTTCCATTCATTCCCATCGATCTTTTACTCTTTTAGTCTCCAACTACATAGAGTGAAAAGCGGAAACATGTTCTAGAGTTGCAACGAAATTAGTCAAAGTGAGTTCTCGAAAGTTTCGGCTTAGGCTTAAGCCTATAGAAGAAAACTTTAATAGTACTTTCTAAATAACTCTAAGGTTATGTTAACTATGTCTCGAATCTAGTAATTGTAACAAAAATTTCAAATTTTGCAACAACAAAAAAAAAACCACCGCGGGCCAAATAGTGAGCCAAATAGTGAAATTTGAGCCAAAAATTATTCGGATGTGTTTTTGTTTATAAAATTTCTCTTCGTCGCTCCTCAAAATGAGTTTATTTTCTTTGTGCTTATTTCGAGCCTACTATTCACAATTGGAATCGGAAATTGATGAAATTGATGAGATGAATATAACTTTGTCAAAAAAACCTAGGCCAAGTAATTGAAAACGATAAAGTTTGAGAGGAAACTTCACTAAGAGCTGATACTTCAACGCAATTCAGTGAAGTTCACCTTTGCCACGTCACCCTCTTCCTAAAATGTACTTGAAATACCAAAATGCGCTTGTCAAGGTGGAATCTTTTTCCGTTAAGGTCCCAGACCATATGTATGTACCAATTTTCGTTTCCATTTCCATTTCCATTTCTATCTCCAATTCTGTTCCTGTTTCCAACCAACTTTCAAGTTTACGACCTCAAAATTGGCCCTTAACTAGTTCGCTCGACCAATTTCCGCCTCTTTTCCTCCAGCGGCGCACCGATTTCCTATTCCACCCGTTTCCGCTTTTGTATGATCCTCCTCTCTTCCCAACAATTCTTTCTTATTTCTTTGCCTGTTAGAAATACACACACGCACCAACACATAAAGCTGAGCGAGCGTCTCACGCAGACTTTGGAATTTTAAATTCGCGCGTCGCCGCGTACGTAAAGTTGTCTAGACACTCCAGACGCCTTTCTTTACGACGACGACGACGACGACGCGTACCCCCATGCTGAGAGGTATTGAGAAGAAAAGAGAAGAAGAAGAAGAAGAAGAAGAAGCTGGCAACACGAATATGTAAGGCATATATACATAGCTGAGAGAAATTGGGTGGAATTAAAGGGGGTGGCTGGCCACGAGAACTAATCATAGCTAGATTAGTTTTGGGAGACGAAGGCAGTGTATCAAATGACTAATCCCCTTTAGCCCCCCCCCCCTATTTGATTAATATCCCCCTTGCCCAAAGTCTCAATTTCTTCTAACTCCAACAAAACCACAATTGGTGCTATTCCACCGCCAATGGCGCCTTCCTACCGCCATTGGCGCTTTCCTACCGCCAATGGCGCTATTCCACCGCCCTTGACGCTTTCCTACCGCCATTGGCGCTATTCCACGGCCTATGACGCTATTCAACCACCCTTGCCGCTATTTCAGCGTCATTTTCGCTTTTCTTCCGCCATTGGCGCTATTCCACGGCCATTAGCCTGATTTCATCGCCCTTGGCGCTATTCCACCGCCATTGGCGCTATTCCACCGCCATTGGCCTGATTCCACCGCCATTGGCACTTTCCTACCGCCATTGGCCTGATTCCACCGCCCTTGCCCCACATCTAAGGAGTCCCAGTTTGTTTGGCGTATGTCTAGCGGATGACTGGCCAATGTCACGCGGCTACCCACCACCTGCCAAGCTTGCCACCGCGCCAATCGCCAATAACCCCGCCAACCCTTTCCTGAGTTACGAATTCCATCTATGCCATTCATCAAACGATATTGCCCTCTCGCCTCACCGCTTCCTCTCCCATCGCGTTATCGAAACTTGCCACAAAACTGTGAAACTACATAGGAGAAGACTAGGAGAAGACAAGAGAACAAGTTTCGGAAAACAAAAAGAGTGGGGGTTGAAGAAAGAGAAAGAGAGAGAAAGTAAGAGAGGAGTGGAATAGAGAAGAGAAAGTCAATAGGAAGTTGAAAATGCTCTCTCTGCTTTTCTCGATTCTTCCATCACCAATACCAACAAACATCGTTCCGTGCCGCCGTCTTCTCTATGACGCAAGTCCTTTTTCTCTTTCTCTCTTTCTCTCTCTCTTTCTCTGTTCGCAGATGGTTCGGTAACCAATAACAATTATTACTTCTCTTTCTCTCTCTCTCTCTCTCTCTCTGTCCCAACATATCCCCCCATTGTTTGATCTTTCGGCCCTCACCCCCCCCCCCCGCTGTTCTTTCGTCAATCCCCCCTCCTTTCCCCCTTTTGTCTTCTAACCAAACCGCCCGTGTGTTGTCAGGTCATTCATTTTCCATCTCAAAGCCCCCCACTGGGTAGGTAACCCATCATTTCTCATTCCACGTCATCACCAGTCATTGAGGATAATTGTGATGATTGTTGCTCGTCGTCGTCGTCGCCGTTGTCATCTTCCGCCGCACCGCGCAGCACACACTAATTTGTGCTCTTTGTGACGTGCTCTTCGACGATGGGAAATTGGAAATTGGAATGAGGAGGAGGAGGTGGCATGAATATATGTATAGTTATAAGCCCCCCCCATTGTTGTTGCACAACACGCACACGTGCCGCTCGCGATGAAGTGGGTGCTAATTAAGAATAGGGGGTGCTAATGTGGTGGTGGTGGAAGGAAATTGGAGCAGGAGCACACCGACATTGTCGCTTTTTTTCTGCCAATCCTGAATAACAACACAATATAGTCAGACGATAGAGTTTTCGATTGATATAGTTGTGCTCCAAGAGCAGAATGCTCGCTATAGATGACGTGGATGTTTTCAGACAAATTTTCAGTTACTATTGATAGTGTAACCTGACCTGACCATTCAAACTTTTCTCAAACTAAGTATATCCTATGAAAACACAAAATCACCGGGAAGTGACCCAAATGTGACGTGGATCGCTTCCAACACTAATGAGACGCTATTTCGTGTGCCTCCCCTTTAAGAGTATTTCTTAGATAAACTTGAGACAAGTATTCGGACACTCCGACCCGTGCACATTGCAAATTTTCAAACTCAAACCAAACGGGCTCGATTTGACCTGATCTCAACGACTTTTCTCCACTACTGCATCTTCCCTTTAAGAGTATTTTGCGAAAAAACTTCGGTTCGGTCGTTGATCGTTGAGAAATAAATGCGAAGACGAAATTTGGGCCGACGAGTCGTCGCGCCGCGTATATTTGAAAAGTATACATATTTCGGCGCGTCTTCTACCCCCCTCTCTCACTCTTTCTCTCTCTGGAGCCCTCCCAACCCCCATTCGGACTCGTATTTATGCATTGTGTGCGTTTGCGTGAGTGTGTATATATATATATATTTGAATTCGATCTCTCTTCCCCCTTCTTCTTCTTCCACCCCGTGACTCTTCTCCAGAATGTTTTGTTTTCTTTTTTCTCTTTTTTCTCCATGGTTCTTTTGTCGGTGCTAAAAATAAGACTTCTCTGCCAAGTGTCGAGAAGAGCAAAAACAACTGGAGGGGGGTGGAAAGAAGGAGGAAGAGAAAGAGAAAGAGAAAAGAAGAAAAAGGGGGACCCTTTGATCCATCGCTTGCGTGCCGTGCTCCCAAACACACATGCGCCTCGTTTCACACCATCGGGGCGAAGAAGCGCGCGAGCACGGCATCGACAATGAGGAGCTCTTTTCTTTTCTCTCTCTCTCTCTCTCTCTCTCTCTCTCCCAAGAAACTCTTTCTTTCTCAAAAGAGAGAGAGAGAGAGAGAGAGAGAGAGAGAGAGATGTGCTCTCTTCCCTTCCACTCTTTCTCTCTGAGGGGTTTAGTGCCACCCCGACGAGCAGCCCCTCCCTCTAGAGCCAGAGGGAGTATGTATATGCGCGCGCTCCAACGAATTCTCATCTCTCTCTCTCTTTCCTGATTGGGTTTCTTCGTCTTCGCTTTCGTTGAGCCGACGTCGTTGCCTCCTCCTGCATCCGACAGAAGACAGAATCTGTCCCATCAATCTTGCCTCGTTATTTATATCCTTCTTCTTCTCGTCGTGCAGAGCGCGCGCACGATGCGATCATTCTGAATTCAGAGCCGCCGGCAAATCCTCTCGAGACCCGATCCCCCCATTTCTCCTCGCCGTCTTGCCCGGCTCTCTTTTTTTTCTCTTCGTTCTCCCGATCGTTTACAAGAGGCGACCTTGACCCGGGGCGGCCTTCTGGGGGGCACTTGAACGCGGCAACGTGTGTACAAGTGTTGCGCCATCGACCTCTCCATCTTATGGTGGGCCTAAGACGACGTCATCCCCTAATACCATCTTTCCCACGTCATCTGCTCCTCCTTCTGCTCCTTCTGCTGCTCGTCCGTTGATTGTCTTCTGCAGCTGCCGCCTATGTATATTACTACTTTCGTTGGTTGGGGGTCTCGTCGTTCGGGTGGCTGACTGCTTTCTGACTACTACTCGCCTGCGCAAATCGACTCCTCTCCCCATCCACCGCCCCGACAAAGCAATATTTACTTGTTTTTGTTGTGTTGACTCGCCTATCCACCACCTACCTACGGAATAATTGCACCTCCTGGAACTGGGAATCGGATAGTGTCACCTAAAGTCTAACTCTGACTGGGTGTATCTCGACAACTAGGATAGTTAGGAAAAAGTTGTCAACTACAAAAACACGGGAAATTTTATGTTCATCATAATTGTAGTTGACAACTTTTTCATAACCCTGTTAGTTTCTGAGATATTTCGGTTTGAAGGTCACGCGCTAAGCCTAGTGAAGAGTTTACGGTGTGCAACGTGGAATCGATAGCTGAAACGAGCACAATCTTCTAATACTTTCAAAAAAATTGTGCCTTGTACGCAAACACCACAAAAAAGGCCGGTCTGTGAGCCGGCAAGGGTCTCGCATGGAAGAGACGATTCGGTGTGGATTTACGGTCGTCCGATGATCTTTTGGGCTTTCATGAAAATTTGAAAATCGAAACTAGGTGGGGGGGGGGGGGGCATGTGTTTATTTGCCTGCCCAGGAGGCGAGACGTGATCTTCTCGGGTAGGTACAAGCTCTCAGGTATCGCATTACATTCTCTCTCTCTCTCTCTCTCTCTCTCTCTCTCTTTCGCTTTCCCCATTTCTACCACCACGCCTAAATATTGACTCCAAAAGCCGAAAAGAACCAGCTCTGCATAGACATAAGTCAGTCTCCCCCCCCCCCCCCAAACGAACAAAAAAGTGCTAACCTTATGCTGTTTGCCCTACACCATCTGAACCTTCCGAGAGCAGTTGTTTGCTCAACCGTTCCTCCCCACCACACTTCTCACTTCCATTTGAACTTGTCACGCAAATTTCTCTCTCTCTCTCTCTCTCTCCTTTTTGTTTCCAAAAACTCATGTATATAAGAAGAGAAGAAGAAAAAGTAGCATTTGCTGTTTTCTTGTTTTGCTTTGAGAGAAAAAAAAAACGAGGAGGAAGAGGCAGAAGACATTTCGTTTCGCACTGGCACGCCTCAATGCCCCCTCCACTTCTTCTTCTTCTTCTCCTTTTTTTTCGCATCGTTTCGTTTCTTCCATTTTTCCCTCCTATTTCTTCCAGTGCACTCACTCCACTCCACACTTCCTTCCACTTTTTATGGCATGAGTCAAGGGTTTGTGCAAAGTAAGGTTCATTGTTCTCTGTGGTGGCGGCGGTGTCCACCAAGAACCCGAATCGATCGATGATCAGCTGATTGGCACTCCGGTCGCGAGTCGTAAAAGTTGTTTCGCTCGCTGACGAAACTTTTTCAAAATTTCGCGTCTCGAAGTACTGAACCCAATCGGCGGGGAAACCTGTTCTGTGTGTCGTTATCGTTACAGTACGATAGAAAAGAAGTGACCAGTCGTTTGCCTTCTTTTTGAAAAGAATGGGGGGTACATACATCGACTACCAGTTACGTGTATGTACATCGGAACCTGTGTCAGTGTTCACGTTTCCGCCTTCCTCTCTTATATGTATCATGAAGTGGTAGTGATACCTGGTACCGCATCTAGGTACTCAAGTGATCATGGCAACTGCTTCATAGAAGCGGTAGGTACCTCGAACTCCAATGATCAATCTAGGTCAATTACCTATTCAAAACAAGATACCAACACCTTCACCTCTCCCCACTAACAACCGTAACCTACCTAATTCAACAAATACATGCATAGTCAAATCACTGATGCGTGACTAGCGACTCTTCGGAAAATGGGGGGGGGTCTAGATTCGTCCCCCTCTCAACATCTGCCACCCACCATAATTGGGTGACCTGACACACATGGCTTCTTCCTCCTCTCCTCCCACCTCTTCATTCTTTCAATGGGGGGGGGGGGGGGGGTGGAATACGAGAATCCATTCGGATGGCTATGGCATATGGTCCTTTCCGACCATCATTTGGCTCCGCCCCCTTTTCGCCCCCCCCCCCCCCCATGTGTAGGTACCGCCTGGTGATCGGAAGAGGTAGAAGAAAGAAGATGGTCGTCATGATGATGATGATGATGATGATGGTGGAGAGAAGGAAAAAAGCCTGCCTCTTCCTCGAACATCACATGACCCTGCTTGCTGCTGCCTGCTGCGTGCTGGCTGCCCGTTTCCTGTGTCTCTCTCCCTCACACATGTACTCGAAAATAGAAAATAGACATGTAGAGGAGAGAGTGAGCGAGAGAGAGAAAGAGGCGGAGATGGAGTCCGCTAGACAGTTTGTCGCTTCTTCTCCTCTCCTTCGACCGCCCGCCCGCCCCGTCCGCCTCCGTTTCGTTTCGTCGCCGTTTGAACGGCCCAGAGGCCTGTGTGTGCCGCCCGTCTTTCCCTCTTTTCCGCCTCTTTCATTTTGTGCTCTCTATCTTTTGCTGCTTTTCCCCCTTTTTCCCCCCTCTCATCGTCTTCAGTGTTCATTTCATACACCTACCAAACCAATGTATTCCCAAATTGCAGGCTCAGCGCAGTCTCCCTCTTCTTCCTTCCAGAAACCTGCAATCATGTCCGTCCAAGACAACACAGCCGGATTTGAGCTCAAGTGAGTTGGAAAGTCACAACAACTGGGAAATGAGGAAAGAGGAGGGGGGGGGGGGGGGTAAAAGGAAACACATGGGGGGAGAAACGAGAAGAGAGAGAGAGAGAGAGAAGGGAAAACGGAGAAAGAGAAAGAGAAAGAGAAAGAGAAAGCGGTCACTCGTGACCACTTTTCCAATTCGATTCGATATTTTCGAGGAGGCAATTATTGTTGCGGTTTGGCTGGCGATTGGCAATTGGTGAGAGGGGGGTGGTTCCACTTCCACCACCCTCCAAACAGAAACACACAAAGTTGGACAGTCGGGTCCCACCACGAAAACACGGGAGGTACCATAAACTTTTCCTGAATGCTCCACTCCAATCTTTTTTCGTGGTGAGACCCGCCGCTGTGCACTCTCGAATGTTGTCCAACTTTTCAACTCTGGGATACATCGAATACTGCCCGAGGAAGTGGCGCTCGACTTTCTTTTTTGTGATTTGATAGTGATAGGCAGCTGATTGCGACAGAGACAATGTTCACTTTTTGGTGGTCTCGCAACGAAAGCGAATCGGCTTTCCTTGACACACTCGACTTTTGATAAGAGAGGTCTCCCTTTCTCTCTCTCTCTCTCTCTCTCTGTACTTTGGACGCTGGGCGGCTACACATGATACATGTATCTGTGTGTACAAGAGAAATCATAGTTCAGCTCATACTCGGGGCTGTGTATTGCACCAGGAAGAGAAAATGGGAAAATTGATCATGAGATGAGCAGAGTTCAGATTTTGTAGTGAAAACGCGCTCCACAGGACTTGGCGCGAAAGTTCAAATGTTCAAAAACCCGCGGATTTCTAGGCCACGGCCATGTTCACCTCTTGCTTGTTTGAATTTTCAAACTTTCGCGCCAAGTGCAATGGAGCGCGTTTCCACGACCAACTGAACTGCATAATCGCTCGACGGAAAGTGAATCGTCGAGTGTTTCAGTGATCAAAAACACAGTTCATGTTTGTATCCGCTCTCACGTACACACAAACAAAAAGATCAGTGGATTCAGACGAGACGCAGACGGTCAGAAGGCGATCCAGGCCACGAGTTCTTGCCTCCTCGTTTTGCCTCCTCCGCGCGCGCGCCCGTTTTCTTGCCTCCTCGTGATGATGTCACCCTCTTTTTTTTCTGATCGCGGTGCCACTACGAGCGGTCTCTCTCTCTCTCGCCAAACGTGTTGTCACGTGGCGCCAAAACATTGCATGTGTGCCGTATAAATAGAGCCCGCTGGGAGTTGTTCGGGTGACTTGAAACGCCGTCTGCCAAACTATTACTGACTTCAACAATGATCTGCACTAGTGTCTCACTATACTTAGCGTCTCCCATGCTACCATCGACTAGTCGACAGTCTTGGTTGGTTGTAGGCCTGTGTTCAACTTTGACACGGTGTATCTTTGAAACTGAAATAGTTATGAGAAAGGTGTCAACTACAAAAATATGGCAAATTTTACGCTGATCATGTTTGTAGTTGAACACTTTTCCCTAACTTCTCTAGTTTCAGAGATATTCTAGTTTGAAGTAAGCGTCTTTTTAACCAGTCAAAACAATGAGGTGTATGTATGTACATGCATTCTTTCAGCGACTCGGAGTTTCCCGAGTTGGGCTGCAAACTGATGGGCAGGAAGGAGAAGGGACGACGTAGCGCGGTGGCCAACCGCCAAGCGCGCCAGGCCGCCAAGGCTGGCGCTTTCCTCGTCAAGACCATCGAGGATCCGAACCACGTGCTCGGCAAGAAGCGCAAGGAGCGCGTCGCGTCGGAGTGCCACGACGGCATCGCGTCGAGCGTCGTCTACTCGATGAACAAGAACAAGCGTTGGGAGGCGATGGGCGACGACGGCTCGTGGGATCTGAACACCAACGCCAACGCCGCTGCTGGCGCACTTCCGGTGCAACTCGTCGAACGCGTGATGACCGCTAAAGGTGAGTGTACGGGGTTACTGTAGGTGGCAGAGAAGTCTGATCTGTGTCCTCATATCATCACACCATTGTGTGTCAAGTGTCACATGTCGCTATGCTTTTTCTGTGACGCGCGCGCGCGCGCCGAGAGAAACAGAGAGAAAGAGGAAGCGACTAGATTCTATCTTCTCTCTCCAACACTTTTCGCGAATACGTGCCAAAGTACAACGAAAACACATGACAAGCAATAACTTTTTGTGGTGTTGGTCGGAGTTTGAGAGTCAGGAGTTTTCCTGGTCAAATGATCGAATCACAAGACTTGTTTGTTGTTTTCCGGTTTTCCTGTTTCAAATTTCAAATTGGAACCAATAAGAGTCGGGTGCCACGTCACACCACACCAAGTATACCAAACTACATACATGATGGTATGTATGTAGAGACATATGTATGTAGAGTCGGAGGCGCTTAGTACAAAGCGCTCATAGAACAAGTGCGTCTCCGGTCGAGGCCGGCACGCGCGCGCGCGCGCTCTCTCTTCCTCGCTTGTAGTAGTCACATGTCACTCACGTGCAATTCACTTTTCAGACACGCTCGACAACGTCGTCGCGCTGAAGAGGATGAACTTAGACGGCGATGTGGTTCGCCACGAGACGGCCACCGGCAAGGGCGCCAGCCTCCAATCGTTGCTCGACACCAAGAAGGCGCGCAAAGATCGCAAGCACTCGGAGGCCTCCTCCGACGCGTCTGCCGACGAGAACGGCGAGCCGACGGTGCAGTACACCATCTACAAGCCGCACAAAAACCACAAACTGTTGGCCGGCAAACTGTTCACGCGCGCGACGAACACGCGAAAGGCGGGCAAGGTGCGACAGCATCTGAAGCGTGTCGAGATCGACGAGATGGACACCTCGACGGACGAGACGATGCAACAGAGTGTGCACGCCGACGAGACGTCCGCCTACAAGCCGAGTCGTGACTTCCGATTCTGTCTCGGCGACTTCTTGACCGCCGACTCATGCACGAGTCGGCCGGTGTTCGTGCGTCGGCCAAGCATCGAGAGTGTCGTGGAGCCGTCGGAGACGACGATCGACGATCTGGATGTGGACATTGACACTGACGTGAAAGAGGAGGTAGCGGAATCATCGTTAAAAGAGGTGACGAAGGTGCTCGCCGTGCCGTACTTATTCCGCCCTGTGGTCGTCAAGTTCTCCGACTGGATCTACAAGACGATCGAGCAGGAAGTCGTCGAGTTGCAAAAAGACAAGAACCTCTTCGTCCAGTGGCTTGACGCCGAATCTTTCCGCCTTTCGGTCGACATCTCGCGGCTGGTACTTGATGAGAAGCAGCCACGTGGCGCGCCCGTCTCCTACTTCATCATCGACCGCTTCCCGGAGCTTGGCAAAAAGTACGTGTCGGTGCTCCTGAACTTTGACTTCTACCCGCATAAGAACATCAACTTATGCTTCCTGGAACATTGTATGAGGCCCGCCGACTCTCTCCGCTCGTTGATCACGATCCTCGCGAAGCTCGCCCGCGACTGGAGGCAAGCCATGGTCGCTCCGGAACACGTGTCTCGGCACAAACATCTCATGAGCCGCTTCGAGAGGGAAAGCGATTTGTACCGCCCGTCGTTCAACAGCTCGGCGCTGTCCGCCGCCGCTCATGTCTTGAGCGCCGAGAAGATGGCCACGATTCTGCGCGACGAGTCGAACAACGACGAGCCGAAGGAACGGTTCGAGCACATCGACTGCGGCATCGACGTCATCGCGTGCGACGACTTCGAAGAGGCAGAGCACTTCGCGGACTATGAATGTCCGTTCGAGTGTGCCACGTGCCAACTCAACGATCGAGGCCTGCTGTTCGAGCTGGACGATTGTTGGAAGTGCCGCGCTTGTCTCGGCGAAGAAATCCGACATCAGACCGCTGCCAAGTCGGTCCCACTCCAAATTCCGTTCGTGCTCGCCGAGGGTCAGTCGGCCTACGACGTGCTGCCCGCAATCATTCCGATCCCACTTCTCAACTACTACACGCGGATCGCCGCCACGGAGACGTTGGCCAGTGTGCCGGGAGCCGAAGTCGGCGAGTGTCCGTCGTGCAAGCAGCTCGTCCACATCGACCCGGCCGCCAACGAGTTCGGCGCTCTGTCGTGCGTCTCGTGCGGCATCCACTGGTGCTCGCGTTGCGAACACGAGCCGCACTTCCCGATGCCGTGCGCCACGTACGCCGAGTGGATCAATAAGTGGCAGCGAGAGTACGAGTACCACGTCGTCGAGACGACCGACGAGCTGATGCGCATCACCTGCCCGTGCGGCGTCCATCTCGAGGGACGCGGCAAGGCGCCGCGTATCGAGTGCGACACATGCGGACGCGCGTTCTGTCCGACCACTATGACGTTGATCGAGAACACGTACTGGACGCGTGACCCGGCGACGGGCGAGATGGTGCAGCGCGTCGACAATCAATCGAGTGTGGTCGGCCACTCGGTGCCCGCGTCGAAGCGCATCAAGAAGGAGACGACGGACGTGTGCGGCGAGGCGCGCAAACTTCGCTTCAGCCTTTCCGCGAAGGCCGAGTTCGAGAAGGCGATCCGCAAGATCGAGCCGATGTATCCGGGCGCCAGCAGACTGAAGGACATCCGAAAGACGGTAGGCACTACAATCACCTTCTTCTAGGAGTCTCTAGAATCTCAATTCTTGCAGGCTTTGACTCTCGTCGAGAACGGTCTCGGCTATGTATATATGGATAAGCGTCATGCGGTGAACGCCACAAAGCCGGTGCTCATGCAACTCATCAAACTTTGGCTCGACATCGAGGCGGAGGTCCACTATCCAAGGTAAACATCTAGCATCATCGTGGTCAGAGGTCAGAGATCAGAAGCGGCCAGTGGCGGTGTAATTGCGCCAGTGGCGGTGCAATGGCGTCAGTGGCGGTGCAATTGCGCCAGTGGCGGTGCAATAACGCCAGTGGCGGTGTAAAAGCGCCAGTGGCTGTGCAATAGCGAGAGTAGCGGTACAATAGCGCCAGTGGCGGTGTAATAGCGCCAGTGGCGGTTCGGTTTAATAGCGCTAGTGACGGTCGAACCCCTAACCCCAAACCAATATTGTTTCAGAGCCGACTTCCAAACCCGAATCTCGACCATCGAGAAGCATCTGGCCAAGGTGATCACCATGTTCAAGCAGATCGCCTGAACCCTCTTCTCCCTTCCCCTCCCCTCCCCTCCATCTAAATGTAAATACCAACCAAACATTGTACAATCCCCCCCCCCCCCCCTAAACCATCCTGAACATTTATCATATTTTTGCACCCCCCACTCTCTCCCACAAACCCTCTCCAACTAACCTCTCTTCCTCACTCCTTTAACGGAGCACCTACCCATATTTCAGTAAGATTTCTGTGCCTAGCGTCTTCTCTTCTCCCACTCATTACCCCCCCCCCCCCCCCCATTTTTTTTTGTAAATAGTGTATCCCCCCATCTTGTCTCGGAAAAAAATCACACCCAACCCCAAAAACACTTGTAAAATGTCTCTCCAGCTCGCCTTTATTGTGATGAGCAAGAGCAAAAAAAATGTTCGCGAACAACCCCAAAAAAATTTAAACAAAAAACACAAACAACATTTTCTCGTGAGCCTCTATTACTTGTGTATATTCATTTTTCACCGTCACCCTCTCTCTCTCTCTCTCCTCTTGTACCTACTGTACCTTCAAAATACAAATATGTGCTGGATCACGTACCCAATTCAGAAATTGGCCCCCCTCCTCCTCCCCTCCTTTTTCTATTTGTCCACCATTCAAAAAACGTCCCGTCACGTCACGTCACGTCCCGTCACGCCCCGCCCACACAAGAAAAAATGAGAAACCATTCAATCGATAATATAGGTTTTTTTCGCACCGGGAAACAACAAACAACAATTCTAGGCCTTTATTTCTAATTTCCATCCATTGAAAGAACGCAGGCGTTCCTTCCCCTACACTTTTCTCGTCAACTTCGATTCGCTTGCGATATGTAAATATACAAAATTGCAAATCTGCAACCAAAAAAATCAATAAAACCCCCCTCCCATCACCACCAGAAACCTTGTCTCCACCCTCCCACAAGAGAGACAAGTAAAAAAAAAGAAGAAGAAGAATCGTATATTCAATCGGACTTCGTTTTTTATGTACTCTCAACTTGCCCTCCTCATTGCACCACTTTACGCTTAGAAATCCTTTACCCAACGCCTTCTGCTTTAGTGTACTCTTTCTGCCAGATTTGATTGTATTTTCGCGACAAGTCAATGAATAGCAATAAACTTTTTACAAAGGGCAATTCGGAGTGTTTTCCTTTTCACGCGCAACTGCGCTCCACCGAACATGGCGGCAGATTTGAGTTTCTAGGCCACGGCCGGGGTTTTTTTCTTTTCCAAAAGAAGGTTCGAGAACTTTCTGCAAAGTCAAGGTATCCAAGTCTATGTTTGTACCGTAAAAACTCTCATGGAAAGCCACTCGTGGGCTGACCTTAAACCAAAACCAAAATATCTAAAAAACTAGCAGAGATACGAGAAAGTTGTCAACTACAAAAATAATCACCATAAAATTTGCCATGTTTTTGTAGTTGACAACTTTTTTGTAACTATCCTAGTTCCGGAGATACACCCTGTCAAAGGTGAACTCCTTCTATAAGAGTAAACACAGGAAGTAGATGTCTTCTGAAGCTCCAGGAGCAGTTTTGCTATTTGTCCATTTGATTAGTTTTCATATTTTTGTCTGGAGCACCGGCACGTCTGACACCAGCTCCGCGAGCTCCGTGAGCCCCGTGAGCACCAACCTATCATTCGTCCACGGCCTTTTTCAATGGGTTTCGGCATTTCAGCCAACTGGCAACCCATGATTTACAGAAGATATATTGCAAGTTTTCATTTCAGAGTCCTGACTGTTGACAGCGCCTCCAGATGATGTGCAGAATCGGAAAACCACAAGAACGTCCCGTTACTCCTTCATCTTTTCTTGTTTTCGCGTTTCACCCCTGATGAATGTTTCGATGATCTATGAAATGAAATTGTTAAATTTTCAAATATGCTACGTGGCTGGCGGACTAGCTTGGAAAGTTAGTCCCCGCTAGTACACTAGTACACTACAAACCGTAAAATCTTCTGGAAGGGTGCTCCTTAAGCTTAACATTGACAAGGTATATCTCGAAAACTAGAATAGTTACAGAAAAGTTGTCAACTACAAAAACATGGGAAATTTCATGCTGATGAAGTTTGCAGTTGACAACTTTTCCATAACTCGCCTAGTTTCCGAGATATGTCGGTTTGCGTCAAAGTCACGTCTTCTCGGCTTTCTCTGAAGATTTTTCGACAAACGAGTTGCTTGCAAACGGCGAAAGTTTTTTGGTTTCTTCGGAAACCTTGGTTTCCAATTAAACCTTCTCCGTTCTTATCATCATCTCCCTTTCCACTTCCCCCTCCCTCATCCTTTTCAAGAACTGGTTCGGTATTACACAAAAGTAAGTGACCCTCTCTCTCCGGAGAGACGTAGACACCGAGGAATTTCCAGAAAAAAAGAAGAAGAAGAAGGTGCGATAGACGGTTCGGTGTGGAGAGGGCGCAGATTACACCGGTCGGGTATAAATTGACGGCGTCGCGACGGAAGAAATCACTCTTGTCTTCGACTTGCAATCATGGGCAAGCTAATCTTGGTCGGATCGTCGGTCGCGCTCACCTGCTGCCTCGTCACCGTCTTCACGATGGGATCGCTGCTTCAGGAGATCTCCGACATGAAGTTGGAGGTCGAGGAGGGCATGATGGAGTTCAGAGTGAGTTTGGCCGGTTGGCCGGTGCTCACAAACACTTTACCATTGTTTCAGGAGATCCACCAGGACACCTGGTCGCGCGTCATGAACAAGCACACCAACCCGACCGGCGAGACTGACGCCCCGCCAAACTTCCAGACCCTGTTCGGTATCCGCCGATCGCGTCAGTCCGGATTCCCGGAGCAGTGCAACTGTGGACCGCGCTCCGAGGGATGCCCGCCGGGACCGCCGGGAACGCCGGGAGAGCAGGGACCGCAGGGAGAGCCGGGACCGGACGGAGACGACGGAAAGCCGGGACTCGCCGGCGAGGTGGTCGCCATCGTGCACGATCTGCCAGGCGGTTGCATTCAGTGCCCACCGGGACGCCCGGGACCACGCGGACCACCCGGAGAGGTCGGACCAGCCGGACCATCGGGAGACAACGGACGCCCAGGACCACCAGGACCGCCAGGAGGCCCAGGAGCCCCGGGAGAGGGAGGAGACGCCGGAAAGCCAGGAAACGCCGGACGCCCAGGACCACCGGGACCACGCGGAGAGCCAGGCACCGAGTACAAGCCAGGACAGCCGGGACGTCCAGGACCGCCAGGACCGCGTGGAGAGGCCGGACCAGCCGGAGGACCAGGAGCCGCCGGAAACGACGGAGAGGCCGGCAAGCCCGGAAACCCGGGACGCCCAGGACCACCAGGACCGCCCGGCAAGAACGGAACTCCCGGAGTCCGCGGAGAGGACGCCGCCCCGGGACCAGACGCCGGATACTGCCCGTGCCCGGCCCGCGCCGCCGCCTACAAGGCCTAATTGCTCTTTGTGTGCTCTTTGCCAAGTCAATATGAATAGTTTTGCATTCACAATCAGACAGTTTATTGTTCATATCAATTATGTATATGGTGGTCGAATCGCGCTCCGCTAGACAGTGTCATCCTAAAGTTTAACTTTGACAGGGTATAACTCGAAAACTAAAATAGTTATAGAAAAGTTGTCAACTACAAAAACGTGGGGAATTTTACGCTGATCATGTTAGTAGTTGACAACTTTTTTCTAGCTCTCACAGTTTCCGAGATATTTCAGTTTGAAGTAGAAGTTCTTCTATTACAGGGTTTTAGGTGCCAAGTTCAGTGGAGCGCGATCAACGGAACTTGATTAAAAGTTAGACACTTTGAAAAGTGAGCCAATTGACTTCTTGCTCCACGTCGTCGTCAGAATGAGCATCGCGTTGCTCGGCGAGCATCTCCATCGTCGTGGATTCGGTCGGCGGCATCGCGTCCTTCGCCAGCGAACTCCGTCTCGTCACATTCTTCGGCTCGAAGCAGAAGAAGTAGAAGATGGCGACGGAGATCGACAGAAAGAAGACAAGCAGCGCGACGAACCAGAATTTGAACGTCGCCTCGGTGATGTAGAAGACGTCGTCGGTCTCCAGATGACGATCGGTGCGCGGTGGTGAAGACGTGAACGTGTCGATGTCGTCGACGAAAACGTTCATCTCCACCTGAACTGGATCTGAAAACGGGGGGAATTGAGCGAGGAAGAAAGAGAAAAGGAGGCGGAAAGAAGAGAAAGGGAAAAGAAAAATGAGAAAAGTATGTGGGCGAGCACCTTTGGCTCGGTTTGTGCATGCCGAAAAAGTCGGTGAAGCAAAAGGCCCCTAGCGGTCGCTAATTGCTAGTTTATCTATTTTTCCCCCTTTTCTTTCGTTTCCCGCCTGCCAAACTCTCCCCCACCGCGAAAACTTTACATCTTTTTCCCGGAAAATCTAGGAGCTTTTCTTGGTGAAATGTGATTTTTAGAGCTTCGGTCGAACATTAGAAGTAAACTGAAAAGTATGGAGAAAAAAATAAAAGTTAAAAAAAAAACAAGGAATTGCATCGAACCTGCAGAGTGGGATTACCGGAAATCTGAAAAATTGGAGAAAAACATAAAGTTTGTTTGTCGGAAATCTGATTATTTCCGAGTTACAAATACTACGGTGTAGTTTCTAGTCTCTTGCAGACCCATATAGTTGTAGTTTGTAGTCTAGAAGACCAAAATAGTTATAGTTTGTAGTCAAGCAGACCCAGAAGGCTGTAGTTTGTAGTCTAGCAGACCCAGATGGCTGTAGTTTGTAGTCTGGCAAACCCAATTTTTGTTTTATGTAGTTTGAAGTCTAGCAGACCAAAATAGATGTAGTTTGTAGTCTAGCAGACCAGAATAGTTCTAGTTTGTAGTCTATCAGATCCAGATCACTGTAGTTTGTAGTGTGGCAGACCAAAATAGTTGTAGTTTGTAGTCTAGCAGACCCAAATGATTGTAGTTTGTAGTCTGGCAGACGAAAATAGCCGTAGTTTGTAGCCTAGCAGACCAAAATAGTTGTAGTTTGTAGTCAAGCAGACCCAGATGGCTGAAGTTTGTAGTCTGGCAGAACCAATTTTTGTTTTTTTTTGTAGTTTTCAGTCTAGCAGACCATAATAGTTGTAGTTTGTAGTCTAGCAGACCCAATTTCAGTTTTTTGTAGCTTGTAACAACTTTTCCGTCACGAAAACCTTCATTTTCATCTCAAAAGCCGATAGGATCAACAAAATCCACACGTCCGCGGACACTTCACACTCATTATTCTCTGATAGCTGGGCGCGGTGCACAACGATGACGTGGCATTGCACGATCTCGACAAATCAACACAATTGACGTCCGGCACCACGCTTCCCGATCCTTCGACGTCTTCTGACGGATGCGGTGTGGAGACGTAGGGAGTCTGAGCTGAAAGTCGGAATTCGGAAAGTGGAAGTGCGCTCGAATGATAACGTGACGTACCGGGCGCCGCGAACACCACGCGATGGCTCTTCATGGCGTCGTCGAGCGACAGATTGCACCAATCGCACTTGCTCCGGCACACTTTGAACATCAGCCCGACGTACGTCGGCACCGCGCACAATCGCTTCCGATCCTCGCAAACCGTCGACAGATCGGTGCACCTGAAGAAAGTGCGCTCCATTGTCACAAAGCATTGAAGCTCTAACGTACCCGGAGCCAAGACGCACTGCCAGAACAAGCAAAACGAGAGTGAGCCGGAGAATGGGGACGGTCATAGAACTCATGTTTTTCCCGAAAAATTTGCGGTTCATATCGGCATTTGACCATGTTTTTATAGTCGACGAGTTGTAGGTGTACTCAGCTGGGAACATGAACAATGACATGGCATTGGGAGGCGTATGGCACATAAGGGGGGAAGAAAAAACAATAACAGGAAGCGAAAGAACGTTGCTATGTATGACCTACGAAAATTTGAATTCTCGCGCCAAGTCCCGTGGAGCGCACTGACAACAGTCCGAAAAACCGAAACCGAAACCGAAACTCGAGAGGCGAATCGAATAAACAAGCTGCGGTGTGACACGACAGGTGCAATTATGTCCAGCCAACTTCAAGCTCAGAAATGCGAATCATAATTACACTTCTTCTCGCGAATCTCCATTTCTCACTCTTCTTCTTCTTCTCACTTTGATCGCGAAATAAAAGAACAGAGAAATGAAATGGGAATGGGAAAATCAAAAATCTTTCCCTCTCTGTCTCACTATCTCCAATTACTTTTCCTGTTGTTTTCCGCTTTTGGGTCTCCCCAAAGCGGCGGCTAGTGAAAGTTACGTCGAGTATACTTTTCTGGGAATTTTCGTGCCATCATGCGAAAACATATGATTTTCGGACTTTGAACGGTAGCCGATTTCGGGTTTGGGTCTCGACGCGAAAGTTTATCTACCCAAATAAATACATTCTCCCATGAAACTTTCATGATCTTGAAGCGAAAACTTCCTCTTGCTTCCTAAACTCGATCTTCATCACTAAACCTATAGGTGCATACCATAAGACAACAACTTCGACATGGGTCTCGAAGCGAAAACTCAAACAGCTGAGAACTGAAACAAAAAACTTTGGTTTCCAAACTCAGCAAAGTCACTGTGCCAGCCAAAAACGCTGAAATTTTAAAGGCGCAGGTAAATTCGACAAGTTTCTAGTCGGCTTCAAGACCCATAGGCCTAGTCACAACAGCGCCTAGCCTACCAACTTGCTACAAAAATATGGCAAGGAGGAAACAAGATCAATTGGGTCTCGAAGCGATTTCAGTTAAAACTAAACACACCCTTCGCTTCTTTCATCACCTGACGACTTGTTTACGGTGCCCCCCCCCCCCCCGTTGTCATCTGGGACACCGGCTCCCAGCTCAGCCCAATTCATTATACTTACTCGCCGGCCCACTTCCAGTGAATTCCAATTCCATCCACAGACAAATACATCTGTCTATATATATATATATATATATATATAAATGTTCTTCTCGATTCGATTCGGATCGATTCTGATCGTCAGTGGTCGGTTGTCGAGGTGTCACCCCCTCATTAGACGCCACACGCCTCGCTTTTCGCTTCCCTCCTGCTTTCCTTTCGCTTCTTTTTTTTCTCTTTCGAGAACCTTCGCGATTCTCGAGAATTCCTTTCTTCTGTTTTCGAGACGAGGAAGAGCGTGAAGGCGTGACAGAGTACCGTAAACCGTGGAATAGAGGAGTCTGTACTTCAAACTGGAATATCTCGGAAACTAGGCAAGTTAAAAAAAAGTTGTCAACTGCAAACTTGATCAGCGTGAAATTTCTCGTGTTTTTGTAGTTGACCACTTTTTCATGACTATTCTAGTTTTCAAGATACACCCCGTCAAATCTAAAGCTAAAAGCTTGGAACTCGAATAAGAGATTTTCAGTTTTCTTCTGTATATGTAGTCTAGAAAAACAACGGGGACTAACTTCCGAAAACTAGTTCCCCCTAGCCACGTTCACAATAGCTACCGTAACCCAGTGCGGCCACCCTTCCCAAAAAATGCGCAGATTGTCTAATTTCCCGCCGGATCTCGTGTACATCAACACTGTCGCCGTCACTTCGCTTCCCTTTTTCTTTCTTCTTGACAACTTCTTCTTCTCTTCTCTTTCTCAACTCGCCGTCTTCAAACCGCAAAAAAAAAATCAGCTGCTCTTCGGTGGCACAAAATGTGCTCCGCGCAATTTTTTCTTTTTCACGCTAAACCCGCTGAAAATTGTGTGATTCGGCGAAAAGTGACGTCGTCCGCCTTTCACTTCTTCTTTTTTCCTCTCATTTTCCCAAATACCTATTCATCTCAGTGAATGGCATCGTCGAACGACATTCAGAATCGATTTTCGATTTCCGAAAATCAGAAGACGTCGGGAAACGCAGTTCTGAGAAGTGACGTTCACGCGGAAACGCGAAAGAAGTGAACAAAAACAGGCGTCAGAAACTGAGAGCCGCGCTTTTATTTTTTCTCTTCCTCTGTGTTTTCTTGATACGTGTACCTCGCTAGGTAGCTAAAGTTCAGTGGTTTAATGAAATTTTCGAATGCCGAAAATGGAAAAGGGGGAGGGATTGTACTACTGTGCCTGTTCTGATCTGATCGATGGTCTTTCCGAATGCACCACACCTGACGACAGATTGCAGACACGCTTCCGGTCGGAAATCCCTTTTGTGCCTACTCATTGTTACTATGAACATTGTCTTCATGATCATTTTGATAGCGATTCAACTGGTAATAACAAAAATTTAACTGAAAATGAAACGACTTCCTTAAAACAAGAATATCTCGGAAACTAAGAAAGTTATGAAAAAGTTGTCAACTGCAAACTTGATCAGCGCAAAATTTCCAATATTTTTGTAGTTGACAACTTTTTTCTAACTATTTTAGTTTTCGAGATATACATTGTCAAAGTGAAAGCTCAGGTGGGACACTTCTACATACGTTCTATAGGGGTCACGAGAGTCAGAAAGTGTAAGCATAGTTTCTGTAATTTAAAAAAGTTCAAATTTTGAAGAAACCTATCGAGAATCACGAATTCCGTTTATTCGAGCTGTTCGGAAACGCGCTCCACTGAACTTGGCGCGAAAATTCGAAAATTTGAATGCCACAAAACCTCGGCCATGACCTACATAGAATCAAGAAATAAAAAACTACAGTCAAAAGCACAGTGGTCTTCAAATTCGAAATTTCAAATCTTCGCGCCAAGTGCAGTGGAGCGCGATGTAAACCTTGATGAGTCATCACCGATAAACTTCAAACCACGTGACAAGTGACACCCTACCCTACCACTCACTCACTCATTTTCCACCCGTTTCGAAATGAGCGCGGTCTAATGGCAGCTTTCTCTCTCTCTCTCTCTCTCTTTCTCGGTTTTCAGAGCTCAATTACATATCTCTGGGCTCGGCCAGGAGCTCATGTCTGCTCTCTTGTAGTCATGCCAATTTCCTTCGCTCGCGCGCGAGCTAGCGCACCTCACCATTCCAATCCAATTACGCCGGGGTTTTTTTTTTCGGTTTTCATCTCTTTCTCTCTTTCTCTCTTTCTCTCTGCGATCTTGATCTCTCCGCGAATCGCCACTTTTTTTGGTGTTGTGTTCGTTCGATGATGAAAGTGCGCTCCATTGGACGGCCCCGCGAAATTCAAATTTTTTGGCGAAAATTTCAGATCGCGCACATCGTGATGGGTGCTCTGTGCTCGACCGAAACGTACATGTTGGATAAGGAGACTTTCAAGAAACAGGTGCGATTCACTTACCGAAATATCGATTTATCGATTTTTTCTTCGCAGGTGGAGCAAAATAAGAGCATTGAGCACGATTTGGAGATGGACAAGAAGATCAAAATTTTGAAATTGCTCATTTTGGGTGAGCAAGACTACCGTAAACCTTTGAATACATAGAAGGGTCTAACGAAGTTTGACAAATAACTTTGACAGGGTATATCTTGAAAACTAAAATAGTTACAGAAAAGTTGTTAACTACAAAAACATGGGAAATTTTACGCTGATCAAGTTTGTAGTTGACAACTTTTTTCTAACTCTGCTAGTTTCCGAGATATTCTTGTTTTTAGTTTACTCGCTAAAGGGGGTGCTTCTATCATACGGTTAATGGCGACCGAAAACTTTAAAAATCGATATTTCAGGGCCAGGAGAGTCGGGCAAAAGTACGACAATAAAACAGATCAAGTAGGTTTCAGGAAATGTTTGTTTTTCTGAAAGCGAAAATCTTCAGAATCATCCACGACGCCGGTTACACGACAGAAGAGAAAATGGTTCGAAAACACGGAATCTATATGAATATTCTGGAAGGCGTCGAGGAAATCCATCAATCGGTGGGACGTGGCAACATGACGTATCGGAACGCGATGTCGTTTGTAAGGAGCATCACACCGGGTTACGGTAGTTTGGAACGGTTTTCTTTTTTTTCCAGGACCACATTCAAGATGTTCGCCAGTTCACCGAGAGCTTCAAAAAGGGCGACGACGCCGACAAAACGCTGAGCGCCGAGGTTGTTGACGCCATCGAAAAGTGGGTCAAACATTGAGATTCCAAACTTTGGCTGAAAATTCCAATTTTCAGATATGTGAAAGACGAGACTGTTGCCATTATGCTACGTGATAAAACTGTCTACAACATCGACGACTCCACTATCTAGTCAGTTTCAGATGGAAAATTTTCAGATAGAACGCGAAAGTTTTCCAGCTTTCTGGACAACTTTCCGCGCATCGTCGACAAAAATTATTTGCCGACGGAAGAGGACATTCTGAAGAGTCGCGTGCCGACGTCTGGCGTCATTCAGTACAAAATTGTGCTGAAAAACTTTAATTTTCGGTCGGTTTTCATTTTTCGGCTAAGTCATGTGCCTTTGAACTTTTCGGGGTACGGTATCTATTTTTTTTGTTTTTCGGTAGAAAAAACCGATAAAAACTCGGTAAAACCACATATAAATGCATACTGTAACTCGAAGTTTGTTTAAAGGCGCATACCGTAAACCCTACTTCAAACCGTGATATCTCGGAAACTAGCAGAGTTATCAAAAAGTTGTCAACTACAAACTTGATTAGCGTAAAATTTACCACATTTTTGTAGTTGACAACTTTTTCCTAACTATTCTAGTCTTCAAGATATACCCGGTCAAAGTTGAACTTAGTGTTACTGCCACTAATCCCTAAAAAAAACCAAGAGACTCCTTGGGTTCCCGGCACTCTGACTCATTATTTCGTGGCAAGACCAGTCAACTGTGTACTTTGCTGGAGAAAAAAACGCACGTCTTCAGAATCTACGACGTCGGCGGTCAACGGGCGCAACGTCGAAAGTGGCTCCACGTGTTCGATGACGTGCAGGCGGTACTGTTCATCACGTCGCTCTCTGAATATGATCAAGTGTTAAGGGAAGACGATACTGTGGTAAGAACGAGCATCCGGAGAATGAGAATAATAATTTCAAAAATATATTTGAAAAAATGAAACGACATTGCAGAATCGAATGAAAGAGTCGTTGAACTTGTTCGAGAAGATTTGCAATGGCAGGTACTTCTATAATACGGCGATGATTTTGTTTCTGAACAAAATCGATTTGTTCGAGATCAAAATTAAGCACACAAATATCACGGTGGCATTGACGAGTTACAAAGGTAAATGATGATGACTCATCCAATTGACGATAAAAGTTGATGGTTTAAATTAGAGTCGTAGAGAAGTTGACGTAACTTTTTTGTGGTAACTGCTATCGGGATGGTTTAGTGATAGAAGATATGAGAAATTTTAAAGGGGGGGTGCCAACTTGAAAAAAGTTTGCTTAAAAAGAAACTAGAGGGGTGGGAAAATGCAGCGCACAAGGAGCGACGCTTTAAAAATAAGTGCAAGTATTTTTAATTATCGATTTTAGGCCAAAATTAATATTCCTGTGGCCGTGGCCTAACTGCTGCTTTTCGCGGGACTTCTTCGCGCGGCCTCGGTGCATTTTCGAGATTTCTTCGCGAAAAGACGTGTCTGTAAGCGGAGCATCGAGCGGCCGAAAAATATCGCAAATCAATCGATATCGCGCATAGGCGCGCAACCAAATTTGGGTTTCTAGGTCACGGCCACAGGAATATTAATTTTGGCCTAAAATCGATAATTAAAAATACTTGCACTTATTTTTAAAGCGTCGCACCTTGTGCGCTGCATTTTCCCACCCCTCTAGTTTGTATTAAAGCAAACTTTTTTCAAGTTGGCACCCCCCCTTTAAGATCTTTCGAATGGCGCAAAGAACATTTGAAAATCTTCACTTTGAAGCAAGTTATACGATTTTTTGCTTCATCTTCTGATTGTGCCACAAAAAACGGCATAACTCGGCTGAAAATTGAGATTTTCAGATGCTCTTTGCGCCATTTTGAAGATCTTAAAATTTCTTACATTTTCTATAACTAAATCACTCTCATAGCTCTCACCACAAAACATTTGGGGCTGTTTCAATGTTTCCCCTTTGTTTCCCCCGTAAATCCGCCAAACTTTTCGTTTGCAGGACCGCAAGAACGAGACGCGGCTCTCGATTATATTCGAAAACGATTTGTCTCGTTGAACAAGAATAAGAAGCGCTCGATTTACGAGCACGTCACTTGTGCCACCGACACCGAGCAGATTCAGGTGACTATTGATTTTTTTCTGTTGGTTTTTAGAAATTGAAAATTTTTTTCGAAATGCTGAAGGGCTTTCCACACTGAACCGTGTTTTCCATCCGAGATCCCTTGCTCGTAAATCCACACCAAATGCATTTCCCGTAAATCCACACTAAACTGCCTCTTCCATCCGAGACTGGTGCTCGTAAATCCACACAAAACAGCATCTTCCGTCCGAGAATGGTTCTCGTATATTCACACCAAGTGCATATCCCGTAAATCCACACCAAATTCATATCCCGTAAATCCACACCAAATGCATATCCCGTAAATCCACACTGAACTGTCTCTTCCATCCGAGCCTGGTGCTCGTATATCCACACCAAGTTCATATCCCGTAAATCCACACCAAATTCATATCCCGTAAATCCACACCAAGTTCATATCCCGTAAATCCACACTAAACTGTCTCTTCCATCCGAGACCGGTGCGCGTAAATCCACACCAAGTTCATATTCCGTAAATCCACACTAAACTGTCTCTTCCATCCGAGACAGGTGCGCGTAATTCCACACGAAATTTATACCCCGTAAATCCACATCAAAACAGTCTCTTCCATCTAAGACCGGTGCTCGTAAATCCACAACAAAACCGCCTCTTCCACTCGAGACCCAAGCACCGCCCCTATTCGGTGTTTGCGTACAATTTAATCGCTGAATCCACGTTTTCAGGTCGTCATCGATTCTGTGATCGACGTCGTCATCCAGCACACTATGCAAAAAGTCGGAATTCAGTAGGAAGCGAAGAAGTTCTTCTTCTCAACTAATCATTGTATCGTTTTTATCGATTTCCGGGTGTTCGTTTCACTTTTCCTCTTCTTTTTCTTTTTCCTTTTTCTTTTTCTCCTCTCTCGTTTTTCTTCTCGCAATTTCTCATAATTCGCACTTTTGGTATCATTCCGATTAATCCGAACTGAAACACTGAAAAACTGAAATAAAGAGTTGACGATGGTCCTCAAAAAACGCTTCATTTCGTTTTCAGTTTTGTTGGAATTTGAGGAGTGAACCGTAACGATGAAAAAGTGGTTATCAGTGGCGAAGGGGGGGGGGGTGAAAAATGCTCACGGAGCACAAAATCGGCGGGGGGAAAGCCAAACAATTGAGGTGTCACGGTTTAGGACGGCACGGCGAACTGCTCCATGCGAACGCCGCGATCTTTGACGCCGGCGGCGGCGATTTTGCGTTTGTACATGTTGTCTGCAAAAAGTCTCATTGGAATCAAGGTGACAGCTGTTGAGGGGGGTAATGTGGCGTGTGTCATTGGAAGTTTAGTGGAGGAGGCAAAGGGGGGGGGGTCATCTTTTATCACTGGTCTCACTTATCAATCACGCCATGTTAAAGACGACGATCGAAGTGAAACGAGAGATCGAAAGATTGTGTGTCGGACGGGTTTCCCCCCTCTATCCGAGGGCGCGTTTTGGACGGACACACTGTTTGTCTGGTCTATCTATCTATACGTTATGGGAGATGGATCTCTGGCGGATGTCCGGCGGATACCTGGCGCTGCACCCACCTTTTCCCTTATTGTTCTCCTCGTTGGCGGCGAAGATGGTGTCGAAGAGGAAGAGGACGAAGATGAACACGCTCAGCACACGCTCCATCATCTTTTTGACTTTGGTGATTTGTCTGAAACTTGACTATTTCGATTTCAGTCAAATTTATCGCGAACGTGGTCAGAAAATTAATGAGAGAACGGTGGGAGGATCGAATGAGAGGCGAATTGAAATGAGAATGAATCGAACCGCGGCACACTGTATGTATTAAATAGACTGAAGACGCGCGGGGTGGGGTTGAGAGGGGGGCGGAGACGAGAGGCGACGCCTGATGTTTGCAAAGATCAGCCGAGACGGAGACGCCGACGGCGAGACGAAACGGGGGTGCACACGGGGCGGCACGCGCCGTGCACGTGAATTCGGAAGCGAGGGTCATTCGCATGGATCCTTGGAATCAAGAATCTATGCAAAAATCGATGTTAGTTGACGAAAAATCGGCGAAAATCAGAGGAAATCGAACGAAAATGAGAGAACTTAGAAAAGAAAAGGGGCGGAGCCTATTTGGCAACAGCGCGGCGCGGTTTTTCCGTTGTTTTTTGGGTTTTTTTTCGCGCCAGACATAGCGCTTCGAGGTTGCGGACTAGTTTTTGCTGCTAGCTTTCTAGGCCATGCTCTCAATTTGTGCCATGGAGACCATTTCAGGTATTCCTGGATACCTAGGTGGCCTAGAAAACTCCACCTAGTCCGCCCCCTTCTCTTGTCCACGTGAACCTCCGAAAACCAAGAAGATATTAATGGATCCACTTCCCCACCAATTTCTCGGTTTTGTGTAAAACTCGTCGTCCGAGAGCCCCATCGGTTACTCGGAAGAATCATCAGAGAAAGAAAAAAAGAGTTTCTGCTCGGCGGGTCAACGTGATTTCTCTGCAAAAACGCCGAGAACCGATCAGAGAACCGGCGAGACGACTGTTTGTTCTTCCTTTAAATGCCGTCGCCGCCGCCGACCGCCCGCGCTGTCCTTGAGGCGAAGGTCTGCAAAACCGAGGCGTGGAAGTGGCCAAGTTCTTGCGGATAGCCGCCAGACATCGGCTCGACATACGCCACCATCGAATTAGTGTTGTTTTTCACGTGAAGATGGAGAGTGTCACCTTCCGGGTCCTGGTCGCTTGCTATCATAATATGTATGTACATTACAAATTGTGGTGTACATGTATTGCTTCCAGCGATAGAACGATAACAGGAGGGTTGGCCGAGAAACCCAAACCCGGACGGGTCGGAAAAGTTAGGCCAAGATCAAACCACCTGCGACCTAAACCCGGCGAACGGTCAATTCGGTTGGCGCTAAATTCCTTTGCGCAAGGTCATCAGCCAAAAAAGAAGAAGAAGAAATTCCGATTGCATCCGCCAGGTGGGATGTTCGCAGAGAAGTCAGTCAATCATCCCATCAGTCATCAGTCATCCCATTCAAATAGAGAGAAAAAACGCGTATTTTCGGTCGGTGTCACATGGATCGAAAGGTACATAGATACGGTTAGGGATGGACGGAAACATGTGATGTTTGCTGACCACGTGGTAGATGGTGGGGGGGAAGACCAGGAACAATAAAAGTTCCGGTGTTTTTCGAAAAACCCCCAGCAAGAAATTCAAAGGGACTAGCGAACGCGTGTGAAGTTCTAGGCCACCGATTATGTGTCCAGAAGATTCCAGCAAGTCTGAACATTGTTCGTTTAAAATGGAGGATGAAAACAAAAAGTGCACAATGGCGCGCATTCTAGAAAAGTGTTCCCCCTTCTCTGACGAGTCAACAGAAAACAGAAAACAGAAAACAGAGAATAGGAAATAGAAAACGCATTTCCTTCTTATTCCCGATCGTTCTCTGCTTGATCGCTCTTTGTGGCGGCCTAGTGAAGAGCGCGCGCGCGTGGGCATAGGCAGAGCCCCGAAAACATTGGAAATGAACAAGAAGAAGCATGTGAATCGCATGCCTTGTTTATCTTCGCTGCCCACCAACAACTTGTTTCGTTTCGTGCTGATGCATGCGAACCCAGTGGAAACTGAAGGGAGCGGGGGGGGGGGGGGGGGGGAGGCAAATCTTTTGTTTGTTCATGAACACTTCTTCTTCTCCTCCTTCTCCTCGTTTCTTCTTGCCAATAAGCTGCTCGTATTGAGCTGAGCGCTTTGCTTTGTAGCATTACAATTTTTCGACGCTGAGCGATCGGATCACAAAGAAGCAATTGCAAACGCCACAGTGATTCTGGAATTCGAACCGAGAATCTTCTAATTCTGTGGTGAATCCTATAAAATCGTATGAAAACGGTGCACGTTACATGTTTGGCTAGAATGCTTTCAGCATTTCTAGAATTCTTAGGAGCACTTTCACGGGTTAAACTGGAAAAAATCCCATAGAAACGGTACGATTGCACAAATTGTTAAGCGTTTTAACTTAAAACTATCAAGATCTTCAAAATAGCGCAACGAGTGTCTGAAAATTTCAATTTCGAACAAACATTCTTTTTTCAGAGGATACACCAGAAAAACGTGTACAACTTGGTTGGAAATCGAGATTTTCAGACGCTCGTTCTGCCATTTTGAAGATCTTGAAACGCTTCTCATTTTGTGCAACTGACTGGAACGAGCTTATAGAGTTAATCACAAAAAAGTTGAGAGCACTTTGAAAAGTGTTCCAAACTTCTCAAAACACTAAAATCTACAAGCCAAACCAAACCATAGGCTAACGTCACCATCACCATTCTCCCAAGAAAAGCGCCCACTTGACTTTCCGAACTTGGATCCATCTCAATTAACGTTCTCCCTCTTCCCTGGCCTTCTCTTCTTCCCTATGTAGTCTTCTCGGGTTCAGTTTTCACTTATTCACTTCAAAGTTTGAAACGACGTCAAGAATCGATCGTTCGTTCCATTGTTATTAGCGGGCAGCAAACGGCCAACGGTCAGAGTTGTATTGAAAACAAGTTTTTGATACGATACTGATATCGGTGGTGATACGGCTCGAGTGAGCATTGAGCATTCAAACACGGGCAGAGGAATCGTGTCGACATGTACATCAGTGACAAGTGTCTTCAGATTCACTTTCCAGGAACTACACTCTTCGCGCGTTCAAGATCGTCGTCGTTATTATAATTTCCATGTTTTCGAGGCGGCTTTCCTTCGGCTAACTACCTCGTTAGAAGAAGGGCGAATAAGGGGTAACAATGCCATTTAACGGGGGCGGACGGCGGCTAAATCTCGATCCGAACACGACGTGATCTTGTCTTTTGGCACTAAAAAAGGCCTGTTCGACTTTCTTCAGTTCCTTCTTTTCTGCCTTTAAAAGTGCGAGATTCCGCTCGCAACACCTCTTTTCTCGTTTTCAAAAAGATCGGGAACAGTTTTCGGGCGATCGGTCAAGAGTCATTTTCCTTCTGTACTCGAAAGTCATTCGCTGATGTGTCATGCGATGGTTCGCACTGATTCTCAGTATTCTTCTCGTTTCTAACTTGATTCAACCTGTTGGCTCTTGTATGGCTGTTCAAGGAGGATCCGATGTTGTTGTGACGAGCACGACGACGGTTGCGAGTACGACGACGACTTCTTCAAGCACCACCACGACTACTGAAGCCACTACGACGACAACCACTGAGCCGACTACCACTACGACGACTACAGAAGCAACAACGACTACGACCACTACCGAGCCTACAACCACGACAACTGAACCCACTACTACTACAACAACTACGGAGCCTGCTACAACGACGACTACTACAGAGCCTACCACTACGACGACTACAACTGAGCCGACGACTACTACAACCACGACAGAACCTACAACAACGACGACTACTACAGAACCTACCACTACGACTACAACCACTGAGCCGACGACTACTACAACCACGACAGAGCCCACAACAACGACGACTACTACAGAACCAACCACTACGACGACTACAACTGAGCCGACGACTACTACAACCTCTACAGAGCCCACAACAACGACTACAACCACGGAGCCTACTACCACGACGACTACAACTTTGGCACCAACTACGACCACAACAACGACAACTACCACGACTACTGAACCAACCACAACTACCACCACGACTACTTTGGCTCCAACTACGACTACGACTACAACTACCACGACTACCACAGAACCTACAACCACTACTACAACTACCGAGCCGACTACGACTACCACGACAACGGAGCCGCCGACGACTACAACCACCGCCACGACGACGACGACGACAACAGTGGCCACTACCACTACTCCCAGTAACATCATTTCGGTTTTTTCCCCTACCGAACTTGTTTCAGATACCTGTCAACCGAACTCTATCACCTATGGCACCGGCGACAGTACCAGTCCGCAGTTGAACATTGCTGTGACCTATTCCAAGTAAGCTCAGAAACAAACTAGACCGAGAAGCGTCAAAACCATTGCAGTTATGTCACCGACGGCACAACTGCCACAATGACAGTGTCGTGCTCAGCCATCACCGGGTACAACGCCTACATGCAATTCAATGGAGGTCAAGGGGGACCTCTCGAGAACCAAGACTTGCCACAAACCATTGCAATCACACTTACTTGTAGTCTTGCCACTAACACGTGGAACTACGTGGTCGTTTTGAATGGCGTGACTTATACCAGAGCAATCACTTCGGTGACTTGTCAACAGGCGTCTAATGCGGGCTAACGCCTGGAACTTCCGGGCTGAACCAACCTAATAATTGTGATAATAATATGTAGTAATAAGATTCGCTAACATTGCGAAAATAATAATAATGTCCACCTGATCTTTCGATTTCCATTCCCACCTAATTGTTGTTTTTTAGCCCCATCCCCGTCACTCCATCAATCTCTTTGAAACTTTCCCGTTAATAAACCTTTTGACTCCTCTCTCTTTCTCCCCACTTTCCATATCCTTTTTCCATTGCGATCTCCGCAATAAAGTGAAATTCGCGCTCGGGAAGAGTTCAAGCGCGGCGCACCGGTCAAGAGTCATTAAAAATGGGCGTGGAAACGGAAGGAGAAGCCGAACATTCGCGTTGTCCATGCGTCATGAAATGGGTGTCACCGCTTTTCCTATGGCTTTTCCTCACTGCTAACTTTGAAGTGAGCTATCCGTGCGCTGCCACGTCACCGGTTACTGAGCCGACGACGACTACTACCACTACAACTGAGGAACCTACGACTACTACTGTCACTGATGGTACTACCACAACAACTGAACCAACTACTACTACTACTACTACTACCGGTACCACCACTACAACAACTACAGAACCTACCACAACTACAACTACCACTGAGCCAACGACGACTACCACTACAACGGAGCCAACTACCACCACAACTACCACTACTACCACCACAACTACCACCACCACTACAACCACTACGACTCCTTCAACAACTACAACTCCAAGTAAGGTCTAACTTTTTGAACTCGGCCGGTTCAATATGATATTAACCACAATTTTCAGATGTTTGTTAGAAACTGTTTCAGAGTTTGAGCAAATCGAGAGTCTACAGACAAACTGAAGGCGGCAGGTTCCGCCACGAAATATCGGGCTACTGGGACCCGTCGCCTGTTTGTCTGCAGACACTTCATGAATGCTTTCAAACACTGTGACAGACAAACTGATGGTGACCAAGTTTTCAAACTGAAATTTAAACTATAGATCCTTGCTCACCGAACAATATCGACTATGGAGCTGGCGATGGAGCAAGTCCCGAAGTATCGATCGATGTGACCTACTCAGCGTTAGTCCAACTATCAGTCTTGCACTCTGATTGCACGCAAGTTTTGCAGCTATGCAACCGACGGCATGACTGCCACAATGACAGTAACCTGCTCGGCGATCGGCGGCTATAATGCCTACATGCAGTTCAATGGAGGTCAAGGAGGCCCTCTCGAGAATCAGAACCAACCGCAGACCATCGCAATCGGACTGACTTGCGATTACGCGACGGGCATATGGAACTACGTGGCAGTGGTCAATGGCGTCACTTATACGCGCGCCGTCACTTCTGTGACGTGTCAACAGGCGCCGAACGTCGGATAGACCTACTAAGTTTGTTAATAATAATAATAATGATAAATTACAACTCGACTTCATTGTCCTGCGCTCGACTTGAACTTTTTAGAATGGAAAATTTGGGCTTCCGGCGTCTCTGTCTCGTAAAATTTCGCGTCCGACGAGATTGTGACGTCGTTGACGGATTCAGAAGATCGATTGTGGACGGGGTGCGAGAAGCGACACTTGTCGCCGAATCGACACTTTCCTTTCAGATAGTTTCTGCAGGAAAAAAAACAACATTTTATTGCTCGATTCCGGTTCGAAAACGCTCACTTGCAAGTGAATTTCGACTTTTTGCGCTCTTTCTCCGCCGGTTTCTCCGTCAAATCCACGTGGCGGCTCAGCATTCGGGCGTTCATGCGTTCTTCTCGAGCGAAATCGTTGTCGAATATCGAACTCGTCTGAAAACGGATTCACACTTATTTTCTTTGTATAAAACAGATTCTAATCATTGGAAACGGTCTGAAACTTAGGAAAACTCACGAATTCCGTGTCGAGCTCTGTCACCGACTCGCCGGCCTTCCACTTTTTCTTCGGAGCCGCACTTCCGCCCTCGTCGTCTGTGTCGCTCGATCCTTCGCCGCCATCTCCGTCGTCGGCGAAGAAAAACGAGGAAACTTGTGGTTGTTCAGCCGTTTTCTCCTGAAAACAACGACTTTCCGCCAGGAACTCGGATAAAATTCGAATTTACTTACAGATTCGTTGTTTTTTTCTGTTTCTTCTGTTTTTCCTTCATCGTTCTGTTCTTCATTTTCAACTGGCGTCGGTTTACCGAAGAAATCCTCGTCCTCGCCACCGCTTTGCTCACTGTCGCTTCCGTAGGCCACCAGAGACGTCATTCTGAAAAGAAAACAGATTTTACTAGTGTATTTGCGATTTTTAATGAAAAAAATGATGAAAAATACGGAAATTTAGCAGAAAAATAGAAAAAAACAATTTAAAAAATGTTAACTAAATAAACAGTTTTCCGAAAAACGTTTTTTGTAAGTTCGGAGCATCGTTCTGCGCGGTATTTATTTTTTAATCATTTTTTTTCAAAAATTTTCCGTTTTTTCGAGATTTTCCTTTATTTTAAGGTGATTCTCTTAAAATCTTTTATGCTATTTAAGTTTTTAGAGAAAATCAAACCAAATATTAATCAACAGGCCAATCGAAGAGAAAAACGCGGGAAATCACGGTTTCGTTCGAAAATAGCCTTCTGAAGCCTGAGATAATCAAATAAAAGCTATAATTTGTTAACTTTCAGGTAATCGATAATTTTCTGTTATTATTCTTCCTTTTTTTTCTATTTTTCTCTCGTTTTACATGTTTAGTGATAAGCAGTCGCTCTTTCTTTGTTTTTCAATGTTTCCTTGTTTATTAGAGCTAATTATTGTCATTTTTCAACTTTTTCTCGTTTCCAAAGCCTTTTAAATAGGCGCCATAGTGTTTTTTCTTGCAAAATATTTAACATTTTAGTAATTTTCGAGCTCAAACTTGTTCCAGAATGTTCCGAAGCGTCGTCGTCGCGCGAATAGCGAGAAAAACGTTCGAAAGTGCTTTGGAGCGCAAAAATGTACAAAATTTCGCTGGAAATCAGTCTAAATTGAACAATTTTCAGACAGTTACCGAAATCAAGAACATTATCCGATGCAGTTTGACAGAATTCGACAAAGGAATCGCCGAGTACCGCGTTTTCAGGTTTGCGCGTCGGATTCGGTGCATTGTCCGCAATTCTTCAACTATTTTTCAGAGAAACACACGATACGCCGGACTGGGGAGTCGTGCGAATGAGCAGCGTCGCGATGGCTCAGAATAGAGCCGACGAGGCTGAGCACATTCTGAAAGAGCAGATGGAAGAGTATGGCGGAGCCGCACGGAGACAGGGTTCGCAACTTGCGCTCCATCGTACCTTTTTCATTAGAGCGCGTTTGCAGCTCGAAACGTGGACGTTTCCGACGAGCAAATCGCGGCGGCAATCGAGCGAGTTTTGCGGAAAGACGAGCTGGCAGGATATCGATTTTTCGAGTTCTTGAAAAAATACAAGTTTTGTGCGAACCGCGACGTGTTTTTGAGCATTCTGGTCAGAAACACTGTTGAAAAGTGAGTTTTCAGCGAGAAATTTGAATTTCACCGTTTCCCGCTCTTTTCTGTAGGCACGGCTGGAAAATTGGAATTTCGAAGGTTCGCGAAGTGATGGAAAATGATAAACGGACGAAGAGTATGAAGATGTGCGCGTATTTCATTCTGGAAAACGCTTGGAAATCTGGAAATTTGGAGGAAGGTTCGTTGCGGACCTGGCATCAGATCTGACGCGCAAACTTGAAAGATTTGAATTTGGGCGTGATTTTTTGATTTTCCAGCTGAAAATCAACTTTCGAGCCTGGAAATCGTTAAACCGAACACTTTCCGGAGTCTTCAAGTTTTCATCCGTCTTTGTGAGCTTCCAGTGTTGGAAATCGCCGATTACTGTAAGGTACAGTAATCCTAAGACTTGAAAATTGTTTAAAAAAACACGATATTTTCAGAGAAATTCCATAAAATTCCAGCACGAAGATATCCAATTATTGATAGATTTGGCTGGAAAATTGAAATTCGTGAGTATTTATCGAAACATTTTTCAAAATTGCTATACATTATCTGAAATTTTCAGCCAATGCCACTCCTGAATCTTCTTGAAATCCACGTATTCGTAAATTTGCCGAAAACCGCGTTTTTCGCAATCTTCGACGAGCTCATCAAACTCGCCGGTATGAAAACGCGCTCCACTGCCAAAATCAATCGATAATCGTCTTTCTGCAGGCAAATCGGCGAAATCGGAAAATCTGGAGGAGATGATGTGGAAAGTGAAACGGAATCGCGATTTGGACGACGATCAGAAGGCGATTCTGTACGGCAAACTTCGTCACTTCTACAAGTGCCTCAATGTGAAAGCACCGGAAAAGTTGTACATTTTGTTGGCGAGGCCGTGAAATTGAAATTCGCTGCGTCATGAGGATACGGAGTATAGAAAAGCAAAAAATAAAAAGGTTTATGGCGTTAAGAGAGGCCAAAAACATGAAAAGCCAACGAGAATCAGTGCGTGTCCCTGGAGACGTCAACGTTCTCCGAAGTGGTCTTAGAAACGTGACAGGCGTCCGTTCATAGCTCTCCAATTGACGACGATGCGACACAGAAGACGATCAGAATCAAAAGAAAGACGAGAAGCGTTAGTTGGACTGGTATGAATAAGGTTTCGAGAAGATGCTACCCTGACGACGACACTCGAAAATGAGAACGTTTTTATTTTTCGGAATGACGGCGTGGAGTCGTCGAGTAATTACGCCTCATCAACCTTTCAATCCGCCGCAATAGACGGAGCACGCCTGTTTGTGGAGCTCGCCGAGCAGCGGGTAGAGGGTGGGATACTGATCCCAGAGGTTCATTGCGTCGACGAGATTTCGACACGGCCAGATGATCGGTTTGTCGAGACGGTTGCAGCCGGCGCGCTATGAAACATTGGATGTGACGGGGAAATGCACAGTTTTCATATCTACGGGAAGTGTAGTTTGTAGTCTGGACTTGAATTTTTTTTAGTTTGTAGTTTGTAGTATGACAGACCTAAGTCTAGCAGACCCAAATGAATGTAGTCTGTAGTCTAGCGAGCGAAAAAGATTCTGGTTTGCCGTCTGGCAGACCCAACTGGTTGTAGTTTGTAGTCTGGCAGACCGAAAGAATTGTAGTTTGTAGTCTGGCAGACCGAAAGAATTGTAGTTTGTAGTCTGGCAGACCCAAATGGTTGTAGTCTGTAGTCTGCCGGACTCAAATGTTTGTAGTTTGTAGTCTAGCAGACCCAGATTAATGTAGTTTGTAGTCTAGCAGACCCAAATTATTGTAGTTTGTAGTCTAGCAGACCCAAATTATTGTAGTTTGTAGTCTAGCAGACCCAAATTATTGTAGTTTGTAGTCTAGCAGACCCAAATTATTGTAGTTTGCAGTCTAGCAGACCCAAATTATTGTAGTTCAAAAACTGTCAGGCCTAAATGATTCTAGTTTGCAATCTGGAAGATCTAAAGAGTTGTAGTTTGTAGTCTAGCAGACCCACCACCCGAAGGACTACTGTAGCTGTACTGAAAGACATCGTAGGTCTGGCAGACCGAAAGAATTGTAGTTTGTAGTCTGGCAGACCGAAAGAACTGTAGTTTGTAGTCGCGCAGACCCAAACTATCGACCTACCAAGTACTTGGACATGTTCTCCCAATTGTCCGGCAGAATGAACCAATGATCATTGCAAATCACACACGGACTGACAGAAGGCAACTGCAGTTGAGCATTTGTACACACCGTGACAGCAAAACAGATGAGAATGAGCAGTTTCATTGTGAAACTCAACAATCATACACCCCCCACCATTTTTAAACTGTTCCCGTTCTCATGGTCTTCATGGGAATGGGAATCTAGAGAAAAAAAACCATAGAAAAGCGTGCGATTTCGATGGGAAAAAACAGAAAAAAGAGGCGGAAAAGTTCGGTCATGCAAGTTCTGGTTCATTAGAGCGAGAAGAGCTCATTAATTCAAACGCCGTGCATGATGTCTTCGTTACTCCTCAAATGTCACTTGCACACTCTAAACTTCCCCCCCCCCCCCCCCCCCCTGCTCCATCTCTTCATCACTTTTTTTGCTCCTCAAAATGCTCGGCGAGCTCGAAGACTACTACTTGCACAATTACACGAAAAGTTGCGACGCGACCAAGTTCACCTACTTCGACTCGCCCGAATTTCTCCGATCCACCGGCAGATGCATCGCTTTGGTCAGTGTTCCGGTGAACTTGTTCGGTTTCTACTGCATTCTCACAAGAACCTCGAAGAGCATGCGACAGTTCAAGTGGTGTCTTCTGAATCTGCAGTTTTGGTGGGTACCGTAATCGGATCGCCACCCCTTTAAGGCTTGTGGATCCCCGCCACTGGCGTATGTCATGCGGATGACTGGCCGATGTCTTCACCTTCTAAGATCTAGCAATTTGTGTGGTTCACGCCACTGTCCGACTTTGGTAGCGCCACTGGCGTATGCCACGCGGATGACTGGCCGATGCCAGGCGGCTCTCCGCCATCTGCCAGACTCAATGGCCAATGGCCATTCCCTGGCGCAAAACTTTCTAAGAATGTTTCCAGGACTCTGCTCATCGACAGTATGCACTCGTTCCTCGGCACTCCCTACTTCTTCCTTCCGGCTCTAGTCGGAGTCTCAGTCGGAGTGCTAAGTGACTTGGGCGTCAGCCCCACAGCGCAATTCATCATCGGAATGTTCGTCCTGGGAGGTGAGGCGATGAAAGTGCGCTCTATTGACGATCACACTTGTTTCTCGCCAGGATTCCTATCCTCCGTGGTGACCCTGTTCGAAAACCGACACCACCACATCCTGCCGCCCACCGAACCACTGCGAATCGGCTCTCCGCGCGTGCGCGTCCTCCTCTCCGCCTTCAACTTTTTCCTCGGCAACACCTACGTCTTCGTGTCCACCGTCTACACCGACGATCAGGACCGCATCAAACTTCGCTACCTCCGAACCGTTCTTCCGTGTCCCCACCCGGCCTACTTCTCTCGTGACACGTTTGCCGTCAAAACGGGCGCCTCGACCAACTGGGTCACGATGACGGCTCAGTTCTGCTACAACTTGATCGTGGCTCAGATGGTGTTCTTCATTTCGCACACAGTCTGGTTTCTCCGCAAACAGCGCACTAATCTTTCGAAGCGTCGACTCAGAATGGAGCGGACCTTCTTCAAAGCGTCGCTTGTTCAGGTCGCCACACCGATCCTTGTCATCTTCCTGCCCGCTGTTGTGATGAACTACACGACTATCGCCGAAATCTACAATCCAGGTGAGCTCACGTTTCAGATCGGCGATCGATATCCTCATTTTCAGCTCTCGTCAACCTCTGCGTCCTCGCCATCCCGTTCCACGGCGTCGTCGCAACGACGGCACTCATCAGCGTCAATGAGCCGTATCGTCGATTCTTCAAAAGTGTCTTCACGTCTTCCACTCGGAAAACTGTCTCCGCTTCTGTTGACCTGATGCCAGTGTCGACGAGCACTTCTTGTGCGGTCTGACGCTTTTTAGTGAAAGTAAGAGAAAAAGAAAACTTTATCATTGAGAAAATAAAAAAAGAGTTTCAGTTTTCCTCCGGCTTGCTCAACGCCTTCTCGCGAACTTCCAAACGTCCGAACGTCGGATGGAGCACTTCAAATGAGCACTGAAAACCAGAATTTCGAATTTCTTTTCGAAAATACGTCCCACCTGAAGTTTCTCGTCGCAAATCATAAAAGCCGCCGAGTTGTCAAACTGACCACAATAATGTGGTGCAGAGAAGATCGTCTGAAATAGTTTACGTGTTCGAAAAAACTAGGTGTTTCTCCTATGCAAGACCCAATTCCCGTAAATCCACACCAAACCGTCTCTTCCATGCAAGACCCATTCCTCGTAAATCCACACCAAGGCGCCTCTTCCATGCAATACCCGTTCTTCGTAAATCTACACCAAACCTTCTCTTCCCTGCGAGACCTATTTCTCGTAAATCCACACCAAACCGTCTCTCTCATGCAAGACCCATTGCTCGTAAATCCACACGAGACTGTATCTTCCATACAAGACCCATTCCTCGTAAATCCCCACCAAATTGTCTCTTCCATGCAAGACCCGTTCTTCGTAAATCCACACCAATCCACCTCTTCCATGCAAGACCCGATTCCCGTAAATCCACACCAAACCGTCTCTTCCATGCGAGACCCATCCCTCTCTACGGACCGCCCCTTTCCAGTGTTTGCGTACAACCTACCACAAGTTTCCTGCCCGCAAAAAACTCATAGCCATCCTGAACCACTTGATGAGCGCGACAAATCAAGTCCAAATTCAGATCGGCGCATATTTTCAGCACAATGTCCTTGCCGAATCCGCAGCCGGCTCCACGTTGGCTCGGCTGTCAAAATTGGAAAGTGTTTCGGAAAACTGTCCGGAGGGGGTGATCACCATGAATCCGTTCAGTCCGATAATCGGATCCGCCCACAAAAGGTCCACTTCGAGCGGTTCGACAGCGTTGCACGGCTTCTTGATGCTTCTCAAATCGTCGAGTTTTCGGAGTTCCGGCGAAAGACCGCCGTGCATGCACAGAATCCGATCGGCGATGAGCCCGGACAGCGGGAGCTCGGCGAACACCTTCTGGAAGTTAGAAGACGTTGTGTGTGTGTCACGTCTTCTTAAAGTGCCAACACACTCACCTGAAACTCAATGTAGAGTGCCGTTCTCGGATAGCGTTTCTCGATTTCGTCCAGGAAACCGTAGGCCTTGTTGACCGCTTGACACTCGTGATTTCCGCGCAAAAGAAAGAAATTCTTCGGGAATCTGACCTGGAAAAACCGAGTTTGCAAACAAAATAAAAGTTTTGAATGGCGTTTGGTGCCTTTGAGCCAGTGTGACAAGTGAAAACAAAAGCGGTCACAACTTTTTTCCGCTAGACCCAACAAGAAAATGTTTCAGACAAAAAGTGTAGAAAATTTAAATATCTTTCAAATGGCGCAAAGAACGTCTGAAAATCTTGATTTTCCATTGAGTTATACCGTTTTTTGTGTTTTTTGGAGGTTGATTCATTAAAACTTACATAACTTGGCTGAAAATTGAGATTTTCAGACATTCTTTGCGCCATTCGATAGATTTTAAAATTTTCTTTATTTTTTGCAACTAGACCATTTTTCTAAATGTTAGCACAAAAAAGTCACGGCGGCAATAAGATTTACTGCTTTTCCACACCTCCTGCGACCATCAGCTCAACTCAATTTGAACTCTCTGACTTATGTATTCCTGCGCGATTTTGATTTTTGTTTATTTTTAAGAAGACAACCTTATAGGCGAGAAGCAACAAAATGGTTTCCATGTTGAAGCGTCCGCGATCGATGTAGTCGCCCATGAAGAGGTAGTTGGCGGTCGGCGGCCATCCGCCGCGATGGAAGAGCCGAACGAGGTCGGGAAACTGTCCGTGGATGTCGCCGCAGACTCGGATCGGAGCATCCACCTCGACGAGGCTCGGCTCATCGCGGAGCAACACTTGCGCCGAGCCCAACAGCTTCATGATTCGATCCGCCGCGATCACTTGGCCGATCGGCTTCTCGTGCGAACTCATGCTCAAAACATCGATAATCATATTATGGGCCTCTTTTTTCTCGTCTTGCATGATCTGCAAGGTGAAAAAGAGGATATCGATTGATTTCATCGATTGGGCTCACTGTCACTGAAATCCTTTCGGGACGAGACGAAATTGAGAAATGACTGACTTTTCGCAACCTTTCTTGTGAAACTGATTTTTAGATGGGGGAAAGAGGGTTCATTTGGAAACGGTCACGCGTGTCACACGTGAAAATAATATAGGAAAACCGCCGGGGGAAGAATCGTTTCTGATTTCTACTGTATTCAAGTGCTGCAGTTTTGGTGGATACCGTAACCGGGTCCCCCGCCACTGGCGTATGTCAAGCGGACCCTCCTAAGATCTAGCGATTTGTGTGATTCACGCCACTTGCCGACTTTGATACCGCCACTGGCGTATGCCACGCGGATGACTGGCCGATGTCAGGCGGCACTCCGCCATCGGCAAGACTTACCGGTCAATGGCCCTTCTCTGGCGCAAAAGTTTCCTGAAGAAGAATTGACTTTACCTCCCCAGGTGCGAGCCTCCAGTGTAAAAACACATCACCGCGTTCCCCGCTTCTCCAACCGAATGAATGTAATTAGCAATAGAGCGCATCTGGTCATTTGGTCATTGCGATCGTCGAAACGACCTGAAGAAGAAGTGAAGAAGCCGTGAGGTACCGGAAGAAGTTTTGTTGTAAAAAATGAAATGGCACAACTCCTACTATACCCCCCACTTTGTGATGAAAGTGTTCAGTTGTCATCAGTAGTACCTCCCCCCCTTGTCCTCCTCCCGCCATCCTCATCAAATAAACATTTACTCTTGGGCAAACAGGCCAGTGAAGAGAACCACAATGTGTTCGTCAAACTACCAACAATTCCATTTTCCTTATCAATACCCCCCTCTCTCTCTCTCTCTTTCTTCCTTATTTTCTCCACTCTTCCACTTTTTCCCACACTCTTTTTCACTTTTTTGTGTGTGTTGCGCCATTGTTGAGACGCAAAGAGACGTCACAACAATAAGGAGTGAGAAAAAAAAGCGACGCATTTATCATGTTCTCTTTTTTTCATTCGGTCTTCCATTCCACTTGAATTTCTGGCTTTTGACAGTTTTTTATGGGCTCCAAGTTTGGGATGGACTTTGACAGGCGATATCTCGAAAACGAAAAGAGTTACAGAAAAGTTGTCAACTACAAAAATGTTGGAAATTTAACGTTAATCAAGTTTGTAGTTGACAACTTTTTTGTAACTCTACTAGTTTCCAAGATCTTCCGGTTTGAAGTTTACTTACTAAGGGGGTCCATGTTTTGAAGGGTTTTCGGTACTTTAAAAAATATCGAGTTACGGTACGCATTAATTCAATAGTTTTTTGAAACTTTTTTGTGTTTTCAGTAAAAAAATAATAGTTTTATACGGAAGGCCAAAAAGTTTAAAGGCGCATGCCTCAGTCAGTTTTTGTTACGCGCCTATGGCAACCAAAAAACTGTAATGAAATATCTCGAAAACTTTAAGAGTTACAAAAAAGTTGTCAACAACAAAAACATGGAAAATTTTACGTTGATCATGTTTGTAGTTGACAACTTTTTCACAACTCTGCTAGTTACCAAGATATTTCAGTTTGAAGTTCACCCACTGAACGATGCCCTTCCTTTAGGGTTTTTATGGCAAAATTGTAAATTGCGCAATTTTGTCGATTTCAATTTCCAGAGGAGGGGGGGGGGGGGGTTAAACCGGATAATCCGAATCGGACATTAATTTGAATAGTCGAGAATCGGAGAGACGCGTATTAGTGGATGATGTGATGAATTCGCGTATATTTGTACATACGTTTATATGCCTCTCGCTGCCACAAATAAATATGTTTCGGAAATTGTAAAATTAGTGGATGACCTAGAAAACCAGAAAAACTAAGGTGAGATTTCTAGGTCTCGCTATTTTTTGGAAGAGTTTTGCAAACAAAAAGTGACCAAAAGTTTTGGCCTAGAAAGGCGTGGCCTAGGAAACAGTTTATTGAGTTTTCTAGGCCATGCCTCAAATCAAACAAGTTGTTTAACTGTTGTTTAACCATTTCAGTTTCTGTTTCTTTGTTCACTTTGTTCAACCATTCGACCCCCTTTAAGGGAATAGTTCACCCAATTATGAATCACCTTTTTTCGCATTTCTTGTCACATCGAAAAGTACCCCCCCCCCCCCCCCCACATGGAATAAAAAAACGCACCGCATTCCTTCACGAAAACCAACCAGCTCGATGATAATTAATTAATAATTTAGAATAAGCGGCCACCAATTTCCATTCTTTCCCTTCTCATTCTCTATTCATTTTCTTTTTCTTCTTCTTCTCCGCCAGTCGCCATTTCTCGTAATGAGGTTCGAATCGAAACCAGATGTGTTCGTCGCCTTTTTTTTCTTTTTTTTTCTCTCTCTCTCTCTCTCTCTCTCTCTTTCTTTTCTTTTCTCGCCGCCGACACCCGGGCTTTCATCAGTGGGTGTGTGTATGTGTTTGTGGCGGATATGAACTAACAGAATGAAAAAGAAGAAGAAAAGGTGGATATTTATACAATTTTGTTTTCTTTTTGGAAGAATCGACTTGGTTTAGGTGGCGCTGTAGGCGAAAATCAGTTTAGCAGACCCAAATGATTGTAGTTTGTAGTTTGTAGTCTGGCAGACCAAAAAAGTCGACGTTTGTAGTCTAGCAGACCCAAATGACTGTAGTTTGTAGTCTAGCAGAGCCAGACTATTGTAGTTTGTAGTCTAGCAGACCCAAATGGTTCTAGTTTGTAATCCAGCAGACCCAAACTATTGTAGTTTGTAGTCTAGCAGACCCAAATGGTTCTAGTTTGTAATCCAGCAGACCCAAACTATTGTAGTTTGTAGTCTAGCAGACCCAAACTATTGTAGTTTGTTATCTAGCAGACCCAAATAGTTCTAGTTTGTAGTCTAGCAGACCCAAATTATTGTAGTTTGTAGTCCAGCAGACCCAAATGACTGTAGTTTGTAGTCTAGCAGACCCAAACGATTGTAGTTTGTAGTCTAGCAGACCCAAATGGTTCTAGTTTGTAATCCAGCAGACCCAAACTATTGTAGTTTGTAGTCTAGCAGACCCAAACTATTGTAGTTTGTTGTCTAGCAGACCCAGACTATTGTAGTTTGTAGTCTAGCAGACCCAAATGGTTCTAGTTTGTAGTCTAGCAGACCCAAACTCTTGTAGTTTGTAGTCTAGCAGACCCAAACGATTGTAGTTTGTAGTCTAGCAGACCCAAATTATTGTAGTTTGTAGTCCAGCAGACCCAAATGACTGTAGTTTGTAGTCTAGCAGACCCACCACCCAAAGGACTACTGTAGCTGTACTAAAAGACATCAGAGGTGGCAGGCAGTCAATCGGCTATATGGCTATACATTTCCGTCTCGTCGCCCCCTCCAAATCCAATCCAATTCACTTTCGATTCAAAACACATGTTGCCGATTCGGATCCTCGTCTCTGTCAGACTATATAGCTCGAAATGATACACACACATTTTGTTCTCCGGCTCGTCTCATTTGACACATTTGCCCTCTCGATAGTCTCTCAAAATGTTTATTCACTACCGCCGAGGCACAGTGACTGTTTATGTTTATTCTAGTTCGCGACAGAGTTCCCACTCACGGATCACTTTGCCGCGTTTCCAACCGCATGAACATTGTGCTCACCCGGTGACGTGGCACTGCCCATATTGGGTTACGGTCTCTTTTTGCTCATTTCGAGAAGACCGGAAGATGTTTTTGGAATGGAGAGCGCACAGCTGCCCATCAGCTGTCTCTCACTCTCTTGAAAGAGCGCGCGCGCGTGTGTTATGTCCGAGTGGCCGAACGAGCGGATCGAATTTCGGCGAAAAGTTCTTCGGAGGGGGTTGCGTTTCTTCCTCTTCTACCCGAGTATCTTCTGTATGTATATTGCAAACCACGCCGACTTTTACTTTTACGTTTTTATTGTTTGTCATCAAATTGTACCACTATTATAGAGGTGCGGCAGTTTGAAAGCAACTAGACAGCTCGGCTGCTCCTTTCAGTTGCTCAATAGAGCGCACTTTCTCTGATCAACGATTGTTTTTGTTTTCACGAAGGAGGAGAAAAAGTTAGGCCGTAAAGGCCATTTTCTCAATAGAGCGCACTTTCCTCGAGCAAGCCCATATCACTAAATTAAAATTAAATTCTCAGTAGAGCTCGCATTCCTTAAGCAACTCCCTAAAAACATGGCCTAACTTTTACCACCAAAATCTAGATAAAGTTCGGCCATGCCAACAGACTCGCCTTTCTCAATAGAGCGCACTTTCATTAATACGGCCCTCACCTGTCTCGTCTGATATCATTAAGGCCCATTTGTCAGCAGAGCGCACTTACATCATGGCCGAACCTATTCCAAGAGAAAGAAACTGATTCTCAATAGAGCGCACTTTCGCTAAACAACAACCTCTAACACTCTGAGAACGAACGTGACCTAGTTTTCACCATTAAAAACTAGTCAAACTTCGGCCACCGCCATCAAAAACCGAACATTCTCAATAGAGCGCACTTCCGATTTCCATGCCTCAAACGATTCCAGAAAGGTCACTTTCTCAATAGAGCGCACTAACATCATGGCCGAACCTATTCCAACCATAGTGATACTTCGGCCACCGCCGATTCTCAATAGAGCGCACTTCCGACGCTTGCCAATGTCCAAACTGAAATTCCGGCGGTCGCCCGCTGCGCGTCCGCACCACTCGATCAGGTGTCATCCGTCGTCGTCGTCGCCTCCTCCTCCCCCTCAGCGCAACAAGATTAATTGAACGCGTACATGTGTTTTTGTCACCTTCCTCCTGTCACTCTTTCACTGTCCACCCTCGTCCCCCTACTCTGAGGCTTATAAATGAATTTTCGAACATAAATACATACGAAAGGGGTCGGATTTTGTGTGGGGTTGCCAATGGAGTTGCGCGCTTCTTTGGCCCGCCCGTTCTAATCCTTCCGCACATGCGATTTTCGAACCGATGCTACGTTTAATACGCACATCTCCATCTCATCCCGTATTTTCGAGATTATTTTCGGGGGGTTTTCAAGTATTTCGGTGTGAGGTCGCGCGCCTTCAAGTATTTACCCATCGGCACAATCCTTCACAGATACCTACTACATATCTAGGTGTATTTGAAAACAAACACAACTTTTTTTATCCCGCCTCGCAATGTCCATTTTTCACCACCTGCTGTCCTTACTCTCACTATGTACCTTCTTCTTGACGAGTGCGAATCGATTCTGACACCCGACACCTGTCGGATTCTTCGGAATAACGTCTTCAAGGCCATCCACGCCCCCTCACCACCAGCTCTTCCACCTCCCCAAACAGGACACAATTTGATCACGCCCCATAAGCTTTTTCGAGGCCTTTCACAGGCCACCCCCGCCACCGTTTTTCTCTTGTCCGATCGACGTTCGGCGAGGCGAGAGAATGAGTTCACTTTTTCGCTTTTCTCACTATAGTGGGCCCCCCTTTTAGTGCGGGGAACTTCAAACTGTGATATCTCTGAAACTAGCAGAGATACGAAAAAGTTGTCAACTACAAACTTGATCAGCATAAAATTTCCCATCGTTTTGTAGTTGACAACTTTTTTGTAACTCTTCTAGTTTTCGAGATATTTCAGCACAGTTTTTTGGTTATTACAGGCGCGCAACAAATTCCGAGTAAGGCATGCGCCTTTAATCTTTTTGACCTTCGGTATCTATTAATTGGTTAAATTAGGCAAAAGCAAAAAAAAGTTAAGAAAAACAATGAAATGCATACCGTAACTCGAAATTTGTTCAAAGGCCTACCCGGGAACACTCTAATAAAAGTGCTCTTCTAGTGCGTGAACTTCAAACTGAAATATCGCTTAAACTAGAAAAGTTCGAAAAAAGTTGTCAACCACAAACTTGATCAGCGTAAAATTTACCACATTTTTGTAGTTGACAACTTTTTTGTAACTTCTCTAGTTTCGGAGATACACCCTGTCAAAGTTGAACTTTGCTCGAAACTTCTTTGCAAAACGTTTTGCAAACCGATTTCAATCCGAAAAATGGCTTCTCTACTGAACTTTATTTTCTTCTTATTTTCTCAATTTCCTCCTCCTTTTATTACACAACCAGTTAGTGTGTGACACCAAACCTACGACGACGTCCAGACGCCGGAGAAGCCGTAAACGATGACGTCGTCGAGGTGGCGAGGATCATTTACAGCTTATCCCCCCTTCCACTTCTACAACTTCCTCTCTTTCCCCTTTCTCTCCTTGAAAATGAGAAAATGACTTCTTCTTCTTCCCCCTTTTCTCATCTCTCTTTTGACGTCTTCTACTACACTTTTTTCGGTCTTCTACTCTAATCGAATCAAGCGGAAGGGTGAGGAGGTCTGGTCAGAAGGAGTATGTCAAGAATTAATTGAAACTCTCCTTCTCGTTCTCATAGTAAGCATGCGTTTGTTGCGGATTTCGTCTTGTCGCGCTGGTCTGCTAGACTACAAACTACAACCAATTGGGTCTGCTAGACTACAAACTACAATCATTTGGGTCTGCCAGACTACAAACTACAATCATTTGGGTCTGCCAGACTACAAACTACAACCAATTGGGTCTGCTAGACTACTACTCTATTTCACAGTTCTTTGAGATATGTTTTCTTTGTTCTAAAACTGATAGAAGTTGCAGTGTAGCAGACCGAACTCAAGAGACACAGAACTTTGTAGTTTGTAGTCTAGCAGTTCCATTCTAGCAGACCCAAATGATTATAGTTTGTAGTCCAGCAGACCCAAATGGTTCTTGTTTGTAGTCTAGCAGACCCAAATGATTGTAGTTTGTAGTCTAGCAGACCCAAATGATTGTAGTTTGTAGTTTAGCAGACCCAAATGATTGCAGTTTGTAGTCTAGCAGACCCAAATTATTGTAGTTTGTAGCCTAGCAGACCCAAATGAATGTAGTTTGTAGTCTAGCAGACCCAAAATACGGAATACCCAAATCAAGCGCACCTACTCTTCAATTCCCTCTTCTTCCGCCAAAACCTCAATTGATATGTATGTAGCTGTCAACCTTGAAGGACACACTCTTTGTACTGTCTGTGTCTGCCACCAAATCGTCTCCGCACATCTCCGCGGATCCCTCCAATGAAAACCAGTTGATTGAGTAGTACCCCCCGTGGTCAGTATATCATGATCATCATGATTCCCAATTGATATAAGTCTCCATCCGGGTGATCCGATCCGATCCGAACACACTGCGTGGCAATGGCTACTACTGACCGGGTGTGTGTGTGCGCGCGCGCGGCCGCCGTCGTCGTCGTTATCGCAAAGAACAAATAAAACCGAATTTATTTATGATCCTTCCAAATTTCCTCCTCCCCCCTTCCCCACCAAGGGCCGCTTTTTGACGCGTGGCAAGCGTCGAGTGATCCAACGAGTGATAATAATATCCACCCATTGAGGGAGGCTAGATCAAACAAATTCGTTCTCCCTCCTCAAGTTTTTCGAATGGAGCGCGCCAGCGCGCGCGCGGGTACGGTTTCTGTCCTCCATTCCTCCTTCCCGCCTTACCCGTTTTGCTTCTTGCTTCTTTCCGACTTTCAACACCACACCCATATTTCCGCACTGCCCTTTTTTCGGCACACACGTCGCCGACGCTTTTCCCACCTCCTCCACTTCCCGTTGACGGCTGTTCAAACACGTAGGGAACATGTTCAGAATATGCTGAAATACCAAGTCAAATCGTCGTCGTTGACATTGAGACCGGCGAATCGAAACTCGCGAAACGGATCGTCGTCCGGTGAGTTTTGGGTGATTTTAAGGGGCTTGTGGGCGATTGACTAAAGAGGATTTGCAGATTTTCAGCTTTTTGATAACTTTTCATTAGAATTGGCACACAATAATGCACTTAGAACAGTGAAAAAAAGATTTATCACATTGAGGATTGAACCCCTAACCTTCAAAACGTCAGCCTAACTCACAACCACTGCGCCACTTGGGCGCTTTTCGCAATGGCAGCTTGTTGCGAAGTGCTCTGCGCGCTACACCGCGCTCCACTAGACTTGGCGCGAAAATTTGAAGACGGCTTTTCGTCAAAGCTGAAAACCTCGGCCACGGCCTAGAAATCCAAACTGTGGGGGCGTTTCAAAACTTTCGTGTGACCGTGAAAACTTGCAGCCTCCTCGTCACCCTGCTCAATCTCAATGCACTCCCTGCTCGACGAGACCCTCCTCCTCGGCATCCCGACGACTTCTCGGAGCAACTCTCTGCTCTCGCTAAACTCCAACGACAGCAATCTCTCCGACGCGTCCGATGTGGTAAGACCCGCCCGGTTGGCCTAGAAAACTCTAGTCGCCTAATTGCAGGGAGTGCTTAAAGTGGACACGCGAAGTGTGAAACAGTGCACCGACTACAAAACGATCCGCGTGACCAACTCGACGACCGCCCGTCAGGTCGTCGAGAAGTTCCTCAACACTCTGAAGCTCACCGTCCGCGACGTCAACCTCTTCGACCTCTGGATGGAGCTCACGACGCGAGCCTCCGGCTCGCCAGTCGTCACCCTGCTCAAACTCGACCCGGACGCCCGCCCCTACGAACTTCAACAATGTCACCCGTCCGGCATGTCACGCTTCATCCTCCTCCAGAATCCCACCGGCTTTCTCGTCCGCGTCCACGATCACAACATTTCGCCGCAGTCCAACTACAAATCGCTGCTCCTCTCCTCGCAAACGACGGTAATCGAGGCGATTCACATTGTGCTCACGCTGAATCGAAAGTTCGACGACGTCACCAAGTACGGCCTGTTTCTGTCGACGCCGGACGGCGACGCCCAGATTCCCGACGACGTTTCGCTGGTTTCCATCGCCCGCATGTGCAAAATCGATCAGAAAATCATCATTCGAAACGTGGATGTTTTTTGATTATTGACTTTTTTTAATATCCATTCATATAAATCGATGCGCTTTAAACGGAGAAATGAATGATTTCCTCTCGTATTATTGCATTTTCCGTTCATCGAAACCACCCCCCCCCCCCCCACGCAAAAGTTTGGTACAATGCTCCGATTATTGCGACGGCGTCAAACTGTGCTCATTGTGCACATTGTGCTCGGTGGCGCGGTTTAAAAGCACCGAGCCAATGTCACCATCGGAAAGTGTCACGTCACGACTGTGAAATGGTGAGTTTCAGAAATCAGACCACCCCCCGCAAAAAACCACGTGGATTTGCAGTTCGCTGCTCGCTGCCTGCTCATTATCGCGTTGGCGTACGCGGTGGCGGCGATCACGCCGGAAATCTGTCAACTGTACTGCTCGTCGGTGAACGGCGGACTGTCGTACGACAACTGCTCGCCGTGGACCAGCTGGGCTCTTTACCAGAATCAGACTTGCTACAACATTTGCTATCACAATTGTCTGTCGAAATACGATGGGAAGTGCATGACCGGAAATGGATACAGGTGAGCTTGACACCCCGAAGAGAGTTTTCGGGTTACTGTAGGAGTGCTGGTACGCAAACACTGTCCGTGCGGAAGAGACGGTTTGGTGTGGATTTACGGGCGACCAATCGACACCAAATCGTCTCTTCTCTTCTGCCTAGCTTGGCATGGGTCTCGCACGGAAGAGAAGAATTTGCTTGGTGTCGATTTACGGGCGCCAGGCACTGGTCAAAGTTTGAGAGGAAAATTCACCCTAGGCCCCCATCAAAAGTGACAAGTTGTGTAGATTTACGGGCAAACAGGCTATGTCTACCGATTTCCTCAAAGCACGGCCGTAAATCGACACCAAATCGTCATTTCTCTTCTCTTCCGTGCGAGACCCATGCCAAATCAGGTCTCGCGTGGAAGAGCCGATTTGGTGTAGATTTACGGCGAAAAAATAAGAAAAAGTCTGAAAACGGTTCCAGATGCTGCCTGCCGACGACTCCCGCCAAAACCAACCAATTCAAGCGAAGCGGCTGCAACTATCTCTACAATAACGTTTTGTGACTCTAAAAAACTCGCGTTCGATCAAATTGTTTCCGGAAATAATAAAATCATCATTCATCATTTCTTTCCTCCTGTAAAATTGCTTCCTTTTCCGTTTTATTTTTCCAAAAGCAAAAAGCGGGAGAAAAACCTTTGAAAACAAGCGAAGCGACCAAAAAACCGAAAGAAAAAAAGAAAATAGAATAGAATAGTTGGCTATTTTTCGTCGGAATGCAAATTATGCTCAGCTCTTTTTTCCCCCCAAAAAACACCTCAAAATTAGGCGTTTCAAGCGTTTTTTCCCGGAAAAACGGCGGGAAAATCGCGTTTTTCGAACTTTTCGTTGGAAATCTTTCAAAAACGTTTCCCTTCCATTCAATTTTCCCATTTTTTAGTTCCTTCCCTTTTCAAATCGCAAAAAGCGCGTTTTCTAGCCGATCATCGAGCAAAACTCGGAAAATAGACCGAAAAATGGCTGAGAATGCGCCAATTGGCGTTAAATCGCATGGAATATTCCAATTCCGAATAAAAAATGAGGGGGGAAACGAGAAAAATAATAACTTGTTGTTTTTCGATTTCTGCCGAAAAGTTCATTTGTCAATAGTCACGAATGGCAGTTTTTGGTGGAAAAAGAAAAAAAAATGGGGCTTTTCCCGCGTTTTTCGGCGATTTTTTAGACTTTGCGCGTCAAATACGGTGCAAACTGTGCAAACACCGATTTTCGGTTTACAAACGATTCTTTATTGTCAAAAAATTGCGAGAAAAAGAGCAAATTTTGAAAATCCCGAGTATGCGCGTCAAATATGGTGTAAATAGTGCAAATGGCGAATTCCAACTAGAAAAACGTGGATTTACAGTTAGAAACTGGAAATTTTGAGTTTGTCTATTCAAAAATATATGATTCAGATGAAAAAAAAACAAAACAATTTTCAAAAAACCCGGAGTTTGCGCGTCAAATAAGGTGCAAAAAGTGTACACATCGTTTTTCTCCGGAACCTCCCTTAAAAATCAAAGTTCTGACGGTTTCTGTTTATTTTCGTCATTTTCTTCTCTATTAACAAGTTTTTCGTCTCTTTCACCCCCATCCCACCCACAAAGTTTACTTGTCCATTGGAAGTGCGCTCTATTGAGACTAATCATTTCCTCGTTCCAATGTTTTTCATTTCCCGAAAAAAAGGCGAGAGGAGGGGCTAAGAGGCTTCTCCGAGGGTGTTCAAACAAAAACAATCTCTTCTTTCCATCGTTTCTCAGAAAAAAACTGCATTCATTAGGATTTAAAGGGCTATCGGCCTATCTGAACGTTATTTACTTCACAAAGCGTCTAAAAATTTCGGAAAAAAAAGTATTACCTTTGTGTGGAATCGAACTCGTGACCTCCAAACTATCAGTCTAACTCACAACCACTGCGCCATCCGCGCGCTTTTTCAATTTATAGCCGATTCTCTTCTGCGCGCTCCGCTAGACTTGGCGCGAAAATTTGAACAACAAGACCATGGCCTAGAAATCCAAATCCTGGTCGTTGACCCGAATCCCAATTTTCGCATAAACCACGAACTTCGCGTGTCACCATTGTTTCCAACCTTCCAAAATCCCAAAAAGTTCCCTTTTGTCCTCGTTTTTTTCCCCCTTTTTCTTCCGGTTTTCACCTCTTTCTTCCTCTTTTCTCCCGCGAAAACGAACAAAAATTATTGCACATTGCACAGATCACACTTTTTCTCTCCATTTTCTGCAAAAAAAGATCCCCTTAATCTTGACAATTTCACTTTCCGCTTTTCATCCCCAATCCGATTTCCTCGTTTTTCTGCTCCGCTGAGCATTCTGACCTTTGACGTATCACCTCTTTTTTTCGCCGTTTCAAAACCTTTTTTGCCCATTTTTTTCGCGAAGTTTGAGAAATTTCCCGTAGTAATCCCGGATTAGTCGACGATTTTTCGATTTCCTCGCCCCCACTCATTTTATTTTTCGTCATAGTCTATTTCCATTTTCTTAGATTATTTCTCATGGATTTTTCTGGAATTCCTGTCTGGAACCAGAAAAAAATGAAATAAGGCTTCCTAATGTTCGATTTAGTGCACTTCCCTATCAAAAAAACATCCCATTGTACGCAAACACCGAAAAGGGGCGGAGCTAATGAGTAGGGCACGGGTCTCGCACGGAAGAGACGATGTGGTGTGGATTTACGAGCCCAAACGCGTTTCAGTGAAAATCGGCGAAAATAAGCGCATTGGCTAAATTTGATCAAATTTCGCGTCGACCCCCCCAAAAAAATAAATCTCATCTCTTCATATTTTGACACTTTTCGAGTAGTGTCGTATTTCCGAAATTTCGATGAACTTTTCAAATTTTCTTCAGATTTTCAAATTTCGCATTGGTAACCCATAATTTTATTCGTTTTTTTTTCAAATCTAAAACTGCACTATGTCCGTTGAACATCACAAAATTAAGGCTCTTTTTTTATGTAGCCGTAAATCGACACCAAATCGTCTCTTACCTGCAAGACCCCGCCCCTTTTCGGTGTTTGCGTACCCATGCTCCTACAGTACTCCTAAAACGACTCTCCCCCCTCGTGCAAAATATCAAAGAAAGCCATTAGTGTTAGCCCGTAAATCGACACCGACACCAAATCACCTCTTCCGCGCAAGACCCTGTGCCAACATTAGCTCCGCCCCTTTTCGGTGTTTGCGTACCGCACCTCTTACAGTATCCCTAAAACGAAAATTTCCCTTGGTGAAAACTCTCTCGGACTATTCTCTATTCACTATATTCAGCCCAAGCCCTCGTGCAAAACTTCAAAACCACCCACACTCTCTCTCTCTCTCTCTCTCTTTCTTATTATTCTTCTTCCATCGACTGAAGTTCAGTCTCATCTCACCCATTGTCCTCCTGTTTTACACAGTCAATTATTCAAAACCTACGTAGGCCCCCCGCTTCCCCCCATTTTCTTGTTCTCTGTGTTTTCGGCGCTTCCTGAAACTTGACCTACTTGTTTTCCTCGCATTTTTCTCTTGTTTTCTTATTATTATAGTTATTATTATTTTTGGAAATTGGCGTTACATCTATCACTCATCGCAATATCTCTTCTAAGGTCCATCACTCATCGTGGTGCAAATGTAGTTAGTCGGTGTCAGAGGAACGAATTTGTAATAACATTGTGATATGATGATGTGTACGTGCTTTTTTGAGAAACTACAATTTCGTCCCGAAAAGTGTGAAGAATCCGAAAATTCGCACCCAAAAACATTGGATCGAGTCAGAGGTGCACTAGAAAGTTCCCAATGAGTGGCGGCTCTAACTTTTGTTGTGCTTAGTTTTGGAAAAACAGTGCAGTGACAAAAAATGTGGGAAATTTTGAGATCTTTCAAATGGCGCAAAGATCGTGTGAAAATATCAATTTTGAGCTGAGTTATTCAAATTTTTATGGGAGAACATCAAGAACTTGTACAACTTTTTTCAAATTCAACATTTCTGCACGTTCTTTGCACCATTCGAAAGATCTCAAATTTGCCTACTTTTTCTGTAATTAGACTATTTTGATTTGATAAAAGTCATGTATCACAAAAAAAGTTAGGCCCGCTCTTCCACTTCAACTTTTACCTCAACTCTTCCAAAGCCCCCCCCCCCCCCAACCACTTTAAAAAAAAATTATTTCCAGAAAAAGTATATAGTTGTAAATATTTAGATATTCATAAAAAATGAAAAAAAAAATTTCTGATCTTTCAAATGCTTCAAAGATTTTGTGAAAATATCAATTTTGAGCTGAGTTATGGAAGTTTTAAAACACGCAACCGTAAAACTAATATAACTCAGTGGAAAATCAATATTTTTCTACGATCTTCGCGCCATTCGAAAGATCCTAAAATTTCCCACAATTTATGTCTTCACACCATTCTAGTAGGACGCAACACAAAATAGTTACATAGGCCCGTTCTTCCACTTCAACTTTTCCCTCAACCCTTTCATTCCCCTCACTCTAATTTTATATTTCCAAAATAAAGAAAGACCAAGTTGACCACTGGCAATCGGTCCAACTGCGTCACATGTTTACGTGATAGTGCCAATTATGCGTCCGTGAGCTCCCCAGAGAGCACCTTTATCATCCCCCCTTTTTCATTTTTCTTCCCCGATGACTAATTTCTGTTTGTTACCTGTGATTGCTCTCGTGTAACAAGTTCGAGCTATTTTCGGAAATTTTCTGATGAGGTCAGATTGAATTGGCGCGAGTTTCGAGAGTTCGGAGGCTGTGCATCAGAAATCAACCGTGTTTTTGCAGACACCACGATTTTCGCTCTGGTGACTAATGGGTGGGAGTGTTGATAGGCAGACTGAAACTGAAACTGAAACAAAAGCTGAAACTGAAACAAAAGCTGAAAAACACAAATGAGCACTGCAGTTTGAGCACACTGGGCCTAGAAACTCACCCAGTCTCTATGACCCGTTTGATGGCCTAGGTTTTCGCTGGTGGCCTAGAAATTCACCTAATTTCATTGAAGCTTAGAAGAAAGCCTATAGTCCATTCCATGGCCTAGAAAGTTGCATTTGCTCATATTAGTGAGAAAAAAGCCAGAATAGGTTATTAAGCCTATAATCCTTTGGGGTGGCCTAGAAAGTCGGCCATTCAGATGAACCTACAATCCTGTAGATGGCCTAGGATTCTAACGGCCGCCTAGTAAGTCACAAACCCTTCTAATTGTTAAAGCCTGAAAATAGACCAAGATGGACTAATTAGGCCAAAAACCCGCCAGATGGCCTAGAAAGTCACCCAATCTTTTGGAAGCCTGGGAAATCGCACAGATGGTCCAGTTAGGCCCACAATGTTAGATGGCCTAGGTTTTTTTTTTTTAAATCGGTGGCCTAAAAACACGCCAACAATATCTTAGGTGGCCTAGGATTGCACAAAAAAATCGGTGGCCTAAAAACTCATTCGACCTCCTAGAAGCTTGAAAACTAACTCAGATGGACTAATTATGTAGGACCCAGAGCCCATTTGATGGCCTAGAAACTCACCTCAAGAAGTTAGGCCTCCCCTGCCGTATGTCAGACATCTCCTCGCCTTCCTCCTCTGTCGTGACGTCTTCTTCCTGTCCTTCCCTTCTCCTTCACTTTCTCAGAAACGTTTCTCCTTTTCCAAGGCAAAGTATGTTGCTCGCCGAGAGCAGCACAGCCTTAATCCCTGAAAAATTGTCAGATGGTTGCATTCGATTAGGATACGCTCCTCTAGAAAATTTGAATCTTGATACACGTCGTGACGCTCGGTTTTCCTCGCTCGATTCGATTTTTTTAATTTTCAGAGAACACTTCCCGATCTTTCACGAATTTTCTTCAATGGCTTCGAATCGCGCATTTCTTCGGGTGAGTCGCGAGAAAAATATCTGAAATCTGAAATATCTGAAAATGCTTAAACACGTTTCGGGATTAGGAAGTGCGCGTAGTGACCACCATTTCGCGCCCCAAAAAATAGAAACACAGGGTCACAAATCCGGCTCCAAATCCGGACGGCGACAAAAAATAAACATCCGCCTTGCAAAAGTAGTGTCACGTGTGACGGCGTCGTCCCGGAAGGACTGCTCCTAAAGTGTGTTAACACCGTCCATAACGAGCCGTCCGCGCGGAAGTGACCCCCAACTTTTTTGTGTTGCGTCCTACTAGAATGGTGTAAAGACAAAAAATATGGGAAATTTTGAGATCTTTCGAATGGCGCAAAGATCGTGGAAAAATATTGATTTTCCACCGAGTTATATTAGTTTTACGGTTGCGTGTCTTAAAACTTGCATAACTCAGCTCAAAATTGTTATTTTCACAAAATCTTTGAAGCATTTTAAAGATCAGAAAATATTTTACATTTTTTATGAATATTTGAATATTATCAACTATATACTTTTCCTGGAAATCATGAAATTAGAGTGGGGGGGGGGGGGGAAGAGTTGAGGTAAACGTTAAAGTGGAAGAGCGGGCCTAAATTTTTTTTTGTGATACATGACTTTTATCAAAACAAAATATTCTAATCACAGAAAAAGTAGAGAATTTGAGATTTTTCGAATGGTGCAAAGAACGTGCAGAAATATTGAATTTGAACAAAGTTGTGCAAGTTTTTATTGACGCTAGTGCAGTTCTTGATGTTCTCCCATAAAAACTTGCATAACTCAGCTCAAATTCAATATTTTCACAAAATCTTTGAAGCATTTGAAAGATCTCAAAATATCCCACATTTCATGTCACTACACCATTTTAGTAGGAGTAACCTAACGTCGCCCAAAGCAAGGCAGACAAGTAGATCAAATGTCTCGTGCCATTTCCATTCAAATTGTGAGGTATTCCGATCGGGAATTGCACCTGTTCCATTTCCATTTTGGCACTTCCTATGGTCAATTTGCCCTTTTCTCTTCTTTCCTTTTTCTCTTTCTCCACCCTCACCCTCTGTTTCTTCGTCTCTCCACACATATTCAGAGCAATTAGTCACCATTTGTTTCTTCCTTTTTTCTCTCGTGTTTCCTTGTCCCAAAAACCTTTTGCGATCAAATGTACAACCATCCGAGAGAGAAAAAAAAGCCGCAAAAGCTTCCCCCACCCAGTCTTTCTAATGACCGGCTTTTCGAGCATTGAAAGGTTCTCAAAACTATATCTGTAAGTCAGTAGACCTCTGAAATTATAGATGTGATAATTGTCGGTTTCCAAAAACTAAAAATAAAACTTCACCGAATTTCCTTGCTTGTGACGGTGAGTGAAAAAATTATAAAAAATTTCAAATTTTTTGTGCTACCTCTGAAATTGTAGGCATTCAACTTGAATTTTTTATTAAATTATAAAAAAAAAATTTCGAGCCAAGTAACACTTTTTAATACATAGAACCCAGACAAACGGTCGGAAAAATTTTTCAACTAATTTTTTATAATTTTTACCGAGTTTTCTATAGGTTCACTGGTGTTTCAGATTGGCAAAAAAAAACTTCAATTTTTTTCCCAAAAACCCCATAGACCTTTTGTTGATTAGCCACTGGGCTGGGATACTGCAAAAAAAAAATAAACGTTGCTCGATGAAATCCCTCTCTCTCTCTCTCTCTCTCTCTCTCTCTCTCTCTCTCTCTCTCTCTCTCTCTCTCTCTCTCTCTCTCTCTCTCTCTCTCTCTCTCTCTCTCTCTCTCTCTCTCTCTCTCTAAATCTTCTTTTTTTTCCATCACAAATCGATCAGGAAATGGTTGTCAGGCACTGAAAAAAGTGGGGAAAACGCGCCACCAAAAAACGCAGAGTGTTTAGGCGTAACACGTTGCAAAACAAAAAAAACCAAACCAAATTTGAATTGGCGCCAACTGTCATTTCGCTGCGTAGCGACTCAAACCCGTCAATCTCGATACGCAGCGGGTGAGAAAACTGAAAAAATGTCTTGTTTTCTCGTTTCTTGGCTCAGTGCCAAGTTTCCTTCCTAAAAGACCCCTACATCCAGCATGCCAATCATGTTCATTTCCGAAAGTTCGCCCAAAGTACGGTCTTTTCACTCGAGAGAGCAAATGAACCAGCCAACAAAACTAATTACGGAGCTGGCTCCGCGAGCCCACACATACACACACACACACATCCGAGAGTAGGCATTCATGTGAATGGTGGTGCAAAACTCAATCTACACAAGAAATACTGATTAATTCACACCGTGTTATTCTGATTTCTTCTCCGTTCGCGCCGCGCGCGGCTCCCAGGCTTTGCTCCGTGTTTAGATCTTCGCGTTTAGTCGTTCTTTCTCTCCTCCACTCGTCCAGTTTTCTATCGCTCTTCAACTTTTTCGTCGCGAAAAACTGGAATGTCACGAGAGCGCACCTCAGTTTTGTGGATGAAAAAGATTGAAAACTAGAAACGAAACGCGCCAGTCCTCTGGGGAGACAGTTAGGGGGGGCGGGGCTGACATTTGGATGAGCAGTTGGGGTGTATATAAACCCGCTTGATTTGAATTTTCCTTCCACCCTCTATCATAAGCGCTTTACAATTCTCTCCACTGACAAGCCCACAGTCTGATTCAAAGGATTTACTGGCCCTTGGAACGTCATCACCTGGTCTGAAACGGCAAAAAAAAAAACAGAATGGCGTACCCAGTGTAGCTCAATGATCTATCCAGATGAGTTTGAACAGTTCGCCGCGTAGGCCTAATCCGTTCAAGAGGGCCTAAGCCTGTTGTGTGCAGTCTTTGGACTTTCAGTCCCTCCTCCACTTGTTTTTTTCCGTTGTCAGCGTCCAAGGCCTAATCTTTGTAGGCTATGGTCCAAAATCCGTTGTCACGTGTCTTCAGGCTTATTTCAAAACTTCCAACGTAATTTGCCTTTGCGTGCTACATAGCTAAGACTATCCGTTCATAATGAGCCTAAGCCTCTTGGCCTTCAAGGCCTTATCTAGGTCTGGTATCTATCTATCTAGATAAGCCTAAGCCTGGCTCACCATTCAAAGCTTCAAGGCCTAATCCAGAATTTTCTCCACATTTAGCTTCCACCTACCAATGCCTATTATCGGCTCGCCATTCCGATAGGCCTAGGTCCGTTCTTTTCAGTCCGGGCCAACCCAGCCCAATGCTCCGTTGGTCTGAACTCTTGGGATGTTTTTTCCCCCTCTCAGAACACCTCTGATTCTGAGTTTAACTATACTACTACGCATGTCGTAGAGAAGTGACCTACTTACAGCTCCTAAGGGAGACTGGCAAGGATTACGGTAGCAATAGTAGTACTCCTTCTCCTTCTCCTTGTTGTCGCCATATTTTTTGTCCGCGACTGAGAATAGGGAAGCCACTGGGCGGGAGATCAAATTTGTGCGAATTTTTTTTTTCAAGTGGTCCTCCCACTTCCTCCTCTCTCGGGCCTCTTTTATGTGCGGTGTGAGTCTGTTCGGACGCTTTTGGAGCGCGGGAAATTTGAATTCTTGATGAGTCGACCCGAAATACACATCAAAGTCCGCGTGATTCGGAAATCGCTCTTGTTTTCATTTGTGCTCGAGTATCTCCACATAGAAAAAGTTCAACGTCTTCTGATGTGCTCCAGATGATCATCATCGGCGGAGCCGGGTGCTCGGCATCTCACTTGTTATTCATACCAGCACGTCTTCAATTTTACTCCTCGAAAAAAAAACGCAGAATTTTAATATTGCCGTCCGGAAAATTAGCAAAAGAGGAAAAAGAGAAATTCTATGTTTTGATCTCGAAATCGAGAAAAATCGGAGCGCAACAGGCGAGAAACGCGAAAACAGCCTTTTTTTTTCCTGGAAATTTGCTGAAAACGAGCTCGTGATTCTAATTAATTGCCGCCGCTTTTTCTCGTCTCGTTTTCCGCATTCCATGCTAGTGTTCCCCCGGAGTTGCAAGTGCGCTCCGTTGATAATCCGTCGTAAACACGCTTTCTAAGCGGGTTTTTGCGCGCCGGATTTTGTCAAATCTTCAGCTAATCTTGTCTGGCCTAACTTTCCCTCACATTCTAAAGTTCGGCCACCAGTCGACTCGAAATGTGCGTCACTTGAGCGCCGAAACTTAAACCGCTTATTCCGAACATTCGAGAAGGCGCGGCTCTGTGACATATATAGTCACGTGAGCCCAGGATAAAAATAGCTGGAAACTGCCAAAATTGCGGAGAAATCGATATTTGGCTCGGTGCCAATTTTCGATCGTTTTGATTTGATCTTTTCCCATTTTCACTCATTTCACACATCGCGCGGTCTAATGAAGAATTCGCATGTTTTCTTTTTTTTCTGGTTTCCCAGAATAGACCCTTCATTTCCGGGTATTTTTGTTTGTGTGGATCCGTGAAGAAAAAATTGTAATAGCACACCAGTTTGTTGAGGAGGAAACTGCGTTCATTCCACTGTTTTATCGCGCTCCACCGCACTTTTCTTCTCGTGAGAGAGACGCAGTGCGGTGGAGCGCGTTTTCAATTTTCTTCCTCAAAAACCGATTTTGAGCATTATTTCCGTGTCAATTCACCTATTGAGTCGCTTTTTGTTTTGAAAACTGAGCCAAAAAAGGTTTGTGCCAGTATACTGAAAACATCCGTAAATCGACACCAAATCGTCTCTTCCATGCGAGACCCGACCGTCTTTAGCGGTTTAGCGGTATTTCAAAGATCCGTTTCGACCCTGCACCATAAAAAGTCGAACACCACCCCCCCCCCCTTTACTGGATCGAATTACCCGTGGAGCGCGATTGCTCTTTGACCTACTTTTGCACACATCAAACTACTTGCAAGCACATCCTTTCCTTCGATCGTTTTTTTGTTTTCTTTCCCTTCTTATCCGCGATCCGACCGCCCGAACACTTTTTTCTGACTAGACACAAGTGTGTGTGTTTTTTTTGAGTACTCAAGGGCAAATACAAAATGGATGGGAAAGAGTGGAAGAAAAATAGTGTTTCTGTCACTTTCAGTGAATTTCGGCCAAACATAAAGTTCTTGGTAACTTGGCCTAGTTTTCCGAAAGATAGTTTCCTAGGAACTTTCTAAAAGTTTTTCGAGTCTAGGGAGTGCTGGCTTTTCCAGGCCACTCCAGCTTCAGAACTTTCAAAGCCTTGTGACCAGTGTACAGTGATGGCCTAGGTTTCCACCCATGGAATTCCTAGGCCATCTGCCTCGAATAATTCCATTTCATCGGCGCGACTTCCTCTTCTCGCCCCATCCGATGAGTCGTTGTTCTCTGCATTCAATACGGAACTCTTTCCCTTTTTCTCACTTCTCTTATCTCCCGTTCCTTTTTCATTTTCTTCCTGCTCCGCGAGCCCTCGAGACCCCAATTAGATCATCTTTGATGCGCTTTCCTGAACTCCTCGTCACTTTTACTACTGTCCCCCCTCCTTCTCACTCCTTTTTGCCGTTGCGAAAAAAAAAGTCTGGAAAAGGCAGGCGAAAACAACAGAAATCTCACTCCTCCCCCCCCCCCCCCCCCCCTCCTTTTCACGTTCTCTTCTCTTTTTCTGTATTCATTGCCTCTGAACTTTTCTTGGGCGCTTTTCGGAAAACGAAACGAAGAGAGAACCAGAAAACCGACGAAAAACGTGTCCAGAATCCCATGACCTCGACTAGAAGCGTGGAAATTCGGCTGAAATTCCAGAAACTTGTCTAGAAGGCCAGAAAACTGGTTTTGAAGCGTATCAACTTGTATAGAACTCTTTTTGAAAAGTCTGAATGTCTGAAGAAGCTCGAAAAGTGGCCTAGAAGCTTGTCAGCTAGTCTGGAAGACCAGAAGCTTAGAAAGAGCCCAAGATGACTCTTGTTGCGTGCAACTCCCCTCCAAAACCTTTTAGTACCGCCAACTCCCAACCTAACCATCACTAAGTTCAATTAGCTCCCGCTCCTCCCGGTGCGAAGACCAAAAAGAAGGAGCCCACCTAGTTATCTTTCGCTCCTTTGCTCTTCATTTCCCGCTTCCCTTCCTCCCACAAACAGGCGGAGCCTTATTGTTCGTCCGCGGTTCCCTGTTGTTTATGTGCTTGTGCGGGTGTGTGTGTGTGTCTGCAAGGAAGAAGAAGAAGAAGAAGATGGAAAAACGGAGAAGAAGAAGAAGAAGAAGATTGTCTTCTGTTCTATAAGGCACGGAAGGGGGGAGACAACTCCAATTCCAAACTGTTCTCCACTTGCTCTTTTGTTTTCATTTCCTTCCATGGGTCTTTTGGGGATTGGGTCGACCTATTTCGAGCCAAATCCTTTTTCAGTGTCAATGTGCAGTGGAGCGCACTTTCTCACCACTATTCTGTTCCAGTAGCTGTGAGCGTTCAGAATGGGCTGCCAAATAAGCCAAATCATTCTCTCTCCGCTCTGTCTTTCTCCGAAACTCTGAATACGATCGCAGACAGCTGATTCCTGTTCCAGACGAGTTCCCGACCCGTTCTGAAAACGCGGTGTTCGGCTCACAGTTATTCGGTTATTCGCGAGGTTGACACCTGGAAAGCCAAAACAGGCTTTATTATTATTGTTACTCGCGGCTACCGTAATCCTTGCACGGCCTCTTTTATTGTTCCATCTGGTTTTTTTTCCCGGAAGTGCTATTTATCCGACTTGTTTTGTACTTCTCTCCACATCTCCTCGCCCTTGTCTCGTTTTCGATTCAATTCGCGGTTCCAGCAAGTGCGCTCTATTGTTCTATGCTCAGAGATCAAAGCTCATTGGAATACTTTCAGGCGGGCATGTCACTGGACGACGATATCGAGAAGTGCCAGGAAATCGAGTTCACACACGCACAATTCCTATTCCGCTCATATCTACTCCCGTTCGTGTACTTGTTTGGCATTCTATCGAACACCCTCAACATTTGCGTATTCTCACGGAAATCGGTGAGTTCTTTAGTTCTTGTAACTGAGCCATTTTCCAAGACCCTGTTCTGTTCACCAAAAAGTTGTGTCCACTCTAACTTCTCTTTCCGTTTTCCAGATGCGCAGCCAGCCTGTCAACTGGTTCTTCCTGGCACTCTCGTGCTCCGACCTCATCACTCTAGTCTCGTCGTTCTTCGTTTTCTCGGTGCCAGTCTACGCGGAGAGCTCGCGTGATCCCGGCTGGATTCACTGGTCCGTCCAGCTCATTGTCTGGTTCTACCCGCTCGCCCAGACCGGCCTCACAATGTCCGTCTATGTGACGATTCTGGTGTCCGTCCATCGCTATCTCGGCGTTTGTCATCCATTTTTGGTTGGTTTTCCTTTTTTGTAATCGCACTTTCAAGACCGCATTGTTTCAGATTCGCCGAATTTCCAACTCATCGGCCGTCAAAGGTGTGATCGTGGCGGCGGTGGCGTTCGCGTTCGTTTTCAACACGAGCCGCTGGTTCGAGTTGCACGCGCAACCGTGTTTCTACGATTCCGGCGAGCACAGGTACGAAGAAGGCGGGGGGAGGAGGCCTAGCCCGGAAACCTCGGCCCACTTGCAGAAACTCGTCCGTCGTCTACCCGACGCCTCTGATGATGAACAACATGTACACGTTGATCTTCCGCAACGCCGCCTACACCATCGTCATGTTTCTGCTTCCGTTCGCCGTTTTGACCTATGTGAATCTTCGCATCATCATCACTCTTCAACAGTCGTACAAGTGAGTCTTGTCTCTTATCAAATGGAGCGCACTTCCAAATCTGTGTTCAGAATGCGCAAACAAATGACGTTCGCCCGATCGAGACGCGCCGATTCGACGGTGCCCACCGACACGATTGTCACCAAAATCGACGGCTACTCTACTGTAGTACCATTGGAGAACGGAGCAGGCGCGAGCGCCGCCGGCAGTGGAATTCTGATGGGCAACGGCGCGGCGGCGGCGACGACGACGACGACGTCACCATCATCAGGAGGTACTAAGAATGAGAAGAAGGAGAACGGTGTGACGATCATGCTCGTCGCGATCACCACCGAATTTCTGCTCTTCAACCTCATCGCCTTCGCCAACAACCTCATCGAACTGTCCAACATTCGCTTCTTCCAAGACATCGAGACGCTTCTAGTCGAGGTATGTACATATGGCCGTGCGAAAGCTAGTCCGCCGCTATCTCCGCGCTCATTCAGATCTCGACGTTTCTGGTGAACCTGAACGGTGCGTCAACGATCGGTATCTACCTGATGTTCGGCAGCAAGTACCGCGCCGTCTTCCTTCGTCTCGTCCGAAAATATGTCGGCGTCGAGTTGTGCGATTCGCCGAAGACGTGCCGTCCGATGTACTCGCAGGCGCACTTCGAGACCACCCAGCTGTTGGACAACTCCAAACTGGACATTGCCAGAAATAAGGTGAGTCCGGTGGCCGAGAACTCGTCGTCGTGCAAAGTTAGGCCACCGCACGCGATTTCTAGACAAAGATTATTGATTGATTATTTGCAGCAAACCAGTGTCATCCGTCGCTCTCACATGACGTCGATCCGATCTTCGTCGACTCGCCGACCGATTCCGATGAAGTCTTCTAAATAGCTTCTGAATTCATCATCTTCGTGTTGCTTTCTCGGAAAATCTGAAACGGGTGAAGAAAGTATCCAATTGAATGCCAAAAACAATCTTAACGGGTCGAAAAATTTGTAAAAAAAACGCTAAAATTAATCGAATAAAACGGTTCTATTTCTAGTTTTTTTTTGTGTATAAGTTATCTATTCAATAAAAGACAATTAAAACAAGAAAGCAACGAGAGAAAAGGGGGAGAAAAAAACAGATGGATAACACAAAGAAAGTCATGGTTTCAGGGAAAACTGTTTCGATTCTAGGCGAGCGCTTCCTCCATTCTCATCACTTGGCGACGTGCCCATCTTCTGAAAAAAAACAACGAAAAACTGATTTGCCTAAAGACAAATGCGAAAACAGCCATTGGCGCCTGACATCGGCCAGTCATCCGCATGACATACGCCAATGGCGCCTTCAGAGTCGGCCAATTGGCGGGGAACACCCACTGACCTCTTGACATAGTTCATCACTCCGGCGTCGTTGTCCTTCCGACTGCGCCACGCCGTCTGCCGCTGCTCGAACGTCCATTTCACACCCGCCTCCAGCTCGTCCAACGGAATCAAAGTTCCATTGTTCGAGAACTTCTCGCACAGAAACGCGTACGAGCCGGCGGTGTTGGTGGCGAGAACGATGGTCGTCCGGTTCTCGCTGAGCTCCATGTCGAACTGATAGGTGGCCATGAGGTGCTCGAGAGTGCGCTCTTGCTTCCGATACTGCGCCTCCTCGATGGGACGACGATCGCAGCGGACGATGTTGAGAATGTCGGGACGGAAGCCGTCGACGTCTTCGCCCTCCAGATAGCAGCACGCCGCGTCGAGTAGTTGGAATGGGATGCGGTTTTGGACAGAGCCGGCGAGGTACTGTACGATGCGTTTGAAGCGGATCGCATCGTTCGGCAGGCGGTTTCTAAAAAGATTTGGTTATCAGAGTTGCATGGAGTCTTACTATAAACCTTTCGTGCTTAAGCCTATTACAGGTGCGCGACACCGTATCAACTCACAGAAAAGCGTCTGCATGGTCTCGCAGCGAACGGAGGAGGTACTGTAACACTCGTTTCAACTGTGTTTGAGTGTTTTCCACTGTCACAGTTGAAACGACTGTTACAGTATCCCCGCCGTTCGTTGCGAGACCACGCAGCGGCGTGTCTTTGAGGGAACACGGTGTCTAATATTAAATTGACGCAACAGTTACAAGAAAATATAAAACTTTTTGAGACCTTTCGAATGGCGCAACAAAAATTTGAAAATCTTGATTTTGAAGACAGTTATGCAGGTTTTCGTGTTTTCAATCTCAGAAAACATGAAAACCTGCATAACTTTCTTTAAAATCAAGATTTTCAAACTCTCGCTGTGCCATTCGAAAGCTCTCAAAAAGCTCTGTATTTCTTGTAACTACTTGCGGATTTTTACTCCGTGCAAGTCTGCTGAAGAGGTTCTCACCTCGTTATAATGAATATGTGCGCCATTTTCAAGAAGACCTCTCCAGTGATGTAGGCGTCGAAGCCGGCGTCGTGGTAGGTGTCGCCGTCAGCCTCCATCGGATTCAGCCACGGTTCGCAGAAACCGCGCAGCGCCGGCGGCACCAACGCGTCCGATTTCTCGTTTCCGAAAAAGTCGCCGAGACGCTGTAGATCGGTGATTCCGCCGATCTCGTTGCGAACCTCCTGCGCGAGTATCTTCGTGTCGATCACCCGAGGGCACAGTTTATGGAACTTCCGCTTGAACGACTGATACTTTTCGGGCAGCGGGAAGAAGAAATAGTGGTAGAGGTACATGCAGTCGAGAAGGCAATTGTGGCCGACGATGGGTTTTCTCATCGAAAGCGCCGCCTCCATGAGCTGCGAGACGCCCTCGAACGCTTCGCAGCAGTTCAGAAGCAGTTTCTTGAGATTCTCCTCACTGTCGCAGTCTTTTGGAAGGTTTGCAACGGTGAGAACTCGATTCTCCTCGTCGGAACTGAATAGAAACCTCGGGAACGCCTTCGAGAGCTCGTGGATTATCACGGCGAGCTCTACACTTGATCTGACCGTTTTTCCAGGCATTTTCAACCGAATCTCAGCTCCTTCTCTCAGTTTCAGCGGCAGATTCTGGAGGGGCTCTTCGGTGCTCTTCAGAATCTCTTGCATTTCCGATTGATGGATCTTCTCGTGGAGCTTCACCTTCAGCAACTCCACCTCCATCACAATCTCTTTTCCGACGAAGCTCAGCGCGTTGCCCTTATTGAGCGCCTTCGCGAACTTTCGGTACTCGTTCCGCGTGCAGTACTCGACGCCGTTCGTGAACACTTGGTTGAAATCGAACTTATGATTGCGAAGGAAACGAAGTGAGCTCGCCGATATGCACGTCGTGTTGTCGCCGAACCTTTGGAACAGCGGAAACGAGTAGTAGTCGGATCGGAAGCTGAAATCATTGATTTCCAGCCGGAATCGACAATTCTGCCAGTTTCACGGAGCTAAATCCAACTTTTGGGCTGAATCCTGAAAGAAGGATGGTTCAGCTACAAAGAATATAAAACGTTCTCAGATCTTTCGAATGATGCAAGGAACATCTGAAAATCTCGATTTTGAACAGAGTTATGCACAAAAACATGCATAACTTTGTTCAAAACCGTGATTTTCACACGTTCTCTGCGTCATTCAAAAGATCCCAAAACCTTCCATATACTTTGTGACTGAACTATGCTTCTAAGGTTCGGCGCAAAAAAGTTAGACCGAATTCACTTCCGCGCACCCTCCACTATCCGTCTTCTGTTTGAAGAACGCGATTCCGAGCTGACACGGGCGGTACTTCATGACGCCGTCGCGGAGCAACGCGTATCGCTGCTCAGTCGTGTCGTGGAGCGAGATCGCCGACGTGTCGAGACCCAAGAACTCGAAATCGATCGCGAGAAAGTCGCACGAGAGTAGTGTGGCTCGCAACTTTGGCGCCAATTCTTGGTAGGTGGAGTCGGTGACGAGGACCATCCTGAAGACCGAGAGATGATGCAGAAAGTCACTCGCTTTCGCTTTCTCGATATCTTTTCATCGAGAGCACGCGCTGCGGGCCGCTTCAATACGTCTATTATAAGCTTTTTGACTCGATCTCCACCCTTTTTATATATATTTGCTCATTATGCGTAACGATGAGAAGAGATGAAATGGGGCGAGGTTAATTTCCGCTGGGAAATATTGTGCGGCGTCGGCCAGAAGCTTATTTCTATTCATAGCTATTCGAAGCTCCACATACACGCGGAGCTTTGGCTTTCAGAGCCGCCCCGTTTGAGCCGGAGAGCGAGCACAAAGCGCTTTTCAGCGAGCCCCAAGTTGTTCGTACAGAAAATGTAGTGCTTTTTGAGGTCTTTCGAATGGCATAGCGAAGCTATGAAAATCTTCAATTTAAAGAAAGTTATGCAGGTTTTAGTGGCGGAACCCAAAAAATGTCACAAAACCTGTTCCGCTGCGCCATTTGAAAGGTCTCACAAAGCGCTATACTTACTGTAACTGCACCATAAGTTAGTTCATCTCACTAAATACAACACGCCCGCCAGCTTTTTTTGATTCAGCGATCTTTAAATCTAGAGCTCAGAGTCTCAATATTAAGCTTCTTTCCAATATGAAATCGTCGTCGCCTGCCACTCACAACTTATTTTTACTCCCCTCTCCTGCCGGATCTAGCCCCCCCTCATCTTTTCTTCTCCATTTTTCATATCTGCATATTTCTAGACATACAAACACACCGGAGAGACTCAGAAAAGGGGAGAAGAATTGGGCAAGAAGGGGAAAAAAGAGGAGGAGGAGGAGAAGAACAGAGCAGGAATAGGCAGGAGCGTCGTGCTCTCTGTCTCCACGTCTTCTTTTCTTCTCGCCCTGCCTCCTTTTCTTCTTTCTTTCTTTATTTTCCTTCGTTTCCTCGCACACTCGCATAGACACACACACACACACCGCCCGTCTTTTCTCGTTTTCAGCAGCAGCAGCAGCTCCGCCCGACTCTTCTCAAATTGGTTTGTGTTGTTTGTCGTGTCGACTCAAGAATCGACGTTTTCGAATCGAATCAGACATGTTGAATGAGATTGTCGAAGTCTTTGAAGGTGGGTGATTTTTGAAATTCTAGTCGAGTTTCAGCTGTCGGAGGCGGGGGGACAGGTGTTTTTGAATGGAACTTTAGGGCGGGTTTTAAGAGCGCGTTGGCGGGTCCGAGAATCGTTTGACTGACTGTTTTGGGCCAAACGAATTGTGAATCCCGCCAGAGACGTCATTGCGTCGCAATCGACCTCATTACGCCATCATTGGCCTCATTCCGCCTATATTAGCGTCATTTCACAGCCTTTGGCTGACTTTGAAGCGCCAATGGCGTATGCCAAGCGGATGATTGGCCGATGTCAGGTCTATTCACCAACACTAGCGTAAAATTTCCCGAATTTTCACTGAAACCGTTCCAGCCATCTACTCCTACGCTGACATTGGCAGTGATGAGCCAGAGAGCAAAAAAGATCTTCTGCCCATGGAAACGTTCTATCTGGCCGTGATTCTCGTCATTTTCTACTACAAACTGTTTGTGGTAAGCGAAATTCCCATTTTCTCGATGAAAATTGCCTCGAATTATCAATTTTCAGACGATCGGACTCGTACTTTTCGATTGGGTCAACTCGACAGAAGTGCAAAATCACATTTCTCGAACGTTGGCTCTTGAGGAGGAGCCGCTGCCTCGAGTGGAAATCTCGCCGCGCTACGTCAGAAAATCGAGATCTTCGCGGAGAGCCGCCGCCGCCGCCGTCGAGATTCAATGAGCCTATTTATATAACGCGACGTCGTCGTCTTCTCGCAATTTTCCTCGATGTTTTCCGCGGAAGCGCGATTTCTCATATTGGGAAATTGAGCATGAGTTATGGGTTGAATAAACCGATTTTTACTGGGGGATTTGTGAGCGTTTTATGAGAAAAAGATTGGAAAATTGTTTTTTGTCAAGGAAAAACTGAAAAACATGAGAAAAAGAACGGAAAAACAATAAAAAAAAGAAAGAAACTCCGAGAAAAATCAGAAAACAACCGTAACTGTAAGTTTTTAAAGGCGCATACTCTAAACTTTTAACTGGGTCTCGAAACGATTTCAAAAATTGTTTGTTTTTTATTTTTCAACATTTTTTTTCAAACTTATTTTCAATGTTCCCAATGATTTTCATAGCTTTTTTTTATAGTTTTCCGCCTATTTTTCAAATAACAGAGTCAAATTCGCATCAAAGTTCATAAAAAAAACCCAAAAATATTTCTAAAGTTACCAAATCTTCACACTCAGAGAAAATTCCGCCAGGTTGGCGGGGGGCTCAGAACATTTGGCCGGAAAAACGGCATTTGGCCGGTGAAAACGGCCAAAATATGATCAAAGTGACATTTTGGCGGGTCGGCCAGCTACCGGCCAACTAAATGACAAGGCAAGTTAGCTTGCCGCCCTCTTTCGCTAGCCGATCGACCCCGCCAAGCTGGCCGGTCGACCCCGCCAGGCTGGCGGGTTGCTCGTGGTGTCAAGAAGTATCTCACTGACGCAAAACGTGTGTTGGCGCAGAAAATGTTCCTTATTCCTAATAATTCGTTTTTCATCGTTTTTTTTACTGTTTTTCCGTGATTTTTATCTGATTTCACTCCCAAAAATGACAAGGCCACGACCCCTAGTGACTCCCTTCAGAAAGAGACAAAGAATCGGTAACATTTTTTCTGATTTTCATTGAGAAAAGAGTTTTTTCAGCCATTACTCCGAAATCGAAAAGACAGAAAGAGCATAGGCCTGAATACATCGGATGTGAAGTCGATAATTGAAAAAGTAATGAAGGAGAAATCGAAATTCACGAAAGTTCTCGAGAGATTAGCGAATGTAGGATTATACGATGATTTCCACAAGAGTTATTTGATGTTGGTTTTCAGATTTTGATTTCAAAGAGAACAGACGCTTTTTGCCGCTACACACCGGCTCCAAGTACCAAAAGTTTGCACCTCGAAAAGTAAGAAAATGTGAAGTCGAACTGAATAACAATTCTCATTTTCTTTCCAGAGTTGCGACAAACACAAGGCGAAAAACGCAAATTGAGGACAACATGTGGACGAATCAAGCCAAAATTCTGATCAATGGTTCCCTCATCTTCTCTCACCTACATTTTATTTTCTAAGAAGCTCATATCAAACATGTCATTTCTTAGTTTCATTCCATTTTTCCCGTCTTACCCTCCCTCTGTTTTCCGATTTTCGTTTTTTTAAAGTTGCCTCTTTGTCCCTTCTTTTTTGTGTTCTTCCCTTCCCACAATCCGCTTTCTATTTTACTGAAGATTCCAAATAAAGTATAGACCAAAAGTCACACTGTTTTGCAAGTATCGATTAAACCTAGAAAGAGCCTCCAAACCCGGCAAATTTGCCCTCAAACCGGCCAAGTTGGCCGGAAATCGGCAGTTGGCCGGTTGTTTTAGCAAGCGTGCCGACTGGTATCGGCACGCTTGCCAAAGCAACCGGCCAACTGCCGATTTCCGGCCAACTTGGCGGAAATTTGTGTGAGCAGTAGTTTACTTTACATGTAAAATACGTTTTCCCGAAACTTTTATCAATTCCCAACCCTCAAACATGTCAATTTTATTTATTCTTCAATTTCTTGTAAAAATAAACACTATGCAATCGCGCTCCACTGGACACTGTTCTTGTTTACAACTGCGGCTTCGTTTGCCGATTTTTTGTAGCGAAAATTCGATTTTTCTCAGTTTTTGGTGAGAAATTCGTAGCAATACCGAATTTTGAATACATTTTCATCGAAAAATACCCGGAAATCCACGAAAAATTACGAAAAACCGCAGAAAACACATCGAAATTGCGAAATATTTGTTTGTATGACTCATCGGACGCTCATCGAATTTCGTCACTCGCTTTTCTCATTTTCCTATATAAGAGACGACTTTTAGCCATTGGAATTCAACTATTCTCGTCATTTTCAGCTGAAAACATGTCGATTAGTTGGGGAGCTCAGTATCCGAAGCTGAAAACCAATCTGCGGCTGGCGATCAATCGATTGCAGCTGCTCGGCAAGAAAAAAACGGAGATGGCGATGAAGGCGAGAACCGAAATCGCCGATTATATCAGTGGTGAGTTGTTTTTCATCGGAAAATTCGAAAATTTTGAGGCGGAACACCGGAAAACCCGGAGTTTCTAAGTTTTGGGGTACAAAAATCTGGAGGAGAAGTAGTTTTTCATTGATTTTCCCGTGAAAACTTTGAAAGACAGAGTTTTCTTGCAGCCAACAAGCCGGATCGAGCGCGCATCCGCGTCGAGCACATCATCCGCGAGGACTACGTCGTCGAGGCGTTCGAAATACTCGAAATGTACTGTGACCTGCTTCTGGCGCGCTTCGGCCTCATCACCGAAATGAAGACGTTGGACGACGGCATCGCCGAAGCTGTCATCACCATCATGTGGTCGGCGCCGCGTCTCGCCACCGACATCGCCGAGTTCAAGACGATCAGCGATCAGCTAACGATAAAGTACGGGAAACCGTTCGCCGAGGCGGCGCGCGCCAACCAACTCGAGTTTCCGGCGCGCGTCAATCCGAAGGTGATCGCGAAGATGAGTGCGGCGGCGCCGCCGAAGCTGCTCGTCGAGCGCTACATGATCGAGATTGCGGCGGCGGCTGGCGTGCCATTCCTACCGGATCCCGATGTGATGCGCGAGGACGAGGTGCATCAGGCCGAGCAGATTCTGATCGATTTCAAAAATGCCGGTGGACCCGGTGGACCACCGCCACCACCTCCCAATGATGTGAGTTCGATTCCTTGAGAAACGCCAACTCGCCCCTTTCGGGGTCTCGAACGAAAAAAAAACGGGCCCCTTTAAAATGTTTGTGTTGAAATTAAATGTTCGCGGATCAAAGTTATTAAACGGAAGCACCATAAATTGTTTTGACTTGTATTTTCCGTAAATTGTTTTGACTTGTATTTTACGGCGTGTCGCTTTTAAAAATGTGAAACAAGCTGCCTGGAAGTGTTTTTCATCAGCAAACTGTTTTCAGACCCCCTACGGTGGTGCCGGCGGTCACGGCAACGACAATAACTCGTCTTCTGGTGGCGGCGGCTACGGTTGGAGCCTGGATCAGGCTCCGACGATCGGCTCGGGAGCCCACCCGGCCCACGCGATCGGCGGCGGCGTGCAGCCGAACAACGCCTACATTCCACCACCGCCGACACGTCATCCGAACGAGATTCCAGCAGGTAAGCACGCGTTTTCAACCGAGAAACAGCGCATTGAAATCCGTCGTCGTGGTGCTTGAGTGTTGGTAGTGAAGACGTGCCCGAAACGCTTTATCATATTTAGACGACGAGCACATTTATGATCATATACCCGACGCGTCCGGTATGTAAGTGTCTCTTGTCTTGTACATGTCCGATTTTTATTTCGTGGTTTTCTCTTTTTGGTTCGACTCTGCCTATTTTTCCTCTTTTCCTTCCTGATTTCTTTGAAGTTCTCTTCGCTATCCGCCGTGTGGTCCTTGTACCAATTGAATCGTGTCAATCTGCGAGAGAATGAGAAAAGCTCTGCGATTTTGCCATTTTTTGAGAGATTGGCGCTTTCTAAAGTGAAAAATCGGCGCAGATTGGCGACTTTCAGCCATTTTTCACAGTTTTTCGCACTTTTTAGCGTGAAAATCCATTCAAAACGTAGAAAATCGCAGATTTTCAAGATTCAGCACGTCCATTGTAAGCCTGAAAACGCTGCTAACCGCCCGACCTGCCAAAAAATTTTTGAAAAAATTTCCAGGCGGCAACATTTACGAGGTGCCGAGCCGTGATCACTACGATTTCCCGCCGGACGCCTTCAACGCTCCGCCCCCAAAGTATGCTGAATGAAGCTGAACATCTGAGAATTTCTGCAAGTTTCAGAACGAATCCGACGGTCGGCGTGATCAATTTGCCAAAGATCGGCCCGAACGGAATGCCGATCTATCCGGGACAACAGCCGGGAGCCGGAGCCGGAGCCGCCACCTATCCGGCTCTTTCGCAACGGGTAGGCTACTGTAATTAGGGTGTGGGAAGAAAATTGGATGATTGCTTGGAAAATTATAGGGTTCGAGCAAGCTCCGCCCCTTTTTTGGGGGGGACTCTTATAAAAGAAGAATCGAAATCCGTAGAACTTTGATCTTCTCCCCTCTTTTTCTTCTTCTTTTCTTCTTTCCCCCCGTTTTTATCCACTATAATCTGATTGCGCTTTTCGTTTTTTTTTCTCCTGGTGCTCGCCGAATGATGGCTGGAAATCGGTGCTGGGGCGGCACAACTCGCGCGAGCTCGCCGATGATCTCCCTGGGGGCTCACAAGAAGGGAAGAATGAGCAGAAGAGAGAGAGAGAGAGAGAGAGAGAGAGAGAGAGAGAGAGAGAGAGAGAGAGAGAAAGGGGGATGGATACTCTACTCGAAGTCGTTCCGAATAGCCGGTCGCCTCCTCGTTGTTTTTCCGAATTCCTAATTCCTAACGATGAAACATTTCGCTCTGGGTTCTCAGATTCGCCGGATCAAAATGTCAACTTTCGAGTGGAAAAGTGACGTTAACTGAAGTTTTTCAAAGTTTCTAATGCTTCAAAACACTAGAATCTTGTCTCCCATAAGTTTTGGAGCAATTTGAGCCAACAAGTATTTTCCTAGTAAAGACGGAAGTTTGAAAGTTTTCAGCTCTAGTCGGCTCGCTGTTTTTCTGAACTCGTAACGATGAAACATTTCGTTTGAAACTTTTCATTTTTCGCTTTTTTGCTTTGCTGGATCAAAATGCTAACATTCGGGTGAAAAAGTGACGTTCTTTCAAGTTGGAATCTAGTCTCGATAAGTTTTGGAGTAGTTTGAGTCGAGTTGTCAGTTCGTAGTAGAGAGAGAAAGTCTTCCAGTGGTCCTATGGTTTTTGGTGCCGAAAATCTGAGAGTTTCAGCTTTATGTGCTCTCTGTAGGTGCTTCAGGCTCACTGAACAGCTCCGCGCTGAAACTGCTGATCTTCCAGCTCAAATCACGATTCACTCAGTGATATCTGGAATTCCTCGGGTTTTCCCCCGTCATCTTCTACCATGTTTTTGTTGTTGGGGTCCTTTCGACGCCTTCTTCTAACGAATCCAATCGGATCAGTTTCTATCCATCCATCCATCCATTCCAACAGACACGAAACTGAACGTAGAAGCTTCCTGCTTTCACCAGTTTCAGAGTTGAAAGAAAACGAGAGAGAAGTCTGAAAGTGTGAAGAAGAAGAAGACACACGTGAGAGGCCGTTTCCTCTTCTCGTTTTTTTTTTCCTTATTTTCGCGAGACTCCTTCTTCGATCATCCCAAGGGAATCGTTCACACATGTGTGTAGTGGATGTCTTCGACGATGAAAAATCACTTCTCGGTTCTCGTAGTTGGCGTTGTTAACAAAATGAGAAAAACTCTACGTTTTCTTGTTATCGCCGTTTTTCTTCCAATGAAAACTGTGCTCGAGTTGAGGATTTAGTGTGGAGAACAGTTGAGAAGTGACGTGGCTGTAGTATTACGGTAGTTTCCTCGTTTTCACCGTTTTGTCTACGAGTTGAGAATAGCGTTGCCACGTGGAGACCTTACCGTATTCTAAAAAAGTTCTACTAGTTGAGAAAAGTAGGGAAAAGGCACGAACCACTGCCACGTCACTTCCATTACCGTCATTTCGATCGTCTGAAACTCTTATAACACTGTTCTCAATTAAAATCCGTTCTGAAAGTCATTCTGAATTCTCAGAACTTGAAAAAAAGTTTGTGTACTCTAACCGTCCGATTCTCACAAGATCCGGGAAACAAGAGCGAAGTGATGTTTTTTTATTCGTGGGAAAGGTGTCATTTGACTAGTTTACCGTCTGTCAAATCCAGTAACAGTTCTTTGCCTTCGGCTCATGCGTAGTGTTTTTGTTGTCGGTTTTCCGTTTTCCGTTTTCAGTTCAAAATCAGGCCCCTCTCCCCAACACCAACGTGCACTTCTTCTAGTCTTTCCAAATCGGCCCTATGAGACACCACATGTTCTTCTTTCTTCTTCTTCTTCTCCTTTTGCACGTCTCAGAAGAAAAAAAAAGTGTCAGTGGGGTGTCCCTGCGCCCCGCACCGAATCCTTCTCCTCCTCCCTTTTTCCGGCTCTAATTCAATTCGTCTTGACACGTCGGAGGAGCCGACGACGACGACGCCATTTTAGAAGAGAGAAGAGGATGAGGTTCTTCTTCTTCTTCTTCTTCTTCTTTTTCATATCGAATTTTGTAGAGATGGTGTATGTGTGTGTGTTTGCAGCACATCGCCTCCTCAAACACAAAAACAATTAGCACACACACACTGCTGACATAGGAGAGAGAGAGAGAGAGAGAGAGAAAGAGAATTTTATTAAAAAATTGGACGTCGCCTCGTGGGGCGGCGCGAGGCGCGTGGCTCCGGGATTCCGAAACAAAACATGATCATAAAAATGGATTCGTGCGCCGTTTCGAATTTCTATCCGTTTTTTGTCTCGCTCCGATTGCCGCGAATTCGGGGCGGAACACCTCTATCTTTTTCTTTTCTTTTTCTTTTTCGTCTTTTTTGTTTGTTCCGTCGTTCTCTTCTTCCGATTCTCGGCTTTGCGGAGTTGGAGAGCTCCGAATCATCCGAAGATGTTGGTCTTCAAGCAGGTTCTGAAGATGTTTGAGCTCCAAAACTTCCCCGGAACTCTGAACGTCATCCAGTTTCATAGCTTCACTGAACCCGCCCATAAAACTGTGTGGTGGCTTCAGAAGACCAAACGTCTTCTCGAGAATATGAAATTCGCTACCACAACGGCTAATCTAACGAATTCGGCTCAGCTCCAGTTCCTAATCCTAGGATCTGAAGCTTCGAAGCTTCAATTTCCATTTTTCACTTCCTTCTTCTCCTTTTTCTTCCTCTCAGCTTCACTTTCGGTTTTTCTTCCATCCAAACGGCCACTTTTGATTCTTTCGTTTGGGCCAACTCTCTCCCCGATGAAGTTCAGAAGTGCACCACGTATAATTTATGGCAGACTCCGCCCACTTTCGGCACGGGGCCTCTTTCTCCAAGTGGCTCCATTCTACTTCCCCGTCTCTGGAGACCAATTTCGAGAACTTTTGCATCCGTGCGCCCCCATCCCTTCCAAGCCATCCATAACGTTGTCTTTATAAGGAAGTTTCGACGGTGGTGGTGGTGGTGGTGGCTCTGAAGCTCCTGATGTTTTTCTCCACCTCTTCCTCCGCTTCACGAACGTATTTTGTATTCTGGAACGGGGAAAGTGGAAGTGGGCTCAAACTTCAAACCACAACAAATGTTCGGTTTGGTCGCTGAGAGATAGCCGGCGAAGATATGGAAGAAGGAAGTTGTGTTTTGCACGGACCATAGAATCCGAATTTCTACTGAGCTACCGTAATCCAGAGGGGGTCTTCTGAAGCGTGAAAGACTTTGATTCTGAGCACCGAACGATCGTGGAGCTACGAAGCTTAGTTTCATTGTTTCACCGAACTCGCTCAGCAAACTCTGTTGACTTCAGAAGACCAAACGTCTTCTCGCGAATACGAAATTCGCTCGTGCCAAAAGATCTAGTTCCGAAAGTGGGGTGCTTCGGAGCCAAGGATAGCACAGAACACGAGGCTCCTCGGAAAACCTTCCACCAAGCTACTAGAGCTCTCAGACGTGCTCGAAGGAGAAGCTCCGTGAGGTCGAAAGCAAAGTTGGACGTTTCCAATAAGTGGCTCGGCCTCGATCTTGGAGCTCTTGAAGGTGTTTTGATGCCGTCGTTTCGCCCACACTCCAATCTTATCCGCCACACACATCACCGAGATTCTTTGACGTCTTCTTTTGCTTTCCCGCATCCCCTCCTCCTCCGCAGTTTTTCTTCTTTCTCGGTTTTCCAATTACCGAAAGAGAAAAACGGAGAAGACGTCGTCGTCGTCGACGAACTCCTCCCATTTCGGCTTCTCCGCCCTGTTCATTTCGTCAGATTGTTTTTCGCCTCGTCGTTTGCTTCTTCATCTTCTTCTTTTTCTTCCTCTTCTCTTCTCCTTCTTCTCATCAGAACTCTCATTTTTCTCTGAAGCCGCCGTCAACGTCATCTACCAAATGTTGCTTCTGACTCGAACCAAGACGCTGTCGGCCGCCGAGTCGTCGCGCAAAAAGTCGAAATCGGTGAAGCGTTGCTCGTCGTGCAAACGGCCGAACAGTACGCGTCGATCGAAAACTCCCGATCCGAACCATCACCATCATTCTCAGCAGCACGAGAAGGAAAAGGAAAAGGAGAAGATCCGCACTCGCAGCGGATCGTCGTCCGCCAAAAAAGAGAAAAAGGTGCGGCGATGTGGGAAACTCGCTCTATTGCACAACGCGAAAAATAGTGAAAGGGGCGGAGCTTGATGGGAGATTGGAGTTGAAATTTACAAAAAAAAAGAAAAACCCGAACGTCTCAATTTCAGAACTCGCTGATCAACCCGCAACCACCGGCGATTCCGCCGAACCATCCGACCGCGCCGCCACAATCGCTACGCAAACCGGACGATGATTTTCCAGGTGAGACGGGAGGGACTGGGATTCGGTGTGACCGAACTTTACGTCGACTCGGCCACGGATAAAAACTAGGAAAATAAAGATTGGAACTGTGAAAGTTTCGCGCGCGCGCTTTGGTGGATCCACAATGAGAGCAAGAGAGCAAGAGCACCACGTTTTCGGGTTTTTTTTTTGCGAATCTAACTGATCTGACATCCAAAATGAGACCTGAAACACCTGTTCTCAACGCGCCAATTTCCTCCTATTCCAGAACTCTCACTTCCCGACGTTCCGACTGGATTCGTTGGCGGTGGCGGCAGTGGCAGTGGCGGCAGCAACAAGCCGCCAGGCGGTGGCGGATCCGGCGGATCCGGCGGCGATCTCGACTTTGACGATCTGGCGCGTCGTTTCGACGAGCTCAAGAAGATCAAGTGAAGCGCCGCATCGATTCTTGGGAACGAGATAATTGAGAAGATCGCCGTGCATTCTATCTCTTCTATCTTCCTTTGTCTTTTTCTTATTGCACTTACTCCCCTTCCATTCCATTTTAACCCCCCCCCCCCAGAATAACACGAAAAACACGTGATTTTCTCGTTGTTTTCTTCCCTCTCATTTGATCGGCACTTTTGGTTCCACGTGTCCTTTTTGTATCATATGTAATTTTCCTTTGATTAGCACCCTAGTCAACGCCGCCGCCGCCGCCGAGCCGCGAGAGAAACAACGGCGGTGCCCCACAACAGAACTGCTCGAATATCAGAATCAGTATGGGAATCTTTATTTAAAAGCATCGGATATGCAAGATACCAGGTTGTGACTCGTACCTGAGGTGCACGGAACAAAATCCGGAACTTACACGGAGTTTGGCCTGAGTTTTCCGTGTTTAGGCATATGAAAATGGTGCTGTTACAAAGAGTATAAAACTTTTTGAGACTTTCCGAATGGGCGACGGAAATTCGAAAATCTTTGTTTTGAAGAAAAATGAGCAGGTTTTAGTGGTTTCAGTATTTGAAAACATGAAAACTTGTACAACTTTCTTCAAAATCAAGATTTTCGAGTTTTCGATGCCCCATTCGGAAAACCTCAAAAAGTATTCTACTCTTTCTAACTGCACCGTTTTCAAAAGCCTGAACACGGAAAATTCATGCCAAACTCTGTGTAAGTTCCGGATTTGGTTCTGTTCACCTCGGGTACGCATCAGAACCTGGTATCATGCACATTCGGTGCGTTTAACAAAAGATTCCCATATTTCATTCCGTGCAAGTCTGAAGGAGCGCGGTTCTGATGTCATGGGCACGTTTACCACGTTTTGTGCACATGACATCTGATGTGTGTGTGTGTGTGTGTGTGGGGCAGCACCGAAACAAAACAGCTGTAGCCCGAGAGGGCGCCCGGAAAAGCGCACGTTTTCGTCTCTCGCTGTCTGCTCCTCGTCGTCGTCGCCCCTCTTTCTCTCTGTTTTCTCTCTGCGCCCTCCTGCTCCCCCCTCATATTCCATCCTTCCATCCATTCAGTCATGCACCTCTTCTTCCCACTTTCTCCCCCTCTCTTCGCGCTTCTTTTTTGTGTGTGTGCGCGCTTTATCGATCGCATCCGTTCATTTTTTCGCTCCCTTTTCTGCGAGCCGCCGCCGCCGCCGCCAACGTTTTACTCTCTTCCTATCGTAAAAGCGATAAGATTTGTGGAAAAAAATTAAATAAATACTTTCCAATGTAAATAGCCCTACACGACTTCTCTCCCCGATGTCACCTTCGATTTGTTGAATAATTCAATGCTTTCTCGCTTACATGCCTAAGAGGAAATATTGATCGAATATCGATTTTAGATGATGACCCACATGTCGGGTCCTCGCAGATTCGACGATTATCTGAATCAAAGAGAGCTCGGAATCAACGTCGCGAAGACTTATGTAAGCGAAGTTTTTGAAGAAAAAAAATTCTCAACAGAGCGCACTTTCACAACCGACCGACCAGCGTTTTGAAAGAACCCGCAAAGTTTGCAGAAATTCCAAAATTTCACATCGCCCAAGCAGTACGTGTGTCAGAAAGATGTGCGCGAGCACCGAAGCTGCGTCAACGCGGTGATCTTTTCGCACAACGAGCGGCTCGTCGCGTCGGGCGGCGACGATTTGTACGCGAGAGTGTGGGTCGTCGACGAGATGATGATGAGACGCGCGCCGAAGCCGATAATCAAGATGGCCGCCGGACACGAGAGCAACATTTTCGGTTTGCAGTTCGATATCGAGTGAGTGAAAATCACAGGGTCACCGGTTTTCGAGGAACTAGGTCATGACCTCAAAATTCGATTCAAATGCTGAAAATCAAAGCGACAACTTTGAAAAACTATGTCAGCACTCGAAAATTTAGGTCAAAGTCCAGAAATCTGGGTCACACCCGAAAAATCTAGGTCAAAGTCTCACAAATTAGACTATGGCATTAAAATCTGGCTCATAGATTCGAGAAACTAGGTCATGAGTCATGACCTTCGAATCTAGGTCAAAACCTTGAAAACTAGGTCATGACCTCAAAGTTTAGTTCAAATGCTGAGAATCAAAGCGACAACCTTTAAAAAACTAGGTCAGCACTCGAAATTTTAGTTCAACGCCCAGAAATCTAGGTCAATGTCCCGAAATCTAGGTCAATGTCCCGAAACCTAGGCCAACGCCTAGAAATCTAGGTCACAACCAAAAAATCTTCTAGGTCAAGTTTTGGGAATCTAGATAAAAGCCTTGAATTCTAGGTCAGAGTCTCGAAAACTAGGATATGTTCTTAAAATCTGGGTCACAGCCTGAAAATCTAGGTCAAGTCCTCAAAATCGAAAACTATGTAGGTCAAAAGCTGAGAAACAGGGTCACTACATCTCAAAAACTAGGTCATAACCTGGAAACTGGATCACAACTCGCGAATCTAGGTCAACACGTGTTCGTTCTTCCAGAGACCGATACTTGTACTCCGGCTCCGGATTGGGCACCCTGATCAAGCACAACATTGAGACCGGACAGAGCATTTGGAGTTCGACACAGCGTCGTGGAGAAATATGTAATCTGAATCAGAATGTAAGTGCGCGAAAACTGCAAACGGCGAGTAGCGCCAAACATCCGCCAGCGAGTGGCCAGACATCCGCCAGTGGCGGGCAGTTCAAAATCTTGTCAATAGAGCGCACATTCCTCTCCGTTTCCAGCCGAAAGACAACAATCTCTTGGCGGTGACACGTGCTCACCAAGTATCGTTCATCGACGATCGCGACCGTCCGAACCCGACGATTTTCCGTCCGGAAATACACGCCAAATACTACAACGCCGAGTTTCATCCGCAAACTCCGCGCATCTTTCTCGTCAGCACTCGCTCGCGCGGTCCAGACGTCTACGATTTGCGACGTCCCGATCAGTAGGCTCTTCTTCTTCTTCTTCTTTCTCTTCGGGAAAACAGAGGTGTCCCATTTTCAGTCCGATCATCAAGCCGTACGACTTTGCCGGAGCGCCGACCGTCAAAAGCTACGAATGGCAGACGAGCAGATGGAGTCCCAGCGGCGATCAGTTCATGACGATCCGCTCCGTCGAGTGGCCCGTCTATTTCGATGTAAGTGTGTGCAAGTGCGCTCTCTTGTAACTGGGAGAGTCCGCCAGAGATCCGCCACCCTGCGGCCAATGTTCCGCCAGTTGGCCCTTGGCCATAGGGTGGCGGAAGTCTGGCCGACATCTGGCGGACTCCGCTAAACCGCCAAAAACCCTCTGAGCATGCCCACTTTTCAGATGATCAGCAAACGCGCGTTCGCGTTGCGAAGCACCGAGTATTGGAACAACAAAACGATCAAATCGCTGGCGTTCATCGACGATCAGACAGTGTGCACCGGCAACGACCGCTGGGGAATCCACGTCTGGAAGGTGCCGCACCCCACCGACTCGAAAGGCTTCGACAGGCCGTCGTTCGAGTGTCAATCGTACAGTGTGCCGCGCGAGGCGAACATTCTCGAAGGCCATCGATCGGTGCCGAATCAGATCGACTACTCGCCCACCAATCAGCTGCTCATCTCGTCGGGCGTCGAGGCGTCCATCAAACTCTGGTCGAACGTCCGCCTTCCCTGGTCGTACGACGTGCCGTTTCCGCGTCGCTCGCGCGGTCGCTACACTCACAGTCGCGCCGACGAGCTCGAGTACGAGAGGGAGGAGCGTCGCGAAGTGGAGGAAGCGCTCGATCGTCAGGGACTCATGGAGGGACGCGCCTCGTGGGACGACGTGTTCGGCGGCTCGGCAGAAACCGCCGAGAATCGACGCACACTCGAGCACTTTGATTTGACCGGTCGTTCGGAGTTGACGGGCGCCTACGTCGACGTGGACGATGTGCCGATGCGTTTGCGAAACACCGTCGTCGACGAGGGTCTCGCGAATCGTTTGCAAGCGCAGCCCGTGTTTGTGCTCGTCCCGAGCGCCGACGGACCGGTAAGCGCGCTCCGCTCAGACTTGGCGCGCGAAAACTTTAAGATTCCAATCATTTCAGCCACGCTGGCGACTCGAGATGCGAGTCGATGCGGAGCAGGAAATGGATCCGAGAGTGGAGATGAACGTGGTCAACGGCGTCATGCACCAGTCGGATGAAGAGGAGGAGGAGCAGCAGCGCGAGATGACGCCGGTGACCAGCGAGCAGCCGACCGACACCGACTCGCCGCTCATTTCGCCGTCGTCGCCGAGCAGCGACGGCGAGCACGACAGTGACACGAGCGACGCAGACATTGCCAACGTCGAGGCGAGAGTCGCCGAGGCGATGCGCGTTTTGAGCGGCGGACTCGGCGATCGCAACGATGACGACGACGACGCCGACGCCGACGACGAGATGGGCGAGGCGGACGACGAGATGGGAGATGCCGACGATTCGGACGACGACAGAAACGACGACAGACACATGGCGCTCACCGATCCGATCAGATTTCTGACCGACTAACAATGATTTGGGCTCTCGCGCAAATTCTCATTTTGACTGTAATCTCTCATTCAACGAAATCGTTCCGGTTCAGTTCCGAGCCACTTTTCAAAGCTCCATTTTGAATTCCCGCAATTTGACAACCCTCCGATCTTCTCTTCTCGCCATGTTTTGTTTCGTTGTTTTCTTCTCTCTCTCTCTCTCTCTCTCGCATACCCTCTATCTTCCGCCAAGTCCCCAGAGCCACGCCCCCTTTCTGGGTCTCGAACGGAAAGACTAGCGCCTCCATTCAGAGAGTTTTGAACCGCGTAACAGCTTTCTTAAAGGGTTTCTCTCTCATTCCGAGCCATTTTTTTCCAAATTCCCGCAATTTTTCTGACGGTCTGATCCGATCTTTTTCTTCTCCTCGTTCACGTACGCCAATTCGTTGTTCTTGTTTTTTTTGTCTCCCTTCTTATCAATCATAATATGTACAACCGACTCATTCACGCCCAACATCGCGCTCCACTGAACTTGGCGCGAAAATTTGAATTCGAATCGTTACATCAGTGGAGCGCGATGAAACGAAATCCGCGCTTTACGTTGAGGTGAAATCAAATTCCGCGTCATAATCCGAATGATATTAACACTGATGTGTATGTAACTTTCCGCGAGTTTATTATCGAAAATAACTGTGTTCCCTTCCTCCTCCTCCTCCTCCTGTGTACATTCTCTACTTGACTGCTGCTCTCCGATGTTTATTCCCCTCTGTTCTTCTCTTTTTTTTCCGTGAAAAAAAAACGTTGTGAGTCTCGGCTCAAATCGTGAAATCTTCCGGGTACAGTTCCTCGATGATCCGATCGCAATAGTCTCGAATTTCCGGATAGTGCGCGTCGATGATGCGCGAGAACTTGTTCGGAAACGGATAGTAGGCGGACGCGACCTCGCCGAAAACTGCACAATCCGCCTGAAACATCGATGCTCGTTTTGGCGTATGTCATGCGGATGACTGGCCAAGTGCGAAAATGCCTTCTCAACGACACTCCGCGATAACGGGTCACTGCACTGTTTTTATCGAAAATCTGCGACCGCCGTTAGGGCGGAGTGTCGTTGCATGTTCAATAATAATTGCAAATGCGCTCCATCGGCGACCAAATTCTCACCGCCGTAATCGTGTCGCCGAACAGGAATCGTCCGTCGATCGAATCGCGAATCGCCCGAAGATCCTTGTGACACAACACTTCGGCCTCTTCCTCGCTGAAACTTCCGATCGCCGCGCTCGTCCGCTCGTGCACTTTCCAGACGAACAGCGATTTGAGAACGGGTCGAAGCGCGGTTTTGAAGCAATCCGGTGCGGGCACCGCACGCAAAAGTGCATCATACCACCCATTTTCGGCCGATTTGTACTTTATGATGATGCTCAACAAGTGATTATCCGCCAACCGACTCAGAGCCACCGCGCGAGCCTCCTGGCTCGGTGCCAACGGAGCAATGTTGAAGTGCTCGCGGAGGCGGTGCTCGATGAGGTCCGAGTCGGGAATGTGCTCGCCATTGAGCTCGACGAACGGAAGAGTGCCGTTTCGCGACCGCAACGTGCCGGTTTCGACGATCTCGTGCGGGATTTTGAAGGCGCGCAAGAGGGTTTCGATTTTGAGACAAAACGACGACAAGTTGGGAACGGCGTCGGTGCGCGGAAACTGGTACAGGTAGACGACGTCTTTCTCGTAGTCCCGCTTGTGAATCTGAATTCAAAACGAACAGTCGCTTCTTTTCTGTGCGAGACCCGCGACAGTGATTGTGGCCTAACTTTCGTATGTTCAAAAAAGTGAATGGCCTAACTTTTGCATTGACAGAAACTTCACTTTAAGACCGTGGCCTAACTTTCACATGTACAGAAGCTTCCTTTTTTCTTTTCAAAACAGTGGCCTAACTTTCGCATCCACAAGAACTTCCCTTTCTGACCGTGGCCTAACTTTCGTATCGACAAGAACTTCCCTTTCTGACCGTGGCCTAACTTTCACATACACGAATATTTCCCTTTCTGACCGTGGCCTAGTTTTCGCATCGACAAGAACTTACCTTTCTGGCCGTGGCCTAATTTTCGCATTCACAAGAATTTTCCTTTCTGACCGTGGCCTAACTTTCACCTAAACGAAGACTTCCCTTTCTGACCGTTGCCTAACTTTCGCATTCACATGAACTTCCTATTCTGACCGTGGCATAACTTTTGCGTACACGAAAACTTATGTTTCTGACCGTGGCCTAACTTTCACATGCACGAAGATTTCCCTTTCTGACCGTGACCTAACTTTCGCATCGACAAGAATTTCCCTTTCTGACCGTGGCCCAACTTTCGCGTACATTATAAGTTCTGTTTCTGACCGTGGCCTAACTTTCGCGTACATTATAACTTCTGTTTCTGACCGTGGCCTAACTTTCGCATCGACACAACTCATCCTATTTGGAAATCCCGTTGATTCGCAACTCGACGACTTCCAGTGTCTGCACCTCTTCACTCTATCCATCTATGCCTCTTGGTCACCGAACATTAGCAGGTGGTATACGGTATACCCATGGAGCAGGTTGAATTGCATACCCACTGTTTTACAACCAGTCTCCCAAGATTACAACCAACAAGATCCCCCCTCCCTCCTAAATGTGATGGTATACTACCAAACTGTAGATATCATTTGTCATCAAACGATGACAATTCCAACTGGAAATGGGAACGGAGGAGGTGGTCCGAGTGGGCGGAGCCTATTCTAGAAGTGGGCGTGGCCTACCGAGACCCTTCCGACGGACCAGCTCGACTCTCATTCAGTTCGCCCATTCCCTCCAAGCATTGACGACTCTCGCGATGATGCTCCGCACTACTACTCTCCTCCTCCTCACACTGACCCTCTGCTCAACGGCCTCCGCCTCGGGCGTCCTCACCTTCGAGATCACCGCGTCGAACCGATGCGAGATCCAACTGATCACCAACTCCACCTCTGTCACGTTTCCCCTATTCACCGGCGTCACACGCACCACCACCTTCCATTTCGGGCGCGGCGAGACTGCGCTCTTTGTGGCGTTCTCGGTGAACGGAGGTGTCCCGGATGCCGAGATTCTTCAACTGGAGAGCACCGGGGAGGTGTTCCGAAAGTCGGTGCGTAACGGTGACGTCGTCGTCTTTGTCAAGTCGGTGTACGAGTGTCGTCGTGGATTCTATGGGCAACGGTGCACTGAAACCAGAAGACCCACCTCTACTTCTAGCTCTTCTACCACCACTACTACTACTACTACTACTACTACTACTACTACTAGTACCACTACGACTACTATTACTTCGACGACTACCACAAAGCCCACCAGATCCACGTCATCTGCCCCGACGTCTTCTATCAACATCAACGACGTCATCACCGCGCTCTCCGTCATTGTCGCCATCCTCACCCTTCTCATCGTCATCGTCGCCGCGCTTCTGATCCGTCAACGTCAATGCCAATCGCAATCGCAACTTCCACCCGCCTTCGAGTTCAATCAGAAGACGTGCGCCGAGTTCGACGACGATTCACTTCACTACGACGCTCCGCCCAGATACACCGCCGCCCCGTTTGGATCCAACACTTTGCAATGCTAATTTCTATCTCTTCTGTACTTTGAATTGTATCCCGGCTGAACTAATAACTCAATTGTTGTAAAACCTTAATAATTTTGTCGATCTAATAAACATTATAAACCAAAAACACGTGTTCTGCTCACCTTTGGAGTCGAATTCACCGACGGCGACGTCAAAAATGTGGCATAGAAGGAGTTGGCGAGTTTCAGCGCGAAACCGACGATGATGATCGATGCGATCGTCTCCAGAATCATCGCAACTCTAGAAAACGGGAGATCAACGTCTTCTTTGAGAGAAAAAAATTGGTTTTTATATACAAGTCGAACCGTGAGATGACCCGTTTTGTGATGCAATTTCCAATTCCCAAAAAATCCCGCCCGCTCTAGACAATTTTGATCTACAGAAAATCGGCGGACACATTTTTCACTGTCTGCGTCTCTCGAGTCTCTGACGACGTGTACGTAAACACCGAAAGTGGGCGGAGTCTAGCGTGGAAAAGAAGAAACGGCTTGGTGTCGATTTACGGTACTTAGATTTTCAACAAGTTTTTGAAGACGTGTTGGCTAATTTTTGATCAGCCTTGTACGCAATCACCGTTCAGCCGGGTCTCACATGGAAGAGACGGTTGTGGTGTCGATTTACGGGCGCCACCGCGTGCAACGGCGATGCTCGTAAATCGACACCAAACCCGTCTCTTCTGTTCGAGACCCAGTTGTGACAAAAGTCAAATTTCAGTTAAGAGAATGGATGATACCCACAGTTTTCGCAGTGAAACAGTTTTAGAACAGAAAGATTTTTATGTCATAAGCCATTTTCAGATAGAGAGAGAGAGAGAGATTCAGATGGTGAAATCATTCGGGTAGACCTCTTTGCGAACACGCTCCATGTACTCGAGAATCTTCGGGAAGTCCTTCTCGAGAACGTCGCTGATGTGGGTGCGGAACGGATAGTAGACCGACGCCAGCTGCCCGAACACCGTCGCGTCCACCGGCTGCATCTTGTCGCCGAACAGGAATCTCCCTCCGATCGACACCTCCACCGCCTTCAGATCGCGGCGCAGCAGCTCGTCGAGCTCCTCCGGCTCGAAATCTCCGATCGCCGTGATGGAGTTCGAGTGGATTTTCCCGCCGATCAGAATCTTCATGACGGGCAGAGCCAGTGGGATGAGGGCGGGGTGGAAGTCGAGAAGCTCGAGGAATGTGCGGTAGAAGATGTCGTCGACGCAGTGGTAGCGCATCAGAATGCTGAAAACGCTCTATCAGGTTAGGGGTTCTAGGCCGTGGCCTAAGAGTTTCGCGTCAAAAGTCCAATGGAGCGCGCTTTCAACCTACTGGAACAAGTGATTATCAGCCAGTCTACTAAGAGCAACCGCCCTCGCTTCCTCCTCCATCGAAAGACTCTGAAACTTGGCAGTAATTGTCTTGTCTGAAACTGGGCAACCTCACTGGAATCTTAAAATGTTGCCTGAGCCGTAATTCGATGAGATCCGAGTCGGAGATGTGCTCCCCATTGAGCTCGACGAACGGAAGTGTGCCGTTTCGCGACCGGAGTTTGGCGTTTTCAATGACCTGCAAAAAGGAGTTCAAGAAAACTGAGATTGACACTTGGCACTGGGTCTCGAACGGAAAAGAGAATACGGTTTGGTGTCGATTTACGGGAGGAACTTTGCAAAAGTCACTGACCTCATAGGAAATCTTGTTCACACGACAAATCATCTCGATCTTCATACAAAACGGCGACATATTCGGACAATTTTTGAGTCGCCGAAACTGGAACAAGTACACGACATCCCTTTTGTAGTCGGTCTTGTGAATCTGAAAACCTGGGTTCGTTTCGCTGAAAATTGGCGGCCTGAAATCCTACCGGCGGCTTCGGTCGGATTGTGGTCTGCGCGGTGAGCAGGTTTTTGAGCTTGTAGACGAGATAAATGGCGCCGAACGTGAGAATCGGCAGAAAGTAGGTCATGTCCGACGGGAAGCGAGAAGATTTTTCGATTCGTATCTGTTTAGCCGAGAGATGAAATGAGAGGGGGCGCCAATTGTCATCGTTTTCGCGGTGATCAAAAGATCAAACTTTTGCGCCGATCATCAAAATGTTTGACCACCAAAGCAATTTTTTCACTCAAATCAATAACACATAGAACGGTTCTGCTAGAAAACGCGGAACGTTGCTCCGCTTGTACGCAATCACCGTTCAGCCGGGTCTCGCATGGAAGAGACGGTTGTGGTGTCGATTTACGGGCGCCACCGCGTGCAACGGCGATGCTCGTAAATCGACACCAAACCCGTCTCTTCCGTTTGAGACCCAGTTGTGACACAATTCAAATTTCAGTTAAGAGAATGGATGATACCCACAGTTTTTGCAGTGAAACAGTTTTAGAACAGAAAAATTTTTATGTCACTAGCCATTTTCAGATAGAAAGAGATTCAGATGGTGAAATCATTCGGATAGACCTCTTTGCGAACGCGCTCCATGTACTCGAGAATCTTCGGGAAGTCCTTCTCGAGAACGTCGCTGATGTGGGTGCGGAACGGATAGTAGACCGACGCCAGCTGCCCGAACACCGTCGCGTCCACCGGCTGCATCTTGTCGCCGAACAGGAATCTCCCTCCGATCGACGCCTCCACCGCCTTCAGGTCGCGGTGCAGCAGCTCGTCGAGCTCCTCCGGCTCGAAATCTCCGATCGCGCTCACCGACCGCGCGTACACTTTTCCGCCGAACACCGCGCGGACAAGTGGCACGAGGAGGGCGGTGAGCGGTGCCGGAAGGCCCAGAAGACCGACGATCGTCTCGTAGAAGGCGTTGACCGAGGACTTGTGGCGGATGAGAATGCTGGAGTTTTCAAACTGGAATATCTCGGAAACTAGGAGAGTTATGAGAAAGTTGTCAACTACAAACTTGATCAGCGTAAAATTTCCCGTGTTTTTGTTGTTGACAACTTTTTTCCAACTATTTTAGTTGGCGAGATATACCCTGTCAAAGTTGAAGTTCTAAAAACTCACTTGAACAAATGGTTATCGGCCATTCTGCTCAGAGCCACGGCGTGCGCCTCCTGCTCGGCTGGCAACGACGGAATCTTGAAGTGCTTCCGAAGACGTTGCTCAATCAGATCCGAATCCGCAATGTGCTCCCCATTGAGTTCGATGAACGGAAGCGTTCCGTTGCGCGAGCGTGCCGTCGAACTCTCGACAATCTGGAAGCGATTCTCATTGGAGCGCACTTCCCGACCACTGCGCTCACCTCGTATTTGATGTTGAACACTCGGCACAGAATCTCGATTTTCATGCAAAACGGCGACAAGTTCGGGCAGTTTTTGAGCCGCTTGAATTGGTACAAATAGACGGTGTCCTTCTTGTAGTCCGTCTTATGAATCTGAAAATCGCGTCGAGGGGGGTTTGTTGGAAAATGTGGTGAAACGCAAAAAATTAAATTACCGCGGGTTTCGGCGCGATGCTCGGCGCGCTCAGAAACTTTTTGTAGACGAAGAAGGCGATGGCGGCGACGACGAGCGACGTCGTCACTGGACAACAGAAGACCATTCTGGAATTGGAACGATACTAGATACTAGACGTGGAGGTGCCAGGGAGTGTTGCGCCGGGGGATGGCATGACATCGGCCAGACATCCGCTTGGCATACGCCAAAGTGCCAAGGTATCACCAAAAGTGGCCAAGAATGAGAAAGAATCGCGAAGAAAGCGAGTATTTATATGGAGTCGACAGGAGGGTAGAGTCTACCCCTCCAAACAACGAAAAGAGTAGAGAGTGAAGAGAAAGAAAGTGATGACTTTGATAACGGGCACACACCACAGATACTACACACAGACCACAAAGTATACTGGAGGAGAGTTGTAGTGTAGGACAGAGTCTTTCGAGAATTATCGGAAATTGGAAAACCCGAAGAAACTATGGCGAAGAAAACGGACGGAATAACAAGAAAACTGATGGGAGAGGGAGAGGGAGCGAGAGCGAGAGACGCAGACAGTTTTCTCTTCTCGCGTCTGCGTCTCTCTTTTCTCTCGTTTCTCTCCGATAAATACGTGAGAGTTGTGTGTTTTGTGGCGGAGTTTGTGATGATTATTGAGAGTGAACATTTGTGAAATGTTTTTTGAAACTGCGATGTCGCTTTTTCCTTCTTTTTACCTGGAAATTTGGCATGCGCCTTTAAACTCTTCTTTTTCCGCTGTTTTTTGGTCAATTCTCGGAATTTTACCGTTTTTCGGGCTGAAATTGAAATTAAAAAACACTGGAACCACCAAATCACGCTCCATTGGACTCGGCGCGTGATTTGGATTTCTAGGCCATGGCCGAAGTTTTTTTTTCAAATTTTCGCGCCAAATCTAGTCCACTGGGTCGTTAGGTTTAAAGGCGCATGTCTCTTGCAAACTACTATCGCTTGTTTTCGTTGCGAGACCACGCCACGTCTTAATCATAACACGATTAATTTGCAAGTTATTTTTATTATTGGGTCTGAAGTTCAATGATCACTGCGAAAATCTTATCAAACACTTTTATTTGTCTCGTTTGTTCCACAAAGACGCACAAAATCAGATGGTGAAATCGTTCGGATAGACGGCGTGACGGACCCGCTCCATGTACTCGACTATCTTCGGGAAGTCCCTCTCGAGAACGTCTCCGATGTGACACCGGAACGGGTAGTACACTGTGGCCAGCTGCCCGAAAACTGTCGCGTCGACCTGAAAACTCATTCCTGACGCGATTCTCCAGCTCGAGTAGCGGTTACCGGTGTGATTTTGTCGCCGAACAGGAACTTCTGATCGCCGAGAAAGTCCTGGATGACTTGAAGATCCGTGTGCAGTAGAGCGTCGAGATCCGCCGGCTCAAAGTCGCCGATCGCCATTTTCGAGCGATTGTAGATCTTTCTCCCGAACGCCGCCTTGAAAATCGGCAAAAGGATCGGAGTCAGGAAGGCGGGCAGTCCGATGAGGCCGAGAATCGTCAGGTAGAGCCCGTCGCCGGCCGCCTTGTAGCGGATGAGAACGCTGGAAAAATGGGCTTGGGAAGAACGGGCTGTATCTTTTTTGTGAGGATTGCTAGAAAGTTGATGTAGTTACAAAAAATGTTGGAAATTTTGAGATCTTGCAAATGGTGCAAAGAACGTGTGAAAATATTAGTTTTCAGCTGAGTTATGCCAGTTTTAGTGAACATACTACAATTTTTAACCTTCTTCATACTAAAACTCGGACAGCTTGCTTCAAAAATGAAAATATGCAATTTTCGGTGTCCAATTTGGTCTTTGACCTACTTTTGCCGCCTTTGACGTACTTTCCAGCATTTGACCTACTTTCATACATTTGCAAAGCTACTAACACTAAAACTCACACAACTCGCTTCAAAATCAATATTTCTACACGTTCTCTGCGCCAATTAAAAGATCTCAAAATTTTCTACAGTTTTTGTAACTACGCCAACTTTCTAGCAATCACCAAGAAAAAGTTAACCGCCGAAAACTTACTTGAACAAATGATTGTCGGCCAATCGGGTCAGAGCGATCGACTGAGCCTCCTTGACGGCCGGAAGTGCGGGAATCTTGAAGAGCTCACGCAATCGTCTCTCAATCAGATCCGAGTCCGCAATGTGCTCCCCATTGAGCTCGATGAACGGAAGTGTTCCGTTGCGCGAATAAATCCGCTTCTTGTCACAAATCACGTACGGAATACCGTAGGCTCGGCACAGAATCTCGATTTTCATGCAGAACGGCGACAAACTCGGACAATTCTGGACGCGTTTGAATTGGTACAAATAGACGGTGTCGGGCTCGAAATCCGTTTTGTAGGCGTTGGGTTTCGCGCGGATGCCCGGCGTTTTTAGGTATTTTTTGTAGAAAAAGTAGCAAATTGCGGCGATTAGAAGAGCGGAGGTGATGGGAGAGTAGTGGTAGAGCATTCGGAGTGTTTTCTGAAGAAAAAAGTTCGGAAATTTAGGTCAGTATTAAAAAGTAGGTCAAAACTGCAAAAAAATAGGTCAAAACTAGAAAAGTAGGTCAATACTAGAAAAGTAGGTCAAAACTAGAAAAGTAGGTCAAAACTGCACAAAAGTAGGTCAAAACTGCACAAAAGTAGGTCAAAACTGCACAAAAGTAGGTCAAAACTAGAAAAGTAGGTCAAAACTGCACAAAAGTAGGTCGAAACTGAAAAAAATAGGTCAAAACTAGAAAAGTAGGTGAAAACTGCAAAAAAGTAGGCCAAAACTAGAAAGTAGGTCAAAACTAGAAAAGTAGGTCAAAACTGGAGAAAAAATTAGGTCAAAACTGCAAAAAGTAGATCAACACTAAAAAGTAGGTCAAAACTGAAAAAGTAGGTCAAAACTGAAAAAAGTAGGTCAAATCTAGAAAAGTAGGTCAACGGCTTGGGAAATGATATTTTTCGATTATTTTTTCAAACTCACCGAGAAAAATAGTCGAAAGAAAAAGAATACGCCCATTTTGAAGCAAAACTGGAGAAAAACTGACGATTTTTAAACTTTTTGGGCGGCGAAATGTTGACAAATAGATAGCGAGAGACGCAGACACCAGAGTGAGTCCGTTTCGCAATATGTAGTGTTTTGTGTTCAAATGTGGTCTGTGCCCGAACGAAAAGTAAATGACAAATTCGCGATTCATTTCGACATAATTCCGACACAATCACTGACGAAAATAGAGATGAGATGGAAAAAGTTAGAGTTTGAAATCATTCGGGAAAATTTCTTGACGCATTCTTTCCATATACTCGAGAATAGTGGGGAAGTCTGTCTCGAGCACGTCTGACACGTGGCATCGGGTACGGTAGTAGACGGCGGCCAAGTGGGCGAAAACTGTGGCGTCTACCTGAAAATGTGGCAAATTTGAATGGAAATCGGTCAGAAACTGGAAAAGTAGGTCAACTGCTAAAAAAGTAGGTCAAATCTGCAAAACTAGGTCAAACGCTAGAAAATGGAGCAGATTCTTTAAATCAGGTCAAAAACAGGAAAAGTAGGTCAAAAGCTTGTAAAGTAGGTCAATCGCTAGAAAAGTAGGTCAAGCGGTAAGCAAAGTAGGTCAAAAAGCAAACCGGTGAGATTTTGTCGCCGAAAAGGAACTTTTGCTCGCCCAACTGTCGACGAATGGCATTCAGATCGCGGCTCAAGAGCTCCTTGAGCTCCGACCACTCAAAGTCTCCGATAGCCGCCTTCGATCGATTGTACAGTTTTCGAGTTATGAACACTTTCAGAATGAAGCGGAGCACGCGACGAAACAAACTTGGCACAATGCCAGGAATCACGATAGTTTCCCAAAACTCATCGCTGTCGATTTTGAAGCGAGTTAGGACGCTGAAATTCGAATTGTGAGGGGGGGGGAGGGTCTTAAAGGGGGTCGAACTGGAAAAGATGGTTGTCAGCGAGGCGGGCTAGAGCAGTGGCACGGGCTTCTTGGTCTTCTGGAAGATCGGGAATGTTGAAGTGCTCGCGGAGCCGGTGCTCGATGAGGTCCGAGTCCGCAATGTGCTCTCCATTGAGCTCCACAAACGGAAGAGTCCCGTTTCGAGACCGCGCGCCACGTTGCACAATTATCTGAAATTCCAAAAAATGCTGGAAATCTGGAGAACTTTGAGCACAACAAACCTCGTAGGGAATTCGATGCGCTCTGCACAGCACCTCGATTTTCAGACAAAACGGCGAAGTGCACGCCACATTGCGGACTCTCGCAAACTGATAAAGGTATACGGTATCCTGCTCGAAATCCAACTTTCGGCTCGCCGGTTTTGGAGCAACGCGCGGGCTCGCGCACAGTTTTCGGACCAAAACATAGAGAGCACCGAGTGAAAGTGCGATTGCGGCAGTGGGGCAGCAGTTCCAAATTGCGGCTATTGCGATGAAAATGAGCATTTTGTATGGTTTAAGGTACGTGAAAACTTAGAAAACGGCTCAAATTTATACAAGTTGGATGGGAAAGAATCACAAAGTTGGCACAGACAAACCACAAAAAAAGTGAGACCGAGAAAAGTGATTTTTGTGACAAGATGTGGTTTGGGGGGCACAAGAACTGTTCTATTTCGCAATTTCCCGATAGTGTCGGGAAGTTTGATGCATTGTACGCAAAAAGACACTATCTAGCATGTTTTGAAACTTTTGACCTAATTTTCCAGCCTTTGACCTACTTTCCAAACTTTTGACCTATTTTCCAAACTTTTGACCTACTTTTCTTGCTTTTGACCTGATTTCTAAGTTTTGACCTATTTTTCCAGATATTGACCTACTTCTTAGCATCTGCCCTACTTTCTAGCGTTTGACCTAGTTTTTATGCGTTTGACCTACTTTTCTTGTTCTTGATCTACTCTCCGATCTATTGACCTAGTTTTTTTAAACTTGACCTACTTTTATAACTTTTGGTCTAGTTTTGCAGATGTGACCTACTTTTCTAGCTTTTGACCTACTTTTCTAGCCATTGACCTACTTTCTTAGCTTTTGACCTACTTTTTTAGCCATTGACCTACCTTCTTAGCTTTTGACCTACTTTCCTAGTTATTGACCTACTTTCCTAGTTTTCGACTGTCGTGAAGTTTGGCGCATCGTACGCAATCAACAAAAACTACCCATCTCATGTTTTATTCAGTAGTTCAAGTTCATTTCAGTTTCGGTACCAAAAATCGTCGAAAATTCAAATGAGCCCAGTGTTTGAGCAGCTTTGACTCCGGCGCCTATAAAACCGGCCGACAGGAAGCGAATAATAAGAATGCAAAGTTTAATCTCATTCCCCTTTTATCCAATCCGAAAATCCGAATCGCCCGAAACGTTTGCAGGTAACAAAAAATGCTGTTCATCATTCTGGCATCGGCTCTCGTCGCCGCCGCGTCGGCTCAAACGTGCTCCAACCCGCAGTCGCGTGAGTTTTCGAATTCCCAACGTCTTCTTCTCCTTCTTCCTCTTCTTCTGAATCGACGCCGAACGTCTTCAGCGTGCCTGCACACCGTCGTCAACACTCTCGACCTGTACTTTTGTCCGGAGGGCATGGCGTGTCTCAAGAATGAGACGTGTTGCGATCTGAACGACATCGTCGTCGCCACCACCACCACGACGACCGCCGCATCGACTTCCAGTTGGCGATAGAGGGTCTGGCTGAAATTTGTCTGAAAATCCAACGTTTCAGCGTGTGTCGACAAGGTGAACCCGTCGACGGGAGTGTCGGATTGTACGAAGAACGCCAATTTGTGCAACAACTCGGTCTACTATGCTCTGATGACCGATGTGAGCCTCGTTTAGACTGCTTGAAATAGGGTTTCGGATGGGATGAGGTTGAAATGCTGGAAAATAGGTCATCGGCCAAGATATACGGCCAAAAACTGTGAAAGTAGGTCAAATGTAGGAAAGTAGGTCAGACGCCGGAAAAGTAGGTCAAAAGCTAAGAAAGTAGGTCAATGGCTAGAAAAGTAGGTCAAACCCTGAAAAATTGGGCCAGAACCGACAAAAATAGGTGTGAATAATAAAGTAGGTCAAAAGTAAGAAATCTAGCTCATAGGCCAAGAAAGTAGGTCAAACGCTAGGAAAGTAGGTCAAACGCTAGGAAAGTAGGTCAAAGAATAGAAAAGTAGGTCAACAGCCAGAAAAGCTTTCGAAAGTAGGTCAAATGTTTGAAAAATAGATGAAAAACATTTGCAGCAATGCCCGAAGACGTGCGGACGGTGCAGCGGAAGCAACACCAACTCGAACGGCGGCGGCTCGACATCCGCCACGTGCGTCGACAAGGTCAACCCGTCGACGGGAGTGTCCGAGTGTTCGGCGAAAGCCTACCTGTGCACCAACTCCATCTATCTGTCCCTCATGAAGGATCAGTGTCCCAAGACGTGCGGATTCTGCTAGAAAGGGCCACTTGGTTTTCTATGAAATGATGATGAACTAGTGAAGTGGAATGAAGTTTACTTTTCGCAAAATGTGTTATTAAAACGTCCCTGGACTATCGAAACCGCGAGAAAAGTAGGTCAAAAGCTAAAAAGAACCAGGTAAAAAGGTCAAATGCTAGGAAACTAGCTGGAAGGCTAGAAAAGTAGGTCAAATACTCTGAAACTAGATGAAAGACTGGAAAAGTAGGTCAAACACTAGAAAAGTAGGTCAAATACTCTAAAAGTAGGTCAAATACTCTGAAACAAGGTTAAAGACTAGGAAAGTAGGGCAAAGACTGGAAAAGTAGGTCAAATACTCTGAAACCAGGTCAAATACTCTGAAACAAGGTGAAAGACTAGGAAAGTAGGTCAAAGACAGGAAGGTTGATCAAATACTCTGAAAATAGGTCAAATACTCTGAAAATAGGTCAAATACTCTAGAATTAGGTCAAATACTCTGAAAGTAGGTCAAATACTCTGAAATTCGGTCAAATACTCTGAAAGTAGGTCAGATACTCGGAAAGTAGGTCAAATACTCTGAAAGTAGGTTGGATACTCTGAAAGTAGGTCAAATTCTCTGAAAGTAGGTCAAATACTGTAATTAGGTCAAAGAACAGATAAGTAGGCCAACGGCTGGAAAAGTAGGACAAAGTAGGTCAAAAGAACAAAAACATTGAACACTGAGCCAATCACAAAAGCACTTTATTCATTTCAAAATCAAAATCTCGGCGCCGATCGATTCTCATTGACAACACCGTCCACGTCGTCTTCGTTGGGCTCATGATTCTGAAGCAACGGCTCGGCGTCCTGCTCCGACGTCGGACTTCCGCCTCCCTGTCGCAACGCCGACATTCGGTGCTCCGTGACGTGCAGCTCGACGGCTCTCCGCCAATTTCGTATGAACTGGGCGCGCGCGCGTCGACGATCGACCTCAAACTGCGAATAAACAAACGGCGAGGCGACGGCGAACAGTGTCGACAGGACGGCTCCGATGCACGAGTACAAGAGAACGCGCGTCGGGTGGACACGCGTGACGCGTGACTCGCAGCCACGTAGATGCGAGTCGCCGCACGTCGAGTTTTTGAACAACGAGTGGCGCGGGCATCGAATGTCGAGTTTCGAGGTGAACGGAATTCGCTCGTGAAGCGCCGTCGAGACGTTGTCGAAACCGTAGTACTGTCCGCCGTCGAGACCGCAACAACAGTAGCGCTTCTGAATGTGCTCGACGCGCTGAAAATCGGCGAGCAACGACGTGTCGACGACTGGCGTCGGTGACGTCGTCCGGTTGAAGACGTCGTCGTCGTCACCATCGGTGGAGTTCGAGTTGAAGTTGAAGTTGAAGTCGTCGGCAAACTCGAACATCTTCTGAAAGCTCGCCCGCACTTTTGACGATAGCTCGAGTCCCGTGTGACTGTTGAAACTTAGGTACAGTCCTGCAAACCGAAAAAAATCGATAATTGTTCGTTCTCAAAATGAGAATCACCAGAGTAGAAGAAAGGTGCGACGAAGATCAAGTTGATCGAAAACGCGAAAATCGTGTAGGGTTTCCGGAGTCGGCAGTGTCCGATCGCGAACAAAACAATGAGCACCAGGGAGACGGACATCGAAACAGCACAAACGATCGAGAGCATCAGGTCGAAGAGGTAAATGTCACGGGTGCCGAGCAGCAGCGGATGATCGTCCGACGCGAGCGATTCGATCGATTCTTGCAGTACTGGAATGCGATTGGAAGGCGGTGTGTCGATTTATGGTGCTCGTAAATCGACACAGAGCGTTTTCCTACGAGGCCCAACCGAGCAGCGGCCCGTAAAGAGACCCGATTAGTGCGATAGAGCGCGTTGAGAAGACCCACGGATCTGTGTCGATTTACGGGCACGGTGCTCTCGTAAATCGACACAACCTCGTTTCGGCTGTTCCGTGCGAGACCCAATCGAGAAACGAAAAAGAAAACACACGGTTACCTGTGAACAGAATGCACAGTTTGATGAAAATGAAGACGAGCAGGATGGTTCGAAATTTCACTTTCATCACTTTCTCCGCTTGTTTTGGATTTGTTTTTTCTCTTCTTGATCGATTCGGCAAACTGAGCTTTTTGCACTGCCGAACTTTCTTTTTTATACTGGCGATTCGAGGGTGCCACGTGGAAATGTGGGGAAATGGAGCGATTTGAATTTTTTGAAAATTTTTTATTGACTTTTTATGAATTAAGTTTTGATTGATTACATGATATGATTCAGAAGTTGAAGAAAAATTTTAAAAAAATCGATAATCGCCTCCAAATTTCAGCAAAGAGTCATTTCGAGTGAAGCGTGTGGGGCGGCAGTGTAGCGAGTGCAGTTGAGCGAGGTGTCCGCCGAAGTGTTGAACGTCTTGTCCTTCTTGGTGAATTCGCATTCTGGAGTGACGACGTGGACGTTTTGACGGTGACGACGTCGCGGAATCAGAAGGAGGACGACGATGACGATGAGGAGGAGGATGGTGACGATGAGGCAGATGAGCTTGATGTGCGAGCTGAAATTGTTGGGAGTTTTTATAGTTTTTAGTGGGAGGAACTTACTTGTTGAGGGTGGAAGAAGAGGTAGCTGGGGTACCAAGGAGAATAGAAGTAGTAGTAGTAGTCGATGCGGTACTTGTGGTACTTGTGGTAGTGGGCTTCGAGGTCGAGTCACACCTCTCCCCGTAGAACCCATTGTCACACTCGTACTCCGACTCGACCAGCACCACAACCTCGCCGAACACGAACGCGTTCCGATGGATCTTCTGATCGGGAGTGTGTCGGAACTCGAAAGTGTGCTCGTGGCTCGCGCCGAGCATCTCGAACTCGACGCGCACCGTGTTGTGCTCGGCGAGCCGCGGATGGAAGCTGACGGTGTGCTCGTGGCCGAGACGCATTCGGAGCAGCTCGGAAGAGTGCGCGGTGGTGATGCGCAGCGAGCAGTCGTTGGACGGCGTTATGTCGAGACGGAGGTGTCCCGTGGCGGTCACGGAATATGGAATAGTGAGTAGGAGGAGGAAAGTGGCAGTGAGAGAGAGCATTCTGAGCAGCGCACTGGACAAGACTGATTGGGTATGAATGACTGACGGACTGGTCGGACCATGGATCTAACAGGCCACGCCCACTTATCCGTAGGCCACGCCCCCTTGACAATGTCATCATTGTTTTGTCATCATCATCATCATCATCACTATTGGACTGAAATTGTCTCCACATTCGACCATTTACAGCTTCTTATAATGACAATTGGACTGTAAACTCTACAACGCTTACAATTGGTTTACAACTTGAAGAATCATAAAAATCAGATTTTACAACTTGTCCACGGGCCTTCCGGGATTTTTTTTTGGCAATTTTTGAAATTAAAATGCAAAATTCATTATTATTTTCAAATTTTACAACGACACTCCGTTTGTTCCGCTTTGTGCACGTTGTTTATCGCATTTTTCTCATTCAATTTTGTAGTTTTTGTGCGATTTTTTCCATAAAAGCTCTATTTTTCTTAGGTTTTTCTTTTTTTTTCTCCAGTTTTTTTCAGAAAAAACTTTAATTATCGATTTTCTGTTCAGAAAATGTGGCACGAGGCGAGAAGGCAGGAGAAACTCCTGCGCTCCACAATGATCGATCAATCGAAGCGGGCCGAGCGGAAAAGGCGGTATTTTGAGAATGTTGTGAGTTAGATTTGACTTTTTGCTTCAGAAAATGTGAATAATTATCGATTTATTGCAGCGAAAAGATCCAGAGCAATTCATGCAAATCCACGGGAGAAAAGCGCAAATTCATGCGGATTTAGGCATCGCCAAGGCTGCCGAGGACTCGAATATTCTGTAAATATCGATTTTCTGACGTTCCCAACTCGCATCGCCGTAATTTTAGGCGTGCGTGGCAAGGAGATCCCAAAATCACAATCGATCGATTCGACGTCCGCTCCCATCTCTCAAAAATGGATCTGATGGACGAGGAGGACGAGTTGCCGAAGAAAAAACACGAGGAGAACAGTTCTGTGGATGAAAAAGAGCAAATTGTGACGGATTTCGAGCGATACCGAGTGCTGATCATCAACGATTATAAGAAAGTCACCGAGAAGCAGTACCTCCGACGAATCGCCGATCGCGAGTTTTACACGAACGAAAAAGAGCAATCAAAGAAGTTGGAGGCGGAGAAAAAGAAGAAATTGGCCGATAAAAAGTCAACGATCGGGTTCAGCTATGAAGATTCGGAGGTGGTGAAGGGGTTCGTGAAGAACGATGCGTCGGACGAGGAAAGCGAGGAGGAGATCGATGAAATGCTCGATTTGGGTGAGTAGAACCGCCTGAAATCGGCAGAATTGATGAAAAGAAGTAATGATACAGTTTCCGGAAACCCAGACTCTGAGTAATCAAATCAACTGCAAATCAAAATATCTCGGGTACTAGAAAAGTTGTAAGAAAGTTGTCAACTACAAACATGATCAGCGTGAAATTTCCCATGTTTTTGTAGTTGACAACTTTTAAATATCTGTTTTAGTTTTCGATATACACCTTGTCAAAGTTGAACGCCTCTGAAACGTCGAAAACTTTGCAGATGTGGACCTTGACGTCGGTCGTCTGAATCCGGAAACGCAGCGCGTCGTCAACAAGAGCGGCGAGGAGTTCGGAGTGAAGCGCGGCCTGTTCTGTGCGCTTCTGAAGGCTGATCAGCAAGCGTTGCGCGACGCCGCCCAACTCAAACAAATCGATCGTCAAAAGGCGCAGCTCTCTGTCCGTAAACCAAGCTCGCATAAGTAATTCAGACGCTCACCGCGCGCTCCGCTGCACTTGGCGCGGAAATAGAAAAAGTTTGGACGATTTCCGTCTAGGTCCCACTTTTTGATCGCAGTTTACCGCGCCAAGTCCAGCGGAGCGCGATCACACTAGAAAATCGATAATTTCGCGAGTCGAACCGCTTCATTTCTCGTTTTCAGGGCCGTGAATCGAAGCACGAGCGAATGTTGCTCAGGCAGCAACGTCAGGCGATCGTCGGAAAAGGGCTGACGGTCGGCGACAACGGCGCCACCGCCACCCTGCTCGGATTCATCAATCAGAGTCAGAAGAAGACAAAGATCGACGAGATCATCGAGGATCTGGAGGGAAGCGACGACGACGACGACGATGACGGCGATCATCGGAAGAGACGGAAGAGTCGGGGCGGTGGAGTGAAGCAGGAGTTCATCACGACGTTCGGCGGCACCGCCGATCGGGAGAGCGACGACGAGGGGAGGAAGGTGGCGGCGGGGCCCGAGCTGCCGTCGGAGGAGTATCGGAAGATTCTGAAGTTGTCGAAGAATCGAGGAAGAGACGAAGAGGAGGTGGATTGGGGAGGCCTGAAAGCTGGCGGAGGCGGTGGTACCGATCGAAGGATGAGTCGGTCGCGGTCGAGAGATCGATACTCGAGAAGACGTCGCAGCTCAAGAAGCCGATCGAGGGATCGAGATCGAGATCGGCGAAGAGATCAGCATCGTCGGAGGAGCAGCAGATCGCGATCACGAGATCGGAATCGTCGACGACGCTCTAGATCCACGTCGCGACGACGTCGTCGAACTAGATCGCGATCCAAAGATCGCCGAAGAGATCGGTCGAGAGAGGAGAGACGAAGACGTCAGAAGAGTGTGGAGCCGCGAAGAGATCCCGCCGAAAAGATTCCAGACCCGAAGACGTTGGCGCCGAAGCTTCCCGAGGTCAAAAGCGATAGTAGCGGAGAGGAAAGCGGTGCTGAAGACGTGAAGATGCTCGAAATCCGATCAAGCATGTCCGAATCGGAAAAAGAGCGAGCGGAGATCGAAAACCGCAAGCGTCGCGTGAAGCTGACGAAGCGAATGGTGAAAGAGAAGCGTGGAATGGCGGCGGCGACGGCTGGCGACGAGAAGAGCAGCGACGACGGCGGCGGCGACGATGGCGACGAGAAGCAAAAACTGGCGCGACGCGTCAAGCTGAAAATGAGTCAGGCGCTGAAAAAGACGCGGCTGGAGATGGCGAAAGAGGAGGAGGAGCGGCGAAAAGAGGCCGAAGTCGCGCAGAGGGTACGGTAGTTTTGAACAGTGTTGGCGGACAATGCACCGGATTTGACGACATTGGCGGTTGAGCCGCTCACTTTGTCACGCGAATGAGCGGCTAACCGCCATTGGCCATTCCCTGGCGCGAAAAACTCCCTAATTCTTGTAGGTCCGCGACGAGCTGCGATACATCGAACTTCAAGAGCGTCGTGAACGAGAACGCGCCAAACATCGAAAAACCGCCACCGCCGACGGGCCGAAATCGCCGAGATCACCATAGACACCGATTATTCAATGACCACCAATTTATGTGCATTTTTCTTGTGCTTCTTTGTTTTTCCCTTTCTTTGCGGAACTATTTCGATCGTTATCATGTCTCAATTCCAGAACGATAAGGTCGTAAGTTCAATTCCCGATGATTAGAAACACAAATGAGCTCTCTCTCTCTCTCTCTCTCTCTCTCTCTCTCTCTCTCTCTCTCTCTCTCTCTCTCTCTCTCTCTCTCTCTCTCTCTCTCTCTCTCTCTCTCTCTAGATTCACAGGTTCGTGAAGAAGACATCATCCTTCTGCCACGGCGCCCGGCACGTGAAATGCGTCAGCAAAAAAAAGATGGCAGTGTTCGGTGGAGCGTAATTGCATCATTCGATCGAAATTTGAACTGAAAACTACGATCGCGATCGGAGAAACAGAAAAAATTAAACAACTTTTTTCATATCATTTTTACCAAATCATCATCATCATTTTGCGAATTTTTAGGCGACGGGAACAAATTTGCCGAATAATATTAATTGTTTTGTTTTGGAGAGAGAAACAAATGGTTGCGTAGAGCATTTGAGAGATGGGAAGAAAAAAAAAGAAAAATTATCGAAAAAGCCAGTAGGGACAGTGGGGGGTGGATTTAGGGGGGAAAAACAAAGAAAAATGCAAAACTATTATCGATTTTTCGGGAGGAAAAAGAAAAAGTAATAATTTTACACACAGAACCTATTATTGATTTTCTTGTTGCTTTTTTTTGGGGGGGGGGGGTATGAAATTAGTTATTTTTTGCTCAGACTCAAGAGTTTTTTTTTTTTTTTGGTTTCAGTGGAATGCTGCTGAAAATGCGAGGGACTAGAAAGTGGGCGGAGTTTACAATGAAAACCGGACGGTTACAGAGAAAAAGCGGGGGAAAAAAATGACAAAGTATCGATTTTTGTGATGGTTTTTGTGTCGATTTACGGGCATTTCCTGTGCGAGACCAGCACGCGCGTAAATCGACACAAATCTGCCACGTGGCGAATTCGAAGAAGAAATTGGGTCAAAAAAAAAAGGAAACGAGTAAAATCGGCAAATCAATAAAATCCACGTGGACTTAAGAGCACCAAAATCCCTTGAATTTAATTGCGCGCGCAGAAGAATAAAAATGAGAAAGTGCAAACGCGCTCCATTGACAATTCTCAATAGAGCGCGTTTGCGTGGCGGGGCGAGACAATTGCGAGAAAAAAAAATGAGAAAAAGTGTTCTACAACGAACAGGCAATGGGGAATGGAAAATGGGGAAATAAAGAAAGAAAAAAAAAATTTTTTTTGGTAGGTATAGTGGGAGCGGAAGCTATTATAAACCCATCTAAAAGCGACCGATAGTTTTGAAAAATTGTGGAAGGGGGGGAAAAAATAATATCGATTTGCCGTCTGTTGCCGCGTTTTTCAAATCAAAGAAAAAAATGAGCACTGTCGATTTACGATAAACATAGTGCTGACGACGTAAGTTCGGAGTGTCGTTCGGAGCAAACAATAGTAAATAGGCTAACTTTAACGAAAAAACACTAAATTTTTGCTATATTCCAGCAAAAAAACGGCAAAAGATGACTTGGTACGATGCTCCGAAATTACGGGGCGGATTCTGCACTATGTTTATCGTAAATCGACATAGCGTTCAATTTTTCGCGAGATTTGAATTTTTTCTGAAAACAGAAACGGCGAATCGATGAGGAAGAAGAAAAAGGAAAAAGAAACACAGCCCGTTTCCTCTTCTAGGAGGGCGGATTCGAGGTCGGCGAGCACGAGGATCCTTGCTGTCCGACGTGAAGATTCGTGCGCACCGCGTTCGAAAACGACGGCAAATTGCCGGTCAGAAAACTTTTCGGCCCTTTTTGATTCACCTGAAATATCGAGACACTGACAAAAAATCGATAATTGGCGGTGGGCGCGGCGCGCGCAAAAATCAATAAAACAGCGAGGGGAAGTGGGGGAAGGAAAACAAACGGTTGGCAATAGAGCGCAAATGCAACATCATGCGAATGTTCAGAACACGTGCCATGTACAAAAAGCGGCCAAACAAAAAAACAGAAACAAAAAAAAACATCATGCGTCGGGTGTGAGTTTTGTGAGTTTTGTGAGTTTTTCAAGAGTGAGTGTGTGTGTGTGTGTGCTCATTTTTTTTTGTTTTTTTTTTGGGTCGAATTGAGACGTACAGATGATGGTGTTGTGGCGGCGCGAGCATCAAATTCTGGCTAGACGAGGCGGCGCCGAGCTGCATCGATGTGGAGCCCGTTGAGCCGGAGCCGGAGCCGGAGCCGGAGAGAGCCGAGCCGAGTGACGCGCTCGCGTGCAACGTCTTGCCGCCGTGACCGTGACCGTGACCGTGACTCGAGGTAGTACCGCGCGAGATAGTCGAACCGATGCGACGCGATGCTTTTCGCGCGATCAACGAGGTAAACGTCGTCTGAATAATCGGGAACGGGACCGGGTTAGTGGGGGGAGATGTGACATGTGACATGTGACAGGAGTTATTGCTAACTTTTTTTTCAAAGTTTCACGCCTAAACGATGCTCCGCCGTAACGGAGGGTCTCGTATGGAAGAGACGTGTCGATTTACGGGCACGCGTGCGGTTTTCAACACAAAATCGCACAGTTTTCGCGATTTTCCAACAATTTTATAGTGTTTTCGCGTTTTTTTCCCGAAAAAAATCTTTTTTTTTTCAAATTGCGCGCGTTTTTGGAACAGCGCTCGTAAATCGACACTTCTCTTCCATGCGAGACCCCGTTATAACGGAGCATCGTTTGGAGGCATAAAATTGCGAGATGCAGGCCGAAAAAGAGCTTAAAACTTTCAGAAAAATGAAAAAAGTGGGCGGAAAACTGAAAAACGCGAAGAAATATTGAGATAAAGTTAGGCTCCGCCCCTTTTTTCCAATTTTCAAATTCTCGATATCGAACTATTGGGGTGTGACGTTTCGATTATCGATTATCGATTGAAATCAGTTTTTTTTTTCTAAATTAAAAATGAAAGAGACATGGTGGTGCTCGTAAATCGACACCAAAACCGTCTCTTCCATGCGAGACGCCGCCAAAGCGTGTTTGCGTACAATACGTCAAAAAAGGGATTACATCGATGGGAAAATTAATTTTTTTTTGTTGTTGCAAAAATCGATAATGTTTTCTGTTGATCGAGGGTGAAAGAAATAACCAATTTTTTGTGGGGGGAAAAAAAACTGAAAAATGGGTGCATCGATTTTGAGACTCCGCTTTTGTTATTAGTGAGAATGAAATCAGGAATCGAGTCGTTAAAATTAATACATGCTCTGTTGTGAGGAAGGGCAGGGGAGGGTGGAAGTGCGCTCCATCGCACACACCCTTCCCAACGGTTTCAAAGTTAGTTTTGGCGAGCATTCCGGTAAGCTTGTGAAAAAACACCATCCGGGAAGAAAGAGGGGGGGGGGGGGTAATTCGAAACATTCCGAGAGCGGGGGGTAAAAAGAAAAAAAAAGAAACAGGTTGGGTGATAAGCTCGAAAACCGGAAACTGAGAGTGAGAAAAACGAGATGGTACCGCGTAAACCCTTGAATGGAAGGGTCCCATGACTTCAAATCGTCATATCTTGGAAACTAGGAGAGTTATGAAAAAGTTGTCAACTACAAACTTGATCCGCGCAAAACTTCCCGCGTTTTTGTAGTTGACCACTTTTTTCCAACTGCTCTAGTTTCTGAGATATACCCGGTCAAAGTCGAACTTTATTGGTTACCCTTCAATTATAGGGTTTACGGTGTTTAGATTTCGTGGGAATAGGAGGGGAAAGAAGGGTTTTTTTCAGGGATGCAGGGGGGTCTAAAATCTAAACACACATCGGGCGTGACTGACCTTCTTGCGTGACTGCATCACGAGATCCTTGTAGATTTCCGAGCGCAAGAATCGCTGATAACTATCGTTTTTCATCAGGCAGTAGATGTGGTCCTGGAAGAAAAACATTAACGTTTTCGTGGCGAGACCCACGCTGAACTCCTCAACGACGCTCCGCCGTAATCCGGGTCTTGTGTCGATTTACGAGTTTGCAACTTTTCCATTGAAAAATCACGGGAAACCAGAAAAATCCGATTGGAGATGCTCGTAAATCGACACGTCTCTTCCATGCGAGACCCCGTAATGAGCGGAGCATCGTTTGCGATGCAGTTTATCGTAAGATTTGGCGTGCGCGAGCAAACTTTCCAAAAAAAAAAAAGACTCACGGCCGCCTCATCGAAACTCCATCGATTCGGATTCTTGAGATTGTCCTCGGTGACCTCCATCACCTTACAATCCACGTTGACCGGCGACGTCGCCGCGTTCGTGTCGATGAACTCGTTGTAGATCTCCGTGACCATCACCGGAACCATTCGCGAGCTGCACTTGCGCAACTTTTGCACCTCCCACCAGAAGCGCAAATTCTCGCCCGAATACTCTTTGTCGAGAAACTTTTGGAGCGTCTCGCGACCGAGCGAATCGGCGAGCAACTCCTCGAAACTGTCCTCCCACAGTTTCAGCCGACGCGTCTGGATGTCGCCCGTGCTGCAAGTATTCTCAGTTAGTCTCTCCGGAGAGTTTGGGTAATTCTGGCAAGTCATCCGCATGACATACGCCAAGTCGGGCGGTTGGTGTGGTGTTTGCGGACAAAGCACCGAATTTGACGACATTCTAAGTTTTGTCGTCAAATCCAACGCATTGTTCGCAATTCCAGAGCGCGAAACTATTGTAGTGGCGTCATTGAAAGTCGGCCACGTAGCGGTTTGCGCGCAAGCTGTGGTGTTTGCGGACAATGCACCGAGTTCGACGACATTCCCAGTTTTGTCGTCAAATGAGCTCACATTTTGTCATGCTGCCAAAAGTCGACAGTGTCGTTGATCCACGGATTCGGCTGCGATTGGAACGGGTCCGCCTGCGAGCCGGGCGGCGTCAAAAGTGGGTCAAACACGCGTCGCTGCTCGTAGTACGCCAGATAGCTGGAAAATGTCGGGGTGGGTTCGAGTGTTTTTTTTTTCAAAACTCACTTCTCGACGACTTTCGATGTTCGCAACACATTTTTCGACAGCCGACTGTTGAGCTGGTTGATTTCGAGCTTCAGAGTGTCTTGCACTTGTGTGCACCGACGGAGCCCCGGACGAGCGTAGTAGTTGTTGCGGAATGAGCCCGATGAGCTCGCGTTGCTCGTTCTGCAAATGCGTAAAGGCTCAGCATGGGGCGCTCTTCAAGTTTCGGGCTTCAAATCAAGGTGACAAAACCGGAACAGACGAAACCGGAGCATGCGTTCACCGTGACGCATAAATGCAGAATTGCAACACTGCGGCGCGCTTTTTCTAGTTCTGCGATTCTGCATTTTTGCGTCACGGTGTTTTCACACAACGCATGTTGCGGTTTCGTCTGTTCCGGTTTTGTCACACTCTCAAAAAGGAAAAAAAAAAGATTTGACTCACGACGCGATGGCAGTGGTGTTGGGTTTGTCCGGGCTCGTCGAGTTCTCCTTCTCCTTTTCCGACGTGTCCATCGGTGTGGGGTCTGCTGCTCGCGACGAGCTCGCGGAGCCCGCGGAGGAGCAGGCCGCCTCTTGCTGCTGCTGTGGTTGCCTTGGTGACGTGGCACTTCCGTTCGACGTGGAGGGAAGGCTCGCGTGCGCGGCGGCCACACTTTGCGAGTATTGCGAGCAGCCGAGAATGCTCGACGAGGAGGCGGCCAGAGCGGCGTGACCACCGCTACTGTATTTGGGTCGACCCGAGCGTGACAGTTTTCGGAAGTCCACTTCGGTCGTGTTCACACATCCGGGCACCGGACGGTGGACGTCCCAGAACGCGCGCTCCTGACTGTCGAGTATTTGTCGCTCCTGTCGATCGCGCTTCTTGTCCACCCTGAGCGATCTGCACTTATTCGTGTTTCTTTTAAAGAGGGGGAAGGAAGTGCGCTCCGCTGGACTTGGCGCGAAAATTTGAATTCTCGCGCCTAGTCCAGTGGAGCGCGCTGAGTGTTTCTCTCGTTTCTCTGTGCTTCTCCAATTGTGTCTCGAAAAAAGGTTGCAATAGAGCGCGATACCAACAGAATGGAATCAGAAAAAGGGGCGGGGCCAGACTGTGACACACAAATGCAGACTTTCCGTAAAAAGTTAAAACGGGAAATCGCATGGCAGCGCCGCACTCTTGCAAGTCTGCATTTTTACGTCGCGGTATTAAGCCCCGCCCCTTTTTAGGGACCACCGTTTTTGCAACACTCCGGCGCGGTTTTTCTGAGCTTTTTCGAGGAATTTGTTGTTTTGGTTGCAAGACTCGTGATATATTGTTCCGCCTCTTTTCGATTGCATCCTACCACCGTAAACCTTATGATAGAAGGGTCTCTAAACTTCAAACCGCAATATCTCTGAAACTAGAAAAGTTATGGAAAAGTTGTCAACTACAAACATGATCAGCGTAAAATTTCCCGCGTTTTTGTAGTTGTTAACTTTTTCATAGCTGCTCTAGTTTTCGAGATATATCTCGTCAAAGTTCAACTTTATTCTGAATTCAAGCGCTTCAATGCGAAAAGGGGGAGAACCGAGGGAAAAAGAAAAAGAGCGCTCTACCCCCTAATTTGGCCGGAAATTGATACCTTCCTACAGCGCCGTCTTCTCTTTCTCTCTCTCTTCCTCTCTTTCTCTCTTTCTCTCTCTCTCTCTCTCTCTCTCTCTCTCTCTCTCTCTCTCTTTCTCTCTCTCTTTCTCTGACGTCATCCACACACAAGAAACGCGCGCGCGCGTTCGAACATGACACTTTTCCGTCGCCCCGCCAAAAACAAAAAAAACGTTGGAAAAGTGAGAAAAAAGTGAAACAAACTTGTACTGCGCCTCGGCCTGCATGAACACAAACTCCCATTTTCGCGAGAACATCTTTTGAAGTTTGGCCAGATTTTCCGCTTCAAAGTCTTCAAGCTCCAGATGCGCTTTGTTTTGCATCGTTCGTTTGCACAGGTACACCGCTGGAAACGAAACGAAACGATTGGGGGGAGGTGGGCGGGGCCAAGTGAGAAGTGGGCGTGGCCAAAAGCCGGGCGACCTACCGTAGTCGGTGTTCTCGGGGTCCCAACAGTTCGAGGGCCAGAAATAGGGTGTTTGGAAGCGATAGAACGTGCCGTCGTTCTTCACCGTCAACACGTGATCGTCGATTTGGAAGAGGTAGCCGTGCGAGGCGATGAGATGAGCCAGGTGCAGAGCGTCGGCTGAAAACATCCGGGCTCCCACGCATGTTCAACTTTGACAGGGCATAACTCGAAAACTAGAGCAGTTGGAAAAAAGTTGTCAACTACAGAAATATGGGAAATTTTACGCTGATCAAATGTGTAGTTGACAACTTTTTCATAACTCTCCTAGTTTCCGAGATATTTCGATTTAAAAGTCACGCCCTTTTAATATTGGGTTTACGGTAGTTTCATTTTTTATGTGATAGATCTTTACGCACTGATTCGATGTATATTCTCGTTTTTTTTTTTGCAAACTTGGTTCTATCTCCCCAACGATGCTCCGCTGTTACGGGTCTCACGGGGAAGAGATGTGTCGATTTACGAGCGCGTAGTTTGAAAACTACAAAACTGGAAGCAAGTACCCCAACTTGACTGTTTTACACTTTTCACCTCCGAGATATAGGCCAGTACCGCGGAGTACGGTAGCTTTGACATTTCCCCGCCTATATCTCGAGACTGAAAAATGGAAAACAGTCAAGTTGAGGTAGAAATCGAATCAGCGCAATGAGAACCATCCCATGAGCCACTCGAAAAACATGTCTTTCTCCCAAACGCACATAGATCCGTCATGTCGAGATTCTTCATGATCCACGCGATCAGGTCTTGTCCGGTGAACACCGACGGCACTTTCGACAGAAAACTCTTGACGGTCTTGATCGGCACACCGTTTTCGGTGTCGAGCATCTGATTGACGAGCGCTTCCATTTTGCGGTAGACCATGTGATTCGGATGGACGAGACGCTCCTCGTTGCTGGCGTTCACCCTGTACATTTAGATTGAGGATTAAAGGTGAAATATCGATCCGGGGACTCGAACCCGCGACCCCTCGATTGCCAGCCGCCACCACTACCGACTGAGCTACCGACCCCCTCCCCTGCGCACGGCGATGTTTTCGGTATATGTGGATAACGTTTTTTTTTTGTATAGTAACACTATTATTGTTTTTAGTTCGCCGGTATACATTCACGTATTCCCCGGAGAAGTGTATTCTTTCAGTGGGACCGCGCCTAATTGTGCTCCGTGCCTACCGTATTTCGTATTGTTTTCGTGCGCGCGCAGCGGCGAATCGGGTTTCCTAGGCCACGCGGGCCCATTTCTCTTCCAATTCCGACCGCTTGCTCGTCGGAAGAGGAGGGGGGCCCGCACAATGACTGACAACTTTTGCGGCAATAAAAATGAAAGAGGGAAAAACGAAGAAAGAGAGAGAGAGAGAGAGAGAGAGAGAGAGAGAGAGAGAGAGAGAGAGAGAGAGAGAGAGAGAGAGAGAGAGAGAGAGAGAGAGAGAGAGAGAGAGAGAGAGAGAGAGAGAGAGAGGAACATAAAATATTACAGCCCCTATGGGCCTATGGCCACTTCACGTGATTTGGTGGGGAGAGAAAAAAAAAGAGAGTGAGGAGAAAAATGGCGGGGGGAAAGACTTTTGGGAGTTACGCGAAACTTTCCATGTTTTTCTCCTCTTCTTCTTCTTCCTCTTCTTTTTCTTGGAAAAAAGAACCTCCCGGAAGTGCCCCCCTCTTACTCCTAACACTAAATTGCTTTTGACTTTTGACTTTAACTGCTCTGCGGGTAGGCCGCGTGACATCGGCCAGTCATCCGCGCGACATGCGCCAAGAGCTAGCGCCCTAGCCGCCAGTGGCGCCGATCCACATAATCGTTCTACCATTGAAACTTACCACTTGGACAGTGGCATTGCGAAATGTCGATAGTTCGGGAAGTGGAAAATCGGAATGAATGAGAATTGGCTCCGCGAGCCCTCGCAGTCACACCGCCGTGTCAGTTACCATAGGATACCGGCGGCGCGCTCGCGCCGACGGAAAAGTGGGCGGAGCCAAAACCGAGCCGAATCTGTGTCGATTTACGGAAGATGTGTGTGTGTGTGTGTGGGGAGCGCTCTATGGAAATGAGGACACTAATTGGCTCATGCTCTTTTCGATTCGTTTCAACAATATGGAAATCGGAAACAAAGTGCTTAGGGCAAAAAGCGGATTAGGGTTGAAAGGGGGAAAGGGATGGATTACGGTATAACGTTCAACGCCAACCTCAGTCTCGGAAGAGCCATCGCTGACACTGGGGATTTTGGCACTGAATCCTCGGTTTTCTCGTCGTTGCGGAACGGTTTTTTGTGAGTGGGTGTGTGTTTCTCGAAACGCTCTTCTACTCCTTCATTCCTTCGATGACTCTCTTTTTTACTCTGAAATATGATTGTGTTTGGAGGGGGGGGGGGGGTCCTTTTCTTTTGTATTTGTACATGTACATGAGCGTGTGGCGAGAAAGAGAATGGCACAACGACGACAATGACGATATGTGAGAGAAAGAGAGAAAGAGAAAGAAAGAGAAAGAGAGAGAAAAGGACGACTTCTTCTTGTTCTTCTTGTTGTTGTTGAGGGTGGAGGAGGAAAAGGAGATGGAGAGCAGAGAAAAAAAGGAGAGAGATGGCGAAATTCGAGACGAGCACATCGAATACACTCACACTCACACACACACACACACACGCATATGGAGAGAGAGAGAGAGAGAGAGAGAGAGAGAGAGAGGGCGATGGAAAAGGGAAAACGGAGGAGACAGGACTTTCTCTTTCTCTCTCTCTTTCTTCATTTTGACACCGACACCGTATTGGGCTCCAAATGCCGAGCTCCAAAATGAAATCATCTTAGGATCTATTTAGTGAAATTGTATGCGAGAGTTCTTTTGTAGAAGAGAGAGAGAGAGAGAGAGAGAGAGAGAGAGAGAGAGAGAGAGAGAGAGAAAGGGAAACGAAGAAATAAAAGTGAATGGAAGGATTAGACGGGCGTTGCACACTTTCAGCGTTGAGCGATAAGGAAACGTGTATTGTTTGAGGAGCGGGGGGAGGGACTAGAACTAGAAACTGGAGAATCGATGTGGATGATGGAAAGCTAGGCCATCTACATAGCGCTGGGGTCTGAAAATCTCATGAGAAGAGAAAGTTAGGCCAATCTTAGGTTGAGGACAAGCCAGTTTCGCTGTAGCCTAGTGGTAGGGCCTAGGAATCTACTCAGCGGAAAACTAGGCCACGAGCTTTCAGAGATATTTCTGTGTATACCGGTGAGACGTCAATTTTAATGGAGAGAATCCTAGGCCATGAACTTTGAGAGTCAATTTCTCTGGAGTTTATTGCTATGGCCTAGAAATGCAAGGAACGGAAAGCTAGGCCATAGGCTTGATGGGATGGCCTAGAAAAGCTAGGCCGCCAGCTTTCATAGCGGACTAAGAGTCCAAGAGGAAACGCCGAAGAGAAAGCTAGGCCACGGCCTTTTTGCAGCTAGTTTCGCAGAAAGATCAAGCTCCAGGAGGGTCTAGAAATCACACGGAAAGCTAGGCCACCGGGGGGAAACTCGAATCCTCACCGGAAATCCGAATGAAAATGAGAATGAAAAAGCGAAAAAGCGCGCGCGGGCATAATGGGAGGAATGAAATAGAGAAAAAGAACGGGATCACTATAAATTATTCGAAAAAAAAGAAGAGAGAGAGAAAGCTTTCAACTTTATTGCTTTCTATTCAATTTCGACGCGATTCGAACAGAACCAAGTGGAAATTCGTAATGAGAGCCTTGTTTTCAACAATCATGCGGATACTTTTCCATTTTTCTCCAAAGTTTTTGAATATTCCATTTGAAACGAGAAGGAAAAGTGAGAGAAATAGAGACTTTGAGGACGAAATGTGTGTAGTAGTAGTAGTCTCTCTCTCTCTTTCTCCATTCCACTTTCTCTTTCTCAAAAGAGAGAAAGAGAGACTTTGAGAAGCGCGCGCGCTCTTTCTCTCTTTCTCTCTCTCTCTCTCTCTCTGGCGCGCGCACTCTCCCCGCCGATCAGATTGCCACGTGGAATTTGAGAAAATGAACGTCAGGCTGCAAATTTTCACCGTTTCAATGTGGGAAAAGAGCCAAATATCAGGCTGAAAACAGTCTGAAAAACGCTAGAGAAAAGCCGAGAGAGGGCGGTCGAAATCAAAAAAAGGAGAGGACGCACGCAGCGCGCGCACGCACGCGCGCACGCGCCTTAGGCCAAGAAGACTAGAGGTTCCAGAGAGAGCCGAGAGCGCGCGCGCGGGCACAAGAGCTCCGCAGAGAAGAAGGAGAAGAAGAAGAAGAAGACGACGACGACGACGACGAATTGATTAAAGCGCCAAAAACAGCCTGCGGCCACGGAAAACGGACGAAAGCAGCAGGCCCCCCCCAGTCGTCGTCGAAGAAAGAGAAAGAGAGAGAGAGAGAGAAAGGGGGAGCGAGGACCCATTGATTTTCGGGAGGAGCCCACTCCCCCTTTCTCTCTCTCTCTCTCTTTCTTTTTCTCTCTTTCTCTTTCTTCTCGATTCAAGGGCGCGCGCTTCGCACACTCGTTGTCTGCGTCGCGGCGCGTGTCCGTCTGTGCCGCGGTCTCTCGTCGTCTGGCCGTGTGTGTGTGTGTGTGTGTGTGAGAATGTCAAAACACTAGACCCCCTTATTTTCTCTTTTCAGGTGGCATGACCACCCGACACAAATTGGCACCATTTGAAGCAAAAAAAACCTAAGTATCTATCTAATGTTTCTAGTTTTCTTTTGCTTATCATCATCATCACCAATATTCGATCTTTTGCTCCTTATCTTGTCCACCGTCCAATTTGTTTAGTTTCTAGTTTGTTACGAAAAAAGTGCGAGAAGTTCCGGGTTTTTCCCGCTGAAAACGCTGAAAATTGCACACTTTTCGAGCACAGAAATGTCGTGAATGCGCCGAAATTGACGACAAACTGCAGACTTTTGAACTTTTTGCGATTTTTCTGAAATTTCAGCGTTTCCTTTCGGGTTTTTCGCATTTTCTCTCGAGTTTTTTCCATTTTTTCAATGCTCTGGCTTCGAAAAATTAATTTTTCTATGTCCAGCAATTGCGCGCTACTGCAAATTCCATCATTTTCAGCGTTTCTCTTTTTTCACCATTTTTCAGCCAAATTTTTGCGATTTTCGCAGTTTTCTCCCCAAATTTGCATAATTGCGGCTTGAAAAATTGAACATCGAAAACAAAACCGATTATTTTGTAACCTCTCGCGCCACTTTTTAAAAACGCTGACTCAGAAGCCAAACAAACCCTGCCCACAGCTGATTCGGTCATCAATTCCAGCCGAATTCTTTCCGTTTTCTCAGCCCGAAAACTGTCGAAATCACACAGTTCTGACTCATTTCCAACGTTTTCTTTATCAAAAATGGCTCAAAATATCGGTTTCTCGCCTGTTTTTCGCATTTCCTCAGTACACTGTGGTCGAGGCGTTCTTCTTTTTCTTTTCCGATTTTTTTGTTCGATTTCAACACAATCACCCCATGTTTCTTGCCATTCCCCGGCTTTTGTGTGACACTGGAAAGGCAGCAGAAAGTTGTAAATAAGTGATTCCGGGTATCGATGACCGAAAAGTAAACATTCGGAGGGGCGAAGGTTCCACCCGGTCTCCCCACTTCCTCGGCCGCCGCGGGTCGATAGATCATGCCGAGAGAGATGAAGACCGGGACGAAATGTGTGGAAAGACAAGAAAAAAACGACGTGGATGGGACGGACGAGGAGAGAGGGGAGGGAAGGAAGAGAGGACAAATAACAAACAAAACGTTTTACAATGGTTGATTGGACCCCTAACTTTGTCTTGCTTTCTTCTTCTTCTTCTTCTTCTTCTTCTTCTTCTCCGGTCGAGCCGAGCCGATGGCAGATGTTCCTTTCCAGATGTGTCCCCCGGAAACTTTCTTCTTTGTTCACAAGTTTCTCTATGTTTGCTTTGCAATGATACTATTCTGTGAGAACTGCAAGAACTTTTCCTTCCTCGGTCTGACCATGAGGTCATCTTAAAATAGCTGAAACTAACTTAAAATTGGTTGAAACGGTGACAACGTTTATTTTAGCAGAAAAATGCTCGATGAACAGCTCTCTCTTTCCCTAGGTACAATGCAAAAACGGGTGTAAACGCGTTATCTGGGTACAGTACTGTCCGGTTTTGGCTACACTTGTCTGCCCGGTGACCTGCTTAAAGCTGAGCATCTTTCAATGTACACCGGGATCCTCCTGCCTTCAGGAGGCAGCCTTCTGTATTTTTCAAGCGTGTTCAAGACGATTTTGGGTGAACCATAGTATCATTTTGGAAAGTACTGCGACTTCCGGAAGTTTGACTTCTGACTTGACCTCTCTCCAAGCTCCGCCCACTTTTCTATCTTCTAGTCACTCTTATCAGTTTAGTGCTCCACTTTCTCTCCCATTTTCGGGTAGGAAGTTTCAGTGAAGCGCTGCGCGCGCACTCATGTTTTCCCTCTCACTCTCTCGTCTCTCTATCAGTCTGCGTCTCTCCGGTGTTCCATAATCTTTGCCCATCTCTCGCTTTCTGCGCTTTAATGTTTGATCGATTATTTATGCCGCCATGCCTATCAGTTCGTCTTTTCTCTCTCTCTCGCTCTTCCAAAAATGTGTGTGTGTGTTTCACTTCCGAGAAACTTTCCCCTTTTCTTTCTCACTGCTGAAAAACGCGTTTTGTTTGCTCGCCGGGTCATTCTCTATGCACATTTCCTCTCGGTTTTTTTTGAAGGAAGAGAAGAAGGGAAAGGCTTCTTCTTCTTCTTTCTTGGGCCCCCATGAGGTTTCCCCCCGCTTCTCTTGGTTCTTGACGCAATTCCCAGTGTGTGCAGGCAAGAGGGCGGCAGTGTCAAGTGTCCCGCCGCCTACTTGTGACTGTTTTGAACACTCTCATTTTGCGTCACCGTCCAACCTGATGTTCTATCTTTTTTTGTGTGTCCTTTCGTAGAGAGGCGGGCGGTCTGGCGCGGTCACGTGGTGTCGGCGGCCGCCGAAAACTGGATTTTCGGAGAATTGTCGTATCTTTGCGGACGTTAGCAGGCGGCGAACAAAAGTGCACTTTGTATACTACAGCCGCGCTACACCGACGGGTCTCGCAACGAAAAAAACAACAACCAATTAGTACATGCGCCTTTAAACTACTTGGGTTTCCCGTTGCGAGACCCCAGTAGTTAAACGTTCTGGAGATTACTGTAGTTTTCTCGACGATTCTCCCGTTCTTGCCTGATTGCAAACACACGGTGACGCCGATCGTTTGTATTTCCAGGTATGGCAATTCACTTCTCGCACTGAAATGATCGGCGCGGCTCTCCCAAACAACGGTCCCTGATACGAGCAACTCTATCTGTCCCCCCTCTTCTCTCACTCCCTATCGATTCACCCTTCCTCACCCGCACGCACACGCACACTCAACCAAATACAACAAAACAAAACTGGAAGTGAATATGTCGATGAAGTTTTTGACGGGTCTACAGGTTGGTCTTTGGTTTCGCTAGAGCGTCCGGTTCACGTTGGCTAACTCTGCAGGATCTTCTCGGTCTGTACGAGACGGGTACGGCCGCCTCGTCGCCGGCGTCACCGATTCCGCCGACGTCGCCGTCGATGTTCGCCTCGCCGCCGCATCAGCAGCAGTCGTCGCACTCGTCGGCCACGTCGGTTCGCAAGAAATCCGCCGTTTCCGACGCGAACAGCGACGCCGCCGGTGTCGACGAGCGAATCCGACAGTGTTCACACTCGCGAACCGTCTCGTTTCCCGCCGAAATGGATCTGATCACCGGCTATCACGAGGCGCCGACCTCCGTGTTTCACGCGGACGACGGCACCGGCTCGCGAGGTCCCATCGATTCTGTCGAGATTCTGACCGAGTACCGGGAGGCGTGCCGACGTCGTCAGTGTGTGCCGAGTGCCAGTGTCGAGAAGCAGATCGGGTACTTTCACAAGAGTCCCGACACGAGGCAGGAGATGTTGTCTTTGAAAGGGGAACGCGTGTCGCACGCGCAGATGGAGGCGTTGGAGGAGATCTTCAAGAGGGTCCAGTTCAACACCATCGATTTCGAGTACACGTTTCTGGACGACGATGTGAGTTTTTCTTCTGATTTCTTAGTGTACGCTCCGCCCATATTTGATTCTCTTCAGTGCGCCATTTCACTCGGCGAAATGATCGAGTTCTACGATTCGTGCGTCCGCCTGAACCTCTCGTTTAACAAACAAATCGATATGCGCGGATGGACGACGATCTTTCGGTCCGTCAAAAACGCGACGTCCCTTCAGATGCTCAACCTTCGCTACACAACTCTCAACGATCGATCGATTCCGGCGTTGTGCCGAATGGCGCGCGCTCAGCCCTCGGCGAGCCTCACGTGTCTTCATCTCGAGAACACGCAAATGGCCGGCAAAAACTTGCTCGTGCTCATCTGCGCGCTGAAATACAACACGGGCCTCAAAGAGTTGTATCTGGGCGACAACGGTCTTCAGCCCACCGACGGATCGCACATCTTCCAATTGATCACGTCGAACACGAGCCTACAGTTGCTCGATCTCAGAAATAATAATATTGCCGATTCGGGCGTCCGACACATCTCCGACGCGCTTCGCGATCGCGATACGATTGAGCGCAGCGCGCTTTCGGCGATCGTACTGTGGAACAACAATGTGACGGGCGCCTCGATGGATTGTCTTGCCGAGGCGTTGGTGGGTTCCACTACGCAGATCCCACACACGATGCTCTTTTCTTTTCCAGACGGCGAACACGAAAATCGAGACGCTCAACATTGGCAACAATCATTTGGGTGTCGAGGGTATCGCACAACTGAAGTCGGCAATCGTCTCCAACTCGCATCTCCATCGTCTCGGCCTTCAGAATACGGGAATCAATTGCGAGGGAGCCATCATTCTCGCCGAGTGTATCGCCGATAATACGGCACTTTTAAGAGTGGATATTCGCGATAATCCGATTGGTAAGCCTTTTTTTCGATTGGAAACTCAGCTCGATAAGCTTAGAAGTGCGTAGAATAGGCCCCTAGCGCTTCAAACAAAACAACCGCCAGCTAGATGACGTGGCACGACCATTCCATCGTCTTTCCAGCTCTCGCCGGTCTTCTCGCTCTTCACTCGGCGATGAAGATGAACAAATCGATAACACTTTTGAATATCGACGCGGCTTGTGTGAAATTGAGCAGCGAAAAGGTTGGTTTTCCATCGGATTACGGTAGTTTTTCAATCAGTTTTGTTAGTTGTGATGGTGATGGTGGTGGTGGTAGTTGTAATTTTTCGGTTATTTTTTTGTCACTTTCCTAAGTTTTTTTTCTTCTGACAACTGCATGGACCCCCGTGCACACTTTTCCACCGAAATCATGGTCTCGCGGATTTCCGTTCCTCTAATGCTTGTGACGTGGTTATGCTGTTGTTCGCCAATCTATAGGTTCGCGAATATCAGGACGAGTTCGAGCGATACTTCCGCGAGATTCAAACGTTTTGCGATCGGAACAAGGAGGACGTGATGAAGCGATTGACGGTGACTTTCGAGGAGGAGGAGGAGAACGAGAAGAAAGAGCGTGAGGAGGGAGGAGACGCCGAGAAGAAGACAGACGAGGACGGAGGTGAGATAGAGATAGAGCTCGAAGAGCAGATGTAGATTCCATGTTCAAAGTTCAGAAGTGTTTGCAGAGGCGGCAGAAGACGTTGCGACAACGCCGGAGACTCCAGAAGACTCAGATGACGTGGGGAAGGAGGAGAACGAGGATGATGATGAGGTGGCGACGTCGCCTTCGTCGAAAAGAGAGAGCAACAACAACGAGAAGAAGCTTCTGATGCCGTCCTCGTCGACGTCCAAAGTGATGATGTCGCGGAAAGAGAAGCAGCAGAGGTTCATCCGATCCTCGTCGCTCACCTGCACCGAGACCGTTCACGACATTCACGATCGTCTTCGCGAGATGTCGGGCTCGACGCATTCTCTCGACGCGGCGATCGCCGCCACGTCTTCATCGTCCTCGTCCTCGTCGACGCCGTTGGACGCGTCGAGCAACTCGGAATCGATGAAGACGATCAAGAAGTCGTTCACCGTGGTGTCAACGTCTCCGGCGTCGTTGCCACTCGCCGAATGGGGCTCGCTACCGGCTCTTCCGCAAGCCAGTCCCACCTCGACGCCGGTGGTTCGGAAGCTGCGACGCTTCTCGGTTTCGCCGTCCTCCTCTGTGTTCGATGTGTCCACTGCGTCCACCTCCGCCGCCGCCTCGTCGCCGATGCGATCCGCCTCGATACCCGAGGCATCTTCTGCGTCGTCTGCGCCGATTGCGATTCCACGACCGGCTTCGCTGGCCATCGGAATTCCGTTGAGTGGAAGTGTCCCAGCGGGTCCTTCATCGGCTCCTCTGATCCTCATCGACGATCATCATCATCATCAGGAAAGCCGCGATCCGACACCGAAGATCATCATTCCGAACGCTGACGAGTTCTGGACGACTCCAGACTCGGCCGACGCATCCACAAGTGTAAATAACAAGCAAAGCGATGCGGAAGCCGAGGAAGAGGCCCGACTGATTCGAGACACGTGTCGAGCGGTGATCAGCGATCTTCTGAACTATGTCGAGTACGAGGAGAAGTCGCTGGTCGAACGGAAAGCCTCGCTTCTTCTTCGCAACGCCTTCAGCCGTCCGAATCCCGAAGAGTTGCTTCGAAACTTGCGCAGCTCCATGGAAACTGGCGGCACGAGTTCGGCCGCGCAAACGCCACGAACGCCGTTGACGCCATCTAGGTGAGTAAAACTGAGAAACAAAAAATGCGAACTCAAACCGAAATATCTTGGAAACTAGCAAAGTTGTGAAAAAGTTGTCAACTACAAACATGATCAGCATACAGTTTCCCACGTTTTTGTAGTCGACAACTTTTTTCTAACCATTCTAGTTTTCGAGAAATACCCTGTCAAAGTTGAAACTGAAGAGTGCCGTTCTAAATACTAGAGTCAGAACAACATCTTTGACGATTGCAGAGTGCTCGAAATCGCCGAAGAGCTGGAAGGCGAGACAGACGAGGAGGCGTGCAAGTCGGTGCTCCGTTGCCTCATCCGAGACGTGCTTCAAATCGAGAAGAACGAGCTGCGATCGACACTCGACCGACGTCGTCGTCACGTCAGTGTCCGCAACTCGCCGGTCTAGTATGTAGTAGTTGAGCCGTGATCTCTTCATTTCTCTCTCTCCCTCTCTTCTTTTTCACTTTGGATGTTTCCCCGCGAGTCTCTCGAGGCTTACACCATCCCCCGATACATTTGTAATATATTGACATCCCCTCTTTTCTCTCTCTCTCTCTCTCTCTCTCATTTCATTTCGCTTTAACATTCTCTCATCATCTCTTCCCCGCCACTCCCGGAAAGGTGCAATCCACGTGGGAAACGCGCGCGCGCGATTCGGTGCGTTAAAGAGAGGACTTCACACTGAAATTGCAAAGTTTTTGTCGAAACGAAACGTTAAGCCGAGGCACCGCCGGGAATGAAAACCGACGAAAAAACGTTTGAAAACTTTCTGACTTTTCCCCCAATTTTTTTTGGAAATTTTTCGCAAATCTGCCGCACGGTGTTTTACTGGGATTTTTTTGAATTTTATCACTCGGAAAAAACTGTGCGGCGGACTTGCAAAAGAGGGAGGAGCTTGTCACGCCCAGTTTTTGAATGGATAATAGAAGTCAGAGGTGCAAGAAATTCCCGAAACCCGCGAAAGCAACAATTTCCACTACGATGCTCCGAAATCACGCATTTTTTGGACTTCACACAAAAATTTGTGGGCTACGTCCGATTTCAGCTCGGAAACGACACCAAATATCATTTCGAATTGTCGAAACCCAAAAAAATAAGGTTTTCATGAGAAAAATGCTCAGGATCATCAACTAAATCGTTGAGTTCCCTACGATGCTCCGAAATAACGCTTTGCGAAACCGTCATTTTAAATTTTGAATTTTTTGCAGCTCTGAAAGAAGTTTAGTGGAGTCCTCGCGATTTTTAACGCACTCATCGCTTCCCGTCATCCCAATTTTTTTGTTGTTGTGTGTATTATCGTTTTTGCAAAGCATTTCCATCCTTCTCTCTCTCTCTCTCTCTCCCCCGTCAGTTTCTTTTTGTTGTTTTGTTGTACATCTGCTTCCCTCCCCCCGGCGACCTACAATACTACCAATCTCGTCCGCACACGCTTATCTCACCTGATTAGCGTTCATCTCGAGACCGCCACCCGTTTTTGCTTCTTTATTCTTCTTTTTTTTCCTATCTCGTTAGTTGGTTAGTTCTCTCTCGCCCCCACCTTTCTAGTTTCTCCTCATTCGAAACCAAAAAAAGGACAAGTACTCGTTGTATATACTACTCGGAAATACCTCATTTTCGCGCCCCCCGTCCCTCCATTTCCCACACCCATCACCGACCAAACAGAAAAAGAAGAAAAAAAAAAAAACACTGAAACTTTATTTAATATATACCTCATCTTCTTCTTGCGTCTTTTTTCTCCGTTATCAGAAAAACAAAACAAAAACAAAGAATGTATGTTGATGATTGATTGATTGGCAGTTTCCTTTTCTCTCTCTCTCACTTTTTCTCCGAGTTGGAGCCAAGAGCACACTCGAGCAGCAGCTTATCCTCCCCATCCAATACGAGATAGAGAGAGAAAGAGCCGCCCATCCGGCTCTGTTTGCTCTTGTTGATAACGTTTTTTTCCCCCCCTGTGCTCCTCACCGCCCAGCGGTAGCACAGTTTTTTTTGTCGCAGAAAGTTGTTGGATAATTTAAAATCTCAAAAAAGTCGATTTTACGATAAACAAAGAGCCGAGAAGCCGTAATTTCGGAGCGTCGTACCAAATAATTTTTATAAGTTATTTTGCGTTTTTTTTCCAATCTTCGGCTGATTTTCGCCCTTTTTCTATTGAAATAGAAAGAAATTTCATTATTTTCAAAACTTTTTTTATAGTTCCAATAGTTCAGCGGAAAAAAACGCCAAAAAAACCTGTATATTTTTTAACTGAAGATCAACGAAAAATAATTTTTTTAATCATTTGGTACGACGCTCCGCAATTACCGCATCGGCTCTTTGTTTATCGTAAATCGACACGGCGTTCTTTTTTTTTGGCTTTTTTCCCAAAAATCGAATTTTAAATCCCCCGCCAAAATTCTGTTCCGGGTCACCGGTCGGAAGGGGATTTTCGCGATTTGCGATTCGTCATTCTTCATTTTCTCGTTTTTTTCCTTTTTTCTCTCTCGACTATTCTATCATTTTTTTAAATGGCCTAGTTTTCCCCCCAAAAAAAAACTGGTGCACAAAGTTAGGCCATCGGGATGTTCCACGTGGCATTGACCTAGATTCGTTTGAAACGTGGCGCCGCGTGAATTTGAATTCGCTGCGTAGCGACTCAACCGTCATGTAACGTGGTTTTCGCGCCAAAAGCGATGGGCGATTTTGGTCACGCCCACTCTTTTTTCCAGAAAGTCGTTAAAACAAACTTGATAATACTTGGTCCCCATCGAAAAAAACCCTTTTGTTTTCGCGCCAAAAGCGATGGGCGATTTAGGCCACGCCCACTTTTTGTTCAAACCTAAAGTGCTTAAATTAGTCCAATCGATTCGAATGACATGTATTTTGGGAAATAAGGGGGTCCACTTTATTTGTGCATAGAGTCATCCGCGTATCCACCTAATCCCTTCCATTTCCTCACCGTTTGAAAGGGGGGGGGGGGTAAACAAAGAGCGAGAGAGGACAAATGCAAATGGTACAAGGTCCTTCGGGTCCGTACCTGCACCTAATTATTCTTATTATTCTTCCCCCCTTTTCCCCATTGTCCAATTCCGATTTCTTGATGAGTTGTAAGTAGGTCAGTGTACCCGATTCGGAGAGTGCAAGTGACATCGCGCTCTACCGCACAACATGACGTTCGAATGGTTTGTTGGCACTGGAAACGCGCTCTATCGCACTGACACTAGAGTTTTTGATAAACGTGCGTTAGGGCGCGTTTCGGAATTGGAAACGCGCTCTATCGCACTCACTCAAATTTGAAGGGAAAGTCCATTGGAGCGCGTTACCACTCACCAAATGGTCCACGCCTAAAATGCGCTCTATCGCACTGACCCGCCAACTCGACTCCCCCTTCTCAAAAAGTGCGATGGAGCGCGACGACCTTATTGTTAGTTCGCGACGAAACGAGGTGTGTGTGTGTGAGTGTATCGCATTGGTTTTATCGCAATGTTTCAATCTCGAGAAATGTTTCTCTTTTTGTCGGTCATCTCGCATAGTCTCACAGCACAACAAAACGGGGGGCAAAAAGAATGGAAACGAGAGTAGGAGGAGGAGGGCTTTGTTCCAAATATTTGGTCTCTTTTTCACTGACCTTTCACATTTTTCGTTTCTTGTGAGCGCGCGCACGCACCAGCTGTTCCCTATGGAAAGGAAGCGAAAAGCTGCGGCGCATATTCAAATTTCAATCGCGCACAATTTTACGATTCGTTTGTGTGTGAAATTGTGCACGAAATCGCGTTGATTTGATCTACTGATATCTTCGTTTCGTTTTGTGGCCGAGGTTTCGTTTTGTCAAAAATAGGCCAGGCCGCAGAAAGTGTTTGGCTCAGTGGCCGTGGTTTTCTAGCAATTGACATTCAGGGAAAAGTTAGGCCATCGAGTTTTAGGCCTACTGGCTAAAGTCACAGAGAAGAAAAGTTAGGCCATGAGAAGAACTTTGCGGTTGAAACTCGGCCACACTTTGAGTATGGCCTAAGTTCCCATCGCTCTGGTGGCCGAGTTTTCGCTTCTTCAAAGTAAGGCCACCCTTTGCTCGTTTTCCCGTAACGCAACCTATGTAGTGGCTCCGGTTGCCGAACTTTTCAACTGCTAAAGCTAGGCCAGTAACTTTTTGATATCAAGCTGCTAAGTTCGGCCAGGCCGATTTCTCTAACTTTATCGATTGATAGCCTAATTGTAAGTTTCCCTAACAAATTAACCACAAGTTTTGCCGTGGCCTAGGTTCCCAAAAGTTCAGTGAGCCTAGTCCGCAAGTGCGCACAGAAGGGTAACACAACAAGTAACGTAATCCATCACCATCCCCCTCCCCTCCCGTTCCGCTTCCCAGTCAATTAACTGTGTTATTTATGTACGTCTCTCGTGTCCAGCTTAGTCACTCTTCACATTTCGAGTGTTTACCCATACACTCTTCTCTTCGTCGTTTTTTTTTGTGAAATATTTGGTGCACTCCTTCCATATCAACTGCATCAAAATGTACTGATAAGAGGGAGAGGGGTGTTGAAATTGATTAGTCATGATGATTGGCGATTGCCATTCCGTCTTTTCGCCCGATGTAATGCTCTTCGCATTTCTTTCATTTTCTAGTTTCTGACTCTACAAGTCCAAGTGATTCGATTCATATTCGATACCAACTTGATGGTTTTCGGCGTGCCACGTCACAAATTTCGAAACTTCAACTTTGACCGCCGATATCTAGCTAACGAAAAGTGCGAAACAGTCAAGTTGGGGTACCAATCGAATCAGCGTGATCATCTCTATCAGATGGAACTATGCACATACCGAAAATAGTGGTAGAATTTGAGTTAGAGCGCGTTTCCTTCGAATCCTCGGCTACCCTCTATCTCTCTCTCTCAAGAAGAGCACCTGAGTTGGGTGTGCGCGGGAAGAATCCCAACAACAAATAGATAGTTGTTGTCTAGACCCCCCCCCCCCCCCCCTTCCCATCTTATTCTTCTTCACACTTGTTATATGACTGTTGTTACGCGCGCGAGCGCGGGGAGGGCTCGGTTTGTATTTATTGACGAAACGAAGCGAACGGTGTGTTGCTCGTCACTTTTGGCTCCTGTTTTGACGACTTGAAAGAGAGAGAGAGACGCAGAAGCACCGAGAAATAGTGTGTGATGGCGAGAGACGGCGACGACGAGCGAACCGGAAAAAGTCGCCGTTTCGGAGCGATACACACACACAGAAATATCGGGTTGCTTTTCATTTCCGTCTCGATGAGGCCCCCTCTCCCCTTTTACCGACATTTTTGCGATGAGGCCCGGGTGGTCTTTTGAACGCCCGAGGGCTCAATGAGCTCGAGATTTTGCTCTAACTGGAAGATGCTCTTTTGGTTGGTAGGAGGCGTTCCGATTGAGGATTTAGGCCACGCCCACTTTTCGCTTCGAGACCTTTACGTTTTGCCTTCCTCTGAGTTTTTGGATTACGGTGCTTCTCGCTTCGAAATCTTCTTTCGTTTCAAGACCCACCAGTTGGTCTTCTTCACTTGATGTTGCGATTTAGGCCACGCCCACTTTTCGCTTCGAGACCCGTACCTTTAAAGCTTTCGCCTTCCAACCGTTGTGATTATAGGGTTACTGTGTTTTTCGCTTCGAGACCATCAAGACCCGAACTTTGCGGTTACTGTCCCCTGTTTTTCTTTTCGCTGCAAGACCCTGAAAAAAATTAGAAACCAACTAAGAAAACAGTGTACTTTTCGCGTCGTTCCATTTCGCACTTTCCCAGCGGAAATTGAAATTTCTGTCGGCGCCTCTCACTCTTTTCCATTTTTCAATTCCTTTTTTTTCTCTCTCGCTTTTTCGTCATTCTTTCCCCCATTTTTTGTACAATTCTCTCTCTCTGACTCCTTTTTTATCCATCCAGTTTCGTCTGTGTATAAAAGGAGCGGCCCTTTTTTTGGTCGAATGACGTGGCACTTTGAAATGCATCATTTAGTGTGGAATGGAATGGCATGGCATGAAAGGGATCAGTGTTATTTAAGAGCACGTCTTCCGAGATCATTTTAGAGTTTTGAGGTGCCACGTGGCAAAGTATTACTTTGAAAGTTTCTCCTAGAAAGTAGGTCGAATCACTGCGACTTTGACTGTTTTTCACATCTCGCCACTAAAACCTGCATAACTTGGCTCAATGTGAAGATTTTCAAAATCTGCTTGCGCCATTCGAAAGATCTCAAAACGCGCTATATTTTTTGTCACTAGACCATTCTCATAGGAGTTATCACAAAAAAGTTATAGGCCCGTCAAGCCGAGGGCCTTAACACCTCGATCCCCACCGCCCGTCGGCTTCGCTCCCTACCGATTTTTCTTGTGCCAATGAGCAGGGGAGAGAGGGGAGGACATGCCAGCCATGTCTTGTTACATTACACAAAGAAAAGAGTGAGAGATAGAAATGATGAGGAAGAGAGAGAGAGAGAGAGAGAGCTTTTTCCTATTCTCTCGAGAGCTCTCGCGTGCCCATCGTCGTCTCACGGAACCCTCGCGAAGAACACGACGAAATAGTGTGACGATCGCGGAGTGTCGTCGTCGTCGGAGAAATCCGGCGGAGGAGGAGGTGGATAGCCAGAGAGAAAGAGAGAGAGTGATTTTTTCTCTCTCTCTCTCTGTTGGAAAGAGTGAGAGAAGAGGCCGCAAATGAGTTGATGTTTCGGTTCCCTCACCTCTAGCCGAATCATCATCTGGTTACACTTGTACTCGCCGTTTTGTCTTTCACACTTGACGATTTTTGTGCAAGTTCTGAAAGAGAGAGAAAAGTTTTGGGATTCTATCTATCCTACCGACTGTAGTAGGTTTTTGATGAGCGCGGAATCGGCTCAGAAAACTTTGCAACTCTAAGCTTTCCGCCATTAATATTTCAAGCTATAGGGTAATAGGCCTGTTTTAACATAGGCCCACTGTCATAGGCCCAAGTCCTACGGTAGTCCTAGTCCGCAGTTATCTAGTCTTGATTCAAGACGGTAGGCCTATCAGCCTTGCTTAAAGAGTCTCGAAAGTGGCAGACCCCATTAAGGCCTACGGCTGAAGCCTACCAATCTCCCGGCCTGTTTGAGCTTTTAGGCTTGTTTCTTCGAAAACTGATAGGTGCCCAAGTCTGTCCAGGCCTTGGCTTAGGCCTATTAGTTTTCCGGTCTATCTCCGCCATCCAGCTTGCTTCTCCAAAGAATCCGGCTCATTCAGGCTTTCGACCTGTTCCAGCCTTAAGCCTTGTTTGCATGAAGCGTCGGGCCTACCATAGTCCGTTCCGGTCTAGAGCGTAGGCCTGTTCCAGTCTCTTGCATCTTCTAAAAGTTCACATCCATTTGACCCCCCTATCACTCGCACCGCTGTTGCTTCCTCTTCCACTTTTAACGACTTCTTCTTCTTCTCCCTCCTCTTTCTTCTCTTTCTCCACGCACTTTGGGGGGAATCCTTTTCATATCCCTCCTCCCCCCTCTTACCTTCTTTTGTATTCATTCCTATTCCATCGCCCCTCCGACCTTCTTCTTCTTCTTCGTCTTCTTCTTACCCCCCACCCACCCACTTATTATGATGAATGTGTCAGGATGTCTTGGCATAGAAACAGTCAAGTACCTTTTCGCTTTTCGCCCCCCCCCCCCTATTCGCCACTCCTGCCGAAACCGAAACGAGACGAAACACGAAACCAGACGGGAGGAGGGAGGTGTCACCTTTTTTTCGTGACTTCTGCCGGCGTATTCGGCAGAAGTGAGTGAGTGGAGAGGAGAGGAATCCAGTCAGTTAGTCGTTTTGCAAATTGGCGGGCAGTCGATCAAAAGTAATAGGCCTTCCGTCTTTCTTCCAGCCCCTCCTTCCCTCCTATCCGAAGATGAACGGCTTCTCCTTACGTCTTCAACGCCTTCTTTGTATCGTATTACCCCCCTCTCTTTCTCTCTCTTTCTCTGAAAACTTGTCCGATCCTTGCGTGCCACATGTTCAAATTTGAAGGTATGGTCGACTACTACCAACAGCCGCCGTCCTACCATCAACCGGGCTACGACTACACGCAGCAGGAGGAGGAGTGGGATCGCGAGGGACTGCTCGATCCGGCATGGGAGAAGCAGCAGAAGAAGGTAAGAGTGCACAGAATGGGAGAGGAGCGGATCCGATCCGATCCGATCGGAAAATGTTGTTTATTGCGTCAATTGATGTAATGGGGGTCGTCGGGCGGGAGGATGGGATAGGCTCCGCCGGCCGGACGGATAGATCACAACATTGAGAGGAAGAGACGGGAACTTGGATTGTGTGGTCTGTGGGAATTGGAATTCCGAGAGATACCTAGACCATCAGGACCAGCTGGTATCGTATGCATATACGTGGCAAACGCATTACTCAGGTCATTTTGATCATTTTGATCAACCTTGGTAAAGCGTTTTGCCACGTTTATGCATGTGGCATAGGTAACTTAGGTGTATGGTTACCCACAGAACTATGCAAGACATTCTTCCTGGCCAGTACGGTAGCTAACTAGCGATAGAAAATTCCCCTAAGTATTTTTGAGAATTTTCTGGAGAATTTCTCAGAGAGCCAGTAAAATCACATCTCTTGTCAGAGTTGCCTGGAGATTTCTAAAAATTCTGAAAATTCCGGGCCTACTTACGGGTGGTGATAAACCGATCCGTATAGTCGATTCACTGCGCGCTCCACTGAACTAGGCGCGAAAGTTTGAAAACAACACCAGTGGATTTCTAGGCCACGGCCATCGACAGTTTGAAATCGCTCTTACTCGGTTTTGTTCGCTAGTTTCAACTATTTCACAACTCAATTCCGAACAAAACTGCGTTTTCCATTCTAAGGGCCGTGGCCTAGAAATCCACCTTATTCGTTGTATATTTTCAAATTTTCGCGCCAAGTCCAATGGAGCGCGTTTCAGTCGCGGATCGCTCGAATCCATCAAACCTGATTTACTCGAGATTAATGTCTTTGGCTTCTGCTCTCTTTTTCTCTTTTTCTTTCTCTCCCTCTCTTTCTCTATTACACCTAGCGTCCCAAAAGAAAAAAAACGGGAGGCTTGTGGCGAAGAGAAAGTGAGAAAGAGAGATGGAGAGATAAGGGGCGATAACAGGTTCATAACCGAGTGGGAGTGAGCCCCCGGAGCACAAGTGTCGAGGCACAGAGCAAGATGTAATTTGAGCCGACCCGACGAGCACGGCACTCTCACCACGCTTCTTATCACAAAAACACAAACAAAGGGAAAAGAAAACAATAACTTGACACCTAAAGACAACAGTTGTGTCGATCTAAAACGGGATGTGAAATTGAACTCATCCTAACTTTTTCGTGCCGAGACCCATAGAATTGATGTAGTGACAAAATTGTGGAACGTTTTGAGATCTTTCGAATGGAGCAACGTGGATTTCAAAATCGTGATTTTACAGGAAGTTATGCTGGGTTTTGTGCCTCTTTTCCACGAAATCGGAAGAAACGCGATTAAAACCTGCCAAACTTTTTTCAGAGTGAAAATTTTCTCAAGCTTGTTGCACCGTTCGAAAGATCCCAAAACGGTTCATATTTTTTGTAACTGGACCATTTTTGTAGAACTCAGCACAAAAAAGTTAGGACGAGCACAACTGGAATAACTTTGAAACGAGGAGAGTTACAAGAAAGTTGTCAACTACAAACTTGATCAGCAGAAAATTTCGCGCGTTTTTGTAGTTGACAACTTTTTTGTAACTGTTACAGTTTTCAAGATATACCCTTGACACTTTCAGACCTTCACCGCGTGGTGTAACTCGCACCTTCGCAAAGCGGGCACCTCGATCGAGACGATCGAGGAGGACTTCCGAAACGGACTGAAACTGATGCTGCTGCTGGAGGTGATCTCCGGCGAGCCGCTGCCGAAGCCGGATCGCGGAAAGATGCGCTTCCACAAAATCGCCAACGTCAACAAAGCGCTGGAGTACATCGAGTCGAAGGGCGTCAAACTGGTGTCGATCGGCGCCGAGGAGATTGTCGACGGCAACGTGAAGATGACGTTGGGCCTCATCTGGACCATCATCCTCCGCTTCGCCATTCAGGACATCAATGTGGAGGAGTTGTCGGCGCGCGACGGGCTCCTTCTCTGGTGCCAGAGAAAGACGGCGCCGTACAACAACGTGAACGTGCAAAACTTCCACAACTCGTGGAAGGACGGCCTCGCCTTCTGCGCCCTCATCCATCGCCATCGTCCCGATCTGCTCGACTACAGTCAACTGCACAAGGGCGATCCGATTCACAATTTGAATTTGGCGTTCGATATCGCCGAGAAGCATCTCGATATTCCGCGCATGTTGGACGCCGAAGGTTCGTTTTACGATTCTTCTTCTTGTTTTTTTTGTGGGTGTCTCAATTTGGGTTGAGAGGTGAAGGGGAGCCGGTTTACACACATGAAGGTGGTTGAAAAAAGGAGACGAAGTTATTATGAAAATGAGGAAAATTATCAGAAACGGAGAACTTTTTCGAGCTTTTTCAAATGACGCAAAGATGGGTTGAGAATATCGACTTTGAAGAGAGTTGACTGGAAAGTAGGTCAATAGCTAGGAAGGTAGATCAAAGTCTAGAAAAGTAGGTCAAAGTCTAGAAAAGGAGGTCAAAGTCTAGAAAAGTAGGTCAAAAGCTAGAGAAGTAGGTCAAAAGCTAGAGAAGTAGGTCAAAAGCTAGAGAAGTAGGTCAGAAGCCAGAAAATTAGGTCAAAAACTAGAAAAGTAGATCGAAGTCTGGAAAAGTAGGTCAAAGTCTAGAAAAAAAGATCAAAAGCTAGAAAAGTAGGTCAAAAACTAGAAAAGGAGGTCAAAAGCTAGAAAAATAGGTCAAAAGCTAGAGAAGTAGGTCAGAAGCTAAAAAAGTAGGTCAAAAGCTAAAAAAGTAGGTCAAGGGTCAAAATGGCCTTGAAGCTTGATTATTTCTTCAAGACAAACTGTCGGAGATTTCCTTTGCGTCATTTGAAAAATCTTGACATTCTCAACTTTTTTTAGAACCTGAGCATTTTTTGAAAATCCACCACAAAAAGTTAAGACCACTCAGGCTGGCCTAGCTTTTCCTCTTCCCTCTCCCACCCCCCTTCCCCATCCATCCCATCGTTTCCCCCGGCCAACGAACACATGTAGACGTGGCACGTCATCCGGACGAGAAGTCCACGATGACGTACGTCTCGTGCTTCTACCACGCGTTCCGCAACATGCGCGACCCGCCGCCGCCCGTCATCCGCCAGCCGCCGCCGCAACGCGTCGTCGTCGCGCCACCCCCACCGCCACCGGAGCGTGACTGGAGAAAGGATGTAAGGCGTGACACTTGTCCTTTCATGTCACGTCGTCGTCTGTCTTCAGTTTTTAAAACGTCCATTCTGACCAAAGTCGTTGCCTTTCTTCCTAAAACTTTCTTTATGTTAAGAGAGAGAGAGAGAGTGTGTTCTAACATTTTATTTCCTTTTTTCGTGAAATGGTTATTAGTTTGATTGAACATTTAGATATGGCCAACTCACAACCGGATGAGAAAGCAGTCATGACCTATGTTTCGTGTTACTACCATTACTTCAGCGGAATGCGTAAGGTGTGACCACTTTTTCTCAATGTCGCTTGTTCATGTCTACCGTAATCGATGACAACTTTGCGATCGGCTTTTCTGAAATTGTTTGAAGGGATAGATCTGATTGTGACAGTTCTTTTGATACCCCAACTTGACTGTTTTGCACGTGCCACGTCAAACTTACAGAGCTTCTACCGTATACCCAAAGTTAAAATTTGGCAGGGTATATCTCGAAAACTAAAAAAGTTACGAAAAAATTGTCAACTACAAAAACGCGAGATATTTTACGTTGATCAAGTTTGCAGTTGACAACTTTCTCATAACTCTGCTAGTTTCCGAGATATTACGGTTTAAAGTTCAGAACTTTAATTTAGAAGTTACTGTAACTTTGACAGCCTGGACAAAAGTCCAAAACAGCCAAGATGGGTTATCAATCGAATCCTTGCAACCAAATCCATCACATCAAACTCACAAAATGAGCATCCGACGCCGATCGCAAAAGTTGTCGCGCGTTGCCCACCTTCATATCGCTTTTTGCAGGCGGAAACCGCGGCGAACCGCATTTGTCGCGTGCTCAAAGTGAATCAGGAGAACGAGAAAATGATGGAGGACTACGAGAATCTCGCGTCGGATCTGCTCGCGTGGATCGCTCGCTGGATGCCGTGGCTGGCGAACCGTTCGACGGACGACACGCTTCCGCAGGCGCGTCAGAAGCTCGAGGACTACCGCAACTATCGTCGTCACGAGAAGCCGCCGCGCATCGAGGACAAGGGACGTCTCGAGACGCTCTTCAACACGCTCCAGACGCGTCTCCGTCTGTCGAACCGTCCGGCGTTCTTGCCGCGCGACGGTCACCTCATCAAGGACATCAACGCCGCGTGGGCGGGGCTCGAGGACTCGGAGAAGGGGTTCGAGGAGTGGCTGCTCTCCGAAATCATGCGACTCGAGCGGCTCGAGCATCTCGCCGAAAAGTTTCGTCGAAAGTGCGCGCTGCACGAGGAGTGGGCGCACGGCAAAGAGGACGCGCTTCGCAGTCAGGACTGGCGCAGCTGCGGACTCTACAAGATCAAGGCGCTTCGCAAGCGTCACGAGGCGTTCGAGAGCGATCTCGGCGCGCATCAGGACCGCGTCGAGCAGATCGCCGCCATCGCGCGCGAGCTCAACAACCTCCGCTACCCGGACATTGGTCCGATCAACGCGCGCTGCCAGGCGATCTGCTCGCAGTGGGATCGTCTCGGCCAGTTGTCGTCGAAGCGTCGCGAGACGCTCGAGGACGCCGAACGCATCGCCGAACGTCTCGACTCGCTGTATCTGGACTTTGCGAAGCGCGCCGCGCCGTTCAACAATTGGCTTGACGGCGCGCGCGAGGATCTCGCCGATCTCGTCATCGTGCACGAGATGCGCGAGATCGAGGAGCTCGTCGCGTCGCACGATCAGTTCAAGTCGACGCTCGGCGACGCGGATCGCGAATTCACCAGCATCAATCAGATCGAGCAGGAGGTCGAGCATCTCGTCACGTCGCACGGGCTCGACCGTGAGCTCCTTCGCAATCCGTACACCGATTTGTCGGCGACCGATATTCGTCGCAAGTGGGGAGAAGTTCAGAGCTCGGTGCCGCGTCGCGACTCGCAACTTCAGGCCGAACTGAGAAGACAGCAGAGTGAGTGGACGGAGCTTTGATGCTCGGGGAATGTTTCTTAAAGCTAGTCGTGAAAGATTTAGTGTATGTAACACTAAGAGTTGAAAAAAAGGCGAAATCAAAAAAAAAGTAGGTCAAGATCAAAAAAGTAGGTCAAATTATGAAAAGTGGGTCAAAAGCTAGAAAAGTAGGTCAAAATCTCGAAAAGTAGGTCAAAAGCTTAAAAAGTAGGTCAAAATCTAGAAAAGTAGGTCAATAGCTAGAAAAGTAGGGGAAAACTAGGAAAGTAGGTTAAAAGCTAGAAAAGTAGGTCAAAAGCTCGAAAAGTAGGTCAAAAGCTAGAAAAGTAGGTCAAAAGCTCGAAAAGTAGGTCAAAAGCTCGAAAAGTAGGTCTGAAGCTAGAAAAGTAGGTGTATGTAACACTAAGAGTGTAAACAAAAACGAAATTTTTTAAAAGTAGGTCAAGATCAAAAAGGTAGGTCAAATAATGAAAAATAGATCAAATGCCAAAAAAGTAGGTCAAGGGGGCGGTACCCCGGATTAGAACTCGCCGGAATAGAACCGGGACGGATTGGAACTGGGACGGATTGGAACTGGGACGGATTAGAACTAAGTTAGGTATAATTCTTTTTGTGACGCAAGTAATCCAAAAAGTTAATGAAAAACTATGGAAAGCAAACGCGCTCCACTGATAACGGTTCTAATCCGTCCCGGTTCGACTCCGGCGAGTTCTATTCCGGGGTACCGCCGGTCAAGGGTCCAACTGGTCACAAAAAACTTGCATAACTCACTTTAAAATGAAGTTCTCGAGATGTTTTTTACACCATTTGACTTGCCTGAAAAATCCAAACAACTTTCAGACAACGAACGTCTCCGCACAATCTTCGCCGAGAAGGCCAACCAGGTCGGACCGTGGCTCGAGAGAGAGCTCGAGCAGGTGCTCGCCATCGGGCTCGGCGGACGCGGCCGCCTCGAGGAGACCATCCAACAGTTGCGCTCGATCCAACGAAACGTGCTCGGCTACAAACCGAATCTTGACGAGCTCGAGCGTGTGCACCAGGAGATGCAGGAGAATTTCGTGTTCGAGAATCGCAAATCGCGCTACTCGATGGAATCGTTGCGCGTCGGATGGGAGACGCTGCTCACGAGCATCAACAAGACGATCAACGAGTTCGAGAATCAGGTGCTTCTGCGCGACAGCAAGGGTATCAGCGAGGAGCAGATCGCCGAGTTCCGCGCCTCGTTCAGCCACTTTGACAAGGATCGCGCCGGACTCGATCCGGAACAGTTGCGCGCGTGCCTCATCTCGGTCGGCTACACGATTCGACCGGGACGCGAGGGCGACGCCGAACTGCACCGTGTGCTCGCGCACGTCGATCCGAACCGCATGGGACGGGTGCCGTTCGAGACGTTCCTCGACTTTATGACCAAAGAGAACTCGGATCAAGACACCGTCGAGCAGATGATCGACTCGTTCAGAATACTCGCGTCTGGAAAGGTAGGACCTGCCCCCTTTACAACTTTGAGCAGAGACGTTTTCGATCTGGTTTCACGGTTTCAGATGGTAGGTATGATTGTGAGGATTCGATTGATACCCCAACTTGACTGATTTGAAATAACGGGCGGCGAGATATAGAGAGTAAAAGTTGATGTTGCGAAATCGATTGCGAAATCGATTTCGCAATCGCTTTTGATCTTCGCTCTGTATCTCGCTTCTCAAAACTCCAAACTAGTCAAGTTGGGGTATCAATCGAATCCTGAAAATCAGATTTATTTAATGAAATCGTAAAATTAGGTCAATACTGACAATTTCGCAATCTATTTCGCAACCTCAACTTCTTTCCTCTATATCTCGCCTCTGGAAACTCTAAAACAGTCAAGTTGGGATATCAATCGAATCCTCACAATCAAATCTACCGCTTGAAACCCTGAAAACCAGTCCGAAATGCCTCTATCAAAAGCTACGACCCGTCTCCCACGATGGCCTAGAAACCCGAACCATTCCCCTACCTCTTCCAGCCATTCATCACCGCCGACGAGCTGGAACGCGAGCTGCCACGTGACCAGGCGGCCTACTGTATGGCGCGAATGGCTCCGTCGCGTGAGCCGGGAGCTCCGCCGAGAGCCTTCGACTACGTGACATTCAGCCGTAGCCTCTACTCTCAGTAATAATAAATTACCCCCCCCCCCCTATCAATTAACACACAAACACAAATTTTAACAAAAAAAACTAATAAAACGAAGCATAACCCCATTTTGATTCTTGTCCAGTCCCTTTTCTTTCTGTCCTTTCAAAACAACCATCGTTCGCTGCTTTCAAGAGAACAGTGATAACTAGCTCGAAACATTTGAGACAAACTACCGTAATCCCACACCCTCCCCCCTTTTCTCTAGTGTATATATATAACATTCTTAACACACGAAAAGTTATTCTAAACAATCGGTGACCCCCCCCCCCCCACACAGCAAAAAAAACGCATATTTTCTTTCTTTTTCTGTCTCTGAAATTTACACAACTAAAAAAATCATAGAGTTTTCACTAGTTTTCCCTCTAATAAATTATGCGAAACAAACGCTTTTTTTTTCTTTTTCTCGCCATGATCAATGTCACAAAAACATGTTTATCGCGGAAATCCAACGTCAGCGACACACTAATTTCCGCAAGTCTGGAGATACGGTAGCGCCGCGGTTAATCCACGTGCCGTTTGCTTATTTCCGGTACATTGCCAACGCGTTTTAGGCCACGCCCACTTTTGTCTGGAGGGGGGGGGCTAGTGGAGCCGATGAGAAGTGGGGCTCATTTGAGAGCTCAATGGACAACCTCATCATCTATGGCTCTGTGGAGGCGATTCCGTTGTACAACTGCAGCGGACACACGCCCGAGGAGTGGTCGCAGCGCGGCGGAGAACGGTGGCCGATTCTTGGCGCGTGTCAACTCGCGTACGGCGTCATGATTGATGTAAGTTGGGTTACTGTAGGTTGAGGAGACGTCGTGTGGACTAGAAAACTCATTTTGGGAGGTTTCTAGGCCATGCGAAAGGGCATAGGCGGTTTCTAGGCCAAGCGGGTTTTTAACGTTCTTACGGTTAAATAGACGGTTTCAGTGAGTCGAGATAGGGTTACTGTAGTTACTGTAGTTCAGGAGAGGGGTCTGGACTAGAAAACTCATTTTGGGAGGTTTCTAGGCCATGCGATTGGGCATAGACGGTTTCTAGGCCAGGAGGGGCGTCAACATTCTTACGGTTGAATAGACGGTTTCCAGTGAGTCGGGGTTGGGTTACTGTAGTTACTGTAGTTTAGGAGAGGGGTCTGGACTAGGAAGTGCTTTTTGAGAGGTTTCTAGGCCATGCGATTGAAGATAGGCTATCCAACGGCGGTTTTTAGGGCCAATTAGGACATAAGCATTTCTTAGGCCAAGCCTACTCGCTTTCCAAATCTCGGGAGGTTTCTAGGCCACACGCTTAGCCAAGACTAACCATGTGAAAATTCTAGGCCACATTATGAGCGGTTTCTAGGCCACGTGAAATCAGCGCTAGATTGGTGAACAAGTAGGTTTCCTAGGCCATTCGTCAAACTTAGGCCCTATCATAAGTGACTTCGAAGTTGAAAATCTGGTCAAGGGTGACCGCGCGCGAATTCTAGGCCATCAGTTTATCTTAGCACATGCCGTTGGAGGTTTCTAGGCCGCACGATCCTCAATGTTTTTTCCGTGTCAATCAAGGCCGGTGTTCGGTCAAACCCTACATCAAGTCGTGAGAGTTTTCTAGGCCAGCTATAGACTGTTCCTAGGTCACACTTGGTTTTGCGCTTCCAGCGATTTTTCTAGGGCATTTCCACGCCGCATGGGATTTCTAGGCCATCATCCAAAAACCCCCCGAACTATCGCTTTCAGATCCTGTACCTACCGATTCTGTCGATCATCTTCGAGAAGGAGAACTTCAAAATGTCGTGCTTCAAAATCATGTACCTGCTCGGCATCATCGACTTCCTCATCACCTACGTCAACTCGATTCTCACCGGATGGCTCGCAATGAAGGGCGCCGTCTACTGCACACACCCGCAAATCATCTACATCTCCGGAATGATCGTGTGCGCGCTCTGGTGCGCCTCGTGCATGACGGCCCTTCTGCTCGTCGGCAACCGCCTCCTCAGCATGACCAAACCGCACCTCGGCACCCGTCTGTTCGACGGCCGCAAAACGTACGTCGCAATGTGCTTCCCGGTGCTCTACTTCATCTACTTCCTCTTCACCGCGCCGCTCATCTTCAACTCGAAGCCCATCGCCTGGTTCTACGAGCCGATGATCTTTCCCGAAAAGTCGGCCGAGTACTTCAACCACTCGCACACCGCCAACAACTTTCTGATTGTCACGCTGACTTGTGTCGTGTACACCCCGTTCCGATGGATCGTCGGAACCAATCTGAAGCATGTGATTGGCGGACAATCGGCTCAGTATCAGAATACGGTTGGTGTAAGGCCCTTGACCGTGGTATCTCGGAAACTAGAGAAGTTGTGAAAAAGTTGTCAACTACAACCTTGATCAGCGTAAAATTTCCCGCGTTTTTGCAGTTGACAACTTTTTCCTAACTATTTTAGTTTACGAGATATACCCTGTCAAAGTTAAACTACTGCGAGGCCCTTCTACATATTTTAGAATTAGAAAACGCGCTCCAACTCAAACAGTATGTTTTTCCCAATTTTTACAGTAGTGTCAACTGATAGATCTGGTTCCAAGGATTCGATTGATACCCCAACTTGACTGTTTTTCACTTTCCATCAGTGAGATATAGTCGTGGGAAAATGTGTTTCAAAAATCTAGGTCACTTCAACTCTTTCATTCTGTAATTTTGCCCCTAGAAGTCTTAAACAGTCAGGTTGGGATATCAATCGATGCAGAGAAAAACGATCTATCTAAGGAAACCATAAAATTGATGAAAAAGTTAGTCCCCCACTTGGCAGTCCTCCTAAAAGCTTGCAAACGCTCAAAATAGTAAAGTTGGGGGTATACATCGAATCCGGGCAGACAGATCTATCACGTTAAAGTCAATAGAGCGCACTTCCGTTCCAGAAGACCCAGGTGTTTCTGCAATCCACGTTGATCTGCGCGGCGAACCAAGTGTGCGCCGTGATCTACGTGGTGATGAACGTGACGACGGTGCCCGACTGGATCATCATGTTCGCGCACTTCACGTGGGAGTTCATCCACGGCGCGCCCGTCTTCATCTACCTGGCGCTGAATCGGATGATCCGCGAGCGGTTCATCGAGAAGATGACGGTGCTCGGCAAGACACGTGGCGCCACCATGGAGGCCAGCTCGATGGCGCCGATCACTGCGCGCAACAAGGCGACGCCCGTCGTCATTATCAATTGACACACCACTCTCTTCTCTTTTTGCTGAAAGTTTTCTTTTCGTTGTACTCGCTGAAATAATAAATGCGTTGGGTTGGGAGGAAGGAGGGGACGAGGGAAACGCGCTCCATCGCGCCGAAAGAAGAGGTGGCCGAACTTTCTCCTCAAGCCTTCTAGAACTGTTTGTTGATCAGAACCGGTGGCCGAACTTTCCAACCTAGTCCACAGAACTCTGTTTTCAAAAACAGAAAAGATGGCCGAACAATACCTCGGCCAGATTTGCCACTGGCACAAGATGACCGCTAATGTTGTCTGGCGCACTTTTCACGCTTCAAAGAGCTGAAGAAGATGGCCTAACTTTCCCCATGGCCGATGTTTTGCCTCCTAGTCCTCCCCCCCCCCCCCTGGGTCTACTTTCAGCTCTGATGATACGTGGAAACCGGTGGCCTAACTTTCCCACTCTGATAGTTCTAGTCCCCACACCGGTAACATCGCCATAAGCCTCTAAAGAAGATGGCCTAACTTTCCCCATGGCCGATGTTTCGCCTCCTAGTCCCCCCGTTGGTCTACTTTCAGCTCTGATGATACCTGGAAACAGGTGGCCTAACTTTCCCACTCTGATAGTTCTAGCCCCCCCCACCGGTAACATTGTCATAAGCCTCTGAAGAAGATGGCCTAACTTTCCCCATGGCCGATGTTTCGCCTCCTAGCCCCCCCCCCCCCCCCCGTTGGTCTACTTTCAGCTCTGATGATACGTGGAGACAGGTGGCCTAACTTTCCCACTCTGATAGTTCTAGTCCCCCCCCCCACCGGTAAGGTAACGTTGCCATAAGCCTCCCGTCACTCAAGTACCCTTATCCCTTATCTGTACCTGTACCCCCCCCCCCTTTCCACTGTTGACTTCCGGTGTTCACCCCTTCACTCGGTCCTCAAGTACCTATACGCTTCCCAGGGGGTCTTCTTCATCTCCTTCGGCTATAATCGCAAATGTCAACAAGCTCTTGTGCTCCTCTTTTCAAGGAGCACCTCCCCGAGGGTTACTGTAACTTGTGAATGTGCCTGACCACACTTCCTTCCATCGGCTCCTCTCCGAGCCAATATTTGCGTTTTCGTTCGCGCTTCGTCTCAACTTCTCGCTCCCATCATCCCCCACCGTGGGATAATGTCGATCGAAGGACTCGTCCACGCGGCGACACGTGGCATTTGGCGTCACGATCAGGTATGTGGATCAAATCTGCTTGTGTGCGGTGGAGCGAACTTGCTGTCACACAGGATTATGCCGATCGACTGCACACAAGTGTCACCTCGAATCTGCTCGTCGCGATGGCCGGCGTGACGGCGTGGAAGACGTGGACGACGGGCGGTTCGGCCATCGAGTGCGCCATTCCGGCCATGTTCTCCGAGAGTGTGGCGGCGGTGAGCGAGAGGGACTAGAAAACTCAAGAAGAAAAGTTCGGCCACCTGTTTCGAACTGAAATGAGCGCGTTGAACTTGGAAGAGGAAAACCTCGGCCCCCGCCATTTTCCGTAAACCGTAAAAACCATCATTTTAGGGCATAAAACCCTATTTCCCCCCATTTATGTACATTGTCCAAACAGGCCCTCCCTTAAAAATGAAGAAAAACGAGAAAATGATTCCCCCAAAACGACATTTTAATCGCTTTCTCTCGCTTTTTGTCGGCGTTTTTCGAATTTCCGCCGTCTGCGTCTCCTTTTCGACCACACTCTCTCTCTCTTTTTTTTTCGAAAAATACAGTTTTTCGTGCCGAGAATCCGTCGATTCGAAAATGACATTGAAAACGAGACAACGAGACAACGAGACGCAGACACGGCGAGAAAAATCACTTTTTTTTGCGGTCGGCGGGGCGGAAAATAAATTGGGGACAGTCGTCTTGCCGCTGCTGGTAAATAAATAGTGCCAAACAAAAAAAGTATTCGATTGTTCGCGTCCGTGAGCGCGCGCGCGCGCGCTCGAACAGGAGCCAAAGCCCATGCGCGAAAACTTTGGCACCGTGCCAAAGTCGCGATTTTCGCCGTCTGCGTCTCGTCGATCTCTTGTCTCTTGTCTCTCTCTCTAGCCGTCTAATTCTCCAGCCGACGATCGCCTCCTCCCGCGCCACTTTTCGATGTATTGTTTGCAAATCATCACTTTCCCGTTGCCCACCCCTTCACAATGTTTGTTTCGCTCCTACAAAACGGTCGCCGTTTGGTGAGAATTGAGACGTCGTGATACTTTTCTTCTTTTTTCGCTTTTTCTATCGAATTTCACCCAGAAACCACTGATTTATCGCTGTTTTTCACCGTTTTTCACGTCATTCCACTTCTCCGTGTGTAGTACACGAAGGGGTTTTCTAGGCCGCGCGGCCACGGCCCTCTCAAAAAATTCTCGCGTTTTTCGCGCTTTTTCTTGCAAATTCCGCGAGTCTCCGGCGATTTCCAGCACACATTCCAGTCGAGAATGGTGATGATCGAGACGTTTCTCGGAATGGCGCGCTATTTGTCGCCGCGCGAGGACGACGACTGGTCGGATCGGCTGAACTATCTGATCACGCCGAACATACTGCTCGCCTTCTCCGTGCTCATCTCGTTCAAACAGTTTGGCGGGCGGCCCATCGAGTGCATGTTCCCGAACAAGTTTCCCGGCAGTTGGGAGCAGGCGGGGGGACTCGGAGAAACCTAGGCCACCGACTAACTTTCGCACCTTTTTTCAGTACGCCGAAAACTATTGCTGGTCGCAGGACACGTATTTCGTCGAGCCGACACAAGACGTGTCACTTTTGAAGCAAGAGGAGCGGTGAGTGAAAGTGCGCTCCATTGGACCTCTTCGATAGAGCGCGTTTGCAGATACACCCCGGAACGTCAATTGTCATATTATCAATGGGTCCCGTTTTTTCTTCTCCTCCAAGCCGCTTTTTTCCGTGCTCCCAGCTATCTTTGGAAGTATTTTTCCAACCATTCAGGTAGTCCAAACTTGAAATTTTCGCGTTTCGCGCCGAAAACCGTCTTGTCCGTGTGCACTACACGCAGCAGTTTTCTAGGCCACGGCCCCGCGGCCCCCCGTTTTTAACCGCGTTTTTCAGGAATTCGCATTCATGAAGTCGTCGAAAAGGCGAAAGATTCGGCGAACGTGGAGGAGGAGGTTCGCGAGAAAAACATTGGAATTCTGAAGCGACACCTCTCGTCGGCGCTTCGATTCCAGGCGAACATGGAGTCGAAACGTGTGCAAGTGCACAAAACGGTCACTTTTCTCAACTTTCAATACTCTTCCGGCTTCATTTCGTGGATTTATCTGTTCACCAAATGCCTGTATTTCGTCAACGTGTTCGCGCAGCTTTGGCTCATGAACTAGTTCAGTTTCTTTTCGTTTCGCGTGATGCAAACGCGCTCCAACGCGATTCTTGCAGTTTTCTCGGAACCAATCGATATCAGTGGTACGGATTCGGAGTGGTTCGCGATATTGTCGCCGGTTTGCCGTGGGAGCGAAGCGGATACTTCCCGCGTGCCGCTGTCTGCGATTTCGAGGTTTTTCGCGCATAACTTTGTTCAGGCAAACTTTTTTGGGACAAGTTACCCCATCAATCGATAGCCCTTGAAATTCCCTATCGATTGATTGTGATTAGAAGCTGAAACACTCTGAAAATTCTCGAAAAATCGAGAAATAACTAATTTTCCAATAAAATTTCGTTTCCAGGTTCGTCAAGTGGCCAATATTCAACGATATTCCGTTCAATGTGTGCTTGTCATCAACATTTTCAATGAGAAAATCTTCGTTTTACTCTGGTTCTGGTTAGTTTTTCCGCATTTCCCTCATTTTCGCGCCGAAATTGCCGAGGCTCCGCCCCCTCCACACACAAAACATAGTGTACGGCGGAACCCGCGGGATGTCGGCCGCAACTTTTGCGTGGGGTCAAGCGTCGCGCCCTTCTGATCGCTTCAATGATCGACAACAAACCCAGCTCTCTGAATGATTGTGAGGATCATCAATAGCTGAGAAGCGCCAAATTTTGAGATTCTGAAAATCTTGCCCCAAGATTCTATTGACGACATCGTTCCTCGCGTCAGGTATCTGATCCTCCTGTTCGCCTCCACCGTCTCGCTGGCGCAGTGGTTCACCGTGCTGGTGTTCCCGTGCTTCTCGAAATGGTTCATCAAACAGCACCTGGCGCTGTCGACACTGCAGCACTTTACGCAACGCGACACGCGACGCGAGGACGCCGACGTGACAAAGTTCGTGACGCGTTACCTGCACAAGGACGGCGTTTTTGTGTTGCGAATGGTGTCGTCGCACGCCGGAATCATTTTCGCCACCGATTTGGTGCAGGCGCTCTACGAGGCCTACGATTTGCAGGATAAAAATGTAAAATGGAAGAGAAAATATTTCACAAAATGCTCGTTTGACTTCAGAAGACACTACCCGGCAGTCCGGAAAGTGACGATCTTCACACCGTCAGCACCGGAATCGACACGTCGATTCGGCATCGAAAGCCGAAGAAAAACAGTCGAATCGAGTATAAAGTGGGTCAAGAAGCGAACAACTTTTGAAAAAAACCTAGGCCATTGACATTACTTTTTTGATTTCTAGTTGATGGAAAACGATTTTTTTAAATTTAAAAATTTGGAAAAAAATTTTTTTGCTAAAATTTTTTTCAAAAAAATTTTTTTGCTAAAATTTTTTTCAAAAAAAATGTTTTTTGAAAAATTTAATTTTTGCATAAATATTAAAAATATTGGTTTTTTTAAAAATTAAAAAAATTAAAATTGAAATTAAAATTTTTTTTTTTTTAAATTTTAGTTTTTTTTCAATTTTCTGGAAAATATATTTAAAGGGGGGGTGCCAACTTGAAAAAAGTTTGCTTTAATACAAACTAGAGGGGTGGGAAAATTCAGCGCACAAGGAGCGACGCTTTAAAAATAAGTAAAAGTATTTTAAATTATCGATTTTAGGCCAAAATTAATATTCCTGTGGCCGTGGCCTAACTGCTGCTTTTCGCGGGAATTCTTCGCGCGGCCTCGGTGCATTTTCGAGATTTCTTTGCGAAAAGACGTGTCTGTAAGCGGAGCATCGAGCGGCCGAAAAATATCGCAAATCAATCGATATCGCGCATAGGCGCGCAACGAAATTTGGGTTTTTAGGTCACGGCCACAGGAATATTAATTTTGGCCTAAAATCGATAATTAAAAATACTTTTACTTATTTTAAAGCGTCGCTCCTTGTGCGCTGCATTTTCCCACCCCTCTAGTTTGTATTAAAGCAAACTTTTTTCAAGTTGGCACCCCCCCTTTAAAAAAATGAAAATAATTTCAAAATTTAAAAAAAAAGTTATGAAGAATTTTCAAAAATTATCAAAAAAAATTTTTTTTTTGCAAAAATTTATTTTAAAAAGTTAGCATAATTGTAAAAAAATTTCCAAAAATTATTTCTAAAATTCTTAATTTTTTAGTCATTTTTTCAAATTGAAAAACATCCATTTTCGCAAAAAAAAACTATTATTTTCAATTCTTTCCCGAAATTCTCTCAAATTTCGTTCATTGTTTTTCAGATCGGCACCACCGATTTCACGACTTCTCTGATGCCCGAAAAAGAAGACGTCGAATCGGATTCAACGTCTTCTGACGAGAATCAGAAGCGTGCCAGCAACACCGTCACCAATATTTGATTCATTTTTGAATCGAAAAATTGAGAGAAAAACGGGTTTTCCGCAAATTCTCACTTTGACCACTTGATATTGATTGATTTCTCGCTTGAAATATTCCAATTTTCAGAGTTCCTAATAGTGAAAACATTCAAAAACGGCATACGGAACTTTTTTTGCAAGTAAATATTTAGAAAAAAGAAATGAAAAACGAGCCAAACGAAAAAAAAACACATAAAAATCCTACTAAAACTACTAGAAAACTCTGTCGAAGAAAAAAAAAATAGGGGGAAAAAAAACAAACGAATAGACGAGAGAAATAGGGCGAAACATCATCAAAAGAGCTGGAATTTAGGTACAAACGGAGCGAAAAAAAAGGTGAAAAGTCCGGCCTTCTAGATGCGTCGAATTTTGCGGGGACGTGGTCCGAGCTCGCAGAGCGGCGTGTGATCCGTGATGCTCACGACGCGCACTCCGGCCACCGTCAGTCCCTTCACACACGTCATTCGGCCCGGTCCGAGGCCTTTCACCTGGAAGAAATGAGCGATTTTTTTCGAAAAAGTGACTGAAAAACGCAATCGACGAGAGAGATTGTGGCGCTATTATCTGTTTTTTTTTAAGTGATCTCGGTTCGACTCCGAAATAACGGGTCTCGCCACGCCAGGCGTAGTTGTTTAGCGAAATGTTGGGCGCGAGATTTGAAACGAATAAAATTTTTCAATCTGTTCTCCCGCAATTATTTGTTTCAAATCTCGCGCGGCGAATATTTCGCTAAACAACTACGCCTGGCGTGGCGAAACCCGTTATTTCGGAGTCTCGTACAGGGATCACTTAAAAAAAAAACAGATAATACTTTGGCGGTACTCTGGATTAGAGCTAAGATGGGGGATACTTTTTTGTGAAGCAAGTAACCCAAAAAAACTGATTGAAAAACTATGCGAAGCAAACGCGCTCCACTGATAACGGTCCCAGGGTATCGCCGCCGCTATTTTTCGACTTCAAAGGCCGAACCGTTATGAGTTTGACTGAAATGGGCGCTTTGGCGGGTCCACAAATCGGCAGTCGGTCTAGCGATTTGTGAAGCCCGCCACTGGCGGTTGGGGTGCTCATTTTGGCGTATGTTAAGCGGACGGCTAGCCGATGTTAGTCGGCGACTACTAATTAACCCATAGTTTCTACAGTGAATAGCCAGTTTTCGCGGTCAGAACTCTCCGAATCATCACGCACCTGGACGCGAACGGTCCGAATTCCGCGTCGGACGAGCCGCTGTCCGGCGGCGACGCCCGTCGTTTGTCCGGCGATCGTCGTCTTTTTGCGCGCGTTTTTGAAGCCCTCAAGACGGCACGACGTCGATGTGATCACCTCGTTCTGTCAAATGGATCTTCATTAGATTCATTCCGCGCGAGAAAATTCAACCAAGTAGACTGTGGATTTCTAGGCCGTGGACGAGGTGCGCGTTGGCGACAAGCTTTTCTTTTTTTTTCTAATTTTCGCGCCAAGTCCAGTAGAGCGCGATGAATTAACTGTGAAAAACGGTCTGAAACTCTTGGGCGGCTCAACTTTTTTCATGCCTTGGCCTATGAAAATGGTGCAATTACGAAAATTATGGAAAACTTTTGGAGACGTTTTTAATGGTGCAACCAGAATCGGAAAATTTGGAATTTGAGGAAAGTTATGCAGGTTTCAGTGGTTTTAGGGATAAAAACTAGTGAAACCTGCATAAATTTCTTCAAACTGCAGATTTTCCGATTCTCATTGCACCATTCAGAAGGTCTCCGAAAGTTTTTCAGAATTTTTGTAAATGCACCATTTTTATAGACCTCGGCACGAAAAAGTTGGAGCGATTTTTATAAAACGTTCCAGATTTCTTCATCGCGCTCCGCTGAACTTGACGCGAGAAATCCGAAAAACCTCGGCCACGGCCTAGAAATCCACCGTCAAATCGAATCAGCTTTTCTGCGTGAGGGGGCGGAGCCTCGGAGAGTTGAATTGCGAACCTTGCTGTCCATGACAGTCACCAGAGTGTTGTTCTTGCTGGCGCGGATGTAGACGAGCGGCAGTTCGTTGTAGGCGACACCGTCGAACTGCTGCTTCAGCGTCTCGGCGGTCGGAAGGCGTGCGTCGAGCGACGACGTGTTCACCGCCGTCTGTCCGCCGGCGCCCGTCGTTCCCTCCATCGTCTCGACTTGTGCGCTCGGGATGCGCGTTCCTTGACGGTGCGCGTCGCGGATACTGTCTGCCGCGCGCGACGACACGTGGATTGCGGCGCGTTGCGGTTGATGGTGGTGGTGCCACGTGGCTGAGGCGGCCGCCGCCGCCGTCGTCCCGACTACTGGATTTTGAACCAGACACAGGCGACCCAGATCGCCGACGAGACGTCGTAGTGCCATCTGGAAGTCGAGATTTTTCCAAATTAAAAAAAAATTTTCTCTGCTCAATCCGACACCGGCTTGCTTCAATCGTTTTGAAATTGTTAAAAGTAACTATGAATTTTTTTTTCGAAAAATTATTTTTTTTAAATCAAAAATTATAGCGAAAATTCGAAAAATTCTGAAAAAGTTAAAAAATAAAATTTAATTCAAGAAAAAATAAAATAAAAAAGATAATAATTTGGGTAAAAAATTACCATAGAAAATGAAAAAAAATCTCTGAAAAATCGGAAATGAAATGAGAAATTTGTTTATAGAATTCTGAGAGAATTGTGAAAAGTGCGGATCGTGAAGTGGAAAAAATTTAAAAAAAAAAGATTATACACGCAAATGATGCTAAAGCGTACAGAAAGAAAAACGGCATAAATTCGCCGATTTCTCGAAAAAAAGTGGAGAATTCAAGGAAAAAATCATAGTTTTTCGTCGATTTTCCGGGAAAACTCTCGCCAAAATCTGTTTTTCCAGCTTTTCAGCTAAATTTTCAGAACACTTCCAAAAAAAAAGTTATTAGTGATGACCAATTTCGAAATCATGATCATGATCATGATCATGATCATCCCCAAATGTGCGCATTCCAGTTCATTTGATCGCGCGTCTCCGTCATCAGCGCCTCGTCGTCGCTGAGATCGTCCTCGATTGGCTGAAGTGTGACGTCGCCACGTGGCAACATGTACTCTTGTTCGGGCCGCTCGAGACTCCGTCCCGGACGGTACATCGTCTTCGAGCGATTCGGAAACACGGTGACCGATTCGGCAACACGACGCTGCTGCTGTTGCTGCTGTTGATGCTGCTGCTGCTGTTGCAGCGAGCTCTTCGCCATTATCGAGTGATGCAGCGTTTGGAACCGAATCTGCACCGATTTCAGATTCGACGGCGTCATGTGGTTGGCGCGTTTCTGCAAATTTCCAAACATTGCATATTTTTTCCCCGGCCCGCCCATCGAGCTGAAATTGGGTTTGTCACACGTTTTCCCCGTTTGTGATATCCGCTTTTTTCGGCGTTTCGATCTGCAAAAATGACAAGGAATTGCGATTCTTCGATTTTCAACCAATTTCACCGCCGGTTTTTTACCTGCAAAAACTGCAACTCCCGAGTCTTCGATGTTCGCCAAACGTTTCGGTTTTCAGCCAGTTTCAGAGTCACTCACCAAAAGGGTATGCTTGAATTGCTCCATCTCCTCCATTATCTGCTCCAGCGTGTCGGCTTTCGACGCTTCGATGTATCGTTGATCGACGACTGCAAAAAATCGGTCGAATTACATGGAAAAACGACCAAAACTCCAGTTTTTCAACAAAGAACAGGCCAAGTAGCTTGAAATTAGAAAGAAAAACGTACGGGTGGAGGATTCAGATTGTACGCCGAGCTCGTGCTCCTCCTCCTGCTGCTGCTCCTGCTGATGGTGGTGTCGGATGTGATGGTGGAGGTGAAGTTGATGGTGCGGGATGTGGTGGTGGTGGTGATCCATGTCCACCACCTCCTCCTCACCGTCCACTATCACGATCTCGTTTGTGGGGGCTGAAATTTGACCGATGGCCTAGCTTTTCCACTTTGCTGCAAAACTTCGACCATCGCTCGACTTTTCTTTTCGATTCATTGGAAATGCGAAAGTTCGGACGTGCTCTGAAGAGCTCTGAGGGGCCTAACTTTTCACTTTCAGGGTTGATGCGAAACTTCGGCCACTGTTATTTTTCCGTCGAGAACTTGATGGATGGCCTAACTTTTCCTTTTACTCAAAACGCGAAACTTTGGCCGTTTCTATCAGTTTTTTTGGATGCGAGGCATGGCCTAGCTTTCCCATCACAAAACTTCGGCCATTCAAAACACTCACACTCTAAGACGACGTGCTCCTCGATCTGATTCTGCTGTATCTTCTGATCTATTATTCCGGCATGACTCGTCTCGTCGACACTCGTCACCACGACCTCGTTCCCCTCTTCCACATCGATCTGGGCGCTTTCACTGCAAATACAGGAAGTTCTCCATAAAATGGTAGAAATCGTAGTTTCATGCCGGCGAAACACTCACATGATCTGCGTCTCCTTGATCATCTGCGGATGCCTGTACTCCCTCCGATCGTCGACGACCTCGCCGTCCTCCTCCTCCTCTTCCTCCTCGACGACCATCTGCTCGTCCTGTCCGTAGCCGTCCTCCTCGTACTCCATCTCGATGTATCTCGTCTCGATCTCCTGCTCGTACTCGCCCGCGCTCTCCCCGTTCGTCATGTCAAACGACACGAGCACGCCGTCGTCGCGTCGCGTTTTGGCGACAAACACGCGCGGTCGAAGCCATCCCTCCTGCATCGCAATGTCAGCCGTCGTCGGTCGCGGGTAGACGGGTCGCGGCGAGCTCGGCGGCCACGTCAGCCCAGCCTTGTCGAGCAGCTCCTCCTCCCACACCTCCAGCGCGTGCGGGATGCCGTCTTTCGCCCACTTCTTCGTCGACGACATGAAAATCGCCTTCAGCTCGTCGTTGTCGACGAAACAGACGCGTTGCGCGTAGATGTTGTCGCCGGCGAGAGCCATGAAGTGGTTGCGCAGGAATCCGATGATCTCCGACGACGAGACGTGGTTCATCTGCTTCTCGGCGATCAGATACTTGATCGCCTGCGGTAGCCGCATCCGCGCGTCGTGTCCGTAGTGATCGCCGCACACCTCGGCTGTCACGTGACCGTCCAGATGCTCCGTCGCGTGGATGTAGGCGGTGCAGGTGAAACCGAGCCGAAACGGACCGGTCCGGTCCACGGACGCACACGATTTCTCGTTGGAAACGTTGCCGCTCCGATTGCACGCCAGAAATATGCCTTTCCCGCGATTCCGACGTTTCGAGCCGGATTTGTGACGGAAATGAGCGCCGCCCTCCATTTCCAGCCAGTTTTTGAAGCGCTGAAATTTCAGAAAATTGGAAAATTTTGAGTTTTCTTCGAGAAAATTGGGTTTTCGATGAATTTTCCTACTGTTTTTTGAAAATTTAATAGTTTTCCGATGGTTTTAGAGCGAAAACTTTAATTTTAATAAGAAATTTATTGAATTTTCTGCGATTTTTTTGAAATTTGATGAATTTCCGAGGTTTTTCGGTGCGAAAAATCAAAATTCGTCGAAATTTGCTTTTTTTTGCCAAAAAATCACCGAAAATCGGGTTTTTACATGATTCTATGTCGATTTTAAAGGAAAATCGTTGAATTTTCCAAGTTTTACTAATCAGCTTTTCGGTAAAAAAAATCGATAACCCACATCGAACGCCTGTCGATCCGGGAAGTTCATCGTTCGAACTTCGGGATGCACGTCGTGTTCGACGCGAAGGTGTGCATGAAACTCGGATCGTGTGACGAATTCGCTGAGACACGCGCCGCAACAATAGAACCGTTTCTTGAGCTCCGGATGCGAGGTTATTGTGTCGGTGAGGCGGCGGCCGCACCCGTTGTTCTTGTGATAGTCGATTGTTCGGCTCGCGATCAACTTGTTGCAGCCGTACGGACACACGTAGCGCGGCTGAAGACTCTAAATGTGAGGTTTGCAGCGAAAGATCGATGGAAATTCACTGAAAACGCACCTTCATCTCGATGTACGTCTCGACGTGCAAATTGCCGGGGTGATGGTGGTGATCGGCCATCCGCATGTCGTCGGTCATCTTCTGATTCTGAAATTCGCGCAAAAATTTGAGAAATCGCCCAGAAATCAAGGGAATTCGACGGGAAAGCGGTCAGTTCAAAAGTCAAGCGTTAAATTGAGCGGGAAAAGTTCGGCCACGGCCGCGCGGCCGTCTCGTCTCGCACTCTCTCGCCCGTAGCAGTGGAGCGCGTTTGCATTATTTGCCGGGGGAATATTTTTTAATCGCCGTCAGAAAGCGAATAAAAACCGATTTTTTGGAATTTGATTTTAAAAACAGGCAGAAAAATGTTTGGTTAAATTTAAACCCGAAAAATCTCAAAAAGTTTCCGGAAAATCGAAAAATTAACCGATTTTTAGTCGGAGAGGCGAAAGAGTCGTGAAATTGTGCGTTTTCTTATACAAAAAGCCTGATTTTCAGTTCGCATTCAAGGGGAATTCTGAAATTGAACTTCGAAATCGAAATCCGCGAAAAATTGAAAACAGTGTGTGCAAATGAGAGACGCAGATCGAGCGATGCAATCGCGCTCCACCGCACTCTCCATCATTTTTAGCTCATTTTTCGTGGAAAACCCACGTGACACAACCAAAATCCAAAAAGCAAAGAGCGAATTGATTAAAAAAGAACACTTCTCGAAAAAAATTTATTTATCCGTCAAGGTTTTTGACAACTACTAGACAGGTTTCGACGCCGATTTTCAGCATGTTCGTCAATTTTCAGCCCAATCTCAGAGACAATGGGACCGATTCTGGACTTGCTTCAGGCTCGCCGAGCCGCCAACTCGGCGAGCCCGACGTCGCCGGTGCAGCTCGGCACGCCGAAATTCTACATTTTGTGCGGGATGGGCGGCTCGATCTGCTGCGGTTTCACGCATCTGATCATCACTCCGTTGGACATTGTGAAGTGTCGGATGCAGGTGGATCCGGCGAAGTATCGCGGTGTCGTGCAGGGATTCAGGACCGCCGTCGGCGAGGGCGGACTTAGAGGTTGGCGCGGGCCGCGACGCGACCGCAGCGCACGCTGTTAGCTTGAGACTTAGATCAATCGATAGGGAATTTAAAGGGCTATCGATTGGTAGAGTGATCTGACTAGTTAGGTACCGTAAAAACATTGAAACAGAAGGGTCCTCTTAGTGGGGTGAACTTCGAACCGTGATATCTCGGAAACTAGGAAAGTTATGAAAAAGTTGTCAACTACAAACTTGATCAGCGTAAAATTTCCCATGTTTTTGTAGTTGACAACTTTTTCCTAACTGTTTCGGTTTTCGCGATATACCCTGTCAATAGTTAAAATTAGGTTTTTAGGCTTAGCACGGGCCTGGGCGCCCACAACGATCGGTTATTCGGCGCAAGGCTTCGGAAAGTTCGGCTACTACGAGATATTCAAAAACGTGTACGGCAGTTGGCTCACCGAGCACAACGCCTACACCTATCGATCGTGGGTGTATCTGGCGGCGGCCGCCTCCGCCGAATTCTTCGCCGACTTCTTTCTGGCGCCGTTCGAGGCGCTCAAAGTCCGAATGCAGACGTCGTCGACGGCGCCGAGCACGATGCGAAAGTGCGCTCCGATGATATACAAAAAGGAGGGACTCTACGGCTTCTTCAAGGTCCGCTTCGCGTACAAAACACTACCGTTAATTCAAACTGAAATATCTCGGAAACTAGCAGAGCTAGGGAAAAGTTGTCAACTACAAACTTGATCAGCATGAAATTGCCCATGTTTTTGCAGTTGACAACTTTTTTCTAACTGTTTCAGTTTTCAAGATATAGCCTGTTAAAGTTAAACTTCAGAGGTGGCCCTTATAATAGATCAAAAACACTGTAATTGGCGCGCAAACTTCGGTTTTTTCAGGGTTTACCACCGCTTTGGAGCCGTCAAATACCGTACACAACTGTGAAATTTGTGTGCTTCGAGCGGATAATGGAGCTGATGTATCAGCACGTTGTGCCGAAACCGCGAGCCGAATGCTCCAAAGCCGAGCAACTTCTTGTCACTTTTTCGGCCGGATATCTTGCGGGTAAAAGATGCGCGCGTCTCGCGGCGAAAACTATTACAATAACTCTAAAAAAAGTTAATTATTTCAGAGGAATGCCCCCTCAAACTTGGTTTTTTGATTTTTTGATTACTTTTTTCGTTTAGAGTCATTGTTTTCATCTTTTTTGGCCGAAAAACAAGCAAAAACGAGAGAAAAATCGATAAAAACTGGGGATCGAAAGCGCGCGATCTGTGTACACCGTGACGCGAAATTGCAGAAAAAAGTGGGAAACCCAACAAATTACGCGCAAATTTTTTTGTTATTTCGCTTTTTTCACCGGTTTTCAGGGGAAATATAGGTGAAAACAGTGAAAAATGTAAAGTTTTTGCTATTAGTTTAAAGGTGCATTCTTTGATTCGCGTGAAAAACGGTTTTCGCGGCGAGACTCGCTAATTTTTTGTTTCTTTTAGGAATCCTTTGCGCCGTCGCCTCGCATCCGCCAGATGTCATAGTGTCGAAGCTGAATCAGGACCCGAACGCGACACTGAAAAGTATGGCCACTCGGCTGGGATGGCGAGGAATGTGGGCGGGACTCGGCGCGCGGATCATCATGATCGGCACGATAACGGCCATCCAGTGGTTCATCTACGACGCGTGGAAGGTGACGATGGGCATTCCGAGACCGCCCCCGGCACAAAAACCCGATTCTATGAAAATTCACTGAATGAATGAATGAATGGATGAACCTTTTTATTTACAAAAAAAAGAAGAAGAACAACGCAATAGTGAAGTGAGGAGCATTGTACGCAAACACCGAAAAGGGGCGGGGCTTGGTGTGGATTTACGGGAAGCTAATCGATAAGCAGCACACGTTCCTCTTTCATATATTCGAACTCGAGCTGAATGACGCCGGCGTCCATTGTGATGTTTGGAAACTGAAAAACGAAATAATGGGGTGGGGGGGGGGGTATTAGAGGGGGATGAACAGGAAAAAAGTTGTACTCACACGACCGGCGGTGATGTATTTGTCGGGGATTGTGAACTTTATTTTTCGATGAGTTGGCTGTAAAATTGGGGTTTACTGTAGACACGTTCTATTGAAGTGGCTCTAACTTTTTAGTGATGGGTCACAGTAGAATGTTGTGAACACAAAAGTGACAGTCCATTTTAAGATCTTTGGAATGGCGCAAAGAACGTGCAAAAATATCGATTTTGAAAAAAGTTATGAAAGTTTTATGTTGGCTGCACTAAAACTTGCATAACTCGCTTCAAATTCAAGATTTTCACGCGTTCGTTCAACCATCTGAAAGATCGCAAAATTTGCTACATTTTTTGTCACCAGACCATTTTTGTGAGACTCAACACAAACGAGTTATAGCCGTTTATTGCAGACTCACCAATCTCTCGTCGTTACAATCGTGGTAGACTTTGAAGACCGGATCGATCGGAGTGGTTTCCGTCGTCCATCCGGATAGGTAGAAGCTTCCGTTGGCCGTCGAGAAACCCTGATCGAGCAGATCGTCCGGATCGGGTCCCGAGTCCTCGTCCCACAGCTTGATGCGAACGTTCGACGCCGGTTCCGAGCCGCAGATGAGGGTTCCTGAAGAAGACGATTTCAGTGGAGCGCGTTTGCAATTGGACCTGATTGTTTAGGAAAGCAAATAGGAATGAGGTTAATGTGGGGCAGGCCTGGGCCCTAGCCGAGGTACAGTACAGTAGGCCAGTAGCTAGGCCCACAAACCAACTGGTCCACGTTTTGGGCCTAGAGCTAACTGTGGCCTACAAGCTGTCAGTGATTCACACCTGGCCCAATTTGTCACGGCCTAGGCCCACAAGCTAATACTAGCTGACAAGCTAACTACTAGATGCCTAGTCAATCCTAGTTAGGCATACAGTCGATGGTCAGGCTTAGGCCCACTAGTCAACTTATGAGGCTTACAGTTGATGGCCCATTTCAATCAAACTAAGTCATAGTGAATGGTCCGGCCTAGGCCCACAACCCCATTCAAACCTAACCAGCTAGACAGCTTCGCAGGCCCTGGCCCGGCCTAGGCCCACCTGCCTATCCTAACCAACTGGACAGCCTATTAGGCCTACGGTAGATAGCCGGGCCTAGGCCCATGCGCGCGCACCTTTCACAGCGACCGACTGATCGCGAAACGTGGCCACCCTCGAGACGAGAATCAGCGAAGTGATGAGGACGGTGGCGACGCCGAGCATGACACACACTGAAACGGTGACAAGTGAACAACCGCACATAAATATCGCGCTCGGCCTCGACGTCGTCGTCATTCGGGTGTTGAAATTGTGTCGAGGGAGGGCGGGAGGGGAGGCGCGTGCCCTCCCGCCCTCTCCCCCTCTACCATAGGACACATCCGATCCGGTTTCCAACAATGATCCCCCCTCCACTCGTTGCCCCCTGCCTTTAACAATCTATTCGACCGAACAACGGCGAACGAAAAAAAGTTTCCAAAGTTTTGAAAAATGAGGGAGGATGACTACTACTTTGTAATTGTCCATGTTGTTTGTGTGGTTCACATGATGAGTCACAACTTTATTATTCGATTTAGGCTCCGCCCCTTTTCATCATAATCATCATCATCATCAAACGATATCATCGTCGGTCATGTAGTTCTTGACCATGTAGGTGAACTCGTCGTAGTCGATCACACCGTTTCCGTCGACGTCCGCCTCGTTGAAGATCTCGTCGATGATCTGATTGTCGGTGATGTCGCCGAGCTCGCGGAGGATGTAGCGAAAGTCGCGCTTCGAGATACCGCCGCTTTCCGACTGAAATTCTAATTTTACCACTGGAAAATAGAGCATTTCAGGTGCTTTCAAATGACGCAAAGAACGTGGCAAAATCTCAATTTTGAGAAAAGTTGTGCGAGTTTAAGCGCGGCGCCCGGTGAAGAGGCTCTAACTTTTTTGTACTTTGACCTACAAAAATGGTGCCAACAGAAAAGTTGTTGCAAATTTTGTTATCTTTTGAATGGCGTAAAGAACGTGCAAAAATACTAAGTGTGAACAAAGTTATCAAAGTTTTTATCCCAACAGCACTAAAACTGGCATAACTCCCTTCAAAATCGGTGTTTTTACACGATCTTTGCGCCATTCGAGAGATCTTGAAATTCTTTAATTTTTGTATACCCGATCAAAAACGGTGAAGCACTCCTTGACGACCTCGTTCCAGTTGCTCTTCTTCATCGTCAATCTTCGCATCACAACACAAAACTCGTCAAAGTCGATTTGATGATTGCCACGTTGGTCGACCTGAAAAAGCCGAGAAATTGTTCAAGAATCGCTTGACGGGAGGCAGCGATTTGTGAATGCCGCCACTGGCGTCATTGCACCGCCAGTGGCCGATCTTATATACTATTCGAAGGCGCCACTGGCGGTAGGTAGGGGTGCTCATTTTGGCGTATGTCCAGTGTCACGCGGTTCAGCCAATGGCCGTTTTACCGCGCCATTACCGTTTCCACCGCGCCAATGGCCGTTTTAACCCCCGCCAATGGCCGTTTCCACCGCGCCATTGGCCGTAGCCACCGCGCCATTGGCCGTTTCCAAACCGCCAATGGCCGTTTCCAAACCGCCAATGGCCGTTCCCAAAACGCCAATGGCCGTTTTAATCCCGCCAATGACCGTTTTCACCGCGCTGATTGCCGTTTCCATGCCGCCATTGGCCGTTTTAACCCCGTCAATGGCCGCTTTACCGCGCAATTGGCCATTTCCACCGCGCCAATGGCCGCTAACCCCGCCACCCTTGGCACATAATTTCCCTGAAAGCGGATTTTCGGATAATAAGCCGTATGCGCGCCGGCGCGCACACACACACACACACAGCCCCCAAAACGTCATTCCGTCTCGTCTCACCTCGTCAATAATCTTGTCCAACTCGTCGCGCGTCTGCTCGAGACCCAAATTCTTGATGGCCGCGTCGAGCTCGTCGATGGCTATCGAACCGCTGCGATCTGAAGCGAATGCTTAATGCTCTCGAGCCCGTGTGGGGGGAGGGAGAGTGAAAGAGGAATGGAAATCGGACACTATAAGGGGGGAGGGGGCTGAGAGGAGGAGTGTCCGTTTCAGGAAGTTTAACGAACCGGCGTCGAACATGTTGAAGACTTGACGATACTCTTGCAGCTCCTCCTCCGAGTAGCCTTCGAGCAAGTGTTGCGAGAGCAACGGATCGGCGATGCCGTGCGGCGAGTTGCCATCACCGCGGTCCGAGTGCAGTTTTAGCTGCAACAGAACAAAAAATGAAACACTTTTCCTTGACTATACGGCCAGACTACCCGTCAACCATCGATCTAGGTCATGACCTAGATTCGCTTTCATTCAAACTCAAACTTTCGCGCCAAGTGCAATAGAGCGTAGAACCTTACCAACTTGGTGGAGTCTCGTATCGAGAGCATAAACACGTGCATATTCTTCGACTTCAGTTTGGCGGGCGACAGTTTGAGACCGCGGGAGGGGCTCGCGGAGCACACAAATAAACGGCGGGGCAGCCGAGAAATGAAGGAGAAGGAGACGGGGGGAGAAGCGGGGGGAAAAAAAATGCAAATGTCTTTCGCTTCTCGGCGTCTCCGTCGCCTCGTTTCGTGTGCCAAAACCTTCTCTCTCCCGTTTTCAGCCCCATTTTTCAGCATTTCTCTCCTCTCGTCGAAAAGTGGGCGGAGTCACACTTTTCGACGAAGAGCACACATTTGAAATGCGCTCGAGTTCGGCACGTAGAAGGAAGTGGTTCTTTCCCCCCTTATAAACTCCAGCCAGAAGCTATCAAGGCAGTTGGCCTAGAAAACCAAATGGTAGAAAGTTAGGCCAGTTTGGGAAGTGCGCTCTATTGACAATATTCTGGGCATATCGCTGGGCCTGAAAATCAAAATAAGCCAAAGTAAATAGGGAAAGCGTGAAGAGCGCCGATGGCCTAGAAAACCAATCAAGCAAAAGTTGGGCCATCGCGGAACTGCGCTTCATTGGCAATGTCCCTAAACTTCTCTTTTGGCCTAGAAAACCAACAAGGCTAACACTAGGCCAACTTGAAAGTGCGCTCCGTGGCCTAGAATACCAAATCCACCAATTTGATGCCAGTTTGGAAGTGCGCTCTATTGCAAATGTCAAAGCAATCACCCGCAGGCACCAATTAGCCCCAACGGCCAAAATCCGCCAAACTGCGATATGGCCTAGAAAACCAAGACCCGAAAACCTAGGCCAGCGATTTTCCTACATTTCGTCACACGTAACAAGATTACCTCTTTGTTTGCGCACACAAAATCCAAGTTCATTATTTCAGCGGAACGAGAAGAAGGGAAAGAAAAAACACACAGAAAAGGGGGGGGGGGGGGGGAGAAGAAGAATGGGTCAGTTGGAGGAGGCGGGGGACGAATATGACTCCTTGTGTGTCACACACAACGACGATGAATTACAAATTGGAAGCTGGGGCTCGCCTCGCGGAGCACACAATATGTGTCAGAGAGCTCTGAGCAGTGACACATGCACACATGCACACACACACCTTTCGAAAAGAGCCCTGGCCGCGCGGTGACGTGAAACATCCGTTGGCCACCATTGTCTCCTGTTTTGCACACGAGAGTAATGAGAATTGGTTGGGGGGCACGAAGTGAGCCGGGTGAAACCGAATCAATTCTTCTCTTCTCTCTCTCTCTCTCTCTCTCTCTCTCTCTCTCTCTCTCTCTCTCCCTTTCTCTTTCTTCCCCCGAAAAGGAGAGAGAGAGAGAAGAAGGTTAGTCACTTCCGTCCTTGTGCTCCCCACGAGAGACACAAAGGTGTGCATGTGCTTGTGTGAGCTCGCCGAGCCGAGAGAGAGAACGTGAGTCGAAGACGTCTTCCGTTTAGGTTTAGACATGGCCTAGGTTTCCGAGGGCGCATAATTTCGGCCATGAGCATAACTTTCTCCTAGCCGATTGCGCTTTACGTAGGAGGCGCCATGATGCATTCCGAAGCGGATGGTCTAGGAATTCAAGGGTGAGAAGTTAGGCCATGCGGCCTAGTTGTCCAAAACGCTAAAGTTGTCTTTCGAGAAACGAAAACCCTTCGGATGGCCTAGAAGTTCCAGGTATGATAGTTAGGCCATAAGGGCTTTCGAAGCGAAGGTCCCCTGAAGAAGGAAAGTACGATATAGAAGAGTTAGACCCATGGCCTAGGTTTCCCCATGATAGTTCGGCCAACAGATGGATGGCCTAGAAGTTCTTCCAAACAAAGTTCGGCCATTCTTGCAAATCTCACCTCTTCGATCATAAAATGCGACAATCTTCGTCGAACATTGGGCATCCGAATATTGAGCCGCGACTCGAGTGGCATGGCTCTTTTTCGCCGTTTCGGGTGTCGATTAGTGGGACACTAGTGTATAGATTGCTCTTTTGCTCGTTTTGAAGACAAAATGAGAGAGAGAGAGAGAGAGAGAGAGAGAGAGAGAGAAAATGCGAGTCAAAGAGAATGTCGTACGAGTTATGACATTGGAAGAGAGCAGAAACAGCTGTGCTCTGCTCCTGGCAGGGATTATAAGATGTCAGTTCTCAGTTCGAATGACTGGACACACATACAAAACGAAGGAGAAGAAGAAGAAGAAGAAGACGTGACGTCTTCTGGACACTCTTCTGGAGTCGTCGGGGTCTTCTGGAGCCGACGGCGAGCCGTAATTCGATTATCACCCCCCGACGGCGGCGTTTCACGAATTCTCTTTCAGGGAGGGGGATAGAAAAGGGAGAGCGTTTCTACCAGAAAAGACACAAAAAAGGAGAGCATGCGAGCCCTTCTTTTTTCACCGGAATCGTGTAAAAGACAATGGGCCGAGGCGAGAGAGTGTGGAAGGTGAGGAGACGCAGAGACATAGACACACACTGCTCCTCTCTTCAGCCCATAATAATAACGGAAAGGAAACAGCGAGAGGGGAGGACCAACAAAAAGAGGGAAGTAATTTGAGCAAAGACCAGGGAGGGACTAGGTTTCCGGTGGAGAGTTAGGCCATCATAAGATTGTTATGGAACCAGGGACTAGGATCACAAAGTGTGAAAAGTTCGGCCATGCCGTTGAACAGACAGTGAAACGATCAGGGACTGGGTTGATTGAAAGTGTGGAAAGTTAGGCCATCAAAACTGCGTAGGGACTACATACATAAGTTTTCTAATTGAAAGTTAGGCCAGGAAAACCGGGGGGAATAGGATCAAAAAGTATTTTTGAAAGTTCCGTCAGAAGACAGGGACTATGGTGGAAAGTTAGGCCATATAGCAAGGGGGACTAGAAATATCTTCTCGAGGTTGGAAAGTTAGGCCATCATAAAGGCATAAGACAATAGGGGACTAGGAACACAGAGGGTGAAAAGTTCGGCCAGGCCGTGATACATTGGAAAGACCGGGGACTAGGTTTTTCAGAGGATGGAAAGTTAGGCCACTATTTGAGGGAGGACTAGAATGGAATAGACAATACATAGGGACTAGGTTTTTCACGATGGAGAAAGTTAGGCCATCACAGCGGGGACCTAAGTACGTTGGAACCTGATTTGGCAGGTAGAAAGTTAGGCCATCAAAACTTCCTCAGACAATGGGGGACTAGGATCACAAAGAGTAAAAAGTTCGGCCAGGCCATATGAGGGCCGAACTTTTCCGCCCCACTTCCTGTCAAATCAAAGTTCGGCCATTCGCCATTTTCAACGTTTTTTCCCAATTTTCCGCGAGCTCTTTGGAGCCGCGCGTGGCTCTCAAAACCGACACACACTCACCGCCTCGAAAAGAAAAAAAAAGGAAGGCGATTAAAAGCGGACGGAGCTCGCGCCGGAGCCAAAAAAAAAAGAAGTGAGAGAGAGAGAGAGAGAGAGAGAGAGAGAGAGAGAGAGAGAGAGAGAGAGAGAGAGAGAGAGAGAGAGAGAGAGAGAGAGAGAGAGAAAGAGAGAGAAAGAGAGAGAAAGAGAGAGAAAGAGAAAGAGAGAGAAGAGGAAGGATCTGCGAGTGAAAAGAAGAGCTGGATGAATGAGTTATTTTGGAAGAGCACGATCATTTTTGGGTGAAAGATGATGATGATGATGGAATGGCGTGTTCGTGGAAGAGGTGGAGCTAGGCCACACGCGTGGCCTAGAAATCATGCCAAGTTGGCGACGATCGTTTTTAGTTTGGGAAGTTAGGCCATTAAGCTGGCGTTACGTAGATAGAGGTCAGGGTCAGGGCGTGGCCTAGAAATCCAGCTTTGGTGGAAAGTGACCACGTCAATGTTAGATTGCACAGTGGAAGAGGAAAAGCTAGGCCGAAACGATAGAAAGTAAGAGATACTGAGAAAGTTCGGACATCGAGCTCGACCTGCATGTGCTGGACGAATAGTGGAAGAGTGGAAACTTAGGCCACGGCGAACAAGTTTGAGAAACATCAAGGTTAGTGCGTAACCTAGAAATTCAAGATTGAAAAAGTTAGGCCACCTCGAGTTCCATCAATAGTCAATGAGAGCAAACTATTAAAGTCAGCTTTTGTGCCATAATAAACGCGTCGCCTAGAAATAGTTGGCAAAGCGGAAGAGAAAAACCGCGACCCTCGGAGTCTAGGCCATGGTTTTTAATTTCCAACAGTAACGGCTAAAAACAAGTTTTTCTAGGCTAAACCAGATTCGATGGGCCGAGTGAACTCAAATAGGCCAAACAAGTCCATCTTAGGCCGAACAAAGGGAAATAGGCCAAACAAGGAAAATTTAAGGCCGAACTAGGTCAAATAGGCTCAACAAGTCCATATTAGGCCAAACTGGGTCAATGTAGGCCAAAAATGTCCATCTTAGGCCAAACAAGGCCAATATCAGGCCGAGCTAGGTCAAATAGGCCCAAAAAGTCCATTTTAGGCCAAACAAGTCCATATTAGGCCGAACTAGGTCAATGTAAGCCAAACAAGGCCAATTTTCAGCCGAACTAGGTCAAATGGACCAGTTTTTGGCCGAACTATGTCAATGTAGGCCAAACAAGGCCATTTTAGGCCAAACAAAGGGAAGTAGGTAAAACAAGGCCAATTTCAGGCCTAGCTAGGTCAATGTAGGCCCAAAAAGTCCATTATAGGCCGAACTAGGCCAATGTAGGCCGAACAAGGCCAATCTTCGGCCGAACTAGGTCAAATAGACCCAACAAGTCCATCTTAGGCCGAATTAGGTCAATGTAGGCCAAACATGGCCATTTTGGTTTTGCCATTTTCATTAAAACTAACCTAGTTAATGAGGTTCTATATAGGTCAACTCACCTTTGGCATATTCGCGCTGCTGAATGTTTGCGTGTGGAGTGGTGTGGTGTGGCAACGACGACGACGACGGCGAACAAAACGAATAAAAAGGAGCACTCAACGTGAGCCGGCGGAGGAGTGACGGGCTCTCGGCGAGCTCTCAGCGAGCTCTTTTCTTCTTGCTCCCTTCTCCTTCACTCGTCTCACCACCACCAAATCACACTTTTGTCTTCTTCTTCTTCTTCTGCCTTCTCATTCTTCTTCTGGTGGCGTTTGTGTGAGTGAAAGAGTGTTCACTCCATTTCGAGACAATTTTCTCTCTCTCTTTCTCTCTCTCTCTCTCTTTCTTCGTAAGGCTCTCGTGCACAACAACAACAACAAATGGGAGAAAGAGAGAGAGAGAGAGAGAGAGAGAGAGAGAGAGAGAGAGAGAGAGAGAGAGAGAGAGAGAGAGAGAGAGAGAGAGAGAGAGAGAGAGAGAGAGAGAGAGAGAGAGAGACAATAGAGCAGAGCAGAGCAGAGAGAGCAAGAGAGCACATAATCCATGTGGCCACATTTCGAATTATTGCGGTCCCGCACGTCTGCTTCTTTTTTTTTGCTTCTCGTTTTTTTTTTGGTGTGAGAAGATCAAAAAACTGGGGTCGAAAGTTGGAAGTGCGCTCCATTGAGAAGTGAAGTAGAAATAGGTCAAATGTTCAATAGAGCGCGTTTAAAGGTATCGTGAAAACCATGGTTTAGCCAACGCATTCTAGAATGAAATGCGGCGATTATTGAAACCGCGCTCCATTGAGAATCGAGAAAGTAGGTCAAGTATTAATTAGAGCGCGTTTCAAGCTTCAGCGGAAAAAAACAGTGGTTTAGGATTAGCGTTCTATGATATTCTCCTAAAATTGAGGGATCTTGCGATGATACAAGTGCGCTCCATCGTACTAGGTCACTAGGTCAACAACACGTGGATTTGTAGAAGAACGACAGTCATCGAAAGCGCGCTCCGTTGATAATGGAGAAAGTAGGTCAAATTGTTCATTAGAGCGCGTTTCCAGCCATCATGATGAAAATGGATTAGAAAGCGCGCTCTATGGTACTCAACGAACCATTGACTAACTCACAAGTGTAAGTCCATAACACAACTGCGCTCTACGGTACCAGCCCGACAACTCATCGGCCATCGAAAGCGCGCCCTATTGATAATGGAGAAAGTAGGTCAAATCGTTTGTTAGAGCGCGTTCCCAGTAAGCCAGAAACTAATGGCTTCGCATTGACTAACATCGTCAGTCCACAATATGTACAACTGCGCTCTACGGACAACTCATCGGTCATCGAAAGCGCGCTCCACCGCACTCGCACTCAATCACTCACCCGAATCGCGTCGATAACATTCTTGCCGGACTTGTCGCCTTTGTAGCGCGTCATGAAGCTGCTCCTCGAGAACGGACGGCTCACCGTCTGCCCCACACTCAACGATAATGAGCCGCCACGTTGGGGCGGCGGAGCACTCCCCGGAGCCGTTGTCATGCCGCCGGCTCCTCTCACACTACCGCCGCCTGTTAACAGCACCGACGATGAGCCGGTGGACGGCGACGAGCTGTTATTGTTGTTGTGCTGCTGCTGATGGTTTTGGCTGAGTTTGCGGCTCTTGCTGCTCATTATGCTCGGATTCAGCGAGAGAGAGAGAGTCTGGAAAATTGCGAGGAGGGATTATATGTGTGTGTACATATCCTGGATGTAAGGTGGGATTACGGAGGTTTCATTTCCCATGGTGCACCACATGAAAGTGTAGTGGTGGGAGATGAAGAATGGGAGAAGAGAGAAGGGATACGCGTGTCGAATGGAGGAAAGAAAAAAGTTTTTTATGCCTAAGAGTCGTGACACAGCATGTTGTATGTAGCAAAATTTTTTGTGACCAATGTACTAGAAAGCATTTGGTGTTTCGTCTGGTGGCCTAGGTTTCGCACAACTTGGAATCTTCTTCCACGATGGGCGGCAATCGGTAGGGTCACGTGACATATGTGAGCGTGTTGTGGTGGCCTAACTTTCGCCCACTTTGGATTCTTCGGTCGTGACCGATTTTCTCAAACGGTCGAACCTTGAAAAGTTTCGTGGTGGCCTAGGTTTCGCCTCAACGTGAGATTCTCGGCCGCGCGGTGGGTTAGTGGAAGGAATGAGTATGTGTATGAATGTCGAAGAAGTGCACAGCTCATGACAAGTGTACTCAAATGGAGCTGATCCGGAAGTCCGGAGAAATTTCAGGCTGTGCGTGCTTCCGGTGGCCTAGGTTACGCTTAACTCGAATCTTCGGTCACCACGGGGTCTCGTGGCCTAGGTTTACCTCGGCCGCGTAGTTACCTAGACTCGAAAAGTTAGGCCATATACCTCCCATGGCCTAGAGAATCCTCCCAAGGTTTCGCAAAAACTGAGAAGACCCGAAAAGTTAGGCCATCGGGATCTGGCTGCTATGGCCTAGAGAAACCTCGTCCGCGATGCGCTGACAGAGAATGGAAGCGTAAAAATGAAAAAGAAGCGGAAGAGTGTCCTGACGAGATCAACTGAATGAAATGAAAGTGAATGGAATGGGCCCCACCCGTAGACCCCCATCCATAAATGGAGCATGAATAGTTGATGGAATGGGCAGCTCCCCATCCTGCTTTGTATGTATGTAGTAGGGACAATATAGAAAAAAAAACACTTTAAAAGATCTTTTGTTTCCAGCTGAAAGGGAAGAAATTGAAAATAAAAACTGGCGAGAAGAGACGGAAACAACAACGACGAGTGAGACTCCAAATTGGTTGACATGTCTCCTTTCTTTTTTGTCCGTGAGCCAAAAAGATCTATTCGCTTTTTGGTTCTTGTCTTCTCTTCTCGTCTCCGCCACGTTCCCACGACTTCACAGCTCACTGCGGAGCCACTGAGCACTTGGCTCAGCTTGACGACGTTTGAAGTGGTGAGAGAGAGAGAGAGAGAGACGTCTCGTCCACTTCACTTTGAATTCGAAAAGCAATCAGAGGAAAGGAAGAGAAAGGGAAAAAGAAAGGGAAAAAAATGAGGAAAAGATGATAGGATTAGTGCGCGAGCACGTGGAACACTTCACTTCCGATCCGATGTGACGCCGATTAGATTACAGCTGATCTTAATCTCGATGGACATTTAAGCGGCTCTAACTTTTTTGCGATAACTCCTATCAAAATAGTCTTTCTATAGAAAATGTAGGTAATTTTAAGATCTTTTGAATGGCGCAAAGAACGTCTAAAAATATTCAGTTTGAACGGAGTTGTGCATGTTTTTGTCTCCACTGCACTAAAACTAGAGTATCTCGCTTCAAAATTGATATTTTTCCGCGTTCTTTGCGCCATTCGAAAGATCTTAGAATTGCCTATCATATTCATGTTAACATTATTCTACTGTAACCCATCACAAAAAAGTTGGAGCCACTTCACGAGAACATCTCCACAGTAACCCTCAATTCTTCAGCCAACTCATCGAAAAGTAAAGTGCTACATCCCCGACAAATACAACGTTTTGCAGTTCATTTCACTCCCCTTTTAATACCCCCCCTTATTGTTTCGTTTTTCAGTCCCCAAACATCACAATGGTCGAGTATGTATGTACATGAAAGAGGAGCGTGTGCTGCTTATCGATTAGCTTCTTCAGTAGGAGAACTGTGCACTGTAAATTCACACCAAGTCCCGCCCCTTTTCGGTGTTTGCGTACAATGCTCCTCACTTGGCTCTTGTGGTAGGTTTTGGATGACAATTCAAGCGAACTCAAAACCCATTGGACAACAGCCTGTTGTTTCGATTTTCAATTCAATCTGTGAGTGTCTGGGTATTTGTGTGTGACCATTTTCCCATTTTTCCAAATCGCCAATCAAATAACACAAGCGAAGGAACCATTCTGCAACAGTAGGCCAATTACGCAACAATTCTCTCTCTCTCTAGAATAGATACACTCAGCTATCGCCAATCTCCCGCCCAGATCGCATAACGAACGGCTTCTGGTCCCACCCAACTGGTAGAAGCGGCGCGTATCGCTATCAGCGACGAAAAGCGACGAAAACAAGCAAAGTTTCGGCGTTGTTCGCGACCGGATCTGGTTTTGTGACGGCGTCGCGCGATGGTATAAAAGGCGCGGACCACGCGTACGACACATGGCACACACACTTCTTCCACTTCTTCCACTTCTTCTAGATCTTTTCATTCGATTCGGTATTGCAGGATGAGAAAGTCGATCATCATCCTGTTGCTCGGACTCACGGTGGCGACCGCGTTCCTGTTCCCGTCGGCCGGTGGCGGCGGTGGAGGATGTGAGTTGATCGGGATCAGCGGAGAGGGATTCCTGAATCTGATGATGTTGCAGGTGGAGGTGGATGTGGAGGAGGATGCGGAGGCGGCGGAGGATGCGGTGGATGCGGTGGAGGAGGCGGATGCGGAGGCGGAGGCGGATGCGGCGGAGGCGGTGGATGCGGTGGAGGTGGAGGATGCGGTGGAGGCGGCGGAGACTGTGGAGGTGGATGCGGAGGCGGAGGCGGTGGATGCGGAGGAGGTGGAGGCGGATGCGGAGGCGGAGGCGGAGGATGCGGAGGTGGATGCGGAGGAGGATGCGGAGGAGGAGGTGGAGGATGCGGAGGAGGATGCGGAGGAGGAGGCGGAGGATGCGGAGGAGGATGCGGAGGAGGAGGCGGAGGATGCGGAGGAGGATGCGCCCCACCACCACCACCACCACCAGCTTGCGGAGGAGGAGGCGGATGCGGCGGCGGAGGCGGAGGATGCGGCGGAGGAGGCGGATGCGGAGGAGGTGGCGGAGGATGCGGAGGAGGAGGCGGTGGATGCGGAGGCGGAGGAGGATGCGGCGGCGGATGCGGACGCAAGAAGCGCGAGGCTGTCAACCTCATCGGACACGACGATCTGAACAAGTGCAACAACGAGGAGCTCCGCATCATTCTCAACGAGAACACCAAGGAGACGGTGGCCGACTCGTTGAAGGCGATCAAGGAGAAGGTGGCCGGACAGGACTACATTGTGTTGTGCGCCGAGAAGCCGGCGCCGTTCACCGCCGAGACCGACGACTTCTGTCAGATTCAGAAGGCCGACGTGCACTGCACCATTCTTCGTGTCAACCACAAGGAGGTTGTCGAGGAGAAGAAGGAGGAGGAGAAGGAAGAGAAGAAGGAGGAGGAGAAGAAGGAAGAAAAGGAGGAAGAAAAGAAGGAGGAAGAGAAGAAGGAGGAAGTCGAAAAGTCCGACGAGAAGGAGCTCGAGCCAAAGAAAGACGAGGAGGAGACGAAGAAGAACTGAGAGCAGTCGCCATTTTGCGAACAGTAGTCCACTCTATTCCTTCCTCCCTATCCCCCATTCTTCTTTTTATTATTTCTTGTCACACCATCAACCCTCACCACTTGCTCAAATTGCAATAAAACTATTGAAACAGAATTGTTGAGAGTCGAGTGTTGTTGTGCAAACGCGCTCCACTGAACCGATCGAGGAGTGTTGGTACGGTACGCAATGACAATGTGACGACAAAATGCACACTTTTGATGGTGAGGTGCCAACTCGAAATTCGATTCGCTTCTTCGTTTTTGTTGTCACGCACGTCACGTGATCTTTATCTTCCAGCGCGCACCGCACCCACGATGTTTTTGTTCCCACGGTTCACCTTGCAGTTTCTCACTTCCTCTTTTTTCCCCGCCATCATTTCTGCATTGCTCAACCTCATTCTCTTGGTATTCCGGTCAGTAGCGCGAATTTGCATCGCAATCGATTTGGGATCACTCCAGAGGGACATCAAATGGGGAGGTAGGCCAAAGTCCGTGACTACCTTGTTCTCAAAGTTTCTGGAAAAGTTCTCGGATATCTATCATTGGAAGATTCTGAAGACGTCAAGTTTTGAATTCGTGGAACCATGTGAACTTACTGCAGATTCTGTAGAACCAGGCCTTCGGCTTTGACGTCGCTTAGTCTTAGGCCTATAACTATAGGCTTACCGCTCAAACGGCCCGGAATTGCTTTCTGGTTTTTTTCTGACCCAATTTGATAGAAAATTGTCTGAACTTCTTAAAATTACGCATGGTGACCAGCTCGATAAATTTTATCCTTAGACCTTAGACCCTGTTTTTGTCTGGAGCCTCTCTGTAGACTTGGGCTCGTTTTGGCGTATGTCTAGCGCTTGGCTGGCCGATGTCTGGCGTCCAAAAATCGCTTGGAATCGCCGCCACTGGCGTCATCGCACCGCCAGTGACCGATTTCGAAGACGCCACTGGCGGTAGGAGCGTCCATGGCGTATGTCAAGCGGATGGCTGGCCGATGTCACGCGACTATCCGTAACTTGTCAGACTCATCGGCCAGTGGCTGTCTTCACCCCCGCCAGTTATACAAAAAAAAGGAAACAATTTTTCCTCCTCCTTCTCCCCCAACTTCATCCAATTTGACTCCTCTTCCGGTTTCATCTGTACCTCCAATGTCTACACGTTCCCGAGATGAAGAACACAGAAAACATCCATTCTCGCCGCGCTCAAAACCGTGGGCGGACATTTCGTAAAAATGAACAGAGAGAGAGAGAGAGAAACAGATGGCCCCAATTGGCTTCACATTTAAAAGAGGGGGGGCACGAACAGAAAGAGAGCGTCAAAGAGAAATGAGTGGGCCGTATAGAGGCGGAATGATGGATCGTCGTGTGAGAATGGGTGTTCGGCTCTTTTCTCAATGATCCCTTCCAATTCTCGCCGTTTCGCAGCTAAACTGCTCTTTTTGGTCGCTCTCTCTCTCTCTGTCTCTCGCTAGATGAGGTCGTGGTGAGTCAATTGAGTTTCCGTTCAAATGTAGTCGTCGTCCGTGTCTCTGTCGCCGGCTCACATTGACTTTCGAGGAGAATACGAAGAGCCACGTCATCGGTGGGATGGTGGTTGGGTAACGAGGTTAGTGCTGTGTCTGGGACTGGGTTAGGCTAGACAACAAGAGAATTGAGATACTTGTCTAGAATCGTTTTGACCTACTTTCCCAACTTTGGATTTGACCTAGTTTTTTGATCAGCTTTGACCTACATATAGTCGTGAAGCCACGTAGTGCGTAATCGATATCCCTTGAGTTGTGACCGACTTTACCTAACTTGAGTTTGACCTACTTTACCAAATTTCTGATCTGATCATTCACCACGAGTTTTTTGCCTTGTACATACTTATCACACTTGGCAGTTGACCGAAATTTTTTGACCTACTTCTCACTTACTAAAGGTTTCAGTTTTGACCTACTGACCTACTTTATGTTCCGACCTAACTATCTACACCTAAGCACCTAAATTCCATTCCATTACCAGTCAGACATGGCAAAGACCGTCCGAGTCACGAGTTGTGCCAAAGCCACCAAAGCTACCGTAACCCTTGACCCCTCCTCTTTACCGCCAACCCCAATGTTCACGAGTTTGCCACCTCCTTCAAAACTAATAAAAGCCTTTAAAAGTTTTTGAGTGTGAAGTGGTCAGTAGTGAACCTTTCTCCCCCCTCCCTTCCCAATCTGTCTTTGTTGACCCATCCTTCGTCGTTTCTTCCAACTACTACTACTACTGCTACTTTTTCTATTTCTACTTCTTTTTCCTTCTCATTTCCTTCTCACTTCTTCATCGTTCTTCTCAATAAATGTACAACTTGTCCACTAATCCCCCTTTCCGATTGTGTACACACGTAGGCCAACTCACTAAACGCCGATATCAATATCAGTCGGAATAAGGAATAAGAGACCAAATTCGGCGGCAGTAGCCAAGTCTTCCGTGTGTAAATCTCTCTCTCTCCCTCAATAATTCATAATCACGAATGAATGTCGATGTAGTCGTCGGTCTCTCTCTCTCTCTCTCTCTCTCTCTTTCTCGACGACGACGACGTCTTCACAGAGAACAAGAACCAGAAGTCGTCGTGCTCCTCCTGATTTCTGTCTCCGTCGATTCTCCGTTCCAAAAATCATAAAAATGAGAATCGAGAGGAAAGAACAATCGAGTGGTGGTGGTGGTGGGCGCAGATCGAATTTCCCTTACCGGCAAACTCAATTTGGCGCGTTCTCCTAAAATATTCGCCCAAGATCTTTGTTCGTCGTCGTCGTCTTTTTTTGTGTTCACTCAACAAAAAAAAACGTCTGTGGAACGGTCTCGCCGTGTTCTATGTATTTTTAAGATTGTTTTCATCAACATCTTCGTTTTTTTCTGAGAAACGTGTCCGTGCAAGGAAATGAGAGGAAAGGACGTTGGAAGTTTGCTTTCAATATGTATCACGTCATGAATGACCGGCTTGGAAAGTTAGGCCAAGTTCATTCACTGGTTTAGATGTGGCCTAGGATTTGGCTATGGGGGAAAACTAGGCCACCACAACTCTTTTTGACTTGACCTAGTTTCTTTTAATGATGGAAACTAGGTCATCTCATTTTGCTTAGATATGGCCTAAGCCAGGGCCATAAGTTGAAAACTAGGCCATGGAGCATTTCCTAGATATGGCCTAGGATTCCTGCGTCGGGGAGAACAAGGCCATATGATAAAACTGAAAACGCATGGCCTAGAATTAGCTCATAAGGGAAACTAGGCCACGGGGGAAAGTTCTCAAGTTCTAGGTCAGTCTAGGTGAAAGTGGCCTAACTTTCCCCTTCACAATCGACTCTAACTCTTCCACGAGCCCACACGTGCTCCGCGAGCCCTGAAGTCACTTCCTCTTCCTCCTCCCCATCCGCCCGTTCCAAAACAAGCATCATCCGGAGCTGTGCGAGGTATGTATGTACATAGTAGTAGTATTCTCTCCCGAAAATTGTCCCCCCCCCACGTCCTTCAGTTGATTTATGAGCACATCCTGAGCTCTGAGCGAGTGCTCCACAACGATCTTAATCGCATCCCATTATTGTAACATTTGAATAGAGTCGCGCCGCGTTTTGTGTGAGCCCGATTTAGAAACTTTGCTCGATTTCAATGAATGGGGGATTCAAATTTTTCGAGTGAGAGAGAGAGAGAGAGAGAGAGAGAGAAAGAGAGAGAGAATTGGTTCCGAGAAGTGCGGATGTTTGTTTACTTTCTCATCTTGCATATCCACACTTCTTCCCACTCGAGTCTTTCAGTTTTGCAGGTACTTTCTCACCCTTTCCCCCTTTATTTTTCCCTGGGTCACTTGATACCTGTTTTCATTTTCAAATTTCCCATGCAAACGCGTGTGTATGGATACAAATTGACATGAACTTTACATTCTGATCGGATGATTTGATTTGGAAAGGATACGAAATTTGAGACTTGATCTACGATTCAAAGAATGTGTGGGGGGATCATTTTGGAGTCGATTTTGGAGCCAATTCGCGATGGAGCACGTTTTGACGTTTTGAACTACGGTAGAACATTCTCGCGTGGATTTGTTCTGGCAAAAGGTTGACCTACTTATTGGAGAATATGTAGATCAAATCGCGGTTTCTCCGTGGAGCGCACTTCCAACTACGCTACAAGTTACGCTACACAGTCCGGTAGAGCGCAATTGCAACTTGACGAAACAATTTGTAGATCAATCTAAGTAGGTCAAATTGAAACGACCGTAGAACTTTGACAAAGTTGACAAGTTCAATTGAACATTTGACCTAATACATACTGGAATCTAGGTCAAACTGGCAAATTTTTGCAACTTGCCACCAATAGAGCGCACTTCCTATCGTACAGAATCCAAATCCCTATCGAATGCAAACGCGGTCCACCGCACCACCTTCCTAGTTTTGACCTACATACCTACAGTAACCCGACGCCATTTCAAGTGAATTCGCAAATAGCAGGCTGTCCTCACTTTTCACATTTTCCAATGAAAATTGCACGTTACCCTCCTTCACAAATCACTCATTTCTTCCCCAGTTTCCCTTCGAGACCCCAAAAAAAACCGCTTCGCTGATCTCATGTCATCGAGTTCGAAAACGAAAAAAGTAGTCGAGTCACGCGATGTATGTATCGGTGATTTCCCCGAACCACGTCATCATTTTCTCTCATCTCTTATCACACTTCTTCCTCTTTTCTCTTTTTCCGCTCTCTTCTTAATCAGTTTCTCATCATCTTCTTCCGTTTTGTTTCCCGGCGTTTTTTGTGTGTGACATGTCATTTTAATCTACAAGTATATCGTTTTTTTTTCTGGTTTTAACACCCACCGGGTAATCTTCTTATCATTTGGCACGTTTTTTCTCGTTTCGAGCACAATGAGGGTGCAAAGGATCGTAGGCTTGTTCGGTAGAGCGCGTTTGCTGCAAAGTCGGAAACGTCTGAGGTGGTTCAGTGGGGCGTATTTGCTGCAGAACCTGCGTTCTCTTGATGTTCGGTAGAGCGCGTTTGCTGCAAAGTCGGAAACGTCTCGAGTTGTCCAATAGAGCGCGTTTGCTTCAAACTTTGAACAGTCTTTCATCCGCAATGTTTTGTTAGCTGGAGCGCGTTTGCTGTCAACTTCAAAACCATTTCAAGTAGTCCAGTAGAGCGCATTTGCTCTAACGCCGTCAAAGTCATCTGTCTCACAATGTTCGATAGAGCGCGTTTGCTGTCAACTTGAAAACCATGTCAAGTAGTCCAATAGAGCGCAATTGCTTCGAACCAAGAATCATTCAAAGTGGTTCCGATAGAGCGCATTTGCTCAACCAACTTTTTTTTCGGGAAACGCGCTCCATTGAGAGACCCGTTTTCCTCCCCCAAAACAATGACATTTCCACATCAATTTTCGCACCTGCCAAACGCAAAACAAAGGGGGAAAAAGAGCGCCGCGCACTTTCAATTCTCTTTTCTTGTTTTGTGCTCACGCACACCAGTCAAATTCAGGTGTTTCTCGTAGTTGCTCCGCGAGCCGCCCCTTTCCCCTCCACTCTCATCAGAATTGCTAATCGGCAATTCTATTACGACCCCGACGCGCCAACGAGCCGATTCAAGGAGAATTTGTTAGGAGCAAGCAATAAAGTCTAAATTTGGAAACGGGAGGGTGCGCAACGGTTTCTGGGAACTTTTCGAGTATTTAGTGTTTAGTGGTGACAGTGAAGGGAAAGAGGGCTGGTGGTCGAATATGAATTCGAAGGGAGAGGGTGGAGGCACTTCTTGAGAGTCTGTTGTTCGCGAATCGTCATGGAACACTTGATTGGCTCGACCTAGATTCCAAGAAGCGATGACCTAGATAGCTCAAAGCGTGACCTAGATTCTCATGAAATGCGTGACATAGTTTCAGTTCAGCGGTGACCTAAATATCTCAAAGCGTGACCTAGATTCCGAGAAGCGATGACCTAGTTTTGGTGCGGCGGTGACCTAGATAACTCGAAGCGTGACCTAGATTCCGAGAAGCGATGACCTAGTTTCGGTTCAGCGATGACCTAGATAGCTCAAAGCGTGACCTAGATTCCGAGAAGCGATGACCTAGTTTCGTTTCGGCGGTGACCTAGATAACTCAAAGCGTGACCTAGATTCTCATGAATTGCGTGACCCAGTTTCAGGCCCTAGTTTTGAAAGCATAGTGACCTACTTTCCATTCTTCAATGACCTAGTTTTTCTGAAACTGTGAAAAAACCTTTGAAAACTAGTCCTCCCCAGGGCCTAACTTTTCCGCCGTCGTTTCGTTCTCGGCCACTTCCAACCCAAACCCGCTATAATCTCATTTCCATCGTGGCCTAGCTATCTCCCTTGCAAAACCTCGGCCACTCGAACCTTTCACTCTGCAAAAAGGATAACCTATTCTTAGACCCCCTCTAATGCACATTTCGTAATCTCCCAAGACATATCATCATCATCATCATAGCTTCCCCCTGACTCATAGTCTTAAGACACACACACACTAACCGGAACACACCTTTGATTCTCTCCAAGCTCCGCCCCCTTTTCCCTCTCTTCTTCTCCTTTAGGCTCCGCCCACACCCGCCTTCTCTGGCTTCTCCGTCGTCTTCCTCTTCTTCTCCTTGAAGCTGCAACAACTCCGCGCCGTTTCTTTGGGCTCTTTTTGTGCTCGCCGCCAACGCTCACCTCGATGACTTTTCCCGTTTTCAGGTAACACATTGCGAAGTGCACAAAAAAGATGCTCATGCTCACAAGACTCGTCGTGGCGCTCAACGTGCTCGCTTTCTATCTGACGGTCGCCGCGGTGATCCGAGAACCGCCAGCGGATCGGGAAGGTACGGTAGTTTTGACCTACTCAGGTGACCTAGTTTGACCTACCTCTGACCGGCCTATGGGGTTGACCTACTTATAGCGACTAGACTAGCCTACTTTAAATGAACTAGCATGACCTACTTAGAGGAGCCAAGATTTGACCTACTTTCTCGCAAGCTCCTCCACCCGGTCGGTTATTTCGGAGACCCGAGCGCGCGCGCGCGATTCCGAATCTCATTCTAATCCTTCCTCGATTAATCCCCCTTCCATTTTCTGGCTCAATTAGCAAAATAACAGACACAAGCGATATTTCTATTTCGCAGAAGGAAAAAAAAAGAAAAGTGACGAGATGCAAATGCACAAATCCCCCCCACCGCCCTTACCAATTTGACCTACTTTCCCCCATTTTCTTGTTGGGTGCGGGGGTGGTGGAGGTGTATCGGATTTCAAATGTGCAAACTATGTATGTGATTCAGGCGGCTACCCGGTGGACTGTTCGATTCTGGCCGAGTGTGGCGGCAATCTCGAGTGCGTCGAGTTTCTGATCAGCCTCTACCGTTTGGACTGTTTCGCGGCGCCAGGTACGGTAGTTTGACCTACTTGTTGTTGTTGTTGTTGTAGTGGGAATTAGTTGATGATGTCGATGATCATCATCGTCAACGTCGTCAGAAGACCCCCCTCTCTCTCACTCACTCGCTTAATTTATGAAAATCAGAATCGGCGATGGCCAGTCGTCTCGCTGAAAACAACACGAATGACCATGTCTCGTGACACGACACGTTTCACTGATCGTCGTGATCAAGTTGTGCTTTGACTGGAGCCGAAGGGGGAGGATTATGAGAAGCTTAAGATAATGAGAATGGGGGATGAATTGGATGGATAATGTACCCGTCCGCATGTGATTCTAGAGAATGAACAATTGAGTGGGAGGGAATGGCTGACGTCGTTAGAGGAACATCTGGAAGATTTCTGGAAATGACTAAGCGAGCCTGCAGACCTGAAATCTCATAGTTCGAACGGACCCCTACTTCAAATCGCAATATCTCGGAAGCTAGCAGAGTTATCAGAAAGTTGTCAACTACAAACTTGATCTGCGTAAAATTTCCCACGTTTTTGTAGTTGACAACTTTTTTCCAACTATTCTAGTCTCGGAGATATGCTCTGTCAAAGTTGCACTTCAGGAAATGCACTTCTATGAGCTATATCGACTTAGGCCCACAGTCTTAGGCCGAACCATAGGCCTTTTCAAGTTATGAGCCTAAAAAGTTTCAGACCGACCCGTCGAAGGCCCATTGTTGAACCATTAGGCCTTTTCAAGTAATGGGCCTAAAGTTAGGCCCGTTACATTTGGCCTAAAGTTTTAGGCCGCAGGCTTGTGGTGAACGCCAAAGTTTCAAAAAAAAAACAAAAAAACAACCGTAACCCACACCGATTCCCTTTTCAAAACTACCGTAACCCATACCGACTCCCTTTTCCAATTGCAGTCTCGAAAAAGTCGTTCGGCGGCGGAAAGCGTGGCGGACTCAAAAATCTGGAGAAGATCTTTCTCGGCAGCTACATGACTCGAATGCGTTGATACAATTACTCCCCCTCTACCAATTTATTCATCACACTTTCTATCTACCTCCCTACTCCTACCAACTCCCAACCGTTTTCGAAATACCAAAAAACTTTCCTAGCTTCTAGAAGCTTCTTCTTCTTCTTTTTTCCAAATCCCCTTCTCTCTTTTTTTTCCCCCCTTCCACTTAGCTATCCACCATATCCCTCGATTCTTAGAACTTTCTCTCTCTCTCTCTCGTTGTCTGCGTCTCTGTCTCTCTCTCTCTCGTCGTCGTCGCAAAACAGAAACAGAAACAACAAAAAAAACCCCGAAAATCAATACCGAAACAATACAATACAAAGTGAAATAAACAATGTTCTGTGTTATTGCTACCGTAATCCAGACAAGTGCACTTTAGTAGTAGCCTGGAAATGACACCCCGTTTCAGCTGTTCTCCTTTTCTTTTTCCCACTCCGATTCTAAAATTAAACAAACGTTTTACGGGATCATAGTCCACAAAACTGGCCTAGTGAGTCTGAGTCAGGACTTCTTTTTCAGCTGCTCCGCGAGCTCTTGGAGCTCCGCGAGCCTCTGCAAAACGGCGAAAGGTCGTGGGGAGCTGGGAATGGAATAGGGAAAAAAAGGGGATTATTATTCGGAAAATTGAAATAAAAAAGAAGAGAGAGAATTCGACAAAACAAAGAGAAAAACAAAACAAAAAGTGCACTGAAAACTGCAAAAAGAAAAAAGAAAAAACTAATTACTAACGCTAAACAAGAGAGATCCCTCCTTCTTTTTCATCGTCTAGTCGTCCTTCTTCGGTACCACGTGCGAGAGTCCGATTCCCAGCGGCATCGGCTCCACACCGGTCGTCATCCGTTCGTTGCGCTGCTCGGCCCACGCGGCACGCGCGTCACGCGTCCAACGCGGCACCATGTTGTCGGCGATCAGACGGATCATCGTCTGCAAGCGTACACCGTTTCGTATTGACGATTGGACAGGTGGTTTTGGGTTTTTGTTGAGAAAGGTTAGGCTGAACTTCAAGTTGAAGGCTGGGAAGCGGAATGTCGACTAGTCAGAGCTCTGGAGGGCTCCAAAAGGGATCGGCTTGGAAAGTTTCAAAAGAAGTAGGCCACACTGGGCCTGTCTCGAACTATCAGACATAACAGGTGACAATTGTACAGAAGAAATGTCATTTTGGGCCGCGTTGCCTCAAAGTTTCAGGCCCAAAACACCTTCCGTCTCAGGTTTGTTGGTTTTCCGAAGAAGTAGGTCAACTCGTTGTTCTCATATGGGAAACTAGTGAAAAGCGGAATGTTGACTATTCAAGGGGGATCGGGCCCGAAAGGGCCGCGTTATTTGGCAGTTTTGGAAGAAGTGGGCCAATTCGGGTCGCGTCAGGCTCAAAGATTTCTAGGGTAATCAGGTCAATTTAGGCTTTCGGATTGACATTAGGCCGCGTTCCCTACCGATTCCTGATTTCTGAACGGATGCTTTCTCCATCTGGCGTCCAAGTGTCCTTCAAGATTCGAGAAGAACGGCAACGCCTTTGGTTTCCGCAACGGATAGCGACCCTCGCCGTAGAAGTCGTCGAGGTTCAGACGCTGCAAAGAAGTAGCGGATGCGTGGGTGGAGCTATGATGAATCGCGTACGTCAAGCGCCTCGAGCGTCTCCTCCGTTTTCAGCTCCGTCGAAATCGGTGACGCCACAATTTGGGGCAAAAAGTGACGGGACGGCGACATTTCGACGACGTGAAGACCTTGAACAAACGAGAAAGATTAGTCGAATTCAAGGCGACGAGCTTCCCAACAAAAACCTTTTCTTTCAGCCAACTGCTGATGCGTCTCCTGATTCAGAAGACCGGTGACGAAGGCGTGCGTCAACGCCAGATAGTTCTTCGTGGATCCCTCGACCTTCACATAGATGTCCTTGATGCCGATCGCCTCGCAAATTTTGATGAGACGCGGATGGCACGTCAATCCGAATCCGCGCGGACGGCGTTGCGCAAAGACGCGCGTGTTGCGGCACTCGGCGTAAAAGTCCTGATAGATGGTGCGTCCCTCGTGCAGTTCCACGTGGAACAACTTCCGCGACGCCATTCCCATTCCGTTGATGATCGCCGTCGTCGTGCGGTGAATCGGCGCCTTGCCGACGGCGTACCCCGCCAGCCCGCGTCCGTTTCCCGTGACGACCAACGCCGACATCGTGTGCACACGTCCGAAGACATTCGTCATGTTCGACGTGCGCTTCACCTCCAGACAGTACGTCTCGAAGTCGTCAAAGTTGACGCCGTCGAGCGGTGGCGGTGCGCCGAGCTTCTGTCCGACGAGTTGGGTGCCCGAGAAACCGCGCTCCATCGGATGCAGCTTCTCGCGATTCCGCTTCTTTTTTCCACTGAAACATCGGCGAGATTCGGAAGCGGTTCTTTTTTCGTTCGGTGATTCGCTCACGTGTCCTTCTCCTCGAGAATGCGCTTGACACCGCCCATCGAGTCGCGAATCTCGTCTTCGGTCTGCTCGACGATCGTCATCAGCTTCGGCTCGTCGGCGTCTTTCAGGCGCATCGGCGCGTTCAGCCCAGCAAACTCGACCTTCATCGGACCTGGAAGCTCACGGTTTTTTTCTGCTTTTCGACTTTCTAGGCCACAACTTACTGGATCCGATGCGATAGAATCGATTGAGCGGTCGGACGGGCTGTCTCGTGTTGCGACGTCCCTTCTTCTGACCCGACTTGGACACCGACGTCAACGTCTTCCACAACTCGGGCCCGGTGCGGCGCATGAAAAAGTTGACGGTGTTGGCGCGCGTCTGAACGAACGGCAGAAGCGACGTCATCTGAAGAACTTCTGAAGTGTGTCTCCGACGAACTTGTGGAAAAGGAAAATCGATAGAACATCGGCATCGAACCGAAAAGAATTCAATGGAAAAACTTGAAGAGGGGTGAAGGCAAAAATCCATTATAAATTAAAGAAAAAAGAAGAGAAAAAAAAGGAGAAAAAGGGCAAAATCACATGAAGTGTCGAGGAGACGAAGGCTGATTAGAAGGGCGGAGATGGGGAACCCGGAAAAGGCAGATTATTGCGGACCTAGTGAGGAGAGGGAGGGGAATGTGTTTTTGAAACAAAACATGGAGATTATAGACGGTATAATTACACAAACAAGCGCTCATTTACAATCGAGACGGAGAAGCAAGTGGAAGTCATCGCATTTGTCCGCGATATCTCCAGAAGATGGTGGTGACGACGATCACACACATCGCCATCACGACGAGATCCCACTTCGGGCCGAACGTCCGATCGAGGAATGCGATGAGCGGCAGTTTGTTCAGCTCGTCGAGATAGAAGACGACGGCCAGTTTGGCGAGAGCCATTTTGGCCGGCAGATACGCGTCCTGACTGTGCTCGATGGACTGGTCGTAGAATCGTTTGGCGAGGTGGATGTCGCGTGCGATGCCCTCGCCGACTTCGTGCATGTAGCCGAGATTGAACATTCCCTGCGCGACGCCGTGACGATCGACGGCCGTCTTGTAGGCGGAGAACGCGAGACCGTGGTCGACGCCGGTGCCCAGACCGTAGTAGTAGCAATCGCCGAGCTTGATTCGAGCCATCGGGTATTCTGGAAGATATGGGATTCATTCTAACCACATATTGCGCCTAGTATATTGAATCGTTTTAAAGTTGCGCGGCTCATATCTAGGTCAAAAGCCAACCACGAGCTCCTCACCCTGATTCGCCGATCTCTGCCAATTGAGGAACGCCCTCTCCATATTATTGCTGACCGGACCCCTGAACAGTGTCGTCGCCTCGCCTCGATCCAAAATGTACGCCAAATTCGTCTGCGCCACCTCGTAGCCCAACTCTGCCATGAACATGTACTTCATGGCTGCCTCGTCGGGTCGATTCTCCTTGTAGGCGGCGTGCGCCTCCATGAGCCGCTCTCCCCACCGTCCTCGCTCCGCCACCGACTTGAACAGGTCGACGGCGTGAATGCAGGATCGGGGCACGCCGGTGCCGGCGGCGTGCATCTGAGCCAGGTTGTAATAGGCGAGCACGTGTCCGTTCTGCGAAGCCAGCTGATAGAGTTTCACGGCCTTCTTAAAGTCGCGATGCACTCCGTTGCTCGTCGGAATTCCGCGATAGTGAAGCTCGGCGAGGTACATCTGACCGTCGGCGTTCTTCTTGTCGGCCGACAGCGTCAACAGCTTCAAAGCCTTCTCGTAGTTCTTCTTGACACCCTTCCCCTTCATATACATCGCTCCCAACACCGCCTGCGCACTGGGACTCGATTTATCGGCGGCTTTCGTGAGATACTCGAACGCCTTCGCGTAGTCCTTCGGCGTGTACCGCGTACCGTCCAGATACATCTTTCCGAGGTACATCAGAGCGTCGGCGGATCCCGAGTCGGCGGCCGACATCAGATACTTGTAGGCAAAGTCAAAGTTCTGGTTGAGACCGCGCGCGCCGATCAGGTAGATCTGTCCGAGGCCGAGTTGCGCCGACATCTCGCCCTTCTCGGCGAGCATCTTGTAATACTCGAGCAGATTGCTCTCGAGCGGCGTGGTTCCCGGTTGCACGTGCGCAGTGGGATCCGATTCGTCGGTGAGCCGCACACGTTGGATCGTCTGTCCGGTGGTGAACTTCACGCCGTCCACCACACTTTTCGCCACCTTTTGGTAGTAGGAGAGCGACGTTTCGCAGTTCTGAGGCACTCCCACACCGTGACTATACCGGAATCCCTGAAAAAATCATCGGATTTCCAGGATTCCCGAGTTCTTTCCCAGCTTACCATGGCCATCTGAGCCAACGGATTGCCGCCGAGCGCCGAGAACATGTAGTAGACGAGCGCCTTCGCCTGATTCGACTTCTCGACGCCGACACCGGCGGCGTGCATGAATCCGATCGCGAGCTGAGCGTCGGGCGATCCCCGCGCCTCGAGATCCTCGAAAATCGTCTTCGCCTCCTGAATCGACCAGCGCGCAAAGTCGCCGAACAGGTACGCGAACGCCATCGACTTGTGCGCCTCCACATGGCCCAGCGCGGCGGCTTTCTCGAACAATTTGTGAGCCGCCTGTCGTCCGTCCCGTCCGTGTCCCTTTCCGCGTTCGATATAGGACATTCCGCGTTGGAAGAGGCCTTCCGCTTCTGCGCTGCAATTGGAAATCACGATTTAGGGTGATTCCATCGATTTTCGAGCTCACCTCGCCGGCTCGTCGACTTTCTCCGCGGTAAACTCCTCGCTGACCGTCTTCGGCGGCTCCAACGGCTTCCGATTCTCCTCTTGCTGATCCTTCACCTGATTCCAGTCCAAATCATTCGTCGTAATACTGAGAGCTTCTAAAAGCGACCCTGAAACTCGTTTTTTTCGGATTTTTCCGCATTTTTTTCAGGCTAACCTGTCGATTTGATCATTCTTGCGGTTCCTTCTTCTGTCGACACCAATTGAGCCACTTTTCGTTGACCGGTGACGACTGCCGCCGCTAACACGAAAACCAGCAGTAGCGGCTTAATCATCCTGCAAAAACAACTCTTCTAGCTCAAAAATTATTGATTTTTATGTTTTTCAGCTTAAAAACATCGAAAATTACCAAATTTGACTGAAAATTATGAAAAACAAGCTAAAAATTTAGTTGTGACGTTTGTTACTATTTACGATAAAAAGCGAGCAACTGGCGTTAAAACGGAGCATTGTACTGCGAAAAATTGGCGGTTTTTCAAAATTCCCCCTTTTTCCGCATTTTAAATGCATTTTCATAAATAAATATCGATATATTCAGTATTTTGGTCCTGTTTTTATGCATTTCTCATGCTTCCAAGCTGATTAATCCGACTTTTTGTGAAATTTTCGCGTTATTAGGATATTGATCGCGCGTTGCGGTTGCGCGCGCGGTCATCTGTCCTCATACACACCTCCTTTAGTTTCTTGTTCACGATTCATGTTGCTCCGGCTCATTTTTCGATTCGAAACCAAAAATTCCAGAAAAAAAAATGTGGCGACTCGAGTCCGAAGACGGCGAGCTCATCGAGATTTCGTCGAAGGCGCTAGTCCAGTCGACACTGCTCTCCACCATGTCCGCCGATCTGAAAATCGACGAAACGACGACGATTCCGGTGAAAAGCGTCGGCGGAGACGTGCTGCGCGACGTCGTCGCCTTCTGCGAACACCATCGGAACGACGACGACTACGAAGCCACGTCATCAAAAGAAAAAGAGAAGACGTCGTGCGAGGTCGACGCGTGGGATACGCAGTTTCTGGAGCAAATGAGCAGCGAACAACTGCGCGAGGTGTTGATCGCCGCCGATTTTCTGGAGATCGAAAGACTCGTCGAGGCGGGCGTCACGAGAATCGCCGCGTCGATTCGCGGACTGACCGCCGAGCAGATGAGAGCCGTCACTATTTAAATGTGAATTTGATGGAGAATAAAGTGGTTTATTTTTCGAAATTCTGGAAAACACACCGAAGAGTCGACCGAAAGAGTTGCCTCTGAAAATTGCGCACGAGTGGTCGAGCGGTGTGCGGGTTAGGCTGCCGTTTTGGAGGTCGTGGGTTCGAACCCGCACGCTGCTCAAACAGTTTTTTTCCTCGTCCCCAGACTTTCCCCTCTTCTCTCAATTCGAAAAGATCCAAGATCTTCACCGTTAAATTAACGATGAAACGCTAAAGATTTGGATAGCCGCGATTGGGCGCAAAAAAAAGTGTGTCTCCCAAAGTGCATTCCGATTCCATTTCAGCGGCGATGCGTGCGCGCGCGCATTTTATGACGACGTCTTCTGAAGAATTCGGACAATGTGTGTGTGTGTGTGTGTGTGTGTGCTTGTGGTTGATGAAGAACATCTTCTTCTCCCAACACACAGTCCATTTAACGATTCTCTCTCTCTCTCTCTCTCTCTCTCTCTCTCTCTCTCTCTCTCTCTCTCTCCCCCTTTCTTCCTCGCTTGTTCCTCATTTACGACACGCCAAGAAAGAGAAAGAGAGATTGAGAAAGAGAAAGAGAAAGAGAGTAGCGGACGATTTGAGGAATCTCACAGAGGGGCCTCAAAAAGTAGTCAAGATAAACGTTATATGGCGGTGCTAAAAGTGGCCAAGGGAGGGGAATGAGGAATGAGGAACCGGAGGTGATCAGAAATCGGAATTGGACTGAACTGGCCCAAAAGGGGTAGCTGACCGGGTTACGGTACCTTTTGAAAGTTATCGAAAGTTGTTGGTGGGGGGCTGTTCCCACGTCATTGCCAAAAGGCCTAAAGGAGCGTTGACAGTGTTACGGTACCTTGGAGTCATGTACTCTCTAGAGACTCTTACTTTTTGCCACGTCATTGCCACGTATCCACAAGAGCCTAAAAGATGGTCGACAAGTTTACTGTAGCTTCTTCAAGAAGTCATCTAACACTGCCACGATCCCTAAAGGATATCTGCCCGGATTACGGTAGCTTCAAAGTGACTCGTCAGCTGGAAGGCATCTGGAACCGTGGGACAAGCACGCGTAGAAGGAGTCTCGACAGGATTACGGTAGGTTCGCCTCCACGAACTTTGTCGTCTGAAATCCGTCTGAAACGTCGCCACCCCCCGCTCCCTCCTTGACGTCTTCTCGTTTTCCAACAAAAAAAAAAGAAGCCCTCTTTATCAGCATCTGCGATTTCTAATTAAAGCGTCGGTTTTTGTAACAGACGACGACGACGTGCGCTCATAAATATCGGCATCTCCCTTTGTAATCTCTTCTACATGCCCCCCCGCCGACCGCCTGTTTTCGTTTTTCGTTGTTCTTCTCTCTTCTCCATTCGGTTAATCGTCGCATTCTTCTGATGACGTGGCATTTGGGAGGGGTGAAAGATCAAAGAATCATCGATTCGTTTTGGCGACGTGGCGAACTTCCTTGTGACGTGGCAAACTTTCTTATGACGTGGCAAACTTCCTTATGACGTGGCGAACTTCCTTGTGACGTGGCAAACTTTCTTATGACGTGGCAAACTTCCTGATGGCATGGCAAGATTCCTGATAACGTGGCGAACTTCCTTATGACGTGGCAAACTTTCTTATGACGTGGAAAACATCCTTATGACGTGGCAATGGGTGCAAGATCAAAGGTTCACCGAGTTTACTAAAATGACTTGTTCTGTCGTCGACGACCCGACGGGGAACAACAGAAAAACAGACAGAAAACGGAGAAGACACCAAAACAAAAATGTTCCGTGGGAATAGGAGGAATAAGATGGATGGACACCGTCCGCGAGGCGCCACAATTCGCAGATCTATTTATATCACTCATATCAGCCTCCCGACAGGCACTCGGGTCGATCGATCGATATTTTGTGATAGGCGACTTTGTGTTCACAAACTTTCGACTTTTCCCCTTGAAACGCACTGTTTCCCAACGATGCTCCGCTGTCACACTTTTCGCTGACTTTGACCGAGTATAACTCGGAAACTAGAATAGCTATCAAAAAGTTGTCAACTACAAAAATTTGGGAAATTTTACGCTGACCAAGTTTGTAGTTGACAACTTTTTGATACCTTTCCTAGTTTCAGAGATATTTCAGTTTGAAGTTCACCCGTTTCAATTTCAATCCAAAGATCAAATAGTCCATGTAATTCGATTGGAAAACAACGATCATTGTCATTGGATCTGATCAAAAGTTGGGTTTGCCTGAAACGATCACTTTGGCATGGCACACAACGTGTCCCCCCCCCCCCCCCCATCCCTTAAGAAGTAGAAGACGTCGGTGTGGAAGAAGACGTCGGACGACGCCACGACGACGACGACGACGACTGATTGATGATGGATGCGTTGGGTTATCAGGCGCGAAAGCACGCCGACCGTCCGATAAGAGGGGAAACACACGGGCGCCCCCCCCCCCTGTCGGAGAGTCGAATTTCACTCTTTGGTCTGTAACCCGCGCGCACGTGAACACCACCTACCGTATCACCGGTCCATCCTCCATATCGTTGATGCTAAAAAGCTGGTGGACACTGACAGTGTTGTGGAGAAGCTACCGTAATCCAGTCGCGCGACACATAAGCCATAACATGTACTGGTAGATACCACATTCCGCGAATTCCCTGCCCCCTCTTCCCCTCCATTTTCGCGCGCACAAAAACAACCTCAGTCAGTTAGTCAGTCAGTCAGTCCAACGGTCATCCGAATACACATGACATTCCCGAGGGGGGAACCTCCACACTTACCAATTAGACAGTTAGTAGGGGGAGTAATACTCTAGGCGCCCAACTTGTTAACAGCCAACCCAACGCAACACACACAAAAACCATCGAAATCATGTTGTCTCCTGAAGAAGAAGAAGAAGAAGAAGAAGAAGAAGGGAGAGGAAAAAACGATGAAGAAGAAGATATTTGTTATCGACATTTTGACACTCGCGCTCTCTCTCTGAATCATACACAACTTCATATCAATATCTGATGATTGGTCGCCTCCTCTGGAAAACGGTCACACACACAGTGTGAGAATGATACGCGCCCCAAGAGATTCGACGATATCAAAAGTGATCTCATAGGCATTCATCACTCGAAATTGCGCTTTTTTTCTTCTTGATCTGAAAAAGAATGAGAGAAAGAAGACCATTGATCGTTCGGTTTGATGGTCTTGGGGGGCGCACGGCTACACTTGGTAGCCAAAATGGCAGGGGGGAGTGGTTTTTGGCTTGTAACTTCTTTCGGAGAAGGTTTAAATGGTCAGGTTACCCCATCAATCGAAAGTGCGGAAAATTTCCCATCGACTGAGTATAGTTTCAGACAATTTCAGAGCTACCCGAGTCGGGTATGGGCCTTTTTCAGAGTTTTTGTGTTTTTTGGGTATAACTTTTTTCGGAATAGGTTTAAATGGTCAGGTTACCATATCAATCGAAAGCGGTTTAAATTCTCTATCGATTGGTCACAGTTTCAGATGAGCTTGACTGTCATTTCTAGCCCGTTTTTCGATTCCAGCGTTCCAGTGTTTTTGCAGCTCAACTTTTTTCAAAAATGATCAAACCGGTCAGGTTACCATATCAATCGAAAGCTCTCGTCTTTCTCTATCGATTGATTCTAGTTTCAAATCGAACCAAAGCACGCCGTCGCCACGTCACTCATAGGTCACTTTTCGCCACTTGTGACATACAAGTTCAACATCCACTTGAACGTTGAAATCACAAGTGGCGCGGCGGCGCGACGCGACGCCTATTGCAACGTTTTTTTGTAGGTGTTTACCAGTGTTGCCACGTCATCTGACTAGAACATAGGTTATAATTTTGCAAAAACGTTAGAAGACGGGGGTCTGAAATTGATGATGGACAGGAGATGGTGAAGAGTGAAGGCCGTTATTACAGCCTTCAGAATCGCGATGACGGGTTGTTTGTCCGGGAAAAATGACTGAAAATTCGTCTCCTCCCTGACGTTGTTTGGCCTGAAATTGGGAGTTGAAAGATACCGTAACCTTGCGCGGTCCAACTTAACGCGCACAAAACAGGGAAGTATCTATGTATCTCTCTCATCACACACAAGTACTTATCTCCTTCTTTCCCCCTCTAAGTCTTCTTGTTCTTCTTATCACATACACATACACACACACTGATACCTATAAATAAAGCGATTCGTCCTTGAGATGGACGAAGGCATCGGATAGAAGCGAAGAGGGTAATGTGATGGAGCCAAGTGAAAGGATCAGAAAACATTCGATTCGAATGGGAATGGAAATGGAAATAGAAATAAGAATAGAAACACTTGAGGAAGAAAGAGAGTGAGAAAGAGAAAATATGTACGAAAAACTGTCTGGAGACTCATCCACCTGGAATACTTTGTAGTGCGCCGAAGTTGAACACACGTGGAGTCCGCAAAATGGCGTAAGGTGCATACCGTACACCCTGGATAGATAAGAGTTTCATGGTTCTTTCTTTCCACACAACTGTGACCAGTCCACCCCCCACGAATCACACATATCCATTAATCTTCATGAGAGACACCATCACGGGTTGATCCGCGGGCTTCGCTTCTATCTTTAGCCGCCCTCTCTATCTCTCTATCGCTATACTTGAAGGCGTCCGCGCGTCGCCAAAAAGTGATATGAAGTGATGTCGTCGTCGTCGTCATCGTCATCGACACCCCCCGCCACTTTTGGATGGACGTCGTCTGTCCAGATCCCTCGCCCCCCGGCGCGAACGGCTGATAAGAGAACAATGTATGTCTCAATCAATCAGCTGACGGATTCGGCAGTGAGTGTGGAATGTAAACACCTCATATCTTATGATAATTCACGAGATTTCCAGACTCCGCCCACCCTGTTCTCCACAAGCCCCGCCCACTTCTTTGGCGTGCGTGCGCGCGCGCGCGCGCGATCAACGACTACAGGACACACAGACGGCGAGGGGTGGGGAGAAGGAGGAGGAGGAGGAGGGGGAATATTTAAGGGAGGCGAGTGAGGAAGAATACCTCACATTCCCCTCTCACACTTCTATTTTTAGCCCATCATGAACTTTTCGCTTGTATTGATCGCGTTCGCGGTGTCGCTCGTCGCCTCGAAGCCAACCTCCACCACCACCGAGAAGCCCGATGGTTAGTCGACTTGTCTGCAAAACGTTCGGAACAGGCTGGAAAAAACGCGCTCGCCTTTTCAGACTCGTTCGATCTCGACTTGTTCCTCGGCGCAATGGGCGACGGCCACTTTGCGAACGTCGACGTCGACGGCGTCGAGACTCTGGCGCCGAAGAAGACCGAGAAGCTGCCCGGGCAGAAGAAGATGAAGGCCGAGTTTCAGCAGCCGGAAGGCGTCGTTCCCGAGTTCACCGGCTCTTTTGTGACCGAGAAGGCGGCTCGCGTGCAGTCTTCCACTCAGGCCGCCGGCGCCGGCGACGAGGATGAGGAGACCGACGAGGATTACTTCGGCACCGACTCTTCCTCCTCGTCGGGATCCGTCCAGGGTCCTGTCACAAACCCGGCTGCCACCTATCTGGCGGGCGCCGACTTTGAGAAGATCGCGCAGCCCTCGTGCCAAATGCTCGGATGCACCGGACCGATTCCCAACGACGGCAGCTACTCGACACTCTCGGCGTCGTTGGACGACAAGGCGTGCAGTCAGATCTTTGTGCCGATGAACGGATGCACCGACAACAAGGGCTACCCGATGGGCATGCTGTGCTCGGTGTGCTGCGAGTGCGCCAACGCGTTCGTCGACGAGATGAAGAAGACGTTCGGCTACAAGTCGCACATCGCCACCTCCACCTTCTTGTAAGCCCCCCTCCCCCTCCCCGTTGCATCCTGTACATTCACACCCCTCTTTAATTTTTTTAATGTTATTAGCTTAAAACAATCGACTACGGGTTCGATTGCAAACTTCGCCGGTCTCTCTCTCTCTCACTCTCTCCACTTTGTACATATATTATTCATCGTTTCTGTTTCTGTTTCTGTACTTTTTTTGTGTGTAAATAGAAAACATGAAATGAAATGGAATCGAATTCTCTCTCTTTTGTATTTTGACCTGAAAAACAGGTTAGCGGGGGGTCGAAGACTGCGAAATTGTCGTCTGTTAAGGACGGGTGTACGTATCAGTCCGCCAAATCTTAGTGTTTCCATTGATTGAAATTCGATGACAGGTAAGTGCATCCCAACGTGGCCCGCGGGTGGTTGTTTTCCAAAACTCAATTTGATGAGGTCAGGACGACGACGTCTTCTGATCGTGAAGTTTGATAGGAGAGGTGGTGTCCGATGTGAGGCGACGATAACCCGTCGTTGTCCTTTTTCCTGAGCGATAGATTGACATTGTGGGCTGGCCTAGAAAAACCCAGGAAAAAGTTAGGCCAGGTGGCTAACCTAGACGCGGTCGGCGTGGCCTAGAATTCGCTTAACCGTCCAACTCCTAAAACAAACACTATCAACCTTAATCGCATGATCGTCGTCGTTCCTTCTTCCACCATCGACGTCGTCTTACATCGTCGCGAGACCCATCATCGCGCGGTTGTCCTTGTCGCATCGCCTGAGCGGTGGCCCCGCCCCCCGATCCCAATTAGGCTCCGCCCCCCACAGGGCGGGCGCGGTGCGATCAACGACTACATCACGGGGAGGACGCGCGCGCGCGGAGATATTTAAGGACGATCGGCACGTTGGGTCGCCTCAAATCTCTCTCTCTCTCAGCGAGAGGAACACTTTCGACTCTCGAAAACTATTTTTAGAATGAACAACTATTCGGTATTGATCGCTCTGGCCTTCTTCGCCTCTCTTGTCGCCGCGAAGCCGATGGCCACCGCAGGTTCGTTCGCGTTTCCCCTCTCTGTCTCACCGTCAGGCTCGTCTCGTTCCAGGTGCCGAGCCGTTCGACGTGGACTCGTTCGTCGGCGCGATGGGCGACGGCGGTCATTTTGCGAACGTCGACGTCGACGGCGTCGAGACTCTGGCGCCGAAGAAGACCGAGAAGCTGCCGGGGCAGAAGAGGGCGAAGTCGGAGGTGGCGAGCCAGCAGCCAGAAGGTGTCGCCCCGCAGTTCACCGGCGCGTTCGCCTACGAAGACGCCGGCGTCGAGGCGGCCGAGCCGTCGACGCAACGCACCGATGACGTCGACTCGTCGGCCGACTCCTCGTCGGACGTCGACTATTTCGGAGAGGCGGCGGCGGCGGCCGCCTCGGACGCCTCGCCCGTCTCCAACCCGGCGCTGACCTACCTGGCGGGCGCCAACTTTGACAAAATCGCGCAGCCCTCGTGCCAAATGCTCGGATGCACCGGACCGATTCCCAACGACGGCAGCTACGCGGCCATGTCGGCGTCGCTCGACGACAAGGCGTGCAGTCAGATCTTTGTGCCGATGAACGGATGCACCGACAACAAGGGCTACCCGATGGGCATGCTGTGCTCGGTGTGCTGCGAGTGCGCCGACGCGTTCGTCGACGAGATGAAGAAGACGTTCGGCTACAAGGCCAACGTCGACACGTCAGTCTTCGCGGTCTAGACCCCCCTGGGGCACCCACGCCCTCTCTGTACATAGTCTCTAGTCCATCCGTAATCCCTTCACGGGTACCCCACTTTGTATCTCCCGCTGAAACGGTCTCTTGTCTCTCGTCTCTCGTCTCACATGTATAAACTATGTTTCCCCCCTCCCGTCTAAAAACTTCATTGTCCCGATACATATCGATTTGTATATACATACCCCCGTGTGAATAAAAACTAATAAATCTTTCGAGCCACGAATGCGTATCAGTTGGGTTGGGCGCCTTTGTGACGGTGACGGCGTCGGTGACGGCGTCGGTCAATTCGAAATCGCACAAAAAATTGGTGGAAAGAAGAGAGATGACATGATGGACGACGATAATGGATTTGAGAAAGAGAGAGAGAGAGAAGACGTTGAAGGAGACGAAGAATGTGTTGTTATCAAATCGATCATAGCCGCATTCCATCTTCCTCCCCCCCTTCCCTCGTCCCTTTAAATCTAATTGATAACAACCCAAGGATGAAGGGAAGAGAGAAAGACTGAAGGCGTCGACGTCTTCTTGACTGAATGGCGCCAGAAGATTTACTGGTTATCCTGTCATCCTGTTAACATCACGAGGCGACACTGAAGGTTGGGGGGAACGAAAGGGATCGACTAGAATCAATCGATATTGAATTCCTGGAATCTTTAACTCGTCTCTTCCACACGAGACCCGATGCCACGTGGCAACCTGACCAAATGAGCCTATTCCAACTCCAAGAGAAGTCATGCTCCACAGCTCAGACGTAACCACAATCCACGTGGATCACTTCAGATGCTCATGAGACGGCAAATTTCGAGAGTCATCGATTCATAGGGTAACGTGACCGAGTTGACCTTTTCCGAACGGAGGTGTCCCTCAAAAACCGCGCCCTCCCCCTCTTCCCAATCTAATCAGTGATAATAACAAACAAATCCTCGCGAATCACTTCACTCGCCGATTGACCACACCCAAGATTTGTGGGGGGGGGGGGGGAAAGTTTCGAACACGTCGCACGCGAAGGTGTGATAATAAGGAGGGGAGAAAACGCCCCGCCGCCGCCGCCGCCGCAAAAAGGTTTCTTGTTGTATTGTATTTGGCATTTTGTGAGTGTGTCGTAACATTAGTGGCGAGGCGAAAAAGGTGTGGTGGGAATGATGATGACGAGTTCGGACGGGGGGTGGCAGGAGGGGATCATGGAGATCATCACGAAGATGGCAATGATCGTTTTGCCAATTTGAACTTTGAGTGTGCAGTTGGCAAGCTCGAGGTCTGAAAATGCCTGGGAATCCAATGTTTCAGCTTATTCAGTTGCAGTTGCAGCCTGAAACTTGCAGGTATAGTTAGGCCTGTAGGGTCTCGTCCAAAGGCCTGAAAGAACTTTTAGGCTCGGCCCACAATGCTCAATGCTCATTCCAAGTTTTGACACTGAGTATCATCAGTTTTTGTGATAGGCCAGGAGTCCAGGCTCTTTTTCAAAACTCAAGTCCACTAATCAAAGTTCATGTGTCCCAAGGCCTATGAACTGAACTTTGAAGACTCGTGATCGCGACAAAACTTAGCGTTGGTCCTTACAGTCTGAAATTGACTAGGTTCGCCAGAGGGCCCCGTACCAACTTGGGCCCAACATAGTCAAACTTTGCCATATGTAGTCTCGCCAATCGTCGGCCACACTCCCAAGGGCCATACACCCGCCAACTGTGCCCTACAATCCACTTGTGTCGTCCCGAAACTTCCTCATCCTCCTCATCGTCGTCGTCGTCCAAGTTCGCACAAGAGGACGCACCAAACAATAACAACACCAACCAAAAAAAAGCCAGCCGCCCTTTCAAGAAACCAATAGATCAAGTCGGACAAACACCTGATTCGTGGCGTCCTCATCAAGTGTTCCTCTTTTTCCTCTTCACCTTCTTCTCAAAGTGAAAGCCGTGCGAATGGAATGTGCCCGCCTCCTACCCATCATCATCATCAACAGCTGATCGTCACGTACTCCGCATACCGCGAATGTCTCTGTCCAAAGTGCCAAAGCCGAAGGGTAGTGCCACTTGTGACGTGGCACTACCCACCCAATCCTGCGATGGCGATATGTGTGTACACAAACACACTCTGAAAACGGCACTTTACCAGGACCCCCCCTCCTGCAATTCTTCGTTTCTCGCCGAAAAACACGAGAAAAACGTGTCACTTTGAATGTATATGCCATTCGGTTTAACCTTGAGACACACACACTACCCCAACAAACACACGCATCCATCCATTGTCGCGTGAAGAAAAAATGGGGAATAGAGAGAGAAAAGACCGAAGAAACTCAGCCAATTGGAAAGAGAAAATGGAGAATTGGCCGAAATTTCGTTCTCTCTCTCTCTCTCTTCCCAACTACAACTATTTTCACTCGCGTTTTGCAGAAGAGAGGATGTGTTGGCGAGAAGGGGGGGGGGGAGAAAAAACATCGGGACTACACTGGAAATGTGCACTGAGCATCGAGACGCGAGGCGGTTTTTGCAGCAGAGAAACCTAGTTAGAATTGTGTTGTTACGATGGTTCCGAGAAGTTGGCGGCGGGATGAGTACGAAGGATGGAAAACGGTTTGGAAGAGTGGAAATGGAGAGGAGGTCATGAAGTGGCAGTACCACGTCAAGCAAAACTTATTTCGGTTGGTGACATGGCACTGCCATGTCATGTTATACCGTCACAAAATGGAACTGCCACGTCATAAAGTGTTGGTGCCTTCTCGTGAAATGGTACTGCCATACCACAAGTCATGGTTGTGCCACGTCATGAAACGTGCCATGAAACGGTACTGGTACGTGGCAAGAGAACCATGATAGGTGGTGAAATGGTTCTGCCACGTCATGAAATAGCTTCACCACTGCGATACTGCCACACCATGATATGGTTGTGCCACGTCATCAAGTGATTGCATTCCACTATAACGCAAAAACTACCGGATCGCCAATCATATTCTGACAGAAACTATAGATACCTAGTCCTGCCACGTCATACCAAAAATGCTACACATTGAAACCGCTGGGAAAATTCCCACCTTTGTGGTCTAGACAACCGAAATCCGCGTTCTTTCCCAAAACCCGATCCGATAAATGTCGCCTCGTGACGTGGCACTGCCAGTTCACAACACGCGATTCGCGTTATTCGTCGCTTCCGCCAACTGATCACATCTTGTGCTCTCCAATAACCCAGAACGTCCTTTTGCACAACCATTCTGATTCGGTGAGAGAGAGAATGGGAAAGAGAGAGAGAGAGAGAGAGAGAGAGAAAGTGCAAGGCACATATATATATTTTGCGTCCTCTCTCTTTCGCCATTTCTCGTAATGTTCTTTCAAATTTGAAGTGGAAGGAGAAGGAGTCCTAATCGAATCAGAATCTTGTGTCTGAGCCCCCCCCCCCCCCCCTACCACCCTCAGTGGATCGTATGTATCTCTTGTCCCGCCTTGCCACGTAGTACAAGTACAAAAACATGAACATTGAAGGGAAGGTAGAGGGTAGGCGCGCGAACGTTTTCTGACGTTCGCGTCAGAAAACGGTCAGTCCGTGTGCACTTTAGCAAATCCTGAAAGGGTTGGGGGGTTGGCGACACACGACTACGGTAGGTGTCGAAGGGCGTCCCGTCCCGTCCCCCCCACCGCGTATTCTTTGCCCTCCCCCCCATATTGACAATTTCCAGCCGAAAAAGGCCACCGAATGCCCTTTCGGACGGAGCCTCCTAGGCTCGCCTCTTGGGTGCCATCTGCTCCCCGCCCCCCCTGTGCTCCGTCTCTGCGACGGAGCCTCGGACGACTGCTGAGGCGGGCGCGCGCGCGCGCGCTCCGAGTGGTGTACTCTGCGGCTTGAGATCGGAGCACTTGGTGTTGTCGTTTCTCATGTGGGTGCACTAAAAACAACACATCGCAATGATGGAGTGAATAAGGATGAGGAAAGTGCCCCCTCCTCTCTTTCTCTGCTGTCCGGGAGGGGAGGGAAGGGGCTGGAAGGGCGTCTGAGGAGAGTACTGATTGATGGGGAAGAGCGACGGAAGATGGAGACGGAAGAGGAGGGGGGAAGTCTTACTGTAGACATAGTCCGTGGCAGTAGTTCTTCGAAGCTTCCAAGAAAGAATGTCAGACAGATAGACAGATTTGTGGTGCACTGAGGCGAGGAGGCAAGACGAGGAAGCGATGTCGCTCCCGCCCACCCCTCCGGATGGAGAAGGAAGGGCAAGGAGGAGGGCACTGGGTTACGGTAGTTTCAGCTTTTCGCTCTTCGGGCTGGGGAGGACAAAGCGCGGTGTGCCACGTGTCATAGCGATTTGAAGCCCAGATGAGAAAAGGAGACAAAGATGGATTACGGTAGTTTCAGCTTTTGGAGGCAAAGCGGTGTGTCACGTGGATTGATTCACTCGTGGGACGTCGAAGTCTGAGGAAAGGAGGCAAAGATGGATTACGGTAGTTTCTAGAGGCAGTGCCACGTGGCACCATATCCAACATTGAATAGCCAAGTGTGATGGTAACACGTTTTGCCACGTTGCTTCGCCAATCTCATCGTCGGATGGATTACGGTAGTTTCTCCACAATGATCGGGACATGAAGTGGAGCTGCCATGTCACGATGCCACGTGACAGCACTTGTCCCAGGCTGTTGACGATTACGGTAGCCATCTAAACTTTCGGGTGCCATCACCGAGTTACGGTAGCTTCAAGTGCTATTCAGTCAAAAAGCCACGTGGCAGTGTTCGAAACTCTCAATATTTTATTGTTCTTCATGTAATACTTTTCAAAACAAAAAAAAAACGTGGGCATCTTGAAATCGAGAAAAAGGAGACAAAAAAAAAATGGAAAAAAGGAAGGAAGGTGAGAAGAAAAAAAACGTATGAAAGGCTGGGCATGTTGTGAGAAAATTGGACGGGGGGAGGGGGGGGGGGGGACTTGAAATCTGGAATTGCATTTTCGAAAATTTTGTATCTGAGGGGGGGGGGGTCTTATACTGAATCACCAATTTCAAATTTGCAATAACTGGCGCGTTAAGTAGCTGGAATTAAAGCCAAGAGCAGGGGGATTGGGAATTATCGAGAAGTCTTAAAGGGGAGGCATCCGAAAAAGTACAGTAGGGAGGGGGGTGCACACAAACACACGGGATCCTTGAGAATTGTTGAGAAGGGGAGGGGGAGCTCGAGTCAGAAGAGAAAAGAGAAAAGGAAAAGAAAGGGAAAAGAAATAGCTAGACTGTCTCATAGTAAGTAAGCAAAGAACGATCCTAGTAGGGTAATGGGGCGAAAAAAGGACTACTCGGCGGCGATCAGCTCCTGACGGATCGTCTCGTTGACGAGATCGTCGAGCGACTGACCCTTCTGCTTCAATCGCAACGCCGCCTTCTCGTCGTCGGTCTTCTCGTCGAGCTGAAACGCCTCGATGCACATCGCGGCGACGGCGGCCTGGATGCCTTGAAGCATCACTAGTTGCGAACCGGGTTTCTGCTGAAACAACACGAGACGTTAGTGGGCTACCGTAACCCGATGGTTGAAGGTCCCGGGCCTTTTAGGCATACATAGTACGATGCTCCGAAATAACGTCAATCTTTGACGAGGGATATCTCGAAAACTAAGATAGCTATGAAAAAGTTGTCAACAAGAAAAACGTAGGAATTTTTACGCTGATCACTTTTGTAGTTGACAACTTTTTTCTAGCTCTGCTAGTTTCAGAGATATGGGGGAGGGGGGGGGGGGGTCAACTTATGGATAGAACACGGGGGGTGCATGGAAACAAGAAAGAAAAGAGAGAGAGAGAGAGAAAAAATGAAGAAAATCGAAAAAAAAAACTACTAACTTCTGTACCTGATACTTGGGGTAGTGACGGAACGGCGAGTCCGGTCCGACCTCGTCGGGCAGATCCTCGTCGCGGATCAATCGGCGCAGCGGGCCGTTGGCGGCCGCCTCCGACGTCACCTCCTGGAGTGGCATCGTTTTGAGCACTGAAAACACTGAAATCGGATGGCTCGCGCACTTGGTGTCGGCAACAACTCACGTTCTTGGGTCTTCCGTCTGACCTGCTCCTCCTCCTCGCGTGTCACCTGAATCGGACGGATCTTCGTCGGGTGCGGCACGTCGGCGTCGTCCTCGACAAGTGTGCGCAGCACCGACGACGTCATCATCGAGCTCGACGACGACGACGACGGCGACGAGGAGCTCGACGAGCAGGCGACTGTGGTGGTGGTGGGCGGCGCGGCGGGCTCCGTCTTGCGCGAACGTTTGCGACGCTTCTCGTGATCCTTGGACGAGTGTTGAAGGGTGGCGGCCGAGGAGAAGGCGCGCGGGCGACCGTCGGCCGCGAGAGCCGCTGCCAGCGGATTCACCGGCGACGTCATCGCCGCCTGCACATCCTTCTGCTGCTGATAGAGCGCCGAGTTGATGAGCCCGAGCGACTCGATGGTGGCGTGCGGCGGGAGGCCGGCGAGGTAGGGAAGTGTGGAGAAGAGCGGGAAACCGGCGAGCAGTCCCGGATAGGCGCCCAGCGAGAGCATCGACAACGCCGTCAGATCGTTGATCTGCGGGAAGATGCACGAGGCGGAGGTGGCCGCCGACAGATCGCCCGTCGACGTGGCGGAGCCGGGTTTCGAGGTGGTGGTGGCGGTGGTGGCGGTGCTGCTCGCCGAGCCCAAAGTCAAGTCATGGGGAAGGGCGGCGATGAGAGCCTGGAGTTCGGCGCTGCCAAGCTGCGACGCGAGTTGGTCCATTTCTTCTGAAGTGCACACAGTGAACTGTGGGGTTTTGTGGGAGTTTCTCTGAAAATTTGGTGTGGAAGAGTGTGAGAGAAAAGAACGGAGGGGATGGATGGATCGTTTCGACAGTAATCCTCTGCAAAGTGCAAGAAAGAGAAAGAGCGGAGGAGAAAGAGAAAGGGAAAGAGAAAGAGAAAGGGGGAGAGGGGCGCAGTGTCGAAAATCGAAAACACAAAGGGCAAACGAATCTGGAGACTAAGGGCACGCGATCGTGAAACTTGAGGCCGACAGATCTCTAGTCTAGAACACTTTCAGACATCCCCTTCCTCCCCTCCCAATTGGAGACGTGGTGTTCTGGAAGGGACAGGACAAGAATTGAGAAGCAGGAAGAATACACATCGCCTATTCTATTCTATTCTATTCTCTTCCGTTTCTCTCCCTCCCCGGCTCCTCGTCCGTGTCTCGGAGGCCCCCTTCCCCCCTCTCTCGCTCCTCGCACACGCACAAAAACAACAAGTGCTTTAGAGACAGACGACGAATTGGTTCCGAGAAAGAGAAAAAGGGAGGAAAAAGTGGAAAGAATAGGTGCCCTTTGTGTCGTCGGGCGGCGAAGGACTGATGATCAATGGAATAGTGAGGGGGGGGGGGTCTTCTTTCCAAATAGGCTCCGCCTCCTCACTTTGGACACTTCCTCATGATAACATGGGCAGGGAGCAAGGGCAAGCCGATAAGACTGAAGATGGGAAAAATGGCGGAGGGGCGAGTTGTCAGAAGAAGAAAATGAAGTGCGGCACACTGACGTCTGGCTCCCTCTCTCTTCCTTTCCCGATTGCCTCCGCCCACTTTGAAGAAGAGGGAAGCGGCAAGAGGGGGCGGAGCCAAATCGGGGCCAGCAGCAGCCGAAAGTGCAAAGTGGGAGGAGGCGCCGATGGGCGGAAAGTTGTGTTTTGATTGTTTTTCTTTCCAACCCCCCATGGGCCATCTCATCTCATGTTCCAATTACAAATAAATCTATGTACAACTAGTATTGTTTTTGTGCCCCCTCTCCCCTCTGAATACGACTATGTATGTATAAAGCAAATGAAGTCACGTAGGCATGACACTGCCACGTCATGGCTCGTGGTGGCAGGTGAAACGTGTAAGCGTAGTACACCTACATACATACCAATGCCAAAATGAGTCAGCGATATGAAGGGCTCCCCTCCTGGTCATCAAAAGAAGAGAGGGGGAAGTGAAATCGGATGGATGGACCGCGTTGCGCCGGCCGCCGCGGAGGAAACGGGCGGTGTCTCTCGGATGGGAGGAGAGTGGCGGAGAGGAAGGGGACAGGGGGCAAGCGCGAGAAGAAGAAGAAGAAGAAGAAGAAGGGGAAGGGGAGAAGGGCGAAATAACAAAAGTGCATGTGGAGTGTACGAGGGACAGAGGGGGAGGGGGGCCCCGGGCAGAAAGAGAGAGAGAGAGAGGGAGAGAGAAGGGCGCCTCTGACCATGGTCTCGAGGCAAATTGATGAGAAGCGGCGGCGGCGGCGGCGACGAGGAGGAGGAGGAGGAAGGGTCCCTATGGGAAAGAGGCGAGCCGAGGGCGCAATGTTGTTTGGCTTCTTCTTCTTCTTCTTCTCCTTGCGCGCGGCCTTTGGCCCCGCCTATCCGATGCCCCTATGTCCTATCTTCTGCAATTTGAGCTTGGAATTAGGCCTGGGCTTCTCGATTCTGGAGGCCCCACTGAGGAGTTGAAGATCTCTAGCTCTAAAGGGGGCATGGACCCCCGAGAGCCGAGGCTAGGACCACGTCACGCAATAGGCATAGGCCTAGAGACCTAGGCACCTAGGGCCAAGCGCAATAGGCAGGCACACACACAGGCATATGTGAATACGAAATGACTGAGGATGGAGGAGGTTGCATCGGAAGGACAAGAAGCAGGCGGGCGTTGAGGGGAGGTGGGGGCGGGCGCCCCGCGACCGACGACGACGCTATAGGACCCGCCCCGGGGCCTCGGCCGCCGCACAAGGTTTGTTACACATTACACATTACACACGGGGGGGGGGGGGGGGGAGCGAAGAAAGAGAGAGAGGAAGAAAGAGAGAGGGGAGAAGGGGGGTGGCGCCAAAAAGTGCAGACAAACTTGTCCTCCTCCTCCTCCTACTTCGCCCCACACTCTCTCTCTCTCTCTCTCTGCCAGTAGTCCACTTTTCACCTGCCACCCATCGGAGGATCGTCTCAAGAGACAGATACATGTATGTTACTCCCTGGGACAAGTGACGTGACACGGCTCCGCAGTTGACACAAGCCGACGACTGGGCTGGGTGGCTGTGGAGAATGAAAACAAGAAGCGCGGCGGCGCTGCTGAATTTCAGAGAACACGTCTAGCGCGAGCGCGCGCCAGCTCACCACTGGGCGACGACGTGCAGCACCACCCAAGTGCACCACTGGTACAATCGCGAAAACAGCGTTGAGTCAGCCAGCGTCGGCGCCTTCCTGAACAGAGCAGAGCAAGAGCAAGATGCGTCAGATTTGACTATATGAGAAGGAGGACCGACTGGTCGAGGTGAAGAAGGAAAAGAAGAAGAAGAAGGAAAAAGAAAAAGAAGAGACGGGGAGGCTGGGCAAACGAACAGGTAAACAAAAGTATAGGCAAATAGAAGAGAGAGAGAGAGTGAAGTTGACCAACTGCTAAGCGACCGTCGTTGGGAGGAGGCGAACAGACAGAAAAAAGAAAAACCACCGAACTTGCACTTTCACCCCCTCCCCCCAGGACACTGCTCTCTTCTCAAATTGCCACGTCATGACCTATTTTGTGACACCTCTCCCTAATCTTTGAAGCCTCGGACGCCGCGCCAAAAGTACAAGCACGTTAAAACAGGGCGCATCCATCTTCCTGTCTCCGCACCGCCTCACCTCCAGTCCAGACCAGGATACGATCGAGTGAGAAGACAGGTCGGAGAAGGCAACGAGCGCCAGAAGACGTTGGAGAGGAACCAGAAGAAGATGTGTGTGTGTGTGTGTGTGTTCAAAGTGCACGTGTACCCTTAGGAAACCGCTCCGTGGAGCGGATCAACGCGGACTTTTCTCGCGCATGATCGACTCGACTCGCCTCCTCCTCCTCCTCCTCGGCACGTACTTTCGGCGAAGAGAAGTGTGACGGCGGCGACGTCACGTCTTCTTGATCCGTGAGTCGATCGACCTTCTGAGCTTCTTCCGCCTAGCTAGAAGCCTAGCTGTACGAGAGAAGAGAAGACAAAGGCCTATCAGTGGTAGAGTCACTAGACTGTACTCATTTACTCTTATCAATCTTGCAGTAACACTCGAAAGAAGGTCATACTCCCCGCGTCCTTTCCTCCAAAAAGAGACAGTAATCCGACAAGAGGGGAAAAGAGTGTGCGACGACGCGACAATGCTATGGGGCGCATGCACGGTTGTGTGTAAGTGTAAAGTGTAAACAAAATCATTCCGTGTATTTGTGTGCGTCTTCTCTCTCCCTCCCCCTTCACTCCAAGGGCAATCAGCAAAACAATGCCTCTATCTCTCTCTCTTCCTCTCGCGGGAAAGATAGAGCTCCCCACCCCTTTCCACTGGCCATCCGAACTCGAGAATTGGCATTGACATTGAAACCGTGACACACCAGGACAAAAGTTTGATCTCATCTCGATCGTCAGTGTGAGCGAGAGTGCACATCGAAAGGGCAACCGCGCTTTCGTTTCTCGCACTCACTCGCTCTCGCTCGTCCTTACTTTTCAAACTTTCCGAGAGAGAGATTGAGAGAGAGAGAGAGAGAGAGAGAGAGAGAGAGAGAGAGAGAGAGAGAAACGTCGCTCGCTTCGCAAGAGTGCGTTTGCGTATGGCGCACAGGAGACGAGAAGAGATTGAGCCCGCCATTTGGCGGTCCATCATCCCAGGAACGATCAGAGCTGGAATTCCAGAAGTGCGCGCACTCGCCACTTCATCAAACATAGAACCGGCGTGTCGAGTTGACTGTTCTAGCGCATTGACATTGTAGGCGGAAGGCTGGAATTCCAGCAGTGAAACTAGCCAGCACCTACGCTCTCGCGAGTCAACAGAATCCGCAACCACAAGCATACATTGAGCATGGCAAATGGAAAGCTTGTTTTCCAACCACTTCCTGATGCTTCTTTGCGTTCGCGCCATCTGCCAGAACCCACCCCCCCCCCCCCCCCCCCTGGTAAATAAACATCTTATTTTCCCTCGTTCGCTCGCGCCTCCTCTCGTTTCTACCAATAAACAACGAGTAGGACGACAACCCGGCTGTCCTATATTGTGCGTGTGTGTGTGTGTGTTGCACGAAAAGGTGGAAATGTTAAGGACACGCGGCCCGGACCGAGTTGCACTTTTGCGTCGCGGAAGAGATCGGAGAGCGTATGATTCGGAGTGTGTGTGTAAGCGTCTCATGCAAAGTGCACTTTTTCTCCCCTGAACTGCAACTGCAAGTTATACTTTTTATGAGTCAGGATGTGGTGCACTGACAGGATCACCAGGGTTCGCGCCACTGGCGGCGGCTGACCGTCGTCTCCAAATCTTCTTGGTTCGCAAACTAATGCTTAACAAAGGGCAAAATGACCCTGAGACTTGGACGATGCGTGATTCTGATTCTGATATCATCCAATTTTCCTGTCTGCGAATGGAGATGGAGAAGCACGACGGTGTAAAGGGAGCGAGCGCGCGCGCGCGCGGTGTGTAACATCTCTGTGACGAAGAAGAAGAGGAACAAGAAGAAGAAGAAGAAGACGATGGAAAGCGGAAGAAGAAGTGTCCTTTTGTCAGATTGATGGGAAAAAAGAAGAAGAAGAAGAAGAAGAAGAAGACGTGCAGCGGCGCCGGCGCATCCTCCTCCGCCCGCAGGAGAAGCGAAACGACGTGAGCGAACTGCGAGAAAGGACATCTCATCTCCGACGGACATCTTCGTCTTCTTCTTCATCTTCTCAAGTCTGACGCGCCGTCAGACATCGACGTCGTCCTTTCGACCCAACTGCCGCCGCACAGGTTGTGTCGATCGCGACACGGGTTGGAGAGAAGGAGCGAAACACGATCGGCGGATATTTTGGATGAACGCGGAACGCGGAAGGTTGATGTCGACATCACTCGGCACATCCGGGATGGATCCGTGCGTTTTTGGGACGGGATGGCCTAGTTTGGAGCGATGAGACTTCTCGCGTCAGGAGCCAAACTCATCCGTGTCTTTCAGCAGATCCCCCCAACGATGCTCCGGGTCTCGCCACGAAAAATTCAGTTTGAGAACGATCCCGACTATGGGGTAGACTTGACTGAATCGACCTGAATAAGTTCAACTAGGTTCTTACGATCACTGTCACTAATCACTAAACTGTGAGTTTACCTTGTAGGGGACACTTCAATGAACTTCAATCCCATACTACCCACCCACGGGAGCGTTGCTTGCCTTCGATGAAAGTGGGGGAGGAGATGTCCCATGAGTACCGTCACACGAGTACAAAAAGTGACCAGCCGGCCTATTTCCATCTCTTCTCCGATTCGAGGAAAAAAAACAAGAAGGAGCCCTTCTTAAACGAAAAGTCTTTTTGCTCACGCGAAGCCGTGGCGGACAACTAGTTGACCTTCTGTTTTCGTCTACCCGATTTGTGCCCCCCCCCCCTCTCTCTTGTCCCTCCAAAGAGGCTCTTCTAGACACACAAGAATATCAGTCATCGTCGGAAAGGGGGGGAAGGCACCAGAGTACGGTCAGTTCGCGACGCCAAAGATAGTGTGCTGCTGCTGCTCGCGTTAGTGCCATGTTGTGTTCATTAAACGGTGTGCCCTCTTCGCTGTTCCCTTCTAAAAGGTGTGTGTTCGTCGTCGTCGTTTTCATTTCGAAAAACAGTGTCGCCCTTTTGTTGGCACAAATAGGAGAGAAAGAGAGAGAGACTCCAACACCCACACACAACCTTTCTTTGATGCCTCCATCGCCTATGTCAGACGACACGTCAACGAAGCGTTTGCACTTGTTATCTCTCTTCCTTTCTTCCCAAACGATGGCCGATGAGGCGACGAGCAAGTGCAGCGGGGAGGAGGAAAGGAAAAAAAAAACGGGCGGCACACTTCTTCTTCTCTTTCCTTCCTTCTACTCCTCGGAAGAGAGAGAGAGAGAGAGAGAGAGAGAGAGAAATTTGATATTCTAGACAAGTTGTATATATGGCCACTTGCACTTTGCGTTTGCCTTCAGCACACGCTTGCGCCCGAGGGGGGGAAGGAGGGCGCCGAAGATGATGAAACATTGGCAGTGTGTACTGGGGCGAGAGCCATCGGGGGACCCATTTCGAAATGACAACACAGAGTGCCCGGAGGGGTGCGGGGACCAATGGCACGAGTGTGCGCAAGTGACCAGGCTCTGGTCTTCGAAAGGCCCTAGGACTTGGAATAGCACGCGACGCGACCGCAACGCATGTCGACATAACGTCAGCTCTACGACTTCACGGTGGCATTGGGAACGGAAAGTGACGTGACGTGACCGTAACGTAACGCATGTCGACATAACGTCAGCTCTACGACTTCACGGTGACATTGGGAACCGAGCGTGACGCGACGCGACCGCGACGCAACCCAACCCAACTTCCAAACCTCAAAAGATCATTGGAACAGCACGCAACGCAACCGCTCCGCCGACCGACTCGAAGCGGTTCACCTTCAGAACTGCCCCCCCCCCCCTTTTCCTCAGCATCAGCCACGTCTCGCACAAGTCGACTGACCACATCCAACCCGATCACCTCGACAGTCGAAGAAAAAAAAGAAGAGGAGACGACAGAAAGCGGTTCTTCCGGTTCCTGTTGCGTCCCCCCCCCCCCCCCCCCCCCGCTTCTGCCAAATGCGGCGCCCGTCCGTCGCGCAAACGACCTTTGCTTGCGGGCCAGTGTGCCGCACACACCGTGTCTAGACACGCGATCAATCACACCTGGGCCCTAGGGCGCGGTGGGCCCGAAGCCAGCCGGCAAGAAAGCGATCCAGTTCAGTTTGAATCTCTCCTCCTCCACCTCTTCTCTCCTTCTTTGTCACGGGGGAAATCGGAATGTGTCATCATCTCACTCCTCCTCGCCTCTATACGGTACACACGGTCCGACCGGCTAGGCTAAACATTCTCGGCAAAGTGCACCAGTCCTCTGTGTCCCCCATCGCGAATGGAATGGTGGAATGACACATTGGCAATGGCCAAGGGCGCGCGCGCGCGGGTGTCACAAGGAATTCAAATCGAGTATCTTGCACACCTCGGTTTCAGCTGTCTCCGTCGAGTTATTTAGTTCAGATGGAGTTGGTTGGGCAGGTGGTAAACATTCGGGATGCTGAAAGTGCTGCGCCCCCTTGTGACTGACTAATCCTTCGCGAGCTCTAAGCGGTTTCCTCCCCTCCACCTCCGGAATCGGAATCGAATTAGCCTCCTCGGCGTTTCCGAAAGTGCCGGGAAACGGATGATGATACACTGATACTTTTATGTCAGTAAAAGAGTGAGTGAGAGAGGGGGAAACCTTGTCTCACTGTGATAAGCTTCTCTTTCTCTCTCTCTTTTTGTTGCATCGGTCGTCGAGAGGAGGAGGTGGTGGCCCCGAGTGCGTGTACGTCTCAATGATTATCAGGTGGCAGTGCCAAGCACCGCCACACGCGCGCCGCACACACCCGCTTGATTGGAAAAACCGATTGGAATTGGAAATGAGAATGGTGAGAGAGAGAGAAGTACTCGTGATTGGTTGTGATGAAAATGACATGGGGACTGAAGAGAGCGAGAAATAGAAAAAGTTTATGAATTTGCCGCGCGAAGAGCGTAAGTTTATGATAAGAAGGGACTTAGCGTCGGGGAGCAAAGCAAAGTACACGGGAATGTCACGTCATGGAGGAGTGACATGTCACGTTATGGGCTTATCTGGACGGTTTTCGAATGGTGTTGCCTCGTCATGAAGGGGTGACATGTCACGTTGTGGCACTATCATGATTTGAATGGACACTGTCACGCTTGATAGTTATCTTTCTCGATTTTGGAAAACTATTGCCAATTTTGCATTTTCATGACGTGGCATGGCAGGAAGAAAACTAGTATGTCCTAATATTGTATCGTTATGGAATGGCACTACCACGTCATGAAGGGTTACTGACATATCATAACATCAGTAGTTTCATTTTGAACTGGCACTGCCACTATCAAACCAAACCAACAGCACTTTATGTGAAACAGTGCTGCCATGTCACGGACGGACTATGTCACGTTATATCGTCCTCGTTTCTCGGTTCGACGTGACCCTGTCACGTCACCAAACGATCTTAGTGTTCCGGCATCACCATGGAGCGCAAGCGTCGCGCCATGAACGGACAGTGTCACGTCACGAATCCTCCAAGTTTCAAACACTTCAACACCGCGCCACAACCATAGCCGTTTGTTTCACGCGCGTAAAGTGCATTCGTCGGTTTGCGTGTCACAAAGCAATTGATTCGATGGTATTGGCCATGAAACATTGGGAGCGTAAAGAGGAGAAGACGCCTGCGCGCACGCCAGAATGTTCAAACACCATCCGCCCGGCCGTCACGTCTTCTTATTCTTCTTCTTCTTCTTCTTCTTCTTCTTCCATCATGTGTGACGACGTGACCTTTTCGGTGAAGATCCCCCCTCCCTGGTAGTACGGTAGTCATCAGGTTCGATCCCCTCGACTGGCGGCGCTTCAGAAGTGAAGTGACGTCTTCAAGGATGTGTGCTCGTTCTCCATAAAAGTGCACACTTCACCCGACCTTTCGCCTCGTCTCTCTCTCTCTCTCTCCTAATTGTGCTCGCGGAGCCGTGGCATGGCACGGCTCCGCGAGCAAGCAGCCAAATGAGCAGAAGCACTCAACGATGCCAATCTGCATGTATGCACTCTCTTCTTCTTGCACATTGCACATCTTCTTCGAGGAAGTCAACGCGCGGCGGCACGGCGCCCTCCACTCTCTCTCTCTCATGTGCTCGGCGAGCATCTTTATCGGCGTGCTCGAAAAGTGCAAAAGGAGGCGGGAAGATGATGATGTGGAAGTCTTCTACATCCATCGTCATCATCAGTGTCACGCGGAAAGTTGGAAAGGGAAAAGGGGGGGGGGGGGGAGGGGGGACCTTCGCGATTCCAGTCCAAATGTTTCCAATCGAAAGTGTAATCGGGTAGGGGGGAAATACGGAAGAGATTTGCGAAAAACACAAGGAGAAAGAGAGTCACCACCGATCATAAAACATATCCAACTAACACACACACAAACAAACATACGCGAGATGGCGAAAGTGGCAACATTTTTGTGTTTGTGTGTGTGTGGGTGAAGGGACCTCTAAAAGTGCACCCGCACTCTTTTTTTCCAGAAACGCAAAGAGGTCACGTAGGAGCAAGAGAGAAAGAGAGAAAAGAGCATGCCGATGGGAGCTCGGCGGTGCCAATGACGAAAGAGGGCCCCGCGGAGGGCAGCTGCAGTAGCGGCAGCATTAGCAATGTTGAGGGATCGAAACACTCTCTCCCCGACTCCCGATTCTCGGCGAGGGACTAGGAAACGCGTCGGAGAAAGTTAGGCCCAATCTACAGCCCAAATACATAGGAAAAGAGGCGATGGTACAGTACCCCTTCGACTTTCCAGGTATCGTCCAATTCTAGACGGATGTCAAAATCAGGCTACACAGTTTGGTTCAGATTGCGAAATAACAAAGGCTCCCAAGTTTTCATGTTGATACAGGTGGAATTGTTGTTATGGCGCATGAAATTCGAAAAAGAGTGTAGGCTCTAGGCCTAGGCTGAAATGGGTCCGAATTATGGCAAGTTCGGAGTTAGGCCCAGGATTTGAGTCATGGCCTAGCATAGCATAGGCTGAACTCAGTTAGGCCTAAGGGCTGAACTAAGTTAGGCCTAAAAACTGAACTTACTTAAGCCTAAAGACTGAACTCAACTAGGCCTAAGTGCGGAACTTAGTTAGGCCTGAAGGCTGAACTAAGTTAGGCCTGAAGGCTGAACTTAGTTAGGCCTAAAGGCTGAGCTTAGTTAGGCCTAAAGGCTGAACTTAGTTAGGCTTAAAGGCTGAACTAAGTTAGGCTTAAAGGCTGAACTAAGTTAGGCCTAAAGGCTGAACTTAGTTAGGCCTAAAGGCTGAACTTAGTTAGGCCTAAAGGCTGAGCTTAGTTAGGCCTGAAGGCTGAACTCAGTTAGGCCTGAAGGCTGAACTAAGTTAGGCCTAAAGGCTGAACTTAGTTAGGCCTAAAGGCTGAACTTAGTTAGGCGTAAGTGCTGAACTTAGTTGGGTTTAAGGCCCAGGCTCACATGATCTAATGATAAGAACTGGACCAAGACTATTTCAGGCCACTCACCTGATCCGAAGAATCACAACATCATGTGCACTTTGCCACTTTGCGCGCCGGCACAATCTCTGATCCCGCCGAGGGTTGCACTTTGCCAACTAATCCGATCTCCATCCGTCTCTTAGTCACACCTGTTTTTCCTTCTTTTTTCTCCCCTCCTCCCCGTCAAACTAATCTATTCGATGAAAGCGACAAGAGTGCAGCAGTCTCTCTGTGTGTGTGTGTTTATCGAAACGCGTCTCCTCTGCCAACTTATCTTCTTTCTGTTGCAACAAAAAAGTGCGTGTGCACTGTCTCATGCAGCACCAGCAGCAGCAACACAAAACCGAGCAAACGGAGCGAAAAAATCGGAGAGAGAGTGCGAGGAAGTGAGAGACGCCGACGAGCGACCGTCGTTTGATCGACGGCGATCAGTGATCAAAAAGCTTCGCATAGGGTCAGAAACACATTTAACATCGAGTTTATATGCGTGAGCAGGTGATTAGGAAAATGTCCATGAAAATGAAAATGACAAGTATCATGGAAATGATCATGAAGTTGAGAGTGTAAATGATCAGGAAAATGGAAATGAGAACAAAAGTTAACGTGCACCTAATCTTGACCTAGAAACATCCAACCGTGACCTAGAAACCTCCAAATATGAATTTCCAAGTGTGACCTAGAAACCTTTAACTATGACCTAGAAACCTCCAACCGTGACCTAGAAACCTCCAAGTATGACTTTCCAACAGTGACCTAAGAATCTCCATCCGTGACCTAGAAACCTCCACCATGACCTAGAAACCTCTTAACGTTAGAAGCCATCCGTTCCAAGACCAGAATCATAAACCATCAATCATCATCAATAGAGCGCACTTCCTCCAACAAGCAATACCACCGGCAACTGTGTTTATTCACCATCCGCTCATTTTTCGTCTATAAATGATCATTGACGTCGTCGTCGTCGACGTCGTCACGGCTCAATCAACATCTGACGGATGGCCGTCCGAAGCGTCTCCTCGTCGTCGCCGTCGCCCTTCTTCGCGTCCGCCTTCGTCACCAGTTTGCAGAATCCGTTGCCGAGCACGTGTTCGGCGATCAGTGCGTAGACGAACGCGAACTGAGACACATTCTGCACCGCGTGCATTCGACCGTTGCGCACCTGGAGCAACCATGTTCGAAAACCAGATCTCAACCATTAGAAGAGTAAACTCACATTCTCCAAACACTTGACCATGTCGAGCGGCGGCTCATTGTGCACCGCCGAGTGAGCCATCTCGAAAAGAGCCCACGAGCCGGCTCGTCCGCACCCCGACAGACTCACGTAGACGTGCGGTCCGGCGTACTTGCGCAACGCCGTCTGAACTTGCCACGTCTGTTTGACAGCGTCGGCGCCACGTGGAATCGAGTCGTGCGGCCAGAGTTTGTAGTGGTGCACGTGGAGGAACGACTTGTAGTCGCCGTTCGTGACGCTCATCACGCGCATCGTCCATCCGGGCGCCATCTCAATCTGCTTAAACTCGCCGACGCGAATCGAGCGCTCCTCAAAGTGCAAAAAGTCCTGGGCGAGCGGGAAGACAAAGTCGCCGCCGAGCTCGTCGTACTCGTGCTCCGTGAGCAACAACAGCACACACTTGACCTGATTCTCGATGCACATTTGCCAAAAGTCGGCGGCCGTGTGCGGCAGCGGCAGTTGGGTCAGAATCGCTTTTCGGCGCGGATCCACCTCGACGTAGGAGGCGTGCACGTAGGCGCCGTCGTTGAGTGTGACACGCGAGTGGTCGAGACAGACGACGTCGGCGAACCGGTTCGACGACATGTTCGCGACGAACTGATGCTTCGTCACGTGTGGCGGGATGTAGCTCGACACTTGCTCAAAATCGTTCTGAAAGTGTTTTGGCTAAAAGTGACCCCAACTTTTTTGGGAGTTGACCTACAAAAACGGTGCAGTTACCAAAAGTGTGGCAAATTTTGTGATCTTTCAAATGGCGCAAAGAGCGTTCAAAAAAACCCATTTTCAAAAAAGTTATAGTAGTTTTAGTGCTGAAACCATTAAAACTGCAAGTAGGTCAACCTAAAAACTACGTAACTCGCCTCAAAACCAACATTTTCAGATGCTCTCTGCGCTATTTGAAATTTCTTAATATTTTCCACATTTCATTTTCAAAATCAGTTTTATGCCGTCTAACTCAACAAAACTAGCTTCACTTCACTTCCAAAGCACTGCAGGCTGCGCAGTGAATCTGAATCTTCAATTGCCCCCAACTTTTTTGTGCTGAATCCTACAAAAATGGTTTAGTTACCGAAAATATAGTAAATTTTAAGATCTTTTGAATGGAAAAAAGAACGCGCGAAAATATTGATTTTGAAGTGAGTTGTGCAAGTTTTTGTGTCCGCTGCACTAAAACGTGCACAACTCGCTTCGAAATCGAGATATTCACACGTTTTTTGGACCATTCGATAGATCTCAAAACGATCCGTATTTTTTGTAATTAAAACATATTTGAGGGGCTTAGCGCAAAAAAGTTACGGCCGCTTTTCCAATGACGCGCTTCTTACCACAGCCAGATTCGCGTCCTGATCGATGAACTTCTTGGCCATTTTGGTCCACACCTCCTTTTTCTCGTCCGATTCATTGCCACCGCCACCACCACCGCCACCCTCGTTGACGTCTTCTTTCGACTTGCTCACCGCCGCCGCCGCCGACGTCTTCTTCGTCTTCTTCTCGTCGGACTTCTTCTCCTCCTTCTCTGTCGTCGTCGGCGCCTCCGCCACCTTCTCCTTTGAGTCGCCGATCTTCGGCATGTTCAGATTCGCCAACATTTGCGCGCCTTTGCCGCTTTTGAACGGCGACACACACTCGGCCTTCTCGACGACGCCCGACTTCAACGGCGTCGACGGCTTCTCGATGTTCTTGACGAGCACGACGTCGCCGAGCTGCTCGTTCGGCACCGGCGCCAACGTCTTCACACGTTTGCCACGTGGCTGCTTCTTCGTCGTCCGCGACTTGTGATGACGTCGTTTGCCGGAAGAGCCGCGCTTCTTCTTCCGACGACAACACAACAGCCCGCCGCGCTTTTTGCTCTTCGAGCCCGACTTCGAGCCGCTCTTCTTCTTCTTCTTATTCTTCTGATGATGTCGTCGATCGCCCTTCGCGTGAGTCACGCCTGAAAGAGCAGAGCCCTGAAAGAGCACTGAACTCCCCAGCACAAACCTTTCACGGCTCCCTGCTCTTTGTGTTTCGCACGCGCCGCGAAATTCGCTTCCATGTTTCGGTGTTCGGCTCCGAACTTGAAGACGTCGCAGCCCTCTGGTTATTTTACACGAATCGCGCGAGTTTCGTTCGAAATGCGACGTGATGTGCATGCGGTTTTCGCGATCTTTGCGGAGCTGCAAAAGTTGGACGGATCACGTTTTCGAAATGAACGTTGGAAAGTTTTCCAACTTTTCTAAGTTTTGGTTACGCCACTGGCCGACTTTGAAGCGCCACTGGCGGCTAGAGCGCTTATCTTGGCGTATGTCAAGCGGATTGACTTATCGGCCAATGGCCGAATTCGTGCGCCATTGGCCGAATTCGCCCGCCAACCCTGGCTCAAAATTTCCTAAGCAACTTACCATGTTTCACTAGGTCAGCTTTTCGGGCCTACGGTCGTTCAGGCCCTCAAAGTCTTACCAGTGACTTTTTTATAACTTTCCAGTTTTTGCTAGGCTGGCGCCGCTACTGGCGTCATTGCGTCGCCACTGGCCGACTTTGAAGCGCCACTGGCGGCTGGAGCGCTTGTTTTGGCGGATGTCAAGCGGATGACTGTTCAATGTCTAGCCGTTACCTGACATTTGCCTGACTTCTGATCGGCCAGGCCATTGGCCGAGTTCAAGTTTCCAGGATTGGACTAACCGACCTTTTCAGGCTTTCAGGCTAGGTCAGCTTTCCGGGTCTACAGTCTTTTTAGGTTTAGACCCCCAAAGTCTTACCCAGTGACTTTTTCATAACTTTCCAAGCTTCGTGCACTTCTTCCAGGCTTTTAAGCCAGGACTAGTGACAGGCCTTGTTCCGGGCTTTTCCAGGCTTCAGGCCTTCCTACGATTGGCTGAGTCGCAGAGAGATGGATGTTTGATCTAAGAAGAAGCGGTGTGTGTACTTGTCTCCCCCCCATCCCTTTCCACAGTTCCACCGCTTTGGTTCGTTGGCAATCCGGCCGGTTGTTCAGTTCCTTCGCCTCCCCTCCTCTAATCCCTCTTTTTCCCTATCGATCCGGTCTTCTTCTTCTTCTTCTTCTGTCTTCTCGTCTCTTTTTCAGTCTCTCTCTCTTTCTCTTTTCTCCCAAAGCAAAGCGCGGGATAACCGTTTTCACCTGGCTGACCTCAATTCGGACCGGGGGGGAGAAATCTCCATCGCCTCCTTCCCCGCCTTTCACCTCCTCATCCCCCCCCCCCCCCATCGCCCGTCGGCTACAATTGATAACTTTGACTCTCTCTCTCTCTCCCTCGTCACTTTTTGCGATTTCTCTTTCACGTCCTCACTCCCAAATCCTATTAGCCTCTCACTTCGCGTGGCCTAACTTTGTCCAGTTTGAGAGGAAAGTTCGGCCACACACACACGGCGAACGTCGGAGGCCGATTCGAGGTAAAGTAAGCAGTGTAGTGTAAGCATTCGCTCACCCAAATTGTACCATCCTCCTAAAACTGGTCAAAACCTGCTGCTGCCACCGTCCGAGAGAAAGAGAGAGAGGGAGAGAGAGAGAGAGAGAGAGAGAGAGAGAGAGAGAGAGAGAGAGAGATCCTGTCTTTGGCCGACGATTATGCAATGTTCCGATTTCACTTCTCCTCCTCCCCCCTCTCTCTTTTCACGTCTACTTCTGCTTACATCGTTGTTGTGTGTACTTCGACTACTAGCCTACTATCCGCCGCTTTCCAGACCCTCCACGTGGTGCCACGTCATGAGAACCATATGGCTTAGCCTTCTGGCCGCCTACTTCTTCTTCACCGCCTCCGTCTCGCTGGCTCACGACGATTTGTACATTCTCATCGACGAGGTCAACTTGTACAATTGTAATGGAGGTGAGGATCTGAGATCTACATATTTGCGACGATGTCTGACGTCTTCTGAATCCGAAACAGTCAAGTTGGGATATCAATCGAATCCTCGCAACTCGACCTATCCCTCAAACCACATCTAAAGCGCGTATTTCCAGTGAAAAACGAGATCCACGTGGAAGAAGAGGATGTGCAGATCGTCAACGAGCGCGGCAACCGCGTCTACTACATCCGCGCGCCCGGCAACTACTCGCTGGACTTCAGACGCATCAAAGTGAAACAAAACTTTGGCTACCTGTCCGGCGAGATCGGTGTCACACTCCAAGTGCCGATTCTCGAGGGTCCCGGCGGCATCCGCTTCGATTTGCCCTACAAAATGATACCGGAAACGACGTTGCTGACGCAAAAGTGCGACGAGTTCAGCGGCGTCATCGAGCGCAACGGACGCACCTATTGTCGTTACTGTGACCTGTGTCACGTGTCACAAGTCGTCGAGAACGAGCTGGCGAGCGGCCGACATCAGTTTCTGTCGCATTCGGACAACGACACGCCGGTCTCGAAGTGTCACAATATTGAGGCGAACGAGTACGATTTTCGGCGCACAATTCAGCTGCCGAGCCGATCGTATTTGGAGGGGCTGATTCGGAGCAAGGCGCAGGGCATCGACGACGAGATCAAGAAGCGGCTGAACAAGGGGCGCGGACGGTTCCAGGTCTTTCTCAACTTGATCACCTCCGACAAACCGCCAATCTCGAGGAATCGCTGGATGGCCGGCTCGAAGGACGTGAGTTGGCGTCGACCGCGACGCGACCGCAACGCATCCCTTGTTTTGTATTCGCTGGTTCTGGTTTCAGTGCGAATGCTGCTTCAATCGAAACGCGCCCCACTGCGACTCGCTGTCCTATTTGTACTGCAGTATGGAGGAGTGCAAGACGGGATGGGCTCTTCAGTGTCTGCACAACTCGGCCAAAGTCGCCGCCTGTTATACTGTCGAGTTCAACTACAGGTACTAACTTTCTCAGCATGGGGAAGTTCGGCCACAGAGTCTCATCCCTAAAAGTGTGCATAACTCGGCTGAAAATCGATATTTTCCGACGTTCTTTAAACCATTCGAAAGATCACAAAAAGTTCTTCAACTTTGCTATTCAAACTTTTCCTGTAGAGTCGAGCGGAAGGAAGTTACAGCCCTAAACTTTCAGAATGACGACCTCGTACGCGGACGTGCTCGAGTTTCTGGCCGAAAAGAACCTCCCGAACCAGGACAGCCACCTGACACAACCCAACCAACCGATTGTCACGACGACCCGCCGTCCGTCGTTCGAAGCGCGTCAGGCGAACAGTCTCCAGATGTCGCAGGCGTGCGTCGAGTCGATGCCGTCGCGAATGACGCATTTGAGGCGGTACTGCACCATATTCTGGAACGAGAAACTGTGTTGTGAACATTGTCCGGACATTTGCTAGACCCCCCCCCCACCCCTTCTCTTTTATTTATTTATAATTAAATGATCCTCTTTTCGATTCTCCGATTCTCTTCTCCCCCCACCCACCCAAACTTGTTGGCCGTTTTCATTTTGTTCCGTTCCGTTCGTTTTCGAAAAGTTTGAAACGAGTATTCGCAATGTAAATAAACGCTGAGATCCCAGAAATCCGTGTTTGAATCTTGAATTTTCGCGCCAAGTCCCCAAAGTCCAGCGGAGCGCGCGCCAAGCCGACTAGAATTCCCTGTAGGCGCTCGCATGGCTCAGCCGGTAACGCGTTTGACTAACAAACAAAAGGTCACAAGTTCAACCCCTGTCAAGTGATTCTCTTTTTCTCTCCGTCTCTTCTTCACCTCGCTCTATTGAACAGTTGTTCGCGACCAACAGAAGGAAGATTGATGGTGTTGTCACAGAATTCGATGCAAGCGCACTCTCTTATTCATTGCAAACACTTGTTTCTTCATGCGTCAGGGAGAGAAAAAGAAAAGGAAAAAGCGAGAATGTGTTACCAGGCAACCCCCTCTCCGATTTTGATGGGTGCGAATTTCGTTTTTGTTATTTTTTCCTCCCATTCGCTTCTTCACGTGCTCACTGAAGGTGGGTGCATTGTGAAATTCTCAAGATTCTCAACTTTTTGGTAGTAGTAGTAGTTTCCAAGAACTCACTCAAACATTCAAAAGTTTTCGTGAATAATGCGCGCAGTGGTATGTGAGTCAGAGAAAAACATTCTGACTTGCAAAACTTGTCGTCATCGCTTCCCCTGACACCTTTGACTCATTATTCCCGTCGCTATGTCACATGTCACGGTTCCAGTGGGACCCCCCCCCCTTGAGGATGGCTAGACACAATTAGTACCCCCCCCCCTTCTCAGTCTGATATATAATTCCACCTCGTTTTCCGTTTTGCAAGAGGTGAGAGAGGAGACAGAAAGCCATTTTGTATTCTTCCTCGCTGTTTTCTTTCTTCTCCCATTGACTTTCTCTTTTCTCCTCTTTGCTTTTTGTTAGTTAGGGTGTTAGGGTGTCCGTATCGGGTGGCATCGAGTCTTACGACAGAATGCACAGTTTTCAAAGGTTTTAACAAAACACCGTATCTCACGACTAATCCATAGCGTTTTTGAATATGACTACTGTACCCACTAGAACATGAAAACACCATACCTTACGACCTACCGTACTCATTAACCATAAGACTGCAAACTTTACGACAAATTGCACAAACCCAGGGGCAATTGCGGCTACCGTACCTTCCTGTATAATGACGAATCGCACGAGACTACCATAGTCCTTGATTGTCAGGCAGCATACCTTACGACAAACTGCACAAACCCATGGCTACCGTACTCCCTCCTAAGTTAGGCCTAACACCACATCTTACGACTAATCGCACCGCACCCAACAAACCGCACCCATCCAGACTGTAGCCTGTCCTATTTGTTTTCTGCTTGTTCTCGGCCCTTTTCGAATTGCTCTCAAGACACATTTCTCTCTCTCTCTCTCTTCCTCAATCTCTCTCTTTCTTCCAACTCATCGAAAGAAAAGCCGCCACCACTACTCGAAGACGCACACTTTTCGTCCTCGTTTCGTTCCGCTGCCTCGAATGTTTTCGTTTTTTCGTTCCTGGGTCCGCGGCGCGACATGTGAACAGAGCGGGAGGAGGAGAAGACAAAAAAATCAAAGGTTTCCTCGTTTTTCGCATTCTTTCCGAAACTCGTTCTGTGTCCTCCCCCCTTTCCACTTCGTTTTTATTGGATTCTCGCGCGTGGGTCACGCGTCAGGGAGGTTCAGTTTTTTCGAGCGAGAGATGTGGAACGTCTTCCGGGGGGCTGCGATTTCTATTTTCTGCCACACGATGAGCGATAATCCCGATTAATCGCTCGCTGTCACGCAGCACAAGAAAAAGGTTTCTCTGTGACGTCCCGTTGGCCAAACAACGGTGTCGCGTCGAGTCCGAAGACTGTGAAACTGTGGTTCGGCCGAGTGTTGGCACTCGACGTCTTTTCGAGTGCTAGACAATCATGTAAACTGTTACAAACCTCCCCCCACCCCACCCCCGTACACTCTTTTCTCACTAACCTATCGTCTTGCCAGTGAAACGGTGTGCTCTGTGGTCGAACTTTGTCCAGACCACTAATTTTGAGCCTAGCGACTTAGGCCTAAGCATGGGCCTAAGCGTGGGCCCAAGCTTAGGCCTAAGTGTGCCTAACTAATGTTGAGCCTAGAGACTTAGGCCTAAGCGTGGGCCCAAGCTTAGGCCTAAATGTGCCTAACTAATGTTGAGCCTAGTGACTTAGGCCTAAGCTTAGGCCTATGTGAAAAACGGATGTTGGTGCTAACTAATGTTGAGCCTAGAGACTTAGGCCTAAGCTTGGGCCTAAGTTTAGGCCTATGTGCCTAACTATGACATATATCTTCCTAATAGACATTATTGCGTTGAATCGAAGAATCCGACCAATAGGCCTAACAGATCCCACCATTTGCTTTGAATCTTGATGCCTAGGCCTAAGCCTTGGAGGGCGCTCAGGCCTAACTACAATTCATTGCTTATTTGCAGCCAAAAAACCAACAATTTTTCCGAATCGACAGTATCCCCATTGATTTTGTGTAGCCTAAAATGTTAAGCATACGCGTATACCTCTTAGCTTGCCGAAAGTTGGTATCAGGTCCATAGGCCTAACCGTCCCCCTTCAAGCAGATTTTTGGCACAATCTTATTCTTCTTCAGGCCCAACTGCAATTAGCAGCTTGAAAGATAAAAGTTGAAAGTTTTGCTTACTGTAACTGAGCCGCAACGTCTAGGCCCTTCAAACTGCCTCAACCAATAGAGTAAGGCCGTAGGCCTAGCTCAAACTCATCCGCTTCTCAGTCAATAGACCAAAAGTCCAAAATCCGTCGACTTCCTCATTGAAATCCGCTCCGCACATTCCTCAAACCATAAACAAGGCCATTAGAAGGAGAGGGACGCTCGTTTTGTCTCAGTCCAAAACGTCACAGGTCTAGGCCCCGCCCACCGAAAACAGAGAACAGCCGCTAGATTATTTATTGTGGTCCTCCTCCTCCTTCTTCTTCTTCTCTTTCTTCTTTTTCATTTCTCTTTCTTCACTTCCCACACACACGCGGGCTCTTTGGGGTCCCGAGACAAATTTCATTGCTTTTGCTGCCAGCGCCTGCCTCAGCCACCCTCGCACACTTACACACAATGATATAATGATGGTGATGTTGATGATGATGGGCGAGTGAGAGAGTGAGAGAGAGTGAGAAAGAGAAAGTGAGAGTTGAGAAAGAGAAAATGCGAGAGAGAGAGAGAGCATTGTTATTCCAAGCAAAGTCGATTTCTATCGTCGCGACGCATCTGTAACCCATCTGGAACATGCATACTTTGTTTTTTTTTTTTTCATTGCTTCCCATTTTCCTTCGCCTCTTCATATCATGGCGGGTCGTTTCTCAGCTAGCGGACCAGTGTGTGATCCGTTTCAAACAAACAGGTGTCCTTCTTTTTTTCTTCCTATCTATCCGTCGTTTCTTCTTCTTCTTCTTCTCCCTCACCCCACCAACATTTTTTGCATTCCACTTTCCCTCTTTCTCTCTTTTATCTTTTCACGTGCATATTCCGAAATTCCATTGTTTCCTATTCGTATTTTATAAATTAATTTCGCACACTAACCCCCCCCCCCCCTGCTTCATCTTATCTTATCCCTTTGGCATTTGGCATTTTGGCAATGATGCTTGGCTGTATAGACCATTATCATTTGGGCCTCTGCATGTGAGCATGGGTCTGCTCTTAGGCCTTAGGCCCATTGCCAAAAATACATAGGCTTATCCATAGGCCCAAAGTCAAACTTATCGTGTAACCAAGTAGGCCCAGTCAATCAAAACGTTTGAGAATATATCTAGGTCAAGCTTAAACTTTCAGGCCATTTGCCCAAACCTCCAAACCATAAGATCATCGCCCCACACTGTCCGATGGCCTGAAAACCTTCATAGGCCGGAACTCTGTCACATGGGAGCATAGGCCGTAGGCCCAACGGCCTGAAACTCCACCAGGCCAATAGCTTAAAATCCTTCACAGGCCGGACCTCTGTCACATGAGAGCATAGGTCGTAGGCCCAACGGCCTGAAACTCCACCAGGCCGAAGGCCTGAAATCCTTCATAGCCCGGACCTCTGTCACATGGGAGCATATGCTGTAGGCCCAACGGCCTTAAACGCCACCAAATGGCCGAATGCCTGAAATCCTTCACAGGCTGGACCTCTATCACATGGGATCATAGGCCGTAGGCCGAACGGCCTGAAACTTCACCAGGCCGAAGAAGCCGCTCATGTTTACTGTATCTATGTACCCGGCCACCCGCCGCCGCTCCCCAAAAACTGTCAAAATTTGTGCGAGTGTGTGATGGATTGTGTCAACACAAACAAAATGTCGATTTCGATTTCAATTTCAATTTCAAATCTCGAATCGATTCACCTCTCTATTATTCCTTCAAAATGGTGCGCTTTTTCTCGTCGCGACTCGCCAGAGACATGGTAAGCGCCACGTGTTCATACATCGAATGTAGGTCACTAACCATATCTTTCGGGCTTATTGGTGGCAGCAATGGGAGGGACTAGAAAAAACTCGCTCGGCGTGTTTGTTTTGGCGACGAGAGTGGTCCAATAAGCGGATAATAAGGGTCCCCCGCTCAATTTTTCCAAGAGAAAGAAAGAAAGAAGAATGGAGGGGGTGCGGGCCGAAAGGTGTCGGATTACCAACAAACTCGAAATCCTCCGGCTCTCCCTTCCTTATTTTTGCGTCTCGAGCCCGAGTGTGTCGGTGTAAAAATAACTGCTCCATCTAACACAAGAGCCCTCCCATCGGTCACGCAGGTCAAGGTGTCACAAATGTGCTCGCGGAGCTCTGCAATATACTCTGGCCGACATCAATCAGTTCGCCGCCTTTTGCCTCATCGTTTTGCGCGAGTGCGCCCTCGAAATCCTTAATAATTCAAAGTCGTGGTGCGTGAAATTGAGAAACGATTCATCTTTCTCTCTCTCTCTCTCTCTCTCTCTCATATTTTTTTCTCGAAGGCAAAATGCGAAATGGGGGGGAGGGGGGGTGAGGTTTTTGAGAAATGGGAATCTCATTTTGAATGCGTCCACGTTCAATCTCGCTGAACATATGCATATGGGTGACACGCCTCCCGAATGAGGCTGTCAGTCGGCTTTTTCTTGGGGAAAAGCTGAATGTTCGGGCATGTATGGTAGAATGACCGAATGATCATGAGCATTCAGCCTTTATCTCCCAAGTTCGGTTCAATGTCAGTCACAGGCTGTGGGCCTAAGGCATCCTTAGGCCTTTGGTCCTGTCCCAATGGGACACGTGGCTTGAACCAGTCAATCCTTTCCACTTTGGTCATAGGCCCTGATCCCTGATCCTTGGGCTCATGTGAGCCTAGGCCTTAGGCCTAGGACTACCTCTTGTTCATTGTCTTCAGAAGTTTCGAAATCTCCCCCCACCAGGTCGCTGATGGGTATGTTTCATAACTCCTCTGCACCTCTGCCTCTCGACACTCGAACGTGCGTCACATGTTTTTGCCGGGCACAATCAGTTGCCGGGGGCCTTCTCAACTCTCATCATTTCTCGCATTCCTTCGGCTCGCTTCTCGCCAAACTCACACTATCACCGGACTCTTTTAACCCCCCCCCCCCCCCTCCTCAAACTTTTCCCCCAACATGTTTCGAGTTTGCAGGCGATCCGCGCTGAAAGAATGGCGATTCCGTCGAATCTGATGCAATTCTCCGAGGACATCATCAAACAGTTGACGCCCGAGGAGATTGACGAGTTCCGCGAGGCGTTCATGATGTTCGACAAGGACGGCAACGGCACCATCTCGACGAAGGAGCTCGGCATCGCGATGCGCAGCCTCGGCCAGAATCCCACCGAGCAGGAGATACTCGAGATGATCAACGAGGTCGACATTGACGGCAACGGGCAGATCGAGTTCCCCGAGTTTTGTGTGATGATGAAGCGAATGATGAAGGAGACCGACTCGGAGATGATTCGCGAGGCGTTCCGTGTGTTCGACAAGGACGGCAACGGGGTCATCACGGCGCAGGAGTTCCGGTATTTCATGGTGAGTGATGTGTTCAGAGTGCAGACAATGCGCTAGATTTGACGACAATCTTGGGCTCACACAATATGCAGACAATGCGCTAGATTTGACGACAGTTCGTGGTGTGGGTAGCAAATGGTTAATGCGCTAGATTCGACGACTGTCTTAGGTATGTTCAGAATGCAGACAATGCGCTAGATTTGACGACAGTTCGTGGTGTGGCTAGCATACGGTTAATGCGCTAGATTCGACGACTGTCTTTGGTATGTTCAGAATGCAGACAATGCGCTAGATTTGACGACAGTCTTGGACATGTTCGGACTGCAGACAATGCGCTAGATTTGACGACAGTTCGTGGTGTGGCTAGCATACAGTTAATGCGCTAGATTCGACGACAGTCTTGGGCATATTAAGAGTGCAGACAGTGCGCTAGATTTTACGACATATCGTAGCATGGCTTGTACAAGGGTAATGCGCTCGATTTGACGACAATTCGTAGCATGGCTTGTCTGCGAGTGATGCGCTAGATTTGACGACAGTCTTGTGCATACACAAAATGCAGACAATGCGCTAGATTTGACGACAGTCTTGGAAACACATAAAATGCAGACAATGCGCTAGATTTGACGACAGCCGTACTACGGTTTGTACAAGGGTAATGCGCTAGATTTGACGATAATTCGTGTGTGGCTAGCATACAGTTAATGCGCTAGATTTGACGACAGTCTTGGGTACGTTCGGAGTGGAGACAAAGCGCAAGATTTGACGACAGTGACTAGTGTGCGTACAATGCGCGAGACTTTACGACACTTTCAGCTATCAAAGACTACAGTACCCCCCTTGATTCGTTCGTTGCAGGTGCACATGGGAATGCAGTTCTCGGAAGAGGAGGTCGACGAGATGATCAAAGAGGTCGACGTGGATGGTGACGGCGAGATCGACTACGAGGAGTTTGTCAAAATGATGTCCAATCAGTAGTGACTACTCTATTCCTCGCTTCTTTTTCTTTTTCTTTTTTTCCCCCGATCCCACGCTCCCCCTTGGCAGAATCTCACACGCGAAACACTTCCGAACCGGTTTCCATCCCAACTGAGTATGCTTTTACTCTCTCTCTCTCTTTGTTATTCAGTCCCCCTTTTCTCTCTCCCTGTCTGCGAGCTTTTCTCATCATTCCCCCCCCCCCCCCTCCAATTGTAAATATTTAAGCCCCGCCCACTTTTGTACGTACGTAGCTCCGCCCACTTTTCGTTTTCGACCACGACCCCCCAAACAAAAAAAGCACAACACAGAAACAGAAACAAAGCCATTGTATTCACAGAAACGACGAATGAAAATGAGGAGGAAAACGAGCATTCTAATTGTATTCGTCCATGAGTGCGGCGACCTCTGACTCGACGTCAATGTCGGCACAAAGATCGGGAAGCGCGAGGAGGATCTCGTCGACGCGTCGGTGAATGCACATGTTGTTGAGCACCTTCGCGTACTTCATCGCGTACTCGTACCGATTGAAGTCGATGCAGTACTTTTTGAAGGCGTGCACCGTCATGTGATGGCAGTTGAGGTCGAGCACCGGGCGATGCTCGGTGAGCACACGGATGATCAGACTGTAAATGGGCCGTTAGGCTTAGGCTCGATGGTTAGGCCGGATTAGGCATGACGACAACCCAGGCTGTTCCTACTCAGCAATTATTGGCGGGTAGCCGCCTGACATCGGCCAGTCATCCGCTCGACATACGCCATGATAAGCGTCCCGACCGCCAGTGGCGCCGGAATAGCGTCCTTCACCTTAGTTACTCCACCACACCCAGGCCAAACTCACTCTTCAGACTCATTCTCGAAAAGCGCCTCAACAATGCGATGCACGTTCGCCTTGATGACCCGCCGCGTCGCGTGAATCTTGTCCACCTTGTACTGCAACTTGAACGACGACAGCATGTCGTTGGCGTTCCTCAACTGCGACTGAAGGTGCCGCAACTCGACGTCTCTCGACGGCCAGTTCACCGACCGCGCGGCCGACGGCGCGTACTCGTCGGTGTACTCGCGATCCTCCTTGTCGCCCTGGAACAGTGCGACCGCCTCGGCGGCCATATCCGTGTCGCCGAACTGCATCACGTGCGACAGGTTGGTCTCGCGTTTGACGAGCTCGTACTGGAATTCCAACGTCTCCGTCTTCAGATCCTCGCCGTCGCTGTCGGTCATCCAGTTGACGCTGAACAGATCGCCGAGACACGGCAAGTTCATGTCGTTCTCGCAGAACGTGCCCCACGAGCTCTCGTGCCCGTTCGCCGCCGTGATCGCGTAGACGTCCATGTCGGCGCGCAGCACGTTCTCGAACATGCTGCCCGACTCGCACGCCTCCAGATAGAACACCAGCTGCGAGTAGCGTTTGCGTTTGTGCATCGCGATCAGCGCCTCGTTCAGCTGCTTCACCGTCAGAATGCCTTCAGGGAACGAGATCATGCCGACGGCGCCGTGGTCCGTGAAGTAGACGAAGATGCGATCGCGCTCGTTCGTCTCCAGCACGCGTCCGTTGCCGCCGTCGATGGCGCTCGCGTTGCCCTGAAGCACGTTCAGAAAGTTCGACGGCGTCACCGAAGCGCCCTTGTAGTCGATTTTCAGCCCTTTGTACAGATCCTTTCCGTGCGGTCGGTTGAACAGTTTTCCCTTGTAGGGGTTCCTGAAACGCTCAAATGTTGGGATGCGTCAGTTGCACAAAAGTCGCCCTAACTTTTTTCTCCTTAGGCCTACAAAAATGGTGTCAATAACAAAATGATAGATAATTTTGCGATCTTTCGAATGGCGCAAAGAACGTCTAAAAATATCGATTTTCCGCCGAGTTATGCAAGTTTTTGTGCACCCCTGGCACTTTTTCACAAAAACTTGTATAACTCGCTTCAAAATTGCTATTTTTCCACGCTCTTTGCGTCATTTTGAAGATCTTGTGACGCGCCACTCACTGTTGATTATTGGCCACATCGTCGAACATCATGGTGATGATGTTCTCCTCGGGGATTCCGTGGTTGCGCAGAGTGTGGTAGGCGTGCGCCACGTCGGCCTGGTGCCTGTAGTTGTACCAACCGTTGGAGCCGGCCACCAGCACCACGAACGCCTCGCCCTCGTCCTGATACTTGTGCTTGCGTTGACGGCCCGCCAACAGGCCCCTCCTCGGATTGTACCGTCCGTCGGCGCCCGCCAGCAGTAGGCCGAATGAGAATAGGCATAGGAAAGCGGCGGCGAGCCGATGCGTCGTCGACATGTTTGAAAAAATGAGACAAGAGAGAGAGAAAAGTAAAGTGGACACGAGAGCCCTGTGGGTGGTGTGTATGTGAGTGTTATCAGATTACCTTCGCCAACTGATAAGAGGCGATGATGGTGATGATGTTCTGTTCAAATAGACAGGTGTCAGCTGACTGACCATTCAAATGTGCACATGTGTGTATATACATCGCGTGTCACAGTCAACACAGGTTTCGTTTGAAAATTGAGACGAGACGAGTTTCGAAATGAAGACGGGGGGGGGGGGGGCGCCATTGGCGTATGTCAAGCGGATGTCTGGCCGATATGGAAAGCGGGTTTTGGTTTTGGCGTTGTTCGCGTTTCGTCCGATTCCCAATTCTAGCAATCAAACCGCCGTCGTCTGCCGACAGCAGAAGAACACACAAAAAAGTAAGAGAAGACGAAGAAGGAGAAGATAATGATGATTGGATGGCCGTGAGGCAACAAATCAATGCCAACAAACGTATCTTGACCTTCTCCTTCATCTTCTTTTACTGTCTTTGTTGGAGAGACGAGGAAGTTGTGGGGGCCACGCATTTGTGTATCAGTTTTGCAGTGAAACGACACAGAGAACCACGTCTTCTCGTTTTCGAAAATCTTAATGTTATTGATCGCCGTTTTCGGATGTCTGGCGGCAGTTTTTGTGCCAACAGGTGAGTGCGGCGGTGCATTATTGCGTCGAGTTCGGTGTTTCGTCCAGTTCTAGCTTTTGCGCGCCTATGGCTTCCAGGATAACACTTTTGGTTTGTAATCTGACACTCCGGGGTTCGACTCCACCTGCTCGTTGTTTGTTTTTGAACAGTTTCTTCTGCCTCTTGCGCTCATTCAGCTCATTCCAGTCCAACAATGCGCCGACAATGACGGCGCATGTGCCACGTGGGTCGCATCGGATCGCGGAGCATGTCAACGGAAAGAGTACATCAAGAAGAACTGTCGAAAGAGTTGTGGCTCGTGTCCGCAGTACGAGGCTAAGTTCGATTTGCGACGACTGAACCCGCAACTACTGCCGATTTCGCAGCTGGTCGGACTGTGGAAGGGAGAGCACACCGGACGCGTGACATTCCCCACCATTCCCACTTTCAAGTACACCGAAGAGGTCGAGATATCGATTCCCGACGGCAACAACATAAGATCGCTCAATTACACGTGAGTTGGGGGCGCAGTCATCTTTAGAAACTGAACCACATTGAACCCGCTATAACTTTGTTGTGCTCAACGATATTAGAGTGGTCTAGTTGCAAAAAATATAGACAAAATTATGACGTTTTGAATGAAAAAAAGAGCGTGTGAAAAGAGAAAATTTAAGCTGAGTTATGCAAGTTTTTCTGAAGCCACTTCAAGTTTCAGTGTGTTACCGCAAAACTCACGTAACTTTGTTCAAAATCAAGATTTTTACACGTTTGTTGAACCAATCGATAGATTTCAAAATGTTCTGTATTTTTTGCAACTGGACCATCTCTATAGGACCCGGCGCAAAAAAGTTATGACCGGTTTTCCGAACACCTTTCCTAAGCCAACGAAAAATTGCAGCGCGGCGGCGTGGTCCAGCGATAAGGAGGATCTGCACCGCGAGTCGGGCTACATCACCATCAAGCCGAACACTCGAGAGGTGCTTCTGACGACGGTGATGTCGAACGGCTTCATCACCGTCGAGGAGGGACCCATCGCCGCGAACAGCATCAAGTTCGTGCTGAAAGACATCGGACGCATCAGTTTTGTGCGCGACGAGCACTTGCACAATGTAAGAAGATAGATATTTCTCTTCGGAGGGGATACTGTATCATTTTTCCATTTTCTCAGCTGATCCGCGAGTGGACGATGGATCGGACGTATCTTCGAGCCCGGCTGAGTATCCAGACACTTTCGCATCGAATGCAGGAGCACACGTCGATTCTTTACACCAAAACTTCCGAATGAAGCTGAAAATCTGAGCGCTTTCGGGGAAATATTTTCAGTCGGGGGGAAGCGGGTGGGGGTCTAATTTTCAAGGAGGAACTTTTCGCGGAATGAAAACAAAAGGGACACCGCGAATTAGGAATTGAGGGGTGGGTGGGTATAAAAGAAGACGTCTTATTTATCTGGAGGAGCACATTATGTGAGCTCTGAAGTTTGGCGGTGGCTCCGAGAGCGCCTTTTATTACCGCCTTCACAGCGAGGTTTCTGGGGAGCGCTGGCTGGCCTAGCGGATAATCACTTTGCCCTTCAAACTGACCGCCCACAGGTTCGGGTCCACCTGCTGGTTTTTGTTTTTTTTCTTCCTGTTAGACATACAAAACCAACTTTTGCTTTGAGCCCCTCCACCTAGAACCTATTTTCCTTCTCTGGCCCCAACCGGTCCGTGCTCATCCATCAAAAACTCGGTGTCATCCCCTCCCCAACTCCACGATGCTAAAAATGTCGGCGATGTGGGGCCGAAAATAAATTGGCGGCGAGTTTTGCACGTACCACAACTCTCATCACTTATTCGTATTCGGAGAGAGAAAGAGAGAGTGGAAAGAGAAAAGAAAGTTAGTTTCCACTCTCTTTGTACACGGATCCGTCCATGACATCATTGAGTCAGAGCGGAAAAAAAGAAAAGTGAATTGAGAATGATGGATGGGGCCGCTGACTGTAAACATATACGGAGAGCCCAAAGTCCACGTTGCACTTGAGTTGCAGCAACCAAAAAGTGACGAATTCTTCGGCGGAAGTGGTTTGGAAGAAGAGCGAGAGACCACACCTTGATGAATATCATTAATATCCAATGAGAAGGTCCAATTTGATCGGAATCTCGAAAAGTAATCCCAGTTTGGACCGTGTCGGCGCGCGCCAAAAGCCCGCTTTCATCACCGCCCTCTTGGCTAGATTGGCGGGGTGTTCCCGATGGCTTCGCGGATAGTCACTTTGCTTTTCGATCCGCGCGCCCACGGGTTCGATCCTCCTTGCCCCCATTCTTCTTTCTCAATGCGCTCTACCGTACTGGGCGCGAAAATTCAAACATAATCATGGATTCGAATTTCTTGGCGGTGGCCCTATATTTTTAGCGCTGTCTAGCAGAGCGCGCGCGCGCCTGAAAACATACTCCGTCTCTTTTTTTCCGAGTAATTTATCAATTTCAATGACGTGCCAAAAGGCTGCGGCCATTCAAATGCAGCTCACCAATAACCACATTATTGCGAATGACTTCTAGAAGGCTGAAAGCGAGAAATCAGGAGCGGAGGCGGAGGAGGCGAAAAACAATCAACAAGACGTGGCGTTTTCCCTCCGGATGTCCTTAAACTGACGAATAATACTAATCCGCCCACTACTACTACCATTACTACTAACTAAATAACTGAAGAAAATATTATTTTTTTTCGTTACCCCCCTCGTTTAGTGTATTAGTAGTAGTCGTACTAGTACATTTCAATTATCAAATGCTCTTTTTGAAGAGAAAAAAAGATGACGTGCGGCACGGGGCACGACGTCTTCTGAACTCGATGACTCACTGTGTTTTCCCTTCTATTTGATATGTTTTCTCGACCCAGACTCGGCGACCAGCTTCGGAGAGAGCGAGGTTAATCAAAACTGATGAATTATTTTGGTGGAGAGGTGGAAGGTGTCGCCGGCGTGTTTGCGTCATTTCTCGCCGACACCGGAAAACGGGTCAAACTACCGTAACCCGTGTGCTTCCCCCTTTGGATCTTAAAAACCCTTTGGATCGTGAAAACCTGGAGAACTACCGTAATCGTTCAAAAGACGTTCATAGTTGGATGCATCGAATTCGACGCGCAAACTTTGCAGCTACCGTCTATACATCGAATCCCACGCGCAAACCTCCACCGCCCGCGCCTACCGTAACCCATCCACCTCCTCCTTCACACTCGCCAAATGGCTCAAATCGACTCTTTCGAAATGACATCATGCTCTCTCTCTCTCTCTCTCTCTCTCATTCTGTCATCAGATTCGCCTCATAGCTCCCGTCTATCTTTCTTCTTCTCATTCAAATTCGATTCAATTCATTTCATATCCACCCCCCCCCCCCCCACTGCCAAAATTGACTTTTCCGTTTGAGAAAAGTGGGCGGGGCCTAATTCGGGCCCCGCTCTTCTTCTTTTTCTGGCACTCATCACTTTCTCATGTTTGCCCCCCCCCCCCCCCCCAATTTCCCCTTCCCGTTTCTACTAAAACCTTGCCACAAACATTGAAATTCTTTTTTGCCAGCCAGTGTCATCATGTCGACTGTTGGCACGTTTCTGGTGCTCCTGGTGCTCGTTGGGCTGTGCGCGGCGATACCGTACTTTCGGCTGAACAACGACTACTACGACTCGCTCGATTTGGAGAATGATGTGAGTTGGCCGAGTCGGTGATGGCTACCGTAATCCTGTCGAATCCCCTTTTGCAAGTTTACAATTACAAACCGCTGATTGTGAGGCTACTGTAGTTTGCGTGAGATGTTTGCGCGTCGGGTCGGGTGTTTGCGGACTAAGTCAAATGTCTGCGAGCATTTGAATATGTAGACGCGCAGAATGATCAGCCAACCTACAGTAGTCTCACAATCAGTTTCAACTATTGCGCGGCCAAAGTCTGCAAACACCCTACACGACGCGCAAACGGATTAGCCAACATACAGTAACCCGGTGTCGGATTGCAGGAGAAGAACGCGGCTCGCCAATTCCTTCCCTACATCAAACGCAACATCGCCATCGGCCGCGGCGACGGTCTTCGGCCGGGAAAATGATGATGGTGACAATCCGTGCGACACTTCTTGCTGAGCTGACGATCAATTGTTCCTTCTGATTCTGGTGGTGTACTTCTGAACATCTTCTTCCTTTTCCCTCTTCTTTTCTCCGTCTTCATCTCTCCTCTTCTCCTCTCACGTCTTCAAAATGGTTTATTCGGTTTCGCCATAAACTCGTCAAGTTCATCGTCCACGTCGCCGCCAGGGTTTAGAAATTCGACGACGGCGTCGTTGTCGTCGTCGTCGTTCAGAATCGCCGCCAGCGACGTCATCTCGAAGTGTTGCGGCGTGACGTCTTCTTCTGACGACGATTCGGAAGCGACGGCGACACAGTGCGTCGTGCCGATGAACGATTCGTCGAATCGCCATTGGGGTTGAAGACGTCCGCGGTGGAAGTATTGCGTCGAAGTTATCAAGCAGCCTGCGAAATCGGGTTACTGTAGATCTCGGGGGCTCGGATTACTGTACCTGGAATGTGCTCCTCGTCGCGCGATACGTGGAATGTGTGATTGTGCAGTCCGTCGGGGAGACCGACGCCAGTAGCCTTCAGAATCGATTCTTTGAGACACCAGATACGGTAGAATGCTCGCCATCTGAATTTGTAGACGATTGCGAAATACACTTGACGACAAATCGCGTCCTTTTTTGGAATACACTGGATTTGACGACAAATCACGTACTTTTTTCAAATACACTGAATTTGACGACAAATCGCGTACTTTCTCTAAATACACTGAATTTGACGACAAATCGCAAACTTTCTCCAAGTACACTGGATTTGACGACAAATCACGGACTTTTTTCAAATACACTGAACTTGACGACAAATCGCGTACTTTTTCGAATACACTAGATTTGACGACAAATCGCGTACTTTCTCCAGTACACTGAATTTGACGACAAATCGCGTACTTTCTCCAAATACACTGGATTTGCCGACAAATCGCGTCCTTTTCTCAATTACACTTGATTTGACGACAAATCGCGTACTTTCTCCAAGTAAACTGAATTTGACGACAAATCACGTGATTTTTTTCAATTACATTCGATTTGACGACAAATCGCGTACTTTCTCCAAATACACTGAATTTAACGACAAATTGCGTACTTTCTCCAAATACACTGAATTTGACGACAAAACGCGTCCTTTTTTTTCGAAATACACTGAATTTGACGACAAATTGCGTCTCATTTCTAAATACACTAGATTTGACGACAAATCACAGACTTTCTCCAAATACACTGAATTTGACGACAAATCACAGACTTTCCGGACATTTCCTCCTCGGAAACACCCGATTCGACGACAAATCACGTACCTCTCGCTTTCGCTGCTTTTCGCCTTCACCTCTTCGACCTCCTCTCGACTGAAATGTCGGCGTAGTGCGTCCATCTGTTCGCCGGCACTCGTCCGTCGGCTCTCGTCGATTCGCATCACGTCGACACCTGCGAAAGTGCGCTCCATTGAGAAGAACGGTTTTCTGCCGAAGGCGTACCGATTCGGCCCGTCGCGGCGGTCGCCATGACGACGAGATCGCCCTGATGCGACACGTTGTACTCGAAGTTTTGTGTGGAAGGCGTCGACAGAAACGGTTTGCCCGTCTCGTTTCGCTCAAATTGCACTTCACGCCACGGGAGCGAAGTTTGAATTGCCGCCGCTTTTCTGGAAATTCAATGCGTCAGAGTTGACGGGAAATTGCGGACGAGCGCAGAAATGCACTGAACTTGACGACAAATTGCAGACTAATGTGTGGTATTGCGAAATACATCGAGATTGACGACAAATTGCGTCACTTTTTAAAACTTTTCAAAAAAGTCCCGAAGCGCTGAATCTGACGACAAATTACGTCTTGTCCGAACTACAGTAACTGCCCCCCCCCCAGTCCAATGCACCAAACCCTACGCAAATCCACGTATCCACACCTCGGCATCAGTCTTCCGATTAGACACGCCAGCGCGTCCTCTTTGTACCGAAACCGTCGTTGCTGCTCGACGTCGTGCTCCGCGGAGCACAAGACGGCTCTCCTGAAGACGTTCTCGAAACTCGACGACGTCATCGTCTCCTCCAACGAAACCGCCCATCTCAAACCGTTGCGCATCTGAATTCTCCAAAAAATTCGTGTGAAAAACAATGAAAATAAAAATACAATTTTAAAAAAAAATAGAAAAAGCTCGAAAATCGATATGAAAAAATTATTTTTCCAAAGAAAAAATCGAATTTTTATAGAGAAATTTTATAAACTCTTGTGGTTTCGTAATTAGAATTAGAAAAATACAGAGACGTTTAATTTAAATCAACATCAAAATTCGATGCGAGAGCGGAAAAGAGAGAGGGAGAGAAAATTAAGCGCATTCTTTTTCGAAAAGCGGCGGGAGAAGTAACGAGAAGAGAGGCCATTCTTCGTGCGAGCCGAGAGAAAATCAATAAATTTTAGCGAGAATACGAGAAGCAAAGAAATGAGAAAGTTAAAACTGTTTATCATAGGAGCGGGAGGCGAGAAGTTAGGTGATTCCGAGACGACGTGCCTGTCCCTCGTAGATCAAGAGTCGCCACATTTTGACGACGAACTGCTCGGCGTCCTCGTCGATGATCTGGAAATTGGACGGTGGATTGGAAGACGTCGTGGACCTTTTGGAAGATGTTGGGCAAAGTTTCAGAAGTTTCAGAAGGATTCGGGCACTTTAGAAGCTGCTAGAATAACATTCTGCTTCCAAATCGTTCTGAAGACGTTGGGAAACCCGCGCGAAGCTTATAAAACTTCTGAAGACGTCAAAAACTTTCAGACAACGTCCAGAAGCTTCAGAAGACGTCAAAAAACTTCTGACAAGGCCTCAAAAACCGTCTTCAGTCTTCAGAAGACGTCCACAACTCCTTTCAAAACACTCGCTCACCATGGCCACCTCGTTCAGTATCTCCTCGGGCGACGTGCGAATCGCGATGCGATCGCAGATGAAGTCGCAGAACGTCGAGTCGTCCTCGCCGAGGAACGACGTGATCTTCTTCGACACCCACGGACGGATGCGCTCTCTCAGACACTGCTCGTCGAGCTGCTCCCATTCAATGTTGTGCATGAACAGCTCTTCTGAAAGAAAGAGAGACGAACGTTTTTGACTATTTTCAGATTTTGAAGAGCCCACCTTTCGTGAGCGGAATCTTCTTGATGATCTGCTTGGTGAGCTCCTTCTTCTCCTCCTGCGACATCACTTCTTTCCGCTCCTCTCTCGTCAGCTCGAACGGCTTCAGCTTCTTCCGTCGATGCAAGTCGTCCTCGTCGTCGTCGGTGCCGAACACGCCGCTCAATCGTTGAGCAATCGGCAGTGGCGACGCCTCCTTCTTCTGATGGACGACGGTCGCTGATGACGTCGTAGCGGTGGTGGTGTTGCTGGTGCCGCTGCCGCTCGGGCGGATGATTGTCGAGACGGCCGTGGCGCCGCCGATCGCCTTCCATCCGCCACCTTGCGCTGCTCCATTGAGCCCACCCGCTGAGGGCTCCGAGACTGCTGTCACTGTCACGGCCGCCGCTGTCACAGTGACCGGTTGCTCCGGCTGCTCGGCGGAGCTCTCGGCGCCCACCTTCTCCGGCTCGGCCGTCTCCTTCGCCTTCTCACTGTCGCTCTCCTCGTCGCTCGACGACTCGCCGTGCGCGCCGTTCGCCGATTGACCGAGCGGCTGGTGTGGGTTCGGACTGCCGCTGTCCGCTCGCATCTTTCGCATCGCCTCGTCCTCCTGAACGAGCTGAGGATTTAGAATGTTCTGAAATGCTCCCAGAGTCCACAGAATTTCAGCGAAACCGCGCAAGAAAAAGGGGCGGGGCAACACCGTGACGCATAAATGCAGACTTTCAGTTTTCTCCTCTTTTTCGCTTAATGCGCACAGTTTCTTCGAGTTTTCCCACGAATTTCCGCATTTGTGCGACACAGAGTAGTTGGAGTCTTCCAGAAGACATTGCGGAACCCTTTCAAAGCGTCATACACCTAGAATCTTCAGAAGACGTCAAGAAACTTCAGACAAGGTCTCCAACGCTTCAAAAAACGTCTTCAATCCTCAGAAGACGTCCAAAACGCCCGCCCCATCAAAAACATCCAAGAACCCCTGTCAAACCTGCAACTTGTGCCGTTTCCTCGCCTCCTCCTCAAAGTCCATCAGCGTTTCGGCGGCGCCGTTCGCGTTCTCCTCCATTATCTGCTTCTTCAGCTCCTCAATCTCGTTCTGTTCGGCGATGCGATCCTTTTGGTCCGCCTCGCGCTCCTTCTCGAAATCGCGTTTTCGCTGGAAGAACAGCGAGCTCTTGAAGAACTTTGGATCGTCGCGCTCGTCGTCGTAGTCCTCGAGAAACGTTTTGAGCCGCTTGTGCTCCTTCTGAATGCTCTTCTTGCGATCCTTCTCGCGTCGCTCCTCCTTCTCGTACTTCTTGGCCATCTGCCGCTCGCGCGACTCCCACCGCTTGAGCCGCCCGTGATACGCTTGCTCTTTCTCCTTCATCAACTGCTTCATGAGGCGCTTCTCGCGCGCGTCGTCCGAGTCCTCGGAGCTCCGCGAGCCGCTTCGTGCTCGCCGCTTCGACGTCGAGCTCTTCTGATGGCTGCCGCGGCTTTTGCCCGGCGAACGAGAGCGCGAGCGCGACGAGTACGACGTGCTTCGCGACGACGAGTCCGAGTCGGAATCCGATGAAGACGTGCCAGACGACGTCCGGCTTCGACGCGATTTTCTGAAGAAATGAGAGATAAATGCGAGGTGAAGTCGTTAAATGAGCCGGGAAAATGAGCCATAAACCTCAAATCGCTCTCAATTTTTATGCCTTTTCCCATGAAATTGCTCTTTTTCCATGGGGCTTTCTCGGTTTTTCAAAATTTTCATGCAACTGGTTTTCGAAAAAAATTGTTTTTCAGTTTTTTTTCTGTTTACTGAATTTTTGAAAAATTTTAGACGAATTTATATTCTTCGAGATTTTTTCCAGAATTTTCGAAATTTTGAGGGTTTTTTTGGAATTTTTTTTATAAATCCGTCGAAATTTCAAGAAATTGAAAACTTTTGTAAAAAAATTTCAATCTTCAGCAGTTTTTCTCGAACTTTTCCCAATTTTCTGTCTAGGCTCCGGGACATTTCAAAACCGGGTACATTTCGAAACCAATGAAACGTAGGTCAAAGAGGCGCTGACAAATGCTCAAAGTTTGGAATTTTCGTGAAATTTCTCGAGAAGAAACTGAATTTTGGGTTATATTGTTATCATAACGGATTTCAAATTTCAGCTCTTGCCAAAACTGGACAGCAGAGTTGCACGGAATAAATTCCGGAACTAACACGGAACTCGCCATAACTTTTTTGTCGTGAATCCTATAAAAATGATGCAGTTACCAAAAATATGAAACTTTTTGAGACCTTTCGAATGGTTCAACGAAAATGTGAAAATCTTAACTTTGAAGAAGGTTATGTCGGTTTTAGTCGATTTTTTTCCGAGTTCCGTGTTTATCTCGGAAAAAATTCGACTAAAACCGGCATAACCTTCTTCAAAGTTAAGATTTTCACATTTTCGTTGAACCATTCGAAAGGTGTCAAAAAGCTTCATAGTTTTGGTAACTGCATCATTTTTATAGGATTCACGACAAAAAAGTTATGGCGAGTTCCGTGTTAGTTCCGGAATTTATTCCGTGCAACTCTGCTGGACAGCCTTGGAAACCCTTACTTTGGATGAAAGTTCACGAAAACTCAAAAACTGGAGCGTTTTTCAGCGTCTCTTTAGACCTATGTTCCGTCGGTTTCGAAATGTCCCGGAGCCGCTTGCTCACTCACTTGCTCCGCGGCGACTCTTTGCTCCGCGACCGTCTCGCGGCTCGTCGATCCTTGCTCCGGCTGCGTTGTCGTCGCGTTCGCTCATCCTGAAACCGACGAGAATCAGCTGATCGGGCGGTGAAATCGGCGCGTTTTTTGTTTTTAGTCTCGGCGGCAACCAGATTTCTAGATATTACTTTTTTTTTCTTTTTTTGCGAAACAAAATTTTGCTTCTTTTTTTTTTCTTTTGTTTCACATTGTATTTCGAGGAAAAAATGAGAAAAAAAAATGGAAAAGATGAGAGAATAAGAGAAAAAGAGTGAGAGAGAGAGAGATAAATTTTACACAATCAATGGTTTTTTTTCTTGTTTTCATTGGAATCAAATCCACGTTTTCAGCGCTTTCAGCCGATTATTTTTCGAAAGAGAAAAAATTAACAGACACGAAACAAAAGAAAAAAATGTGACAAAAGTGGGAGGGGGCGGGGTTTGAAAGGGCGAAAAAAAACCAAGAGCATGCGAATTTTTTTTTTGTTTGTTTGGAGGGAATTAAGGGTTCGGATGAATGGAGAGATAGATAGAAGCCACACACACACACACACAAACACACAAAACTCTCAGGAGGAAAATTTGAAAACACGAATTTTTTTTTCTCTGAGATTCGAAGAGAGAGAGAGAGTGAGTGAGAGATAGATGACTTACGGACTCTAGGGGGAAACTCTCGCGATATCGATTTTGTCTGCAAATTTGATTGCGGTTGTGGAAAGAAGGTGAAGAAGAACAAGAACATGAAGAAGTCGACAGCGAACATCAATATTAATATTAATATTTAGAAGAAAAAAAACAACCAATTAAATGGACAGGCAGACGGACGAAAACAGACATGGGAGGTGAGCGCGACGACGACAGGGTGAAAACGTGGAATACGCGCTCCACTGCACTAGACTCTTTCTCAACGTTTTCTAGCCAAGATTGGAGAGTGCGACAGACGAAACCGGAGCAGAAGTGTGTGAACACTGTGACGCACAACTGCACCAATCATATAGATTATAAGATCGTCACGAAAAAGCTCGGAGTCTGTTAGACACGCCCCCTTTTTGGGTCTCGAACGGAAAGGACGGTAAGAAGACGACTAATTGTGTCTCCCTTTAAAGTTTTTAAAGATTTCGAAGGGAGACACGATGCATCGTTTTTCAATTGTCTTTTCCTTTTCCGTTCGAGACCCAAAGAGGGGCGTGTCTAACTCTGAGCTTCTTCGTGGCGATCTTATAATATGTATGAGTGATGCAGTGGTGTGTCACGGTGTGTCCCAGTTTCGTTACACTCCCAAAAAGTCTAAATTCTCTAATGCAAGCGAACCGCATTCGCGCGATGGCCGAGAAAAACCTTACGTTTTCTCGTCCACCGCTCTAACGAAAAATTGAAATTGACCAGTTGCTCTATTGAGCCAAGTTGTGAGCTCGGCACAGAAGAGGCTCAATTCTAGATGATTCAGTTCAAAATTTCACGCTGATCACGATGCGCTGGTCAGAATCGACGAAATTCGAGCTTTTCGGTAGGGTTGACCGCGCCAAATAGCTCATTTCTGCCGATTTCGTCAAACATCATGATCAAAATGAAATTTCGAATCGATCCATACAGTTTTCCAGCTCTCATGCACTCTTTTTTCAGGCCAGAAACTTGGATAGAAGCAGTTCGAATCGCGATTCGCTATTCTAACGACCATGTGACATGGGTTTTCTGTGTCACGTTTCGGCCGATTGATGGTGAGAAAAAGCAATGTCTAAGCGAAGCGGGAGGTGAACGCACACGAAAAACTGGTTGAACAAAGTGGGCGGAGCCTATGGGGCTCCCTGGGACTGGCCGTTGCTCAGTCGCTGAAAAATTTTCAGCTTCTGTGAGCTGAAACAGGTGGAAAATCTGGTGAATGGGCAGAAAATCCGACTGAAAGAGCAGTTTTCAATTTCAATCGATTCTCATTCCATCTCCCGATTTTCCGACCAATTTGAGCTCACAAAAGATGGAAATTTCTCAACTACTGATCAGCGGATAGTCATACAAACGGAAGAAGCGAGAGGACTAGAAGAAAACAGAAAAGAAAAATGGACAAGAAGTGGAAGAAGCGCTGAATGGAATATGAACACACATAATGACAACAAAGTTCCGGACGGGAGGGGAAAAAAGAAAAGAAAAGAATGAGCGTGCTTTCTTACCATCATTTTTTCTCGTGTTTCGGGCCTCATGAGAGGACACAATTCCTACAAATTTGGCCATTTTTCAAGGGTTTTTTTCTTTCTCTCTTATTCGAGATTTTTCGGTGGGACGGGCGCGCAATTCTTCATGCAAAAACCACAAACAAACATACAGAGGCGTGCGCAAACGTGAACTGAACAACGTACCAGCGATTCTATGGTCTGGAACAGTTTCAGACGAAATCATTTGGAGAGAAAGAGAGAAAGAGAGAGAGAGCTACCGTACCTGTCGACTTTTTTTGACTGCTTCCGTTTAAAAACTAACTAAGAAAGAGAGAGAAAGAAAATGAAGAAAAGGAAAAGAGAAGCGAGAGGGAAAAGGAAAAGGAAAACTTGTTTTTCTTCTTTAATTTTCTTATCGCTGCAACTGCGCTCTATTGAACTTTTCGAAAATTTGCAATAGAGCGCGTTTCCACTTTTGACAAACAGAACTTTTTCTTTTTTTTTTAAATTTCAGCTGAAATAAATTATTTGTTAATTGAAACAGAACAATGGGGGGGTGAAAACGTCATGCAAATTCGAAAAAAGCGGTTTTGTCGGCGCCGATATGGAGAGGGTAAAAAGCACACGAAAAACGGAGGGGGGAAAAAAAGAGCAAGATGGAGTTATTGATTGATTAGAGGAACCACAAATTTACACGCATTCCGGTGAGTTGTGACACGTTTTTCGGGTTGAAATTTTGTCAAATGTGCGACAAAACCGGAACAGACGAAACCGGAGCATGCGTTCACTGTGACGCATGAATGCAGAATTGCAACACTGCGGCGCGCTTTTTCTAGGAAAGTTAGTGAAAAAAAAGGACAGAAAAAGCGCGCCGCAGTGTTGCAATTCTACAACGCATGTTCCGGTTTCGTCTGTTCCGGTTTTGTCACTCTCCATTTTCTCTCGTGTGACGTTTGTGTGAGGTTAGAACAAAGGAAAATCACTCGAATTCGTTGTGTTCTTTTTTTTCTAGTTTTTTTTCCAATTCTTCTTCTTCTTCTGCTATTTTGACACATTTTGCTGACACATTTGTTTGAGAGAGAAAAAAAAAATTTTGAAAATAAAAAAATAACGGTCAAAACTTACGTTTCGCGGTTTCCGAATCTCGTGGTTATAGGGGGCCTTCCTATATAGAAATCAAAAAGAAAGAAAAGAAATGGGCGTTTTCGAAAAGTGACTCGTCGTTTTGCGAGAAAATACAAACGGGGGAGTGAATACAGGGGGGTTTGGTTCGGCTTATAAACAGTTTAAAGTCACCTCGAAACGGGGAGGGCCAGATTGTGATGACGATTCGAACGAACGGCTCCAGAATCATGGTCTGGATGATGTGAACTCACTTTTTTGGTCGTCGACGATGAAGACGTCGCCTTCGTCGAGCCGTTGCCGCCGCTCTTCTCCTCCTCCATTCTCGCCTTTCTCGCCTCGTCCGACAGTTCGCCGTCTGCAATTGAATTCCAATCAATTTCGACAATTTCCTCTGTTTGATTTGACACTTTTCTATGGATTTTCTGCGTTTTTTTTTCATTTTTTGGAAGAAAAAACAGTTTCAATTGACTGAAATGAGCTCATTTTGCACAAAATTTCGATCGATTTTTCGTCTGAAACTATTGATTTTCAGGCTCCAAAAGCTCATTTTCTCGGCATTCCTGTTCAAAAAATCACTGAATTTGATGATTTTTGCCGGGAAAAACGCGAAAATCAGGTTTCTTTCCAGATTTTCACAAAAACCGGTCATTTTGGCTCATTTTGAAGATTTCTTGAGTGAAACGAAAGAAATTAGTACTTCTTGAAAGCTGAAACGTTTCAAGATTCAAAAACTGTTTGTAATCTGTTATATTGTGCTCATTGAGCCCGAAAACTGACTTTTTCATGGTTTTTCGACCGAACACGTTTAAGATTGAAATTTCTAGCTCGAAAAGCTCATTTCCAGAGGTTTCCCGGTCAAAAAACACTGAATTTGATGTGTTTGGCCTCAAAAAAAACGCGAAAATCATCGTTTTCGCATTGGGTTTTGATGAGAATCGACAATTTCGCCCCTTTCGCCCGCTGACCTTCGGCGACAGTGAACAGCTCTTTGTGATCGGTCTCCATCCAGTGTAGGATTTTCAGCCGAATCTCCTCGTCCTTCTTCAAATCGTCCTCGTCGGCCGGCAACTCGCCCTCCTTCAACTTTAGCTCCTTCTTTCCTGCAAAAAACCCAACCCGATGATGTTTGTTTCGCTGGCAAAATCGCCGTTTCCGCACCTTGTTTCTTGCGATTCTCGATGGCAGTTTTGCGGAGATCCGTGCGCACTTTCTCCTCCGCCTGAAATGTGTCGATTTTCAGCCAAATTTTTCCGAGGGAAGGGCTTAAACTATATGCATACCTTCACCGTCAACTTTTTGTCGCCCAGATGAAAGTCGTGGAGGATGCGAAGCGCGCGAAGGGTTCCCTCCAGATCCGCGAAATTGCAGAAGCCGAATCCCTGCAGTTTGCCGTTGTTGCCCTTGATTCGCTTCCAACTCGCCACTTCTCCGCACTCCTGAACCGCATTTTCAGCATTTTCAGACGGAAAAAATAACTCACGTTCAGCATCTTTTGAATGAACTCGTCGGTGCATTTCTCCGAAATGTTGCCCACGAACACTGGCGTCGGGTCGGGTTTCGGAATTGAAGCGTGCGGAGGCTGAAAATTCACTTTTTTTTCCAAATTTTAAAGTGAAAACGACTCGAAAAGCCGGTTTTCCGGCGAAAAATCGATAACTTTTCATTGAAAATAACTCAAAACAGTCAAATTCGATATTTTGATGAGCTTTTCAGGGGTTTCGGCTAATTTCTGAGACATTTTCTCTATTTTTCAATGAATCCAGCTTTTTTTTCGAAATTCTACCACTAGACTCACTCAGAATTCCGGTTTTCCGGCGAAAAATCGATAAATTCACCTTGAAAACCGGTCAAAACAGTCGAAAATTGATGTTTTGTGAGTTTTCCGAGCTGTTTTTTCAATTTTTATCATTTGAAAAGCTTGAAAACAGCAATTTTCCTGTTTTTTTTTGCTTTTCAAAAAATTTTCAACAAAAAAATGAAAAAATTTGGATCATTGCTGCTTGAAAAACAGTTTTTTAGAGTGGTTTTTTTCGAGGAAATCAATGAAAAACAGGAGAAAAATTGATTTTTAGGCGATTTTCCGCGCTTTCACCTACATTTTGTCCGGGCATTCGCATCTGTCCGAACACAATCTGTTGATGCTGTTGTGGCGGGTAATCTGCAAAACCGGACTTTTCTTTTCCTTTTCCCCCGTATTTCGTAGTTTTCTCAATTAAAATATGCGTTTGCCCCGAGGCGCGCACGCGCCCGCTTTTCTTTTCGCCATTCATTCACACTTACGCGGATAAGGCGGCATCCCGTAGTTGGGCCGAAACGCCATTGCTCACTGCTTATCTCGACGGATTCTCGAGACGTTTCGCTGAAAATCGACCTGAAAACCGCCTGAAAACGACGAAATTTCGTGTGAAACAAAGGAAAATCGCGAATTGAAGGGGCCAAGTGGGAAAATTGAAATTTTCGCCGATTTCTGAGAATTTTCATCGGGGAAAATGGGTTTTTCAGGTTTGTAGAGGAATTCTGCCGTGTTAATTGGCCAAAAACTGCAAAAAAGCACGAAGAACAAAGGTAATTGGAGCATTTTTAGCGCGAGTGCCACTGTTTGCACATCGATTTTCGCTGGCGCACTTATCGTTCACGCCAAACGCGCCAGCACCCGTTTTCACTTTTTCCTGACACCGATTGACCTTCAACTGCGATTGACGGCATTTTCAGTAATTTTCATGCTTTTCTGCGCGAAAATAGACTCTTGGTTAAAAAGAAAAACATTGCAAAATTATTTTTTTACAGATGATTCGAAAAAAATTTACTGAAAAATTTCAGAATTATCTAAAATTAGTGAAAACGGGGAATCGAACAAGAAAATAGTAAAAAACAAGAAAAACTGAGAAAATCTTTACTATACTATTTGCGTAGTTCTGTTTGTCCCGCGGGAAAACTGGAATAACTTCCCAGCCTTTGACCCGATTGATTTGATTTTTTGCATAGGCCCATGGGTCTCGGGACGCTTCACCCTCATAACATTTTTGGTCAGGTATACGGTAGGATTACGGTACCTACAGTACAAACCGTCATTTTCGACCCCCCTTCAAACTGAACTGATCGACTTCAAACTTCGATGGTAGCATGTTTTGGGTGGGGGAAGGTTACTGTATGAATATCTAAGGGGTAGCATCAGGATTACGGTAGATACAGTAGTTGAAAGTTCGAGATGTCACTTTTTCGAAGGGGTATTACTGTTGTCGTGGGGATGGGAGGGCAGGGGAAAGTGGTTGATTGTGAAGAGTACTAAGGGTACTACAGCTACAGTAACCGGAAATTATCGATCGATTCGAATTACGGTAGAAACGGAGACACGAAATATTGTCTGCGTCTCTCACTTTTACGCACTCTCTCGCCTCATTTTTTGGAGAAAGGAGTTTGAACGTGCCAGAAAGTGTCAGAAAGTTCCAGAAACATTTTGGCGGGAATTCAAAAAGCTGAGGGGGAGGACCGATTCGGCGGGAATTCAAAAAGCTGAGGGGAGGACCGTTTCGGCGGGAATTGAAAAAGCTGAGGGGAGGACCGTTTCGGCGGGAATTCAAAAAGCTGAGGGGAGGACCGTTTCGGCGGGAATTCAAAAAGCTGAGGGGAGGACCGTTTCGGCGGGAATTCAAAAAGCTGAGGGGAGGACCGTTTCGGCGGGAATTCAAAAAGCTGAGGGGAGGACCGTTTCGGCGGGAATTCAAAAAGCTGAGGGGAGGACCGTTTCGGCGGGAATTCAAATAGCTGAGGGGAGGACCGTTTCGGCGGGAATTGAAAAAGCTGAGGGGAGGACCGTTTCGGCGGGAATTCAAAAAGCTGAGGGGAGGACCGTTTCGGCGGGAATTCAAAAAGCTGAGGGGAGGACCGTTTCGGCGGGAATTCAAAAAGCTGAGGGGAGGACCGTTTCGGCGGGAATTCAAAAAGCTGAGGGGAGGACCGTTTCGGCGGGAATTCAAAAAGCTGAGGGGAGGACCGTTTCGGCGGGAATTCAAAAAGCTGAGGGGAGGACCGTTTCGGCGGGAATTGAAAAAGCTGAGGGGAGGACCGTTTCGGCGGGAATTCAAAAAGCTGAGGGGAGGACCGTTTCGGCGGGAATTCAAAAAGCTGAGGGGAGGACCGTTTCGGCGGGAATTCAAAAAGCTGAGGGGAGGACCGTTTCGGCGGGAATTCAAAAAGCTGAGGGGAGGACCGTTTCGGCGGGAATTCAAAAAGCTGAGGGGAGGACCGTTTCGGCGGGAATTCAAAAAGCTGAGGGGAGGACCGTTTCGGCGGGAATTGAAAAAGCTGAGGGGAGGACCGTTTCGGCGGGAATTCAAAAAGCTGAGGGGAGGACCGTTTCGGCGGGAATTCAAAAAGCTGAAAAGTTCCCTTCATCGTTTTTCACACCAAAAAGTTACTCTATTCGGAAAGGCCTGCACCCGTCCAAGCGAAAGCCAGCGGGGTGGGCGCGGCGATAGCCGCGCCCATCCCGCTGGTAATAACTATTTTTGAAAAAAACTTTTTCGCAAAAAAAAACAAGTTTTGTAAAAAATCGGACAACGGTATTTTCAAAGGCGCATACTGTGATTTGTCTCAAGGGTCCCGCCACGAATCCAATCGCGCTTGCTTTAATTATTAAGTCGATCGACTTTTCTTTTTTAAAATCGTTTTTTCACAATTCAAACCGATTTTTATCAATTTTTCGTTTCTAACACTGTAATTGCTGAAAATTTTTCAAAAAAGTTCCTCGAGCAGGAATCAATCAGAAAATCGATAAAATCACGTGGCTCGATCGCAAAAACCGTAAATATGCAAATTTGCAACTTTTTTCGAAAATACCGATGCGAAAAATGTTTTTTTGAAAGTGGCATCTGTGCTATGGGACCGTGCCAGAGGTACTAAGATTTTGAGCTCTCTCTCTCTTTCCCTCTCTCTCTCTTTCTCTTTCTCTTTCTCCCCAGCTCGATTTGCTCGAACTTTTGGTTCCAAGTAGTAGCAACAGGGTCCCTGTCGGCGGTCGTTTACCCCGAAAGATAATCTTTTTTCCCCCTTACAAAAAAATTTATTTCGACAATTAAAAAATTAACAAAAAATTCTGAACGATTGATTGACGAAGAAAGCATATAGAAAAAAAAAACAGAAAACTTCGAGATATTCGCTGTTTTATCGAAAAAAACACGAGGAGATTGACTCAAAAAGTGCAAAAAAAAAATGCAAACGCGCTCCATCGCACACCTCAACATTTGTTTCTTTTTTTGATCTACTACGCGAGGTGCGCGCGTGCGCGCAAGTTTTTTGTTTTTCTGCACTCTCTGCGTCTCTTTTCCTCTCCCGGGTCCCGAGGTGACCTCATTTTTTTGATCGATAATCACTTTTCGATCAAGAGTTGATTCATTTCAGGTCATCGATGCATCTCCGACCCACATCTTCCGATCATCCTCGAGTTCTGGAGCACTGGAATTGTGCACGGCTCCGCAAGACGATCGGTGTCATGAACCTTGCCGAGCCCTCGGATTGTGTTGCTCAACGAGACAACTTCTCCGCGGAAATTGCATCGTCACGGTAATTCATGAGCTCTTTCCGAGACTAATTGCAATTCCTCTTAGGCTGCCGATCCATCCATCTCCGACCCACAAGCTTCATTCCGATCATCCGAGGATCCAACTGAGGGATGCGATCGATAGGAGGAATCGAGAGGTATTCAGTTGTCAGGTGCTTTTTAGCCTCTTTTTCACATTCGATCGTAAATTCTCATTTAAGGTGCATCGAGCCGGCCACCTTGATCACTTCTGTCGGACAATCGAGATTCTACGAGCTCGCCGAGCCCTTGGATTTTGTTGCGTGGCTCCGCAAGACGATTGGTATTGGTGCTGAGCAATACATCGGCGGAATCACTATGGAAAAGAGGAGCTGCTCGACAAGGCGAGACTGACGTGGAGACGGAGACGAGATACATCGAGATGGAGTACGAGGAGGACGGCTACGGACGAGCAGATTGTCGTCGAGGAGGAAGAAGAAGAGGAGGAGGAGGACGGCGAGGTCGTCGACGATCGGAGGGAGTACAGAAATCCGCAGATGATAAAGGAGACGCAGATCATGTGAGTTTCCTGTTTCTAGGGTTGACAAATGGGGCGGTTGCCCCAAGCGGGCGTCCCGTCGCCCCAACGCCCCCTTTGGGTGGAATGTCGAACATTGAATTACTTGACTAAAAAAGGTTCTTTTGGGGCTTTCAAAGTTCGATTAGATTGAATGAAAAAGATTTGGAAGCTAGGTGAAGTCGGGGGGTTGAGGCCGGACTCGAACTCGTGACCTATCGGTCGTCAGCGGTCACCACTACCGACTGAGCTACCGACCCCCAGAACAGACAATCTCACCGAACGGGGGGTGGGCTCTCTCGAGACGGGGCGCCCCCTTGTCAACCCGGCTCCGGGACATTTCGAAACGCGGCATTTCGAAACCGGACATTTCGAAACCCATACAACATAGGTCAAAAGAGGCGCTGAGAGTGCTCAAACTTTTGAAATTCGTGAACTTTTTCGAAAAGGAACTGAATATTTCGAAGACTGAGAAGTTCTGGCTAGAGCTGAGTTTTGAAACCTGTAGAAGCTTTCGAAAAACTCTATATTTCATCTTCGTCTCATGAGAGAAATATCACGAGGAGTTCTAAAAGTGTTGCTTGAGATATCGACTTGATTCTTGTTTTCGCAAATTATGATTGTGAGGGAAACTTTCACAGGACGTAAAGTGAATCCGTTACAATAACAATATAACCCGAAGTTTCTTCTCGGAAACTTTCACGAAAATTCAAAAATTTGAGCATTTCTCAGCGCCTCTTTCGACCTTTGTTTCATTGGTTTCGAAGTGTCCGGTTTCGAAATGTCTGAGTTTCGAAATGTCTGGGTTTCGAAATGTCGCGATTCGAAATGTCCCGGAGCCGTCAACCCTACCTGATACAAAACGGCAGGAAACAACGATTTCTACCATTTTATGGTGAACTTCCTGTTTTTCAACAAGAACATTCATGGAAATTCACCATTTTTTTCGATCGATAGTTGATTCATTTCAGGTCGTCGATGCATCTCCGACCCACATCTTCCGATCATCAAGAATCCTCGAGTTCTGGAGCACTGGAATTGTGCACGGCTCAGCAATACGAACGGTGTCATGAAACTCGCCGAGCCCACAACCGATCCATCCATCTCCGACCCGCAAGCATCATTCCGATCATCCGAGGATCCAACTGAGGGATGCGATCGATAGGAGGAATCGATAGGTAGTTTCTTAGCTCCTTTTTTCATTCGATCGAAAATTCTTATTTAAGGGCAGCTCTCTGGCACTTCTGACGCGGTTGTACGAGCCGAATAGGGACGAGATGACGTTCCGAGCCGACCACCTCGATCACTTCTGTCGGACAATCGAGATTCTACGAGCTCGCCGAGCCCTTGGATTTCGTTGCGTGGCTCCGCAAGACGATTGGTGTTGAGCAATACAGCGGACGGAATCACTATGGAAAGGAGGAGCTGCGGAGACGAGATACATCGAGTAGGAGAACGAGGAGGACGGCTACGGACGAGCAGATTGTTTTCGAGGAGGAAGAAGAAGAGGAGGAGGAGGACGGCGAGGTCGTCGACGATCGGAGGGAGTACGGGCAGACGCAGACGATCAAGAAGACGCAGATCATGTGAGTTTCCTGTTTTAGGGTTGAAAAATGAAGTAGTTGCCCCAAGCGGGCGGCCCGTCGCCCCACCGTCCCCGTTGGGTGGAATGTCGAACATTGAATTACTTGACTAAAAAAAGGTTCTTTTGGGACTTTCAAAGTTCGAATAGATTGAATGAAAACATTTTGGAAGCTAAGTGAAGCCGGGGGGTTGAGGCCGGACTCGAACTCGTGACCTATCGGTCGCCAGCGGTCACCACTACCGACTGAGCTACCGACCCCCAGTTTAGACAATCTCACCGAACGGGGGGTGGGCTCTCTCGAGACGGGGCGCCCCCTTGTCAACCCTACCTGATACAAAAGGGCAGGAAACAACGATTTCTACCGTTTTATGGTGAACATCCCGTCTTTCAACCAGGCAAATCATGGAAATTTACCATTTTTTTTCGATCGATCATCACTTTTCGAGAGTTGATTCATTTCAGGTCGTCGATGCATCTCCGACCCACATCTTCCGATCATCGAGGATCATCGCGTTCTGGAGCACTGGAAATGTGCACGGCTCCGCGAGACGATTGGAGACGAGATGACGTTCCGAGCCTGTGCATCGAGCCGACCACCTACGAGCTCGCCGAGCCCTCGGATTTTGTTGCGTGGCTCCGCAATACGATTGGTGTCGTGGAGCAGAAGCCGGTGTTTTTAACGGTGGAAAGGAGGAGCTGCTCGACAAGGCGTGACTAACGTGTTTGTCGCTCAAACGCGACCGAACGACGGGGTGCTCGTGTCGTTTGATATGACGAAGAAGATGGAGACGAGATACATCCGAGATGGAGTACGAGGAGGACGGCTACGGACGTGACGAGCAGATGACCCCGAAAAACATTAAAAATTGCAGTGAAAGCGCCCGGATCGATGTGGAAGAGGGAAACAAGGTCATGCAGACGAGTGTCGACAAGACGAGTCATGGCTGGACAATATAGCAGAATTAGATCGAGGAGCACGTGGTCTTAGAGTGTGAGTGTTTCGAATGGCCGAAGTTTTGTTATGGGGAAAGTTAGGCCATGTCCCGCATCTAAAAAAACCGATAGAAACTGTTGAACTTTCGCGTTTTGAATAACGAAAAAGTTAGGCCTTGGCCAAAGTTTTGCATTATGAGCAAAAAGGAAAAGTTAGGTCATCCATTATTATCGGTTCGCCGTCTGCATTGGGAAATCTTACGGTTGACAGCGAACCGCGAACGCAACCGCGGACGCGTACGTAGAGGACGGTGTATACACCGCGCGACGCCGCTTACCGTACTCTGGGTGATGATAATTAAAATTTTTAGGTTCAATTGTTGCTTATTTTCGCTTTTTTTACCGCAAATGTTCGTAGAAACAGATAATTATTTTTAAAATGAAAAGTACGGTGAAATATGCGAAAATAAGCAACAATTGAGCCCAAAAATTTCAATTGTCATCGCCAAGAGTACGGTAAGCAGCGGCGCGCGGTGTATACACCGTCCTCTACGTACGCGTCCGCGGTCGCGTTCGCGGTTCGCTGTCAACCGTAGGATTTCCCAATGCAGACGGCGAACCGATAATAAGTTCTCGATTAAAAAAAACAGTATTTTCAATTGATCGAAAAGAAAAATCAGGCGATGGCCGAAGTTTTGCAGAAAAGTGGGAAAGCTAGGCCATCGGTCAAATTTAAGTGTATTCTTTATTGTAAAAAAATCGTATTACACGAACACGGGGCTCGGAGTTCGCAGGGCCGTCTCCAATGGGTCTCGAACGGGATTGACGTCACGTGACGTGTGAATTGCGTGTCCCTTTGAAGTTTTTGGTGTTGCATTTGATTTTTCGCCGTTCGAAGTCCCTACACCCTCTTCGTGCCTTATCCCTCGCCCTTCCTCGGTCGCCTCGAGCTCACGGGTCTATCAGATTCAGCCTGACACCCGGCAGCCCCAGCGCCCGTTTAAGCAGTTGTCGTAGCAACATTTCCGTTGCTCCTTCTGTCTCGAATCTGGTCTACGCCCGAGCTGTAACTCCTGGCCTCCCTACTCGTCCCCTAAAAACTTTGAACCGCGAAAACTTAAATTCTACACAAAAACATTAAAGGGACACGCAATTTAACGTCACGTGACGTTATTTCCGTTCGAGCCCCGATCGTGTAAAACGATGTTTTTACAATGAAGAATACACTTAAATTTGACCGATGGCCTAGCTTTCCCACTTTTCTGCAAAACTTCGGCCATCGCCTAACTTTTCTTTTCGATCAATTGAAAATACTGTTATTTTTAATCGAGAACTTAATGGATGGCCTAACTTTTCCTTTTGTTCATAATGCGAAACTTTGTATAAGACCTTACTTTTTTGTTATTATCTGTTTTTTTTTTGAAGTGATCCCGGTACGAGACTCCGAAATAACGGTCCCGCCAAGGCAGGCGTAGTTGTTTAGCAAAATGCTGGGCGCGAGATTTAAAACGGATAAGAATTATCAATCTCTTTTCCCGCAATTTTTTAAATTTTCCGCTGTGTTTTCTTGAATGATTACTTTTGAAACATGAATCTAAATTTTGAAGTTTATTCTTTTCTTTTTTTCGAAATTTTATCAAAAATTATCGAATTTCCGGCGATCAACTTGGGAAAAAACTTTTGAATTGAAAAGTATATTTCAAAAGTAAATTATTTGAGAAAAAACAGCAAAAAATTGAAAATATTGCGGAAAAGATATTGAAAAATTCTATTCGTTTCAAATTTCGCGGGCCGAATTTTTCGCTAAACAACTACGCCTGGCGTGGCGAGACCCGTTATTTCGGAGTCTCGTACCGGAATCACTCCAAAAAAAACAGATAATACTGAAAACGCGAAAGTTCAGCCGTTCCTATCAGTTTTTTGATGCGGGACATGGCCTAACTTTCCCATCACAAAACTTCGGTCATTCACAACACTCACACTGTAAGACGACGTGCTCCTCGATCAGATTCTCCATCTCCTAGTGTGTGACAAAACCGGAGCAAAATCGGACGAAACCGGAACATGGGTTGTGAAAACACCGTGACGCACAAATGCACAATTGCAACACTGCTGCACGCTTTTTCTGTTCTTTTTTTTTTGTCAAGTTTCCTAGAAAAAGCGCGCCGCAGTGTTGCAATTCTGCATTTGTGCGTCACGGTGAACGCATGCTCCGGTTTAGGAATTAAAAAAAAAAGAGCTTTTTGAATATCCGCCGAAACGTTCCGGAACTTTCTGGCACTGTTAGTTCAATTTTTCGAAAAAATGAGGCGAGAGTGTGTGAAAATGAGAGGCGCAGACTGTTTTTCGCATCTCCGTTTCTACCGTAATCCAAATCGATCGATAATTTCCGGTTACTGTAGCTGTAGTACTCTTAGTACTCTTCACTATTAACCACTTTCCGTTGCCCTCCCATTCCCACGACGGCAGTAATACCTCTTCGAAAAAGTGACATCTCGAACTTTCGAATACCGTATCTACCGTAATCCCGATGATACCCCTTAGATATTCATACAGTACTAGCCTCGCTGCGCTCGGCTCCGGACCTCCGGTGCATCACTCTTGAAGAAACAGTACCAAAAAATTCTGGTGGGGCACACACCCCGACTCCTCGAGCCAGAAGATGAAAGTGGGGGGAATGGGTCTCTTCACAAGCTGACATTGCCTCTGGGAAGGCTCGCACCTTAGCCTATCTCCACATAGGGGCGGGCCGGCGAGAAATGGGGCTGACATTGCCTCTGGGAAGCGTTACGCGTTACGCGTTACGCGTCACGCGTCACGCAACACCATTCTCTTCACGCGTACTTTCTCGATTTTATTGAGGAGGCTGACTAGCCTCGCTGCGCTCGGCTCCCGACCTCCGGTGCAAAACTCAAAAAACACCGCCTTCGTCAGCAGAAGTACCGCAACAACAAGAAGAAGACCAATGGTAAGTTGTTGCTTTCAAAATTTCGTCGCGAACCACTGCTTTTCAGGAGAGGTTGGTTCGTCTGGCGTTTTTGCTGAAGAGCGAGAAGTCGTCGCTTCTGCTTCCGACGATGTTCCCGGACCGTCGGCCACGATGCCTTCCGTTCCTCCACAGCAACCGATCAATCTCCATGATATCGAAGCAAAAAAGACTGCTGAGCGGAAGGAAAACGAAAGGCTTCGAGTAAAAAACTGGCGTCAAGCTCGCCAAGTTCCTCAACCTGCCAGGGATTCGGAGGAAATCGCAGCCGATAAGCGAGAGAAGCAACGCCTTTGTCAGCAGAAGTACCGCAAAAACAGGAAGAAGACCAATGGTAAGTTGTTGATTTCAAAGTTTCGTCGCGAACCACTGCTTTTCAGAAGAGTTTGCTTCGTCTGAAGTTTTTGCTGAAGAGCGAGAAGTCGTCGTTTCTGCTTCTGCCGATGTTCCTGGACCGTCGGCCACGATGCCTTCCGTTCTTCCACAGCAACCGATCAATCTCCATGATATCGAAGCAAGAAAGACTGCTGAGCGGAAGGAAAACGAAAGGCTTCGAGTAAAGAACTCGCGTCAATCTCGCCAAGTTTCTCAACCTGCCAGGGATTCGGAGGAAATCGCAGCCGATAAGCGAGAGAAGCAACGCCTTTGTCAGCAGAAGTACCGCAAAAACAGGAAGAAGACCAATGGTAAGTTGTTGATTTCAAAGTTTCGTCGCGAACCACTGCTTTTCAGAAGAGTTTGCTTCGTCTGAAGTTTTTGCTGAAGAGCGAGAAGTCGTCGTTTCTGCTTCTGCCGATGTTCCTGGACCGTCGGCCACGATGCCTTCCGTTCTTCCACAGCAACCGATCAATCTCCATGATATCGAAGCAAGAAAGACTGCTGAGCGGAAGGAAAACGAAAGGCTTCGAGTAAAGAACTCGCGTCAATCTCGCCAAGTTTCTCAACCTGCCAGGGATTCGGAGGAAATCGCAGCCGATAAGCGAGAGAAGAACCGCCTTCGTCAGCAAAAGTACCGCAACAGCAAGAAGAAGAGCAATGGTGAGTTGTGGATTTCGAAAGTTTCGTCGCGAACCACTGCTTTTCAGAAGAGGTTAGTCCGTCTTACGTTTTTGCTGAAGAGCAAGAAGTCGTCGTTTCTGCTTCTGCCGATGTTCCTGGACCGTCGACCACTATGAAATGGCGCGAGTCTCAGAAGGATAAGCAAATTGAAGGTAAATTGAGAAATCGTTGACAGTGCAGAATTGAAATTCATGGATTTTTCAGACAAATCTGATTCCGAATCGCGCGAACGGACTCCGACAGAGCGACTTCACTACATGAAGCTCCAAATGAAGGAGGCCGAGGATCGTCTGACAGCACTGGAGGCCAAGACTCGCAAGAGAAACGCAGCCATAAGCAGGGCTGCTGCGAATGCTGCGAAAGTTGCGAAAGTCGTGAGGCTGCCGGAACGGAAGAAGGACGTCAAGATCCGCGTCGGGTTCCAAAACGTCTTCAAGGTGGAAACCGAAGGAGTCGTGATCCCAATCTACCAAAGTGAACGTGGTAACAAGGACTTGATCTACGATCAGATGGAGAGGAAAATGGCGATGGAAGAGCCGTCAGAGAAGGTCGCCGAGTTTTTCGCCAAAATGAGGTCGACTCACTGGCAGAATCAGCTGCAGAACATGACTCCGATCGCCTTCAAATGGACGGAGAAGACGACGATTATGACGAGAGTGCCGGTTATCGCGCCGAAAAAGAAGCTCGAATACACGGACGAATGCCTCCTCCGTGCCGCCTACTTGCTGTCCCTGGTGTCTGCTGAAAGCGCCGGAGTTCAAGGCGTTTCGTTCCCCATCCTGTGCGAAGGACTTCCGCTGGCGCATTCGGTTTCGATCGCATTGCAATCGATCTACACGTACTTTCAAGTCGTGGAGGAATCGAACTTGAAAGTTGTGTATGTGCTCACACGAAACCCGGACAACTACAAGACGATCTGCGAGCACCTCTCTTTCATCAGAGAGATTGACCTCTCTTACTGGACTCGGGAGATGTACTTCAAGTTCGAGGACAACTGCTTCGACAAGATCACACCAGTCCGACACTACGTGACATTCCCGGGCACCGATATGGTCTGCCGAGCCGAGCGTTCAAGATAACGAGGGCCAAGGCGGTGGACGAGAAGATGGAGCACATCCACAAGAAGATCGCCGAGTTTACCAAAGTGGAGTACTCTGTCGAGCACAACCACCGATGTCGCAAGATGCCGACGCGGTACATTCCATTGGACGGAGCTCCGACGACTTCTCTTCAGCCGCTCATCGTCGATCGTCACCCGCTCGACAATGTGTGCGGAACGCACAAGATCTTGCGAGAACTTTGGATTGTTTCTCGCTACTACATGTACTTCTCGGACACTGTCGATGGTAAGTCGTCTTCCGTCGGTAGTGTTCCTCCCTCATTCTGAAACTGTGAATTTGCAGAGGATCTCGAGTTCGACGTCACTTCCAAACAGTATCAACGGCGCAAATGTCTCTTCGAGAAGCTGAAGAACCTGCACCGCTTCGTGAACAGGGAGTGGAAAAGAGCAGTGCAGCGTGAGTTGATACTTGAGCACACAACCATCTTCTTATAACGACATATTTCAGAAGTCCCGCATGTTTGCGACTGTGATGAAGTGGACGGAAACCACGAGCTCCTGTCGATGTCCGCCACAAAAAGGAGAATGCCGGACATAAGTTTCGACGAGGAGTTTCTGGAAGGAAACTCACTTGCGATCCTGAAGAACCGCATCGCGCAATTGTCGCTTCCGGCCAGCGCCAGCGACACATCGAGCGTCGACGTGCGCAGCAACATCGAGGTGGACAGCTACCCTAAGTGTTTCTCACTCGGTCCTCGAAACGTGCCATGCGAGTGGTGCGGAGCATTCTGCTTCGCTACCGAAACTCGCCGAAACTGCTGCAAGCGAGGAGCTGTCTGGGTACCACCGATGAAGCGGCAACCCGAGGAGATCAAGGCTGTTTTCGAGCCGCGATTCCGAAAATATCTGATTGCTTCCAACGCCGCATTCTCGATGGCCTCCATAAGTTGCAATATTCGACCGGCGGCACCGAACGGGATTCAATCGGTCAAAGTGCAAGGACTGATGAGCTTCCACCCGTCTGCCCTCCAACCGAACGATCCGAACCGCCCTCGGTACGCCAACTTCATCGTCCTGGAGCACGGGAACGAAGAAGTGGCGCGTATGCGATTCGAAACTCTCCTGAAGAAGGTGTCGACCCTCCTGCCAGTGTTCGAGGGAATACAAGACTGGATAAGCGAGAACAACGCCCTGTATCATCAATTTAAGAACATGATGGAGCTCCAGAAGGAAGCGATGGCGGACCTGTCGATGACCGACGCGGACATCGGACAACTGCAGTTCCGGATCGTCAGCACGTCGGAGCTCAGCGACGCGGACGTGAGAGCTCTGAAAGAGCACAAAGGAGTGTACGCCAATCCGGACCGCATCAAAGGAGGCGACTACATCTCCGTGGCGTTCACTTGGAACACCGTCGACTACAATATTCTTCCGCAGGGTCTCACAATACACCCGAAAAATCCACTTTGCGGAAATCAGCTGCCGATCTCCGTATTCGAGGAATACTGCGATACGATGTGTTACCCCCTCCTCTTCCCGTACGGAGAAGGCGGTTGGAAGCTGAACAAGTACCCGCGATTCACTGGAAACGGAAAGAAGCCCTCCTTCGCGCACCGTATGTCGCAGTTCATCAAAGAGCTCAAAGAGAACAACGAGGATCCGGCTCTCTACATCGAAAACTACGTCGACGACGACGAAGAGTATGCGAATGATGACGACATGCTCGCTTCCAATGATGATCCGATGGAGTAAGATTCACTTTCACTCTTCTCAAACTCAATTAACGCGTATTTTCAGTATCTACGACGAAGATGATGTGACCGTGAACGATGGTGACGGTGACGACGTTGATGTCGACGACGCTGATGACAATGATGAATCTGACAACGAACAGGACCCTCTGAAGTAAGTTTTCTTTTGTTTTCCTTTTTGAACCACCAATGCAATTGCTTCTTTTCAGTCTTGACAATGAGGAGATTCTGCGTCACGGCGATCTCGAAGACTTACAAGAAGTTGCCGAGTCGGAAGAAGTCGGACAGATGCCCAACATCAAAAGCGTCGAAATCAATGGACAACTCTATCCGATGATTGATCCGGCTCAAAGAATGATCGACATCCCGCTTCGTTCGGACAACGTCTTCGGAGATGAGAACGACGACGAGGCGGCGGTGGCGGAGCCGCGAGCAAGCGGCGATCGCGATGAAATCCACGAGTTCGACGACGACGACTGGGACGCCCAGATCGTCGAGTGCGAAGACGACGTTGACGACGTCGCAAACATCGTCGAACGACGAATGGAGGACCGTGTCATTCCGAGAGGAGAAGACATGGAACTCGCCGACGAGCATCTGATCCGAAATGCTGAAGAAGCGGACGAGGAGCGAGAGGCCGACGACGCGTTCGAACAGGTGCTCTACGGAGATGAGTACAGTGCCGAAAGGACTGCTCTCGCGAAAACGAACGGAGGAAAGTGTGTCCAGAATCTCGGAAAACGGCAGTTCGTGTCTCTCACCGAGTACGCAAGCTTCGTCATGCGCGAACGGGAAGGAATTCCGTCTCGGTTCCAGGGAGAAGCTGGACCCCTCGGACAGCTCAAAGTGATCAACTGGGCGACTCAGGTCATGGAGCAGCGGATGATGGCTCTTCAGCAGCACAGAGCTGAGTTCGCCAGGTCGACGACGACCTCGAAAGTGTTCGATTACTTCGGAAGGCAGCTGCAAAAAGAGTTCGGACCGCGGAAGCAACTCGGCATGCTGGTTACGATGCCGTCGACCGTTCCCGGATCGTCTAAGTATCAACGCGAGCTGGTGATGAGTGCCGTCACCGTGGCGAACAAGCTGGGAAACCCGGACCTCTTCATCACGTTCACCGGAAGTCCGCGCTGGCAAGAGATTCAAGACGAATGCAAGAGGCGGAAATGCAACTGGGGCGACATTCCGGAGTTCGTGTGCTCCGTCTTCAAATACAAGTTTGACGAGTTCCTCAAGGACGTCGTCGGCGAGAAGAAGAAATGCAGTGCGCACAACGGAAAGTACATCCGCACCGCAGGAATGTTCGGACACGTGAATTGGTTCAACTACTCGGTTGAGTTCCAACAGCGAGGAATGCCCCACGTGCACATGCTGATCGCTCTTCGAGATCGCATTCTCACGACGCAGCAAGTCGACGACATCGTGACGGCCGAAGTGCCCGACTTGCCCGACGGCTCCGACCCGCTGTTCGACGACAAAATGAGATACTACAACCTTGTCAAGGATCTGATGACACACACCCCGTGCGAAGGAGACCTTGACGCGTATTGCAACAAGGACAAGAAGCCGAACTGGAAAAAGTGCACGAAGGACTTCCCGAAGCCTTTGACGGACCACACTGCGCTCAACGACAACGAGTACGCACGGTACAAGCGTACAGCGCGGAACCACTTCCGCATATACCGCCGAAGTGACAAGAGGTCGGTTCGCGCCGGAAGCGAGTACGTTGTGTCGCACAACAAGGAGCTTCTGATAAAGTACGCGTGCCACGTCAACGTCGAGATCGTCAGCTCGATTCGGACAATCAAATATATGTTCAAATATATTCATAAAGGTTCGGATCGTGTGCTGCTCGAGGCTTCCGAGACTCGCGTTCCTGGATCAGCCGGCGATCGGATGACTCTCCATGGAAACGTGTTCGCGCCGGCGAACATGAACCCCGGAAAGGTCCGCCAGCGCCAGAACGAAGCGAATCGGATGATGGACGACGCCGCCGTGAGGAACGATCGAGGCAGGGTTGCGCTCAACGATTGCACCTCTATGATCGATATGAACGCGATGACTGCCTGTGAAGCCGCATGGCGGCACAACCAGTACCCCATGCACGGCGCCTCGCACACTGTTCACCGTGGATACATCCACGAGGAGACGAACAAAGTCATCTACTTCAAGCGAGGAGTGTCGGCAGCGCAACTGATCGATCAAGGCGCCGAATCGAAAGGAATGTTGGAGGCGTGGTTCGAAGCGAATCGCAAGCCGCAGCGCCTTCCCGATGGTCGCTTGTCGTCGGAGCTCACGCTGCCGGAGATGTTCTCCTACTTCAAGTTCGAGACCAAGGCGCAAAAGTTCGTGCTCCGTAAAAAAGACTACTCGGCCAGAATTTTCGGTCGCATTCAAGCGCCGCAACCGAGATGGCTGGAGCTGACGGCGACTCGACTGCTCGCTCAAACAGTCGCTGGCCCACGGAACTGGGAAGCACTCCGGACATACGACGGTATCACCTACTCCACGTGTCTCGAAGCTGCCCAAGCCCGACGTTTGATGAACGGAGAAGTCGAGTGGGACGATGTGATTCAGGAAGTCGGTCGGTACAGCAGTCCGGTCGAGGTGCGCCGAGTGTTTGCCAGCATTCTGGTGCACTGCGCCCCCGCTAATCCCGCGGAGTTGTGGAACGCGAACTGGAACCTGTTGGTAAACTCGGGCGGCAACTGGAGCAATGAGCAACGCACAGCTCACGCGTTGCGCCATATCGGATATCTTCTGGCGAGGCACGGAATGCAGCTCATCAACTTCGAGCTCGCCGATCTCTACAACGAGGAGGACGTCCCGTTGAGGGCCGACGACACCGACAGTCCGAACGCCGGACAAAAGGAGCCGTCCGAGTACAAGACGCTCGGAGAGGAGATGTACCGCAAGCTGAATCAGCGGCAGAAAGAAGTTGTCGATCGGGCGATTGCAATGTCCGAGGAGTCGAACAAGGCTCGAATGATGTTCGTCGACGGACCAGGAGGAACCGGCAAAACGTTCTGCTACAAGACCCTCTACAACATGATGTCGGCGCTGAACAAGAAAGTCGTCTGTGTCGCGCACACCGGAATCGCCGCCGCTCTCCTGCCGAACGGGTGCACTGCGCATCGGATGTTCGCAATCCCGCTGGAAGTGTCCGATCTGATGACGTGCAACGTCGATGTGGCCGATGGTCGAGGCGAGCAGCTGCGAAGCATCGACTGTGTCATTTGGGACGAGGCATGCATGACGGATCGAAGAATCTTCGATTGCGTCAGCACACTCTTCAAGGATCTCAGGCAAAACGATCTGCCTTTCGGAGGAGTGCAACTCATCATGGGAGGCGATTGGCGCCAGATTCTGCCAATTGTGGCCGGAGTTCAAGCGGAAGGAGTCGTCGACTACATCCTCAAAAACAGCGAGATGTGGGACGACGTCGAGAAGTTCTGGCTCACCGAGAACCAGCGAGCGAAGGAGGATCCGGCCTACGCTGCGACAATCCTGACGATCGGAGATGGACTCCAATACTCGAGCGCTAAGAGGAAGATGGTCGCCATCAGTGAGAACCACGTTGTCCGCGGAAAAGACACGGATCTCATCAGAGAGATCTTTCCGGACGTGAACCACTTGGAGAACACGAAGACGGCCGCCATTCTGACCGTCGACAACCGGACCGCTCTCCGGCTCAACAACGACATCCTGGCACTGGTCGATGGCGAACAACGAGTGTTCCTCTCGGAGGATCAAGCCGATTCGAACGCAGGACTTGCCGGCACTGATCCGGCGGTGTTCGCGTCGCAGACGCCGCAAGGAATGCCGCCGCACAAGCTGACGCTGCGAGTGGGCGCCCAGATCGTCCTTCTGCGCAACATCTCCGTAGAACATGGGCTCTGCAATGGCACTCGGCTCACGATCAAGGAGTTCGGCAGAGATGTCCTCATCTGCGTCGCCAACAATCTTGACACATCGCGCATCTTTTATCAATAAAAAAAGCGACAATATGTCGGAAAAGTTAAGTTTCTTTCTAATCGCCTCGAAATATAATATATTTCTTCGGTTCGAATAGTCACCCAAACTTGAAAACTATCTCTTAAACTTTAAAATTAACTATTTTCAAATATTGCCTTTTAATTTCAACTGAGTCTTCTCTGACCGGGCCTCCACATCTCATGCGACTTTTTTCATGTCTGACTGTTTTTCTGGTCCTCTCCGGCCCCCTCAAACTTTTTCGAATATTATAGTAAAGATCGACGACTCTCTTCTGGCTGAAATCGAAAAGAAAACTCCAGGAACTGAATTGGATGAATTGAGAAATGATTGGTGTCTGAGCGAACGAAAAAAAACAATAGAGAAACAATGGGGAAAAGGGAAACAAACAACGAAACGAAACGACTATTATACTATTACTACAATCCTAACGACGATTATTTTTGATCAAATTTAATCATTATTGCCCGTTTTTTGTGCGCTTTTCTGTGGGTTCGACAGCGATTTTCAGTCAAAGTCCTGATTCTCGGCGCTGTACTTCTTGTCGAGATTGTCGAAGAATGTTCGAAGTTTGGCTTGAAGCGGAAAAGACGTCGATTCGATTTCCCGAGACAGCTCTCGCAGCGAATCGATGTCATTGTTGCTCCCTGAACATGAAATCAGAGTTCGCGGAACAGGAATGCATCGGATTCGACGCGCAAACTTACACATCTTCTTTGTGGCCAGTTCGAGCAGCTTGTTCAGCTCCAAAGTCGACGCACGTCCGTTGAAAACGACGAAAAGATCTTTGAGAAGGCGCGCATCGTTGGCCGCCGACGCCAGCGTGCTAAAGTACTGTAGGACGCGATCGTCGACGCTCAGATTTTGACGAGTCACGAGGTTTCGGGCCTCTTTGACGAGATTCGAGTGAATCAGCGCGTACGCGAGATTTACGTTGGCCATGTCCGAGTTGTGAGCCGAACGCACCATCGAGTGCACCGTTTCGAGGGTCTTCGCGTCGTTGCGCTTGATCGCGGCGATCATGATCGGCACTTGTCCGAATGCTCGACCACTTTCCGACGTCTCCTCGACTGCCATTCGGAGGGCGCCCGCGATGTCGTCGCTGGAATCAGGTGGAGTTGCGTACAATGCACATCAAAAGTATCAAAACTGCGTACAATGCACCCCAGCTGCCGCGCAAACGTCCCCCTACCGTACCTCTCAATCAATCGATTCAACTGATCCGTCTTGGCCTGCACGACGACTCGTTGCCGATCTCTCGCACTCAAATTGAACTGTTTTCCGAGATACTCGGCGAGCTCGCCCATCCTCTTCATCTCCACTCCCTTCAGCCGCCGGCCCATCTTTTCGAGCGTTTGCGGTCGGATCGATTGAGAGCTGGCGCGAAGCTCGTCGCAAACCTCGTCGGCTCGCTCGATTTCGCCGTTCACGAAGAGACGCGAGGCGTAGGCGAGCAGCACGTCGGCGGGCAGATGATGTTGGGACCTCATCTGCCAGATGCGATCCGCGAGAACCATGTTGTTGGCGAGAAGTGCTCGCGAGAGGGCGAACGACTCGAGCGTCTTGCACAATTCCAGCACTTGTTTGTCGCCTTCCGCCTCTTTCCGCCACTCGACACTCGACTCGAGCACAGTGACGAGAAAGTCGACGTCTTCAGCGGTCGTCGTCTCGCTCAACGTCTTCTGAATGATGACGCGCTTGAGGGCACTTTTGACGGCCGCCTTCGTTGTGTCCGAGAAGTTGGCGAGCTCGCGGAGCAACTCTTTCACCGGCGTCGCCCTCCATCGCTGCATCGTCACACTCTTCTTCAGTTTGCCGAGCAACTCGGTTTTCGGTGCGGAGATCGGCGCAAGAATGCGCGTGGCGTCGGCGAGCTCTTCGGAGCTCAACGACACTCGCGACTCGTCTTCGAGGGCCGACACGAGCTTCGTGGCCACTTCCAGCGAGATCAGCTCGTTCGACAGGAACTTGGCCAGATTTCGCGCGCCAAACTTGATCGGCTGCCGGACTGACGAGTCGGGCGGAAAGTCGTACGCCAGAATTTTGGCGGTCATTTTGACGCGTCGCGCCGTGGACTCTTTGTCGGCGCACAGAAACTTGGTGAGCATCGTGTGCAGTCGAATTCCCGACAATTGGCCAATCTTGTTCGAGTCGAGCAGTGCGCGCAACTTCTCGACGGCCAAATGATCCGTGTTGGCCGAGTAGAGGAGTTCGCGAACGATGGCGGTGCTGAATTCGCGTTTCTCGTGCCACACGGTGCTCGGCATCAAATCGAGCGCCGGCAGGACGAGCTTGACGTCTGAAATCGAATGAATGGATATGGGCGTGAAATCGGCGGGGCTCGAGAACGGCTCACCTTTGCTCGCCACTTTGTAGATAATCTGCGAGAATCGGCGCTGATCTTCGGGCAGCTCGCTCGGCGCCGGCGCAAACAACACTGTGGCGATTTTGGCGAGCAGCGCCGCTTGCTCGGCTGTCGAACCGCTTTTGACGAGCCGATGAGCGAGCTGACGAGCCAGCGACTTTTTGAGCGCCGGATTCTTGCCGACACAACGACGAACGTCGCCGGCCTGCTCGACGTGCTCGAAAATGTCGGCGAAGGCGGGAAGATCGGTGCGGGCGGCGGCGGTGAGCAGAAACTCGTTGGCGCTCGAGATGAGGCCGCGATTCTCGGCCAACGTGAGCGTTTGGAGAAACGCGGGCAGCGTGTCCGACGTGACCGTGGCGAGCGAGTCGGAGAGTTGGCGATTCAGTTGTTGGAGGAAGAAGTCGTTCGAGTAGTTGGGATGGATGCACGAGTACAGTGCGCACGCCTCCTGGACGCTTCCCTCGCTGAGAAGACTTTTGGCGCGCGCGACGAGTCGCACATTCAGATGATGGTCGGCCAGTGTGGCGCCATCCTCGGCGACGATCAGATACGACGAGAGCAGCGTGAACGCGTCGAACTGACCGTTCTCGAACAGATCCATCAACACATTCACCACGTAGACGTTGTTATCAAACTGCAAAGGAGAGATACAAAGAGTTTATGCGTACAATGCGCCGGACTTGACGCGCATTCTACAAAAAAAAGGGGAACTGCACTCACCGAGTGTAGTTTCGCAGTCGTCGGAATCGCGCGGAGCATCTCCGTAATCTCGTAGCCGCCTCTTCCCGGCTCCATTTTCTCGCGCTCGGCGATGGCTCTCGCTGCCGCGCATCTCAGCCGAACAACGTTCATCGAGGCGGAGAATGTCTGAAAACTCGTGTGATTCGGCCGAAGTCAGTGACGGCGCTGAAAGTGATGGAGAAAGTGTGGCCCTCTTACGTCGACGACACGTCCCACTTGCGCGTAGTTTCCGCCTCGCGCTACCGAGTAGACGAGTTGTGCGACGTGATCTTCGGTGAGCGCGATTCCGGAGGACTTCATGTGCGCGATGATGTCACTGTAAAGGATTCTTGAAATCGCTTAAAACCATGCTTTTGGCATGCAAAGTTCTTGAAAACTATCTGATTTACTATAATAGTCAGGTTTTTCTTGAAGTTCAACTTTGACATGGTATATCTTGAAAACTAGAACAGCTACGAAAAAGTTGTCAACTACAAAAACATGGGATCTGTTAAGCTGATTATGTTTACGGTTTACGGTAACGAGAAACTGGTCGAAACCAGCCGAAAAACCCACGTGATAGCCTTCGTGTTGGCCTGTTTCGCGTAGACCTCGCAGAGCAGCGCGTACGACTTCGAGTCGAGCTCAATTCCGTCTCGCTCGAACTTTCCGAGCTCCTCGACGGCGTCGACACGACTCCGATTGTCGATTTTCGCCTCGATGAGCTGATTTCTCGCGAGCCGGCCAAGTCGAACGCCCTTCTCGCCGAGAATCGTCTCGACGCGCTCCAAATGCGCGGCGCGGAGCGAGCGTGACAACGTGTCACACGTGACACCGAACACCGACAAGAGGACGGCGAGCTGACGATCGGACAGCGATGAGAGGTCCGACGCGCGGTCGAGAAGACCGATGATTTTCGAGACTGTCTGCGGGAACACGGTGCCGCGCCATTCGATGCTGAAAATCGCGGATTTCGAGTGGAAATCGACCCCAAAATCGCCGATTCTCCATGAGAACAGCTCGTTTTCGCCGATTTTCTTGGAGAATTCGCGTTTTTTTTCGTTAGTTTCATGGGAAAATCTCTCGCCGCCCCCCTCACTTACTATTCGACGGCGTCGTGAAGCGATTCCAACTTGTTGTTCTCGAGCTTCTCCTGATACTTTTTCTGCAGTCTAATCTGCTCAACCGGCGTCGATCCGCCAAAGTTCGCGGCTCGCGAGCCGCTTCTCGCCGGTTTCTTGACGAATTCCGATGAAGGTTGCGAGGGCGGCGAGGGTGTCGTCGATGAAGCCTAGAACTTTGAAGTTTCATAGATTTTAGGCGAAAAATCAGCTTTTTCCGATGGTTTTCAGCCAAAAATAGCTGTTTTGAAGTGAATTTTGGTTCAAAAACTTTCAATTTTTGTGTTTTTACGGTTTTTCATCTGGGAACACCGAGCAAAGTGAATCCTAGATTGAAAATAGCAAGTTTTTCATAACTTTTTTCCCATTTCTGAAGCAAATGCTCAGGTTTTCCAAGGTTTTTAACCATCTTGACACTTTTTCCAACTAAAATCCTCACAAAAATGAAAAATTACCTGAGCGACAGCGGACAACGCTCTTCTCCCGGCCAGTTTTTGCAGACCGTTCCGACCCAATCCAAACATCTGTCAAATTGAAATGATTCGAAAAATTGCGAGATTTTCAAGATAGTCGGCGGAAACAGAAACACGCTTGAACACAAAAACACTTGAATTCAGGTCTAATCATATCGCAGTATTTTATACACAAACAACGAGAAGAAAACAGTGAGCATGAGGGGGCGCGCGCGAAAAACAAAAGAAAAAACAAGTAAAAAAAAAGAGAGAGAGAGAGTGAAAACAATAAGGAAAACCTAGAAAATCTAACCTATTCATAATAAAGTTTCTCGTTTACAAACTGTTCTTCTTATCAATGAGTTTCTGAACGTTTTCATCAATTTCGATGCGATTCGCCGTGCACCATTCAACGAGCCGTTTCACGGATTCCACAGTGTCCGCACATTGAATCCACGCCTTCTGAATGGCCACACACAGCTCGTGGAGTTGCTCCTCGTCGACGCGATGAATCTTTCGCTTCGCTTTCAAATCTACATACTTCTTCTTTTTCTGCCGTCTCTCGCCGCCGACTCCGTAGAATTTCGCGAGAACCGCATGAAAGTCGTCGCCGAGAAGTGAGGCGGGCTTCTGAAATGGGAAAAAATGAGTTTAAAGTTCAAAAGATGTATGTCAAATCTTGAACAGAATGCTACACCGATAGCGGACCGCTTGACTTCGACAAGTTCTCTATCGCAGTCAAAGATTAAGCACAAGCGCATGAGGAAAATCGCTTGCGCTACTGAACGACTGCTTTTGATATCAAACACTGGCGCGGGGTCGAACCAGCGACCGCCAAATTGAAAGACGCGCACGCAACCGCCTCGACTACCGAGGGCATCGCTCACCTCGCCCGCCTCTCCGTTCTTATTGACGCCAGTGCGCGCGCTCCGTCGTCGCTCGGCGATCATTCCTCGCTCGATGAGTACGGCCAATCGTTCGATGCTCGCTAGATCTTTCGTCTCGACGAACGCGGCAAGCGGTCCTCTGAAGTGCCGTCCTGACACTGAAACCGTCCGGAAGATCTCGAGCGCCTTGTCGAGCTCGTCCAACTTGACAAAAGCGCAGATCAGTCGGGCCATCGTCGAAAACGGATGCTCGCTCTTTCCCGAGTGCGCGAGAAGCGCGTTGATCCGCTTCTCGACGCCGTTCCTTTGATCCTTCAGCGCTTCCAGCCAGAAACTGTCGATTCCCTGAAGACTTCCGTACTTTGTCGACAACTTCTTCCACTCTTCCAGGCCTTTCGGCGCGGCGGCTCTTTGTTCGGCAAAGCATCTCATGAACAGCTCGGCGGATCGATCAAAGTTGAGTTGGGAGCACAAAGTGAGCAGTGACGCTGAGCTCTTCGAGCACTTCTGAATCGCCGCCGTGTAGAGGGTCGTCAGATGTTGCTCGACGAGTTGGCGGCTCGGACGGAGCTCCCGGGAGAGAGCCAAAGAGCTCAGCGACTCCAGTTGGCTCAGAATCGATGGAATCGTCGACGAATCGGCGGCGATCGATTTGGCGGTGAGGTGAAGGATGACGTCGTCGGGAATCACGGCTCGCATGTGAGAATGCGCGAACTTCTCGACAATCTGCTGCGCTTCCTGGTAGTTTTGACTCTTTTCGGCCACAAATCTCAGAATCCGCGCAGTTCTTCCGGCCATTCGCCAGTCGCCAGTGAAAAGATAGTCGGGCCACACGAAACCGACCGCCTCGAGCTCTTTGTGCAGCTCCGCCAGAGTGCCTTCCGACGCGATTCCTTCGAGGACTTCCAGCGAGAACTCCGCTGACTCGTGGACGACTTCTGGAGCTCGCACGGCTTCTGAAGCTTTGACGACTGGCTGTTCGCCCTCTTTCCACTGGCTCGAATAGGATTCGACGGGAAGAGAGTCCGGGTAAAGCATTTCGCCAAGGTTTTGCACTTTGAACGCTTCTGGCACGTGGAACAGTTGATTCGTGACGTCTTCTGTAGGCGTCGCCGTCGTCGTCGAAAGATTCAGCATCGATTTCCGCTCTCTTCGCATCTTTTCAGTGAGAACTTTGCGAGTTTCACCCTCCACACTCGGCAACTGCGGAATCAGAAACGGCAGGCCGGTTTCAGAACTTCCCGAAGTGCTCGGTTGTTGATCGTCGTGATATGCGGCAAGATCCATCGATTCCGACGATTCGACGGCGACCGACGCTTCCACGAGCTCTTCGGCGAGCTCCTCGACGAGCTCTTCCGCCACAACGCCTTCTCCGAGCAACTCCGACACGTAGTCGTACTTGAACACCTCGGTCGTCGGAATTTGCACGTTGGAGAACGTGGTGAGCGTGTCATTCCTGAAGAGTTGCTCCAAAAACGTGTGCTCACTCCCGGCCGAGCTCATCGATTCGATCGATTGCGAGCGATTCACCGAAAGCAGTCCGAAATCGTCGAGTGAGAACCTGAAATCGACTGAAAACCGTGAATTCCACTATGAAAATCGACTTACACCTCCCGGATCGGCTGATCCTTCTCCATCCGCATCGTCGAGGCCGCATCGTTGCTCGCACTACAAAAAATCGATTTATTCGAGCAATTTCAGCGAAAATCTCACAATCGAAAGTGATCGGCTCGTCCATCGGTGTGTTTCAACGCCTGCCGCACCGAATTTAGGCACGTTTTGCTGAGAATTCTGAAATCTCTTCGATTTTCCGCGATTTCTTGTGATTTTTGTCAATTTTTCTTAAGAAAAGAATCGAAAAATGAAAACTCACGATGTTTTGTGTGTATAAACCGCGAATCGCCACATTTTTCGACTGATTCGACCGTCCGATGTTTATTTTTTTGTTTCGAGCCGGCTGTTGAGCATGCTCGGCAGGGATTCCTGTGAAGGAAGTTATTACCTGTAATTTCCTCTGTTTTTCAACTAAAAAATATGAGGAGAGCAAAAAAATCGAGCAAAAAACCACAGAAAACCGCGAAAAAACGAGAAAATCGCACTATTCCGCGCAAGTGCAATTGCGCGTAGCATATGGTGTTTTGGGTGCGATGTTTGCGTACTTTTCTCTGCGTCTCTTCGTTTTTAATTGTCTCTAACGTTCTGGAAAAATAGATCAAATAATGTCTGGAAAGTCAAGTCGGCGGGCGAAAAACCGGTGAAAATAGATCAAATAATAAATTTTATCGATTAAAGCACAATTTCTGAAAGAAAAAATGGGAATTGAAAGCTCAAAAATTGTTTGGAAAATCTACCCGAATAGAGATATACTGATCAGAAGTGAAAGACATAATATTTTAGTGGCGAGATTCTAAAGTACATTCAAATAACTCTTTTTTAGCTTCTCAATCGTGCCAACTGCGTTTACGATTGAAATAATCGAAATGATGATCTGGATGGTGGGGATGTGGCTGGAAATGTGGATGATGATGATGGTGGAAGAGGAAATGATTCTGTGCGACACCGTAATTATTATTATTATTATTATTGATTGACGGCGGTGCCATCTGATTCTGGAGATTCTGATTGTGAAGGTGTTGATGATGATGTGGATGATGATGTGGATGATTTGCCACGTGGTGAGCGTCGGGCGGCGGAGTGTCGTTGTAAAGCGCCGGTCCCAGATAGTTGTACAACTTTTGGACCGCACAACTTTTGTAGACTTTCGATGTCGGCGTCGTCGAGCCGGAATTGTAGAACATCGCCGTCGTGTCAAATGTGTTGGGCATCGAGTGACGATGGGCGGCGAGGACGGCCGGCGGCGGTGGCGGTGGCTCCGGAGACTGTTGCTCCACTTGACGCAGAATCTCGTCGACCTCGTCTTTGAGCTCGGGCAGCACGTCGGCCGACGGGAGAATGTCCTCGAGACCGTCGAGTTGGAAGTTTTGCGGGAAGAGCGAGGTGTGCAGCGACGCCGACGACTCTGGCGACGACGATTCGGGCGTGAACAGCGGGATTTGGGTGGCGATGGGACGCATCGGGATCTCGACTTTGATCTGGAACAAGAGGAATATGTAGAAAGCGGACCCAAATGATTTTGAAAGTGTGCAAAAGACGGAAAAGACTATGCGGACTCGAACCCCCAAGTGTCAGTTTCAAAATCAAACTGACTATCCGCTATGCCATCACGGCGCAAACTTTAATGAGCTTTTAAGGCTGTAACTAACCTGATGGTAATCAATGTTCGGAAATCCTTGCGGCGGAGCCATGCCGCCGGGCGTCTTCTGCTCCATTTGCATCATCGACGGCTGCGGTGTGGGCGGGCTCAGCGGCTGCTGCTCTTCGGAAGGCTGCGGTGAGTCTTGGCACGAAAACACGGTCGGATACGTGTGACGCATACTGTAGATCCACGCGTTCGCCTGCAACGTGGCCGCTTCCAGATCGCTGAAAGTGACATATCGACTTATTGACTCATTGATTGTCTGGGTTACGATACCTCAGCTTCTGATGAAAACAGTAGATGACGTGGCGATTCCGCTTCCCCTCACTGTTAATCTCGCTGTTGGGACGGATCGAGAAGACGGTGTGCAGCCAGATCCAGTCGCCGGCGGCGGTCTGAAGACGGAGCAACGCGAGCACCGAGCCCTCCTTCTCCTGACACAAGAGCCGATGTTTGTGAGCCAACTCGGGCACGTGGCTCGGATGAAGCATGCCGTACCACGAGGCGCCCTTCAACTGCTCCTTGCCGTATCCCAGATGATGGCACGCCATCGCGTCCGCCTCCTTGAACTTCATGTCGAGAAAGTGTTGGGTGCAGAAGATGTTCGTGTTGCCCGTCGACATGCCCTCCGCGTTCTCCGGATTGATCAGCGGCTGACAGTAGGCGGAGAAGACCGGCTGGTCGCAGTCCGCGTGCGCACCGCTTTGAGCCGTCAGTTGTTGGTAGAACTCGGCCGGCTGGATGTAGCGGCCTTGGAAGAGCACAAACTGCAAAAAAATTTTAAAGTTCTGGGTCATAGTTCTCTCCGTCGGAGCGAAATCGTGGTGTTCTCTCTGAACTTCAACTTTGACTGGGTATATCTCCGAAACTAAGATAGCTATGAAAAAGTTGTCAACTACAAAAACATGGCAAATTTTACGCTGATCATGTTTGTAGTTGACAACTTTTCCGTAACTCTGCTAGTTTCAAAGATATTGCAGTTCCAAGCTAACTACTCACTGGTAACACTAAAGTCGCTCTAACTTTTTCGCTCTAATAGCTACCAATTTGACCCAGTTAGCAAAACTATAGAATTTTTAAAATCCTTCCGGACGGCGCAAAGAACGTTCAAAAATCTTCACTTTGAAGCGAGTTATGCCGGATTTCACTAAAACGCGCACAACTCCCTTCAAAATCAATATTTTTCGATGCTCGTTTCGCCATTCGAAAGACCAAAAAATTTCCTCCAACTTCCATCATCCACGCCTTCATGACAGTCGCACTAACCTTATGATATTGCAGCTGCCGTTTCGCAGTCCGCGCAAGGTTGAGTCGACAGATGAAGACGCGCTCCTCGGGAAAGTTGGCGGCGACGGGCGGTCCGCTCGTCAGCTCCGCCTGAACGGCGCCGTGATCGCGTCCGTCGACGAGGTCATAGATCGAGTCGCCCTGACACATGATCTCCTCCACCGAGTGTCCCAGATACTCGCTCGCGTTGTCCGACACGTGCAGAATTTTGCCGCTTCGCGTCACCATTAGCATGAATCCGCGCAGCGCTTTGCAAATGTCGACGCCACGTGGCATCGGCAACGACATTTGCATCATCGCCGGCTGGAGGCTCGTCTGTTGGTAGCGATGTTTGCGGATGAAGATGCAGCCGAGCGACATCACTTGCAGCTGGAACAGCCGATCTTTGATGAGGTCCGAGAGGGGAAGCAGGTCGCGCAACTTTTGAATCTCCACATTGATCTGGTCCCTGCGCTGCTTCGATGCTCCGCGCGTCGACCTACAAATGGCGAGTTGTGCTCCGTGGTGTGTTTGTACACCCCCTGTGACGCAATATGTTAATTTCGTCTTTTCGCCTCTCTCACTCTTGATTCTCGAGTTTATATATATATTTATATATATGGGGGGGAAACTTATTTACTTTCTCATATACAGGCCGGCGGCGGCCACGGGGGGACATTTTTCGCCGTTTTCCGCGAGTGACCGACCACACACGCACGCACAAGCTGTGACGTCACAAGGTACTCCGCGCGGAATGAACGCGCGGTGTTTGTGTGTTCCGCGCGGAAAAAGGGACATTGATGATGATGACCCGGTTAGAAGTACATAAGAAATGGAAAAGGTTTGTTTAGTTTGTTCTTCGAAACGAGACGGAACTGAAATTGAAAACGGAGAAGGACTGGTTGCGAAATCGGAAGAGGGATGAGTGCGGGTTACTGTACTTTCGGATGAAGTTCAAGAAGAGTTAGGAGTTCGAGCTTCTTGGGTATTCACTAAGGAGGACTGGAAGGATTACGGTACCGCATCTTGTGTGACGTGGCAAAGATTGAGAAGATTAGGACGCTTAGAAATGTGAGTAAGCTGTGCTAGGAAGTCGGGTAAGCTACAGTAAGATAGGATAATAGTTAGGATATCTAAGGACGACTGGAAGGGGGGTTACGGTAACTTGTGACGTGGCAAAGGTTACCGCCCAACGATGAAGCATTCGAACTGAAGTGCAAGCTATGGTATGAAGAGAGGATAGTCAGGGTTAGTGGTCTAGGTTTAGATGACTATGGGTTAAGTCTTGGAAGTATTTCTTGGCAGGGCTGGGGAAACTTGAGTGAGTTAAGTTAGTCAATGATGGAGCTCTGCAGTTAGTGATGATAAGCAAGAGAGGACAAGCAGTCGACTTGAAGTAAAAGCGTATGGTAAGAAGAGAGGATAGTCAGTGTTAGTGATCTACTTAGGTCGGTCGGTTGACTATATCATAGAGTCTATATGTAGATTAAGTCTCGGAAGTAGTTCTTGAGTAAGTTAACTTAGGGACTCAATGATGATGATTCAGTGGTATCGACTCAATTGGACTTGGGCTAAAGTAGTTATCGACTAAAGGGGCTCAGGTAAGTTAAACTTGAGTTAAACTATCTCTAGACTTGAGTAGGTCCAGTTGTATTTGGGGAAGTGTGGGACCCTTTAAAGTTTCAGATCACCTCTTACCTCTGCTGTCCATTAGTCAAGTTATTGCCAGCCGACGTGCCCGCCTGGCTCATCGCGTTCGGCACATTATTGTTGTTGTTGTTGTTGTTGATACCGCTGGCGCCGGCTCCAATGCCATAGCCACAGTGTTGGAGTTGAAGTTGAGCACTGGCTCCACCTCCTGCTCCCGGCGCTCCGGAAGCCGGAATAGTGGATGAGGGACAGGAGGAGAAGGATGGCTCGTGTTGTAGTGGCGTCGTGTTCATCTCTTCTCAAACTTCACGCGGCGGCGGCGGCGGCGGGGGGCTCTCTTCTTCGTGCAGCCACGCAGAGAATGTGTTGGTGGGAAGGGGGGGAATTGTGTGTGTGCGGGAGCGGGGCGCGAGTCGGCGGGTGGAACGTCGTGAGGTCACGCCCTGACCTCCTCCCTCCCTTACTCTCAGACTCCGCGCGGACACCGCGTGTTACGTCACCGACTGTCTCCTCTCCTTTAGAGGAGGCGGGCACCGAGGAGGATTTCCTTCTTCATAGTAATCCACTGTACTTGAGACGACGGAGAGACGGAGAGAGGCACAGAGCCGCGCGCGGCGACTGGCGCGTCCATCTGTTTGCTCACTTTCTCTCTCTCTCTCTCCCTTTCTCTTCGTTCCCAACTTTCACCTATTTTCTCAAGGAAGTCCGACTGACCACTAGGATGTGCACTTCTCTGTTGATCCAACAGTCGGTGCAAGGACGGGGAACGAGGAAGAGCCCACCCGCCGCCGCCGCCGCCGCCGGGAGAGCCGAGAAAGTAGCAAGGTTGGTGCCACCCGGTTTTTGGGTGCAGACGAAACCGAGCAAACAGTGCACTTTCTCGCTGACCTTTCCCGATGTCTTGCGCAACCGATAGTTAGCACTTTTGATGGTCAAAACGACGAGGGGGATGGAAACATCAATTCTATCAGACTGTCCTTCCGGGATTCTTACGGTAGACGTTCCAAACCCATGGCCTTGTGATGCAAGGAAATATCCGGAAAATGAAGTTGTGCCTGATTTCACCGACTTTGACAGCAGCTTCAATGACCGAATCCCAAAGTTCGGTGCATAACTGGAGAGTGTGCCGGGAACTTCGAGACTGTCAGTTTTAGTCTGACAACTCCAGCTCCGACCGAATCGCTCACTTCCATTGAAGTTTCAGACATCAACCTTTCAGACAAGACTACTGGAAGGAAGAAGACACGTGTCGCAGTGCAAAAATTTCTGTTAAGGCTTTCCAGCCGCACTTCCAAGTCCCCGAATCATGTTTTCCACAGTTAACCCAATTTCTGGCTTCAGTTTTCGACTAAGCTTGCGGATCGAGAGAGTCACAAAGGTCAACTTTCTAGGTCAGCCTAGAAGGTGGGCTCGGGTGCACCGTTTTCGTGCTCAAAACCCCTAAAACTTCCGGGAAGGCCCGTAAACCGGCCACAAAACCAAAACTTATTACCTTGTAGGTTGTAAACCCATTGTGACACTGCGTAGAGTCCAATTGTCATCATATGAAGCCGTAAATGCTCCAATGTCAAGACGTCTCCAGACGTCGATGATGACAAAACAATGATGACATTGCCAAGGGGGCGTGGCCTACGGAAAAGTGGGCGTGGCCTGTTAGATCCGTGGTCCGACCAGTCCGTCTGCCAGTCATACCCGATCAGTCTTGTCCAGTGCACTGCTCAGAATGCTCTCTCTGACTGCTACTTTCCTCCTCCTACTCACTATTCCCCACTCCGTGACCGCCACGGGACACCTCCGTCTCGACATAACGCCGTCCAACGACTGCTCGCTGCGCATCACCACCGCGCACTCTTCCGAGCTGCTCCGAATGCGTCTCGGCCACGAGCACACCGTCAGCTTCCATCCGCGGCTCGCCGAGCACAACACGGTGCGCGTCGAGTTCGAGACGCTCGGCGCGAGCCACGAGCACACATTCGAGTTCCGACACACTCCCGATCAGAAGATCCATCGGAACGCGTTCGTGTTCGGCGAGGTTGTGGTGCTGGTCGAGTCGGAGTACGAGTGTGACAATGGGTTCTACGGGGAGAGGTGTGACTCGACCTCGAAGCCCACTACCACAAGTACCACAAGTACCGCATCGACTACTACCACTACTACAACTACTTCTATTCTCCTTGGTACCCCAGCTACCTCTTCTTCCACCCTCAACAAGTAAGTTCCTCCCACTAAAAACTATAAAAACTTCCAACAATTTCAGTTCGCACATCAAGCTCATCTGCCTCATCGTCACCATCCTCCTCCTCATCGTCATCGTCGTCCTCCTTCTGATTCCGCGACGTCGTCACCGTCAAAACGTCAACATCGTCACTCCAGAATGCAAATTCACGAAGAAGGACAAGACGTTCAACATTTCGGCGGACACCTCGCTCAACTGCACTCGCTACACTGCCGCCCCACACGCTTCACTCGAAATGACTCTTTGCTGAATCTCAATTGTTCAACTATGTATTCGGACCGGTAATATCGCCTTAATTGTAATCATTTTCTACGAGTAATAATTTGAAATAAAGAGTAATATTCTAGAACCTCTACCCACACAAAAGTTCTCGAAACTTGAAACCTCTCTTATGGCATGCCATCTACGAGACAATGGAATCGTCTCGATTCGACCTCCACCTGTTTACACTCACACTTTTTTCTCTTTCTCTTCCTCTTTCTCATTCTCTCCCTCGTTTCTTCTCCAGTGAGAACATTGTTCTCTGGTGTGAAAAAAGGAGACAATGCGTGCGACCTGCCGCCGACTCTCAAGTTGTTTTCAGAGCGAATGGGGTCTCTCCTAACCTAATCTCCACCAGAAATCTTGTCATTGTTGTCGAGACCCGCCGTCGTCACCCATTTCCATCCAATTCCCCCCATTTCATTCCACCCCATTTTCAGACCATGAACACCGCCCTTTCGACTTTTCTCCTTCTAACTTTCGTCGGCGTCGGTAGGACCCCCCCTTCTAGGATTACGGTAGTTCTCGCACTTACAGCCATGTCCGTGAATTGTCGTCAGGAGAAGGACACCGGCGTCAATTGCGACATGCATCCGATCACTTTAAAATTCTATTTTGACACCCGAACAAGTGAGGTCTAGTTTCAGACCTCCACAATTGCGTGGGCTCCAATTTTTCAGACGTTTGTCAGCCGCTCTTCTACCGCGGCTGTGCCGGAAACGACAATCGTTTCGAGACCCGTGCCGCTTGTACGGAGACGTGCGTGCCAAAGAAGGCGGACAAGAAGGCGTCGAAGCGGAAAGAAGCAGAAGACGTCGTGGAGGAAGACAAGGAGGATAGTGAGAGTGAAGAAGAAGAAGAAGAAGACGTGCGGCAAAAGGACATGTCTCTTGTCGGTGCGTGACCATTCACCTAGTCCACCTCATTCATCGTCCTAATACAGTCAACGCTTGCAAACTGCCCACCGACGCGAAAATCTTCACAAAAGCGCAAAAGTGCGACAACGGCTGTCCGACGGGCTACCGGTGCACCAAGAAGAACCTTTGTTGCCCGTACAAAGACCATCTTTGCGCACTGCCCGCCTCTTCCGGCTCCGAGCGGCTCGCCTTCAAACACTACGGTCGATACGCGTTTCAGCCGGGACTCAACAATTGCATTCGCTTCTCGTACTTTGGCCTCGGCGGCAACTACAACAACTTTTTGACGTACAACGATTGTAAGAAGTATTGTATGACGACCGATTGATTGATAATGAACCCGCTTCATTCCTCATTTCTATATGTATGTACATTTCAAATTATGTTCACAGTGGGTTGACCAGTTTGGGCGATCGATTGTGCCGAATCGCGGATCGATCCGCCTCGAGCACGCCCGACAACATACGATCCAGCTGCGCGATCGAGTACCGTCGCGGCGTGGGTTTCGACGTCGTCAGTGTCGTCGCCAGGTCGAGAAACTTCTCCTTGTTCTTACTCGTGCCGAGTTTCGCCTGCTTCGGAAGTGTGCCCGACGAGAAGCGCTGAATGATGTTGTCGATGGTGACGCGCTGCGGGGAGTCCACTTGGCCCGTCTTGAACACGTTGTACTGCCATCTGAAAGGGTAGGGGGGATGGTGGTCACTTCGGTGACGCGCTTCACAAACTGGTTCACGACGGCCAGGCAGAACGCGGGCGACCCATCCGAGTTGTTGTGGTCGGGAAATGTCCAGTGGACTTCTGCAAAAACCCATCAAAGTTGTGAGTTCGGAATGAACAACAAAAGTCGCTCCAACTTTTTTGTGACGGGTTTCATCAAAATGGTCCAGTTACATAAAAGTTGGAGAAATTTACGATCTTTCGAATGGCGCAACGAGAATCGGAAAATCTTCACTTTGAAGCGAGTTATGCACGTTTTAGCAGCTCGCACTCTTGTAATTAAGTCCATCATCACTAAAACGGGCATTACTCGCTTTAAACTGAACATTTCCCGACGTTTTTTGCACCATTTGAAAGATCTTCACTGGGTCAACTTTGTAGCTCGGCTGAGAGCAAAAACGTAATGTCCACCTTTCGACACCATCGCCGGATTCCGAATGACGAGCACACCCCACGTGCCGCCATAAATGTCCTCCAGAATGCGTCGTATCATCTGCATCTGCGTCACAGCGTCCTTCGTCGTTTCAGCCGCGCGCTGAATCACCGACCTTATCGGCGCCGTCGGACAATTGTTGAGTCCTGAACGCGCGCCGGTTGTTTGCCAGAAACTCAGCAATTGCTGACACGTGACTACAGAGTGTTGGTGTACCTGAGCACAGGAGGGGCAAAACGCACACGAATAGGACGAGGTTGATCATTTCGGTCAGCGCGTCGAAGAGGCCTCTCCAAACTGCCAGCGTCGTCGCGAGGCGGACGAGAACAAAAAATAACCGAGACGGCGCAGACGGGGGGTCGCTTATAATTGTAACAAAAAAAGTTAGTTTCTTTTCGTCACCTCTCTCTCTCTCGTTTTCCTTCCTCTTCTCCCTCACTTCCCCAAAAAAGAAAAAAACTGGTTTCGCCACCACCGCTTCTCCTCTCCCCCCTTTTCGGAAGTTTAATTGGAGAAGAAAAGTGGGGGGTCAATGGGAATTGTGGGTTGGTTGTCGGGTAAACTTTAAACTTTCAGACACTATTGACAATGTCAGCTCATTCGGATGACGTGGCAGACAAGTTGGCGCAGTTGGAAGTGAGTTTTCTATAAAGATTGGGTCCATTTTTTGTTGTTGCAGAAACTAAAATCCGAATTGGAACTTTTAAAGTTCAAAAACAAGATTGCAGCGGAGCGCCATAAAGATGATCTGTAAGTGAATGATCCATAGTCTCAAGCCACTTCAAGTTTCAGATCGTTCCAAGCTCAACAGAGCGCAGAGTGCAGCGCCCAGCTCAAATCTCACTTTGACGCCCTTTCGGAGCATTTCAAGCAACAAGGCACCCGAGAATCATTGGAATCGGTGCTGCGCTTTCTCAACGGACCTCTTCAGGAAGCGATCGACAACTGGACTTGTGACCCCGAATCTTGGTACATTTCGAAGAACGCTCTTCAAGAATCCGCTCAAAATCTTCGCGAGGAGCTCGCGAATTGCACAAGATACGAGAAAAGCACGCACGACCAACTGATGGTGAGGTATGGTCTTCAGTTTGAAACTCTCCGTTCCCAGTTTCAGAATCTGATCGTCAAGTTTCAAGAAGATCTGATAAAACTTTCAACTCCTGAGCTCAATGAGCACGTGACGCTCATGCACACCTTCCGGTCAAATGCAATGAGCGTTCTTGACCAATTTCATCACACTTGAATGAAATATCAATGTCTTGTCTCGTTGTTTGTCGCGAAAAATTGCGATTGCTAAGCGTAACTTTCGCTTATCTACATTTCTCTCTCTCTCTTTCTTCCTCTTTTTGTTGACCACCTTTCATTGCTCATCTCTATTTTCTCTCTCGACACCGCCTCTCGTTTCGATGCGTTATTTCTCACACTTACATCAGTTTCCGCACATGTCTGCGCCGCTTTCCGATTTGGATCCAGACGCGGTCGCGGATTCCGAGTGGGAAGTCGTGAGCTGGCGTGACGCGTTTCCCGACTGGAACACGATTCTTCACTTTTTCAACCTTTTTTCCTGGTACTTCACGACTGTTCTCGGTTGGATGACGGTGAGTGGATTTCGGATTTCTAGGCCATGGACGAGAACTTTCGATTTGTCTAGCGGAGTGCGGTGGAGCGCACTTTGTCATTTTCAGAGAGTACCAGTGAGGGTGGTCGGCGGTGGCACCGCCATCGTGGCCGCCTCGTTTCTGACCTATCAATACTTCCAACACCGACAAAACACGCGAACTTCCAAACTTCCGAGAATCGGATATCCGACCGTAAGTTCTTCGAGACTCGACTCCAGTCCAGAAGCGCAACAACGTCAAAAATGGATTCAGAAGTTCGACGCCGAAGCGAGGTTTTTTCGGAACAAAACTTTGAGAAACTTTGGTTCGATATTTCTTCTAGAAAAAACGACGAGGAGAGAGAAGAGAAGCGTCGGCTGCGAATGTCGGAAGTTCGCGTGGCACGACAAGCTGAAATGATGCGACTTCTGGAGCGGAGTCGCGAAGACGACGTCAGAAGGCTTCAGATGAGAAGAGGTACCTTTGAAGTTTCGATTTTGTGAACCAACCAAAAACGCGCCAGAGTCGGAGGAAAGGTTGGAGAAACGCCATTCCGACGCCCGTTTCGCTCACTTGCTCAGAGAGCAGAGCGCCGAGCTCGAGGCCAGAATGCTCGAAACTCGACGAAAAGCGGAGATGGCTCGGCACGACGAGGAGCTGCAAAGAGCGCGTGAGCAGTACAGACGAGAGCTGGAGGAGGTCGAGGAGAGGGCTCGACACGAGTCCGTCAGGTTCCGAAGAAGGGAGGCGGAGCAGAGCGCCGAGCTGGAGGAGGAGAACCGAAGATCGGGACGGAGGATCCAGGAGATCCGGGATCGGTTCGCACGAGATGTGGAGGAAATGCAGCGGCGCGCCGCGGAGAGACGACGTGAAATGGACCGACTGTGGACACGAATCCGACACGCGCTTCGGATGAGAGTCTGGAACGACGTCTGCGAATCGAACTGGACTCGACACTTGACTAGTCTGCGGGCCTCCAATACGGACGTCCGGAAAGCGTATTCTCAGTTGAAACGCTCGCTGAAATCGTCGGACGCTGAAGCCCAAGTGAGCAAGGAGACCGTTTTGGCTGCTCTTGATATCGAGAAGCGGCTCATGGAGCAAGAGGCCGTGGAAATGGATAGACTGTACCGCGAGACCGACAAATCGTTCCTTATCGCAATTCGCGACGCTGTGGAGCAAGTCGGTCTGGAGTGCGATCGGATGGCTCACGCTTTGAAGGTAATTCGCCGGGAGGTTAGAATGTTACAGTTTCCATCTCCGACCGGCCTGAACTTTTCCCCTAGTGATCAAGTCTGTGTGTTCAGAACGCGAACACAGTCGAAACCGATCGATGCTTCTCGGATCTCGAACAAGCCGCGCTTTCCATTCCGACTCTGGCCGATTTGAAGAGGAACTATGCGGAGAGAATGGGACAGGGAAGTGACTGACGAGTTTTCACTGTGTTTCTCATACTGCCGCATCACGTCCATCCCGGTGTAACGCAGCGTGACAGAATTGATATCATCGATAAACGTGTTTACCACTGCTTTGTTCCTCAGTCTTGCTCACTCTTTGCTCAGTGTATGACGAAACACTTTGATACTTATTAATACTCCCATCTTCTCTCCTTCTTCTATCACTTTTCTTTTTCTTCTTTTTCTCTTGTTTTCTCCACAAATTGTACTGCTTAGCTCAGTTCAAAATGGGATGGGGCGCATTTTTCAAAGTGATCACCGTCGTTCCAATGGTTTTGGAAGCCATCAAACAAATCGATGAAACGATCGACGAAGTTCGATCGGTCAGTGCTCCAGCTCGATGAGCTCACTTCTCGTTTTTTTTTCACTTTCAGAATCCCGGAAAAGCGAGATATGAGGCTCTGAAAAAGTGTCAGCGAGAAAGTGAAGAGCTTCATAAGAAAGCAAAGAAGGAAATGGAAACGAGTGAGTTGGCACGGTTACGGTATCTTGTGTTCGAGCCAAAAGTTTCCAGTGTACAACACTTTCAATGAGTCGAACAGAGAGAGCGAAAAGAGAGCGGATCGTCGGCTCCGCGAGCAACGGGAGGAGAATAAGAAGGCGGAGAAGTGAGGCTGAAACTCTCAGAGGGATCCTATTTTTCCAACTGATATCAATTTCAGACAACTTTTGGATCTTATGGAGCAGAACCAGAAGAAACAAGACGACGAGCTGAACAAGATGAACGCCGAGCACGATCGGAAAATGAGAGAATTGAGCGATGAGACGAAGGAGGAACGTGAAAAGGCGGAGAAGGAGCACAAGGAGAAAGTAGGTCAAACATAGACAAGCTTTTGCGCTATTGGCGCCACTGGCGGCTTGAGCGCTGGTTTTGGCGTATGTCGAGCGGATGGCTGGCCGTTGTCAGGCGGTTCTCTCAATCGCCAGCCATTAACATCGTCAGCTTGATGTTTCAGATGGAAAGACTGGAAAAAGAGCAGAAGGAGGAGAAGGAGAAGATTCAAAACCAGCTGGAGACGACGAGAAGAGAAGGCGCCGCCAAAATTGAGAAAATCGAGGCGGAGCAACAGAAGATTTTTGAAGAACGAGAGGAGGCGCAAAGGATCTACAACGAAGAGATGAAGAAGCTAACGGAGTCGCAGCACAAGCAACTTTTGACTATTCGAGAGGAAAACCGACAGCTGAAAGTGGAAAACAGCCAGGAGAGACTTAAACAACTTCAGGAGGCCAATCAACAAACGATTTCGCAAATCGATCAGAGGACTCAGGATCTTTTGCGACACTTTTCGGTCTTGGCGTCACGAGAAGTGATCGTCGCGTTTCAGACCGCCATCGAACCGTTTTGCGAGATTCGCAACTCGTTGAGCAACATTGGAGTGCGTGTGAGTTTTCAATCATCCTCTTTTTGTGATACCGTTGGGTTTTTAAGTGCATTTCGAGCAACGAGGAGAATCCGGTGCTTCCGGGACAACTTGACCCAGATATTGAGGCGATCAACGGGGAGAAGAGTAGATATCGTGACCGAATCGCCCGCTTCCGCCAGTTTCTTCTCAATTCTCCGCGAGCTCATCGAGATATCCACGAGGGATGCAATGTGAGTAGTTTCTGCCTTGATGAACCCGCGCTCTGCTAGACTACCGGATTTCTAGGCCACATGGCGGAGCGCCTCGTCTAACAGAGTACATGTGACATTCACATTTTCAGACGTTCATCGGAAGAATGAGCCAAGTGATGGATGATGCCGATCTGAACATGATCTCTATCCAACTACCAAACGCTTTGAGTAACAACAATTTTGATCGAGTTCAATCGCTCGGAAAAGATTCTCATCGTTTGAGCGAACAAATCAGAACTATCGAGGCGGAGATGGACGCGAATTTGCACCGACTCGCAATGATCCATATTGTCGACAACGATCAGACGCCGGCGATCAACGGACTTCAGAGACCGGCACTTCAGGATTAGTGATCCGATTCGTGTCACCTATTCTGTTCCTCCTTATTGCGTTGCCACTTTTATTTTCATCTATGAACTTGTTACTTCCGGCAAAGCTTTGGTTTATGTTCTCTTTTCACGCACAACGGTGATTCGAAGCCAAACTACATACATACCTGATCCACGTTTCGCAGTGTTACCGAATAAATTTCAGATCTCATGGACGACGGGGATCAAGGTAATGCGCATTTCAAAGCAGAGTGAGTTGCTCGTCGCCTGACAAAGAGCCCCCACTCGTTTCAGACTGAGCAACATCTGGCTCCAACAACTGAGCTCACTGGAGCAACAACAAAGAAAACACTACGAGACGACGGCGGCGGTCGCGAGCACAAGAGCATTCTTTCAAATACTCGACCTACTTCACGTCATTCTGGAACGATTGCGAAACATTTTCAGTAGGGTGAGTCCTCGGTCACGCCCCCCCCCCCCCCCCCCCACATTTCTCACTATCTCATGCTCAGTGCACTCGAGAGCCGGCTCGAATCGCTCCGGGAGAGCTGGATTTCGATTTGGAGCAACTGAGGCACGAGCGAGCATCAATCCACCACAAAATCGACTCGTTCCGTTTGTCGCCGATGTCGAATCCGTCTCAACAAGACTTTTCGACACAGACGAGCCAAATTCTGTTGAGCTCGGAGTTTGGCGAGCTGTGCCAAAACTTGCTCCGAGTGGCTCGAAACGGAGTCAACGAGGCGGACGCTCAAAAATACGGTTGTGTCGCCGGAAACCTGCTCACACAGTTCCAAATCGTTTTTTTGCGATTTCGCCGACAATTGACGGGCGGCACACTTGTTTGTTAACTGTTTGAACATCATTAAGCACCTTCACTTCCTCTTCTTTCTATTTCAATTTTATGTTGAGAAGAAGTGTCATTCGAAGCACTTATCTACTTTGATTTCTTCGGTCTTTTCTAATGGACAAAAACTGCTTTTTGCGAGATTTTCAGGGAATTGTGACGAGGAAGAAATGGGTGGAGCTTGTTGTAAAGGGTCGTCTACTCTTGATGTAAGTTCGGAGGCGCGTTGCGGTCGCGTCGCGTGTCATGACTATTCCAGTGTTTTAGGATGACTTTTCGATCAACGTGAATCAACAACCGATTCCGGAAAACCGTGCAATCACACACTACAGCAGTTTTCCGAGCCCAAGTCAAAATGAATTTAGGTTAGGCTTATGACGTGGCTGACGCGTTCATCGCCACGTTTTTTTGTTTCCAGAGAACACGAATCGCAGCGAAAACGAGAGGAGAGGAAACGAAAACAAGAGCAGGACGTCATCGATTTCCAGCGTCAACTCGAGAGCGACGCGAGAGACGACGAAACGAGGAGACGCAGACGGGAAGCGGGTACGGAAACGCACTGTACAGATAAGATAGGCGAAGAATTTCGCAATGTTCAGACGACGAGCTGCGATACGCGCAACAACTGCGAGAGATCAGAAACGCGGGCAGCGTCCAGCCATACATCACTGATGTCGATGCCTACGCCGGTTCTCCACCCAAAAACTATGAGTCGGAGAAGAGGCTCCGAGAGCTGGAGGCGTCAATTGAGGACGATAAACGACGTCATCAGCTTCGGATGGCCGAGAAGCGCGCGTGAGTCGCGTGGCCGAGAAATCGCACGGCCACCCCCATTTTGCTTCTTCCAATTTCAGAAGACTCGACAACGCCGAAATGGAGCACCGTCGACGGGTCGACGAGATTCACGACGAGTTCGCTGAAACAGTTCAACGAATCCGACGGAACGCCGAAAACCGACGCTATGAGATGAGACGACAGTACGAGGAGATTCTGAGGGCGATGCAAACGTGGGTCTGGAACGACGTCATCGAGAGAAACTGGACGGCTCGTCTGAATTCGTTGAGGTAGGCACGAGAGTTGGATGACGTGGCACTCTAGGCACTACCAATCGTTGTGTGTTTCAGAAGCGCTAACACGGATTCTGTGGAGCTTGAAGAGCACTGCCTCTCGGCTCGCGGAGAAATCGTCCATTCCCGTCTGGACGAGTGGCGTCACGCTCTGAAAGTCCTTCAGCACTTTATGAGCGACGAACTCGCCAACATGAGCGAAATGTACACTGTGACCGGGAAAAGCTTCCTCTTGGATATCAAGGTTCGCGAGAGGAGGATGTAATCGCGCTCCACCGCAAATCCATCCATTCTTTCAGGAAGCTATCGATAGAGTGATCAAAAGCTGTCAAAACTTGCTCAGCGCTCTGCGCACTCCCAAAGATGTGCACAGTCTGAAGAGCCAGTCCGCGGAGCTCAACAGAGCGTGTTTATCGATTCCGACTCTGTTCGAGCTCAAAAACAAGTATTACTCACAGATGCGAACTTGATAGGCAACTGACTGATAAACTGATTAATGTTTGCATTCCGCTCACTTTTCTTGCCCATTTCCTTGACATGTCATCGCAAACATCGTTCATACCTTACGATTTCATAACTTTTTCATTTCGCAAATCCGGGTATTCAGGTCATGGACGCGAACGATTACTATGGTTATGGTTCGACTGGTACACCACAAAACACGGTTAGTTGACAGGTTTTGATGGAAATCTTCCGAGTTTTCTCGACTTTCAGACACCACAAACTCCGTTCATTCCCATCGTGAATCGATATGCAACAGTTCAGTCTAGTCAAGACGCGGCTCCGATTTCATCAGGATACCCTTCACTCCAACCGCCGTACTATGCATCTGAGCCACTTCACGTCTCATCTCTCACTTCCAATTTTCCACTGGTATTATAGTGTTTCGAAAAAGAAGACAAAACGCTTCGAGAGCCGACAGACAAACGGGCGGCCGGGTCCTGCCACGAAAATAACGTGTACCATAAACTTTCTCGAAACCGCGCTTTCTCAGGGTACCCGTTTTTTTTCGTGGCGAGACCCGACGGATACTAGAAAACTTGCAAACACAACTATTTTCGCAGCGTCAACCAGAACTCTACGAGACTTCTCCGCCAGAGCGTCTGGTTACCGTATCCCCCGCTGAAGCTCTTCCAGACCCGATGGAAGAGTTTAAGAGACTACAGGAGGAAATTTTGAGAGAGGAAAAGTTGGTTTTTCACCATTTATTCTACGACGAAAACAAAAGATGCAAAATTTGGAGGGAGCGCGAAGAGAAACGGGAGAGAAGAAAGAACGAGCTGCGGCAGAGTTTGGACATGAAGCGCGAGGAGATGGAAGCCGATATTCGTCGACAAGACGAGCAGCTGAGAGAGCAATTGAGAGAGGACGAGAGAAGAGCCGAACGGGAGCGAGAGGAGAGCTCGAGAAAGTGGCAGGAAGCGCAGGATTCTGGAAGAATCGAGTTCGAGAAGGGAATGGAGCTGAAACGGGCAGAGTTTGCCGAAGAGCAACGAGAAGCGGACGCTCGGCGAGCCTACGAAGAAGAGCAAGCCGAACGTGTGCTCCGCGAGCAGAACGAGCAGATTCGGAGAGCAGCGGAGGAGCATGAGACAGTGATGCGACACATGGAAGTGTGAGTGGCTTTGCTCAACTTTGACACGGTTGTCGACTACAAAAATGTGAGAAATTTTAAGCTGATCATGTTTGTAGTTGACAACTTTTCGATAACTCTGCTAGTTTCAGAGATGTCTTTTCAGACAACGGCTCCGCGAGCAAACTGAGCATGAAGCGACTCTTCGCCAGATTGGCGAAGAGTATGAACGAGCAAAGATGCGATTCGAGAAGTTGGCAATGGAACGCGAGAGACAAATGAAGGTGCAGTTGGAGCAGCTGGCCAAAATGCTCCAGTACCGCGTTTGGAACACGATCATCGAGGGAAACTGGAGCAATCGGTTGGCTATCTTAAGATCCGCTAATGCACAGGTCGCCGGCCGCTTCGAAACTTTCATCAGCGCTGTGAGTGTTGGTTTTTCGACGGGCTCGCTGAGCAAGAAGAGCGAGCGCAGTTCTGATGTTTCAGGCTAGAGCTCTAGATGATTGCTCGTCTGTCGACAGACAAAAGGAGCTGGTCCAACTACGTCTGACTGCTCTCCTCGAAGCGCTCACCTCAGAGAAGCGGCTGATGGAGCTGGAGGCTGGAAACCTTCAGATCATGCTCGACAACACTCGAAAAGAGTTTCTGGTCCCGATTCTCACGTCTGTGCTGACAATTCTGTCGGTTTGTCAGGAGCTCAAGAGCTCGCTGATCAAGTACTCACAGAGTCTCGTGAGTTGCTTCGAGACTCAGCTTGATTTCCAGACAAAACGGACAATTCCAGAACTTTGACCCTCAAGAGGCTGCGAATCTTGTTCCGCGCCTCGCGGAGCACGCTCAAATTCTCGCCCGTTGCGTGAATCAAGTGCCAACTATTGCCGAGCTCAAAATGGCTCATCGGTTCGAGACGAGCAGCGGAGCTGACGGAGAGCACGCATCTCAAGAAGTCGTGCCGTTTCAGTCGGTGATAATTCAGGAAATTCAAGAAGATTGAGCGTTTTATGTAGATTCGTATTGATAAACGGTTGGGCAACTTTCTTAATTATAATCAAATCGTTCGGGTATTGTGACCCGGGTGTGTGTACTTTGTCGTCTGTGACAGTGTGTGACAGTTACAGTACCTCCTCAGAATGCCATGCGACTACTGGGGACAGTTTGTCAAGGATAGTGACAAGCTGTTCAGAGACGCGAATGGAACCGTGAAAAGAAGTAGGTCGCGCAAGTGAGTTTCGTTTTTTTCTTGTTGGTATTCTAGACTTGAAGACTACGAGACTCTGGTGACGAACATCAAAAACGAGAATCGACGGATGAGAGATCGAATCGACTACATCAAAAAAATGCTAGATCTCGACAAGACACTCCGAGGATCTTCGGAAAGTCCGGTGATCAGTGAGACCGCTCGAAAGTTCCTGGAGATCATGGAGACGATCCATCGAGTTTTGGACAACTTGCAAACCATTCAAACTCTGGTAGACGACTACACAGAGTACTGTGGCTGACGGTAGATTACAGTGCGATCCGCTGAACGGCGAAGATCCTCGTGTGAACCCCGGAGCTTTTGAGAACGAGGTCACGAGCTTGGAGCAGGACAAAACTGGGCTCCGCGAGCAAATCAACAACTACAGACTGTTCGCGACGTCAGCGAGTGGATCTCCGCAACTTGTCGGTGAAAGCACTTCTCTTCAGACATTCCTACTTCAAGTGGAAAGTTTGTTACAAGGAAGAGTGTTCCGAACGATTTGTCTAGAACTTCGAAATGTGGTCGATCGGGGAAGCGGCGAGGAGATCAAAAAATACGGAGGCCTGGCGGGAGTTCTCATTCAACAACTGGACGGAATGATGAGCGTGCTGAACTGGGAACTGAACGAAGCGAATTCTGATGGCGGGCACGACGCCGGACGGACCGTTCTTCAGGCCGAAGACAATCAACACGGGAACAACGATGTGTTTCGCGATGATTAGATAAAACTGTTTTTTCTCGATCTATTTCTCGAACTTGACGATTCTGAAAACGTTCTCAGCGTTCCTCATTTCTTTCTCAACGTTTTCAGTAGTGGCACTACGGAAGGAAATGTGCAAAGTTCAGTCGATGGTCAACTTTTTCCGACAGCTAGCAGATGGAGTCGAGAGCACCGTACGACGCGTCAGTCTTGAAGGCGAGCGATTCGGAAGGCGATTTGGCGCCGAGAGCCAACGATTCGTGGACCGAGTGTGGGCGATTTACAATGTGCCGAGTTTGGTGAGATACGCACCGGAGAGCAGTCTTCAAGTTTCGAAACAAGCGCGTGGAACCCTCGATCGCATTTTGGACAAACTGCAGGTGTTTCACACTATGGTGGGTGATTTCAGAGTACTTTTTGGGGTTATCGTGACACTACAGTCACGTTTTTTGTTTCAGTGTCTACCTCCGAATGGCTCAGCTCCTCGCCTCAACCCGGGAGCCCTGGACACTGAGACTCTCGAGCTCAAAGAGCTCAGAGCCCTGTTCCGAGACCAATTCCTGCTCTTTCAAGAGGTTGTCAACACCGAGAACGTCGTCCACAAAGTTTATCTCGATTTTCTCCAAAAGACCAATGAAACTCTTCGCGGCAGTGACATGGAATCACTGTGTCTCGAGGCTGGAAACGCGATCGCTGGGGGGGACACCGAGGAGATTAAAGAATACGGCGCGAATGCGGCTGGTATCATGGACGAGCTGAAGCGGGCGATGGACGAGCTGAACACTCGAATCGATCGCATCGATCTGGAAAGCACCCCAGTCATTCGAACCGCAGACAACGACGCCAACGATGCCACAGATCTTAACTAGCTGGTCCTAGATGTGAAATTCCATATAGTAAACAGTTTTTGAGCGAGCTTCATTGTTAACATAAAATCGTTTGCAATCTTATCTGTAATTAGCTCAAAAACTTCGGCCACGGCCATAGCCTAGAAATCCAGAGTCCTGTTTGAGCCGACTATCAAAAAAAATATAAACAACTAAAACAATTACGGAAAAACTGTCAACTACAAAAACATTGAAAAATTCACACTGATCATGTTTCCTAAACTAGGTGTGACGCAGCGTGACAGAAATTATATTATTGATAAACGTGTTTACCGTTTCTTTGTTCCTCAGTCTTGCTCATTATTTGCTCAGTGTATGACAAAAAAATTCGATACTTAATACTCCCATCTTCTCTCTTTCTTTTATCACATTTCTTTTTCTTCTTCTTCCCTTGTTTTCTCCCCAAATGTTATTGCTTTGTTTGACACAGATGCCGTGTATGGAATGGGCCGGATTTTTCGAAGTGATCACCGTCGTTTCAAAGGTTTTTAACACCGCCAGACAAATCGATGAAACGATCAACGACGTTCGATCGGTCAGTGCTCCAGCTCGATGAGCTCACTCTCCGTGTTTTCATTTTCAGAATCCCGGAAGAGCGAGATATCAGACTTATAAAAGGTGTCAAGAAAAAAGTGAACAGCTTCATAGGGAAGCAAAGAACGATATGGAAAAGAGTGAGTTGGCACGGTTACGGTATCTTTTGCGAGCTTAAAATTTTCAGTTTTTAGCGTTTTTAATGCGTGGAACAGGCAGAGCGAAGCGAATATTACCTGGCGTCACCTTCAAAAACAAGAGGAGAACAAAAAGGCGGAACAGTAGGGCTGAAACTTTCAGAGAGACTCCATTGTTCCAACCGAAACTTAATTTCAGAAAGCTTTTTAATCTTTTGGAGCAGAACCAGAAGAAACAAGACGACGAGCTGAGCAGGATGAACGCCGAGCACGATCGGAAAATGAGAGAACTGAGGGTTGAGACGGAGGAGGAACGAGAAAATGCGGAGAAGGAGCACAAGGCGAAAGTAGGTCAAACTTAGACAACAGAGCTGCACGGGATTCCCAGTTTCTGATTTCTATCATCATTTCCGAAGGCAGAAACAGTGACTAGGGGATGAAAAACCTCCAGGGGACGCGAGGAATTCCGAGTTCCGTGTTCCGCAGAAAAATTTTTATTCCGCGTTCCGTTTTCCGAGTTCTGTAGAAAAAATTTCTATTCCGTGCAACTCTGATAGACAAGCTTTTGCGCCGCCAGTGAGAAAGGCGCCACTGGCGGATTGAGCGCTGGTTTTGGCGTATGTCGAGCGGATGGCTGGCCGTTGTCAGGCGGCACTCTCAATTTCCAGCTTGACGTTTCAGATCGAGAAACTGGAAAACAAGCAGAAGGAGGAGAGGACGAAAATTCAAAACAAACTGGAGACCACGAGAAGAGAAGGCGCCGCTAAAATTAATGACATCGAGTGGGCCAAACAGTGGATACTCCGTCAACGAGAATGGGCACAGAGTAGCTACAACGAAGAGATGAAGAAGCTAACGGAGTCGCAGCACAAGCATCTTTTGAGTATTCGAAACGAAAACCGACAGCTGAAACTGGAAAACAGCCAGGAGAGACTTAAACAACTTCAGGAGGCCAATCAACAAACAATTTCGCAAATCGATCAGAGGACTCAGGATCTTTTGGGACACTTTTCGGTCTTGGCGTCACGAGAAGTGATCGTCGCGTTTCAGACCGTCATCGAACCGTTTTGCGAGATTCGCAACTCGTTGAGCAACATTGGAGTGCGTGTGAGTTTTCAATCATTCTCTTTTTGTGTTACCGTTGGGTGTTTCAGTGCATTGCGAACAACGAAGAGAATCCGGTGCTTCCGGGACAACTTGACCCAGATATTGAAGCGATCAACGAGAAGAAGAATATATATCGTGAGCGAATCGCCCGCTTTCGCCAGTTTCTTTCCAATTCTCCGCGAGCTCATCGAGATATCCGCGAGGGATGCAATGTGAGTAGTCTCTGTTTCGTCTGATCGCCGCGTATGAAACCGCGCTCCACTGCGAATTTCTAGTCCTTCAGAATTTTCAGACTTTCATCAGAAGAATGAGCCAAGTCATGTATGATGCTGGTCTAAGCAGGATCTTTATCGATCTACCAGACGCTTTGAGTAACAACAATTTCGATCGAGTTCAATCGCTCGGAAGCGATTCTCATCGTTTGAGCGAACAAATCAGAACTATCGAGGCGGAGATGGACGCGAATTTGCACCGACTCGCAATGACTCACGAACAAGATGACGTGCCAGTCACTATCGAACCGGAGATGGAGGCGGACGTGCACCGACTCACAATCACTGACAATCTGGAAAGCATCCCAGTCATTCGAACCGCAGACAACGATGCCAATGATTTCACAGCTTTCGACTAGCTGATCCTAGATGTGAAATTCCATATAGTAAACAGTTCTTGAGCGAGTTTCACTGTTCACATAAAATCGTTTGCAATCTTTTCTGTAATTAGCTCTAAGACTTCGGCCACGGCCACAGCCTGGAAATCCAGAGTCTTATTTGAGCCGACTCAAAAAAAAAAACGTCACATCCTTCTCCTCCTTCTCCCGAAAAAAACATGACGAATAGTGGCGACAGGTGGAACCTCGAATCCACTGCGCCGCGCCAGAGTCTCTAGCCATTTCCGATTTTCTTTGCGGCTCACCGCGTATCACCCGAGGTATCAACATGCTTCCTGCCCCGAAATGCCCGGCCAACTTGTTGCCAAATCACACTATTTATAAGCTGGTGATGAATGTGATGGGAGCGTCGCAATTCCCGTTCTTCGCGCTATCCGTGTATTGTATTTTGAAACGATCGCCGTGGAATATGGGCTCCTACAAGTGGCTCATTTTGAAGTTCCAACTATCGATTATCTCGTTCAACCTGTTTCTGACCATTTTCTCAACGCCCATCGTGTTCTATCCGTTTCTGTGCGGCTACCCGACCGGATGGCTGTCACTTCTGAACGTGCCCACCAGAGTCCAATACTTCGCCGCAACTTTCGCTCTCAGCTGTGAGTAATCCTGTTTTCCTCCCCGATCGGATGAGCCACACAAACCATCACGGTTTCAGGCGTCGGCTCTTCGACCGTCTGCCTCTTCGAGTACCGCCACCAAACCGTTCTGCCCACGTTCCACGCGCTCCGCCAAACTGTCGAGTATCGCGTCTTCAAGACCACAATCTACTATCTCGTCGGCGTCGTTCACGTCTGGCTACCCGTCTTCGTCGTCGACACCGAAGATCGCGCCGCTATTTTTCAAGTGGTGAGCAGCTGGAAAGACGCGCCGTGTGACGTTTGGATGCCGACGAGCGTCGTGATTTCCGCACAATCGCTGGGATTCTTGCATTTCTACTACATGGCCGGCATCGCCACGGTCATTGTGTTGTCGACGATTTACGCCGCACACTCGTTTTACACGATCCGGGCGACGCGAATCTTGTTGTCACGCGAGATGCGAAAGATTCAGAGGACGTTTTTGAAGGGACTTCTCCTTCAGGTCGGCTTTTCAGTGCTCGAGTTTCAGAGTGTGTTTGTAACCTTTGCAGGTCCTCGTACCCTATTCCGCACTGGTCCTTCCGGCTGCCATCGGGCTCGTTCTCCTCAAGCTCACCGACAATTTCAACCAAAGTGAGTGTCCCAAAGACCGTGACATCGTCGCCATTCTTTCAACTTTGAAGTTTACGTGCAATGCGGCCTGTGTCTGATCGCTACTCACGGCCTTCTATCCACCATCACCACTATTCTCGTGCATCAACCCTACCGAAACTACCTATTCTTCTTGTGTCGACGCATGTTTCTGCCGATTGGTGAGCCAAACAACTCGAAACCAGATGCATCGCCAAGAGTTCAGGAATGAAAGTGAGCACAGTGGACGAGTTCACGACGCTGCCCAATTTGCGCAAACTCGGAACAACGCATACACATATTACCAAGTTCTGATGACTCACAAGTGTAACTTGATAAGAAATGTGAATGTGTGTATGTGTGTGGGAAGGCAGCGGAATACCTACTGATAACAAATAGTGTATTGATCTTGTCCTAGTTTGAATTCAGCCATCCGACATGTTCTCTATTGTACTATTCCTTATGCTACTCGTTAGCTCCGGTGAGTCTTTGGGATAAAGATTGAAGTTGGGAACCGATTTCGTCGTTCACATATTTGTGATGCAAAAAAAGGTGTACAGCAAGTCCAAAAGTGACAAAATACAACACAACAGTGGATTTCTAGGCCATGGCCGAAGTTTTTCCGGTCAAGTTTCCGCCTTCAGCAGAGCGCGCTTCAAGGTTATATGAGAATAGGGCAGTGTGTGTGACAAAACCGGAACAGAAGAGTCCGAAACAGACGAAACCGGAACATGCGCAGTTGTAAAACACCGTGACGCATGAATGCAGAATTGCAACCCCGCGGCGCGCTTTTTCTGTTCATTTTTTTCTTGCTTAATTCCTTAGAAAAAGCGCGCCGCAGTGTTACAATTCTGCATTTATGCGTCACGGTGAGCGCATGCTCCGGTTTTGTCACATCGCACAGAAGCTTCTGCGTGGTCTCGCGACGATAAAAAAATAGTCATGCGCCTTCAAACTTTTCGGGCTATGGTTTCAAAAAACATCTCGATACCGTAAGCCGAAGAGTTTAAAGGCGCATGACTAATTCAGTTCTTTTTTCGTTGCGAGACCAAGCAGCGGCCTGTCTGCGAGATGACATGGTGTTCACGGAATACTGTAATTTCAAATCTCCAGGATCCGCCCTTCTCTGCGAAACTTGCGACGGTTCCACATGTTTCGATCGCGACCGCTGGGTGCAGGAACTGTGCCCGCCTTCCACACAGTTTTGCTATCGTCTCTCGGTGAATGGCACCGCTTTCCGACGCGGTTGCGCCGACTACCCGTGCGCTCGGATGCCTGGAGTGGAGCCGGGAAACGGTATCGAGTGTCGGACTTGCAGTCAAGACAGGTATACTTGAACTCGATGGGATCGTCTTGTCGGAACTTTCAGAGTCACACTATCCATTTGGTCACGTTACAAAATAGCCAACTTCTTTTCTCCCCACCACAATACCAATCTATTTTCGCAGGTGCAACAACGAGCGCGACAACTTTTTCCATCAGCACGGCGGCGGTGTCAGCTGGAATCGCAACTCTTCCCAGAATAGATCGCCCATTCTCACTTCCTTGTTTTCGCTTCTCCTTTCCCTTTTCCCACTTCTATTGTTGTAAACATTTGTTGGACTCGAAAAAGTTGAATGTACATATATTTATGTAAACGTTCTTTACCGCGCAAATTGGACAGTCAAACAAGATCAAAACAAAACTTCTTGCCAATGAAACGACCCGCAAAGTTCGAGAGAGAGAGAGAGAGAGAAAAAGCACTGGGAATGGTCACAGGTAGACTGCGTTTTTGCGATTGGCAAAGAAATCGATGAGGTCGCCGCGGATTTTCGGATTGCACAGGTAGTAGATGACGATGCGGATGGCCGACGTGAACATGTAGACGAACGAGACGAGGTCGGAGAAGAAGGTGTGGAAGGTGGAGGAGAGCAGCGGATCCTCTTCCGATTGGAGGATCTCGTGACCGGATCTTCAAAAGGAAACGTCCAGTGGGATGTCTTTAACGAGGTAGCTGACACTTTTACCTTTCCAAAACTGTCAGTATCAGATGAAGCACATTCGATATCAAGTAGGACGTCACAATAGCAGCCATTGTGAACACGGCACTTCTGACGGCCGGCGACATACTTTTCAGCGGCGGGAACGACAATCCGATGGCTGAAACTCGCCCACTACCGTAACCCGGACAGCTATCGCTTACTAGTCGATGACTTGTGAACCGGAGTGATCTGAGTGAGCAGACGATCCTCCTGGAAGCACACTTCCGTCGGCTCGGGATCCTTCTCTTTTTGCACACTGTCCGAGCACATTCTTCGGACAATGATGAGATTGAGGCCGACTAGAAGGACGAACGGAACCAAGGTTTGCGCAATCGTCATGACTTGAAAGTCGAAGAAATGGTACAGCTCACTCTGCTGAGCCCACTTTCTGAAAGTCAACGCTTCGAGCTTCAGTTCAAGTTTTTTGCCCGAGCGGGGACTGACTACCTTTGATTGGTGGTTTTGGTTCGGAAAAAGTCGGGACAGTTCGGATACGGATCCACCATAATCGCAAAAGCGCTCGGCGATCTGAGCAAAATGCACATTCCCAGTGAGACGGCCACTGTGACGTGGCGACCAGTGGTAGAGTGGAACGCTTTGAGAAGTTTGCTTCTGAAACAAACACACTCGATTTTCGATCCGCGTTTTTTTCCCCAGCAAAAATACTTTTTCTTCGACGTCCAGAATAGGCGTTCAAGTGTGGCGAAAATGAGCATGTAGGGGATGGCGAGCTGAGTGATGCGAGCCATGACGTAGGCCGGAACGATGTAGAGGTAGTAGAGCGAGAAGAGGCTCTGCGAACGAATTGACGAGTGTGCTCAAGTGGTGGCGGAAAGAAAAGGCACCTCGATTTTCAGATAGCTCACGAAGGCGTCGACGCCGAAGAGGAGGATGTACTCGAAGCAGATGGCAAAGTCGAGACAGGCTAGGACGGACGGGTAGAGGGTGGCGGGCGTGTTCGAGTTCTGTGACTGAGCAGCGATTGATAAGTTTGCTCTTCTTGCTAATATGGGAAACCTAGGCCATGGCCTAGAAACCTTCTCACCTGCTTTGCCGAGAACACTATCAACAACAGTATGTTTCCGATCGTGCCCAACGAGGCGATGACTGTCGCAACGGCAATCAGCACGAATCGCACCGGTGTATACGTTTCATACTGAAATCACCCACTCGTCTCGTCCAACACCTTTTCCGCCTTTCAAACAAAAAAAAACACTCACGTGAGCACAAAGCAGCTCGGCTTCGGCTCGAGCGTGAGCCTCGACGAGCTCCGCGAGCACGGTCAAGTTCATCAGCGATCTGCGTGTGTGTGGGTGTCTGAAAACCGAAAACGCGAGTTTTATCGCCGTTGTACGCAGAGGGGAGTGTTGATGGGTAGCGGGGGAAACTAACTCGGAGCAGCGGAAATTAAAGTGAAAATAAACTGAAAGAGAGAGAGAAGAAGAGATAGATCGAGGGTGACCGGAAACGGCAGAGGCGCCGCCCCCTCCCGAAAAGCGTCATCAGAAGAGAGGTGCCCTGATGGCGAATCGCACACTTTACGATCTGTTCCGTCGCGGCGGTGGCAAGGGGGGCTAAAGTTTGACGACAAATTGGGTTGTGCTTCAGAATTAGTTAGTCAGAAGTGTGTATGTGTGTATGTATGTAATTGAAATTGAAATGCGACGACGACTATTTGCAGCTGGACATGGGCGCCGATGACGGCGGCGACGCGACAAAGCGACGGAAAAATGATTCATTTTCAGGGGGTCTGAAGCTGTGCAGTTCCTCATTTCTCCGTAGTTATAGAGTATAGTCGATAGCCGCCTGACATCGGCCAGCCATCCGCTTGACATACGCCAAAATAAGTTCCCCCGACCGCCAGTCGCGCTTCAAAGTCGGCCAGTGGCGGGCTTCACAAATCGCTTGACCGACTGTCTTCGGCCAAGCAATTTTCGGACCCCGCCAAGTTCAAGTTGAGTTTTCTCAAAGTGCGCCGATCAATCTGAAACTGTTACAGTGGTTGTGGTGGACAAAAAGAACTCGATTTTGCTTAAAATGAGTACCATCCACTGTGAAAATCTCGAACAGATCACCCCACTGTGGAAAGTGAACTGTAGACGAGTTTTTCAGACAAATAGACTATCACCGAATTACTGACGATGTATGAGAAATCAAACGACCTCAGGAAATTTTGCCGGGTACAGTCGGCCATGCGATTTGTGAAATCCGCCACTGGCCGACTTCGAAGCGCCACTGGCGGTTGGAGCTCATATTTTGGCGTATGTCAAGCGGATGACTGGCCGATGTTAGGCGGCTACCCGCCATTGGCCAAGCTCGGACGCCATTGGCTCAATTCACCCGCCAATGGCCATTACCCCCCCCCCCCCCCCAAACTTGGCGCTTCGATCACCAAAAGTCGAGTGTTGATCAACTAAAGTACGTGATTCTTCGAACTCAAGTCCATGTTTTCGCACCTTGTCAAAAAACGCGCGCGGACGGAAAAAAAAGTTTGCCAAAAAAAGAAGACGAGTCGCATGTGTCGAAAGCCTGTTGAAAGCTCTAATTTCAATTAGAAGCGTGCTCCGAGTGAGAGCTGTCACCCAGAAAAAAAACCGAGCACTTTTTTTGCACACACAAAATGACGCGGCGATAAACGCGAAAAACGGGCGGCGCGGTGTTTGCGAAAACAGAGACGAAACCCTTAAGGTACAGACGATTCGTCAGAGGGCGAAGGGCAAGCTCGGACGTGTTCCACGAACCGGGAATTCAATGAATACAAACGGAAACAATGATTTGTGGGTGGAGACGTCCCCGGAGACGACGATTGATTTCTTTTTGTTGTCTTTTATTTTTGAGAAAATCGAGCCCTCCCCCCCAAACGGAGCCGCTTTTGAGCCAAAAAGAGCGCCAAAGCTGAGGCGATTTGCTCTTGGCTCTTCGAGACCTAATCTCTCTGGAAAAAAAACGGGAGAGAGATAGAGATGAAGAGAGATTATGATAACGAGGATTTACTCTGAAACGTATGAATAAGACAAATAGTCGAGTTGTTTGTTTCAAACTTTCTAATTAACTGACGCCGGGGCTTCTCGTTCATTCACCACACACACTCACAATCAAAGAGCAAACAAACGGAGAGAGAGAGAGTGTCATCTGGAGACGCGCAATTCTGGAATTTTAGATGCGGAACTCAAGAATTCAGAATGCCGGAGGAGAGCAGAGGCAAGGAAACGGAGAGACATCTTCTGTTTTGATCTGCGCATCATTCTTCGTGTGTGATGTGATTCTCGTTGGAGCATGAAATCCGACGACGCACCCGCGCCGGCTCGCTCGAGAAAGAGAGAGAGAGAGAGAGAGAGAGAGAGAGAGAGAGAGAGAGAAAAAGAGAGAAATAGTTCACTGCAACTAACTATATTTGCCGATTAACGAAAATGTTTCCAATTGTCAAGATTCCATAATCTTGCTTCAAGACGAGGATACTGTAGTTTTGACCTATTTTGTTTACCTACTTTCACGTGATTCACAAAAAATCGACTCAGAAAGTTTCAGGCAGTCTTTTTGAACTAAACTCAATGACTGTTCACTTCAAGCCGAAATTTCCAGCCTGCACATTTTTTCCAACACTCTAAATAGCGTTAAGTACGGTATCCTACAGTAATCCGACGTACCTAGAAGATTAGAATTCCCAAATCTCGCAGAAAACCAAACTGATGATGATAGTCAAAAGTGGCAAGAGTGTTCACTTCAACTCCAAAACTACAGTAATCCGACTCGCTCCCCCTTTTAACCTTTGATCCGTTAGGAAGCCCTCTAACCGAATCGGGATCGAATGAATAAAGAAGAAGAAGAATACGAAGCCAGGCAGATGACGTCAATCTTTTTATCGCTCCTTTATTTCTCTCACACACCGCACCCAAATCTTGACCCCTTTGACCGCTCCAGCTCCTAATTATACATTCACTCATTCATCCATCCGGGAAAAAAAAGTCGAAAAGGAAAGAAAGAGAAGGGGAAAGAGAGAAAGAACCTTCTCGAGAAATGAGATTGCGCGTAACAGATCTCGAACCGAACCGAACCGTGTTTCCAATTTCCGACAGACTTCCTGTTTTTGTGTGTATGGAAAACGTGAAAAGGGGGGAGGAGCGACGTGGTTAGAAACTTTTCGCCATCCCTTTCTCTCTCTCTTCTCACCGAGCACTCTAATGGAATCGAATTTCGGAAGCTTTCGTGGGTCGGCTCAATTAATCAGAGTGGAGAGTGGTCGCGCCGGCGATGATTCTCTTTCCAGGGTTTCGGGCTCAATGAGCACCCTGTAGAAGAGCTCGTGGGGACCAGGATGGGAGGAGAACACAAACAATAAAGTTATGCATTCTCAATGATAGAATGTTTTCGCTCTTATGGATCTCTTCCGCCTTTTTGGGGAGCTACAGTAATCTCGCAGAGAAGAGCTTCATCGTTTTTTGTGAGCTTTCGGCGGGCGTTTTATAGGAATGCGTGACAATGTGGGGGGATAGTTAGGCAAAAGATTAGCCGCCGATTCACAAAGTTCGTCACATCTACCTGGAATCCGCGCGTTGTGAGGTTTGAGCTAAAAGGACACGGCTGCGGATTACGGTAGGACAGACTGCGAGCTGTCAAACGAGCTGGAATCAAAGGGAGGACACGGAAATCAAAGGACTCTACTATTTCAGACAATCTCTGGAGCACAAGCCTCTAGACCACAGTACGGGCTCAATGAGCACAAATTGGGTGAGAGGAACAGCTCATTCGTTTGTCGTGCGCCCCGTTTTCACGTCTTCGAGCCACGAAATGGCGGAATGCGTAGAGCTGAGGAGAGAGAGAGAGAGAGAGAAAGCGCGCACGAACCGATTTTTCATTTACCCTTTCGCGTTGCATACGTTGTGGACGCGCCACTTGAGCAAAAATTCGAAATCTCCGCCGCCTTTTCTATTTTTTTGCTTGTTCGCGCCGAAATTTCGCCTCGGGCCCTTTCGTTTTTTTTCTCACCCTCGCACGCGCGCCACGGATTTGGATTTGTACGACGGGGAGCTTTTGTGTGTTTCAATGATTTTTCGATCGAGTGCGGTCGCAGTTCAAACGGTTCACAAACGTGAGAGTCGGCGGTCAAAAGTGCGGACCATCGTCAGTCGTCAGAAGACGTGGTGAGGATGTGATGACGAAAGTGTGGTGGTGCAAACAAACATTGGCGGGGGGGGGGGGGGGGGGGGTCAAGAAATTGATACTCGAGACGAGAGGGAAACGGGAAACAAGAACCCGGATTTCGAGTAGTTCGTAAAGCGGAAGACCATGGGAATGAGTAAACGAGACGAGGCGGGCGGGCGCCGAGATTAAGATGCTCTCGCAGGCGGAAAGTGCGCTCCACTGCACTTTGACGAGTGCGCTGGAGCGCATTCATTCATATCACAAAGATTTAGTGGTGGCAAGCCAACAGAAAACGAATAGCGTCAGTCAATTTCCGCGCAGATTCCACCTGTTCTCCAACTTTTTTACACCCATCCAACACATAATTTGTGGCTTGTTTGTGGCGTCGCGTGGAGATTTCGTGTGTTTATGCGTTATGGCCAAGTAATAGCTATTTGCTGATGACACGACAAACTTCCTTGTGACACTTTCAAGGTTACGGTAGCTAGTCAAAGTGAACCCACCACATGTGCTCTGGATGTTTACTCCAGCCACCAGTCTGGATCCTCGAGGATCCTATGAAAACACGAACCAACAAAACACACAGTTCTAGTTTATATATTCTCTCAGAGTGTCTGAAAAATGGAAACCGACACCTTCTTCGCCCGAATACAGTGACGTCTTCTTCTTCTTCTTCATTTCCATCTCCAATTCTCGAAACGGAGCAGACGAGAAAAAAAAACAGAGGAGTGGCGGAAAAAAATTTTCGGCGGGGGGAGAGAAAAAAAAAGGCGTCCGACGGATGGAAGTAATAAAATTTCACTCCTCCTCCTCCTCTAGCAGGGGCCGCCCGGCCCGGTGTTTTCGGTTTTACGACCTTATTTTTTGAATAGCGCTACGGATGGAATGAAGGAGGCATGAAATTTGAGCCGCTTTTGACTCACACGTTTTCTGGTCAACGACGTTTTTGACCAGTAGGGTACAGGAAAACGAGGGCGGCGGGTCTCGCCACGAAAAAGGGTGGTACTGTATGAAAGTTTTCCGCATGCTCCTTTAACCTCATAGTTTTCCAACTTTCGCAAAAGAACGGTCGGAGTCCGTTGACACGCCCTTTTTTGGGTCTCGAACGGAAAAGATGGGCGTGGATTCAAGTTTTCGCGGTTCAAAGTTTTAAAGGGAGGCGAATTTTATTTTCCGTTCGAGACCCACAATAGGGCGTGATTATTCGGAAGCTAAGTATGGCATCACTTTCACTATGAAGCTCGCAGTCCGTTGACACGTCTCTTTTTGGGTCTCGAACGGATCTTAAAGGGAGGCGCAATTAATGTTCGCGTGACGTCATTTCTGTTCGAGACCCAAAAAGAGCTTCTCCGCGCGATCTTATAAGAAAACACGCGTTCGCCTACCATATCTATGTCAAATCTTAAAGGAAAAGGTACCGAAAAAAGAGAAAAACCTATCGGCAAAGGTCGCGAGAAAGAGAGAGAACGAGATGATAAGAATCTTATCTTCATTTCGAGATTTCAATTCGAAACGAGCCGGAGCCGCACGTTTGTGTTGTTTTTGTTGTTGTAAGAAGATTAATGGCGGGGGGAGTTTCTCGTCGAGTTGTGAGCAGAGGGGGCCTGGAGGTAATCGGGCCGGGTTGTGGGGGGGCACGCACTTGAGACGGCACAGCAATGAGGAGGGCTCATCTCTGATTCGTTTGACTCGAATCTCGCGTGTTTGAATTGAAAAACACTCGAGAGTGTGCAAAAAACCCTCCACCTACACATCGAAACGAATGGTGGCCGGCGGGCGTTTTCTAGGCCACAAACCGCAAAACCCAATAATTTTCTTCACCTTGGACTTACTTTTTTCGGGTGGTAGGAGGGGGGAAAGAGAAGAGAGAAAAAGTGGCGCGCGACCCGGTGCATTAATATGATTAGGTCGAGCCTCTCCGGGGAGCTCTTCCCCCCAAAACTTTCCCTTTCTCCTTCTTCTCTTTCTTGTCTTGAAAAAAGGAGGAGAGAAGGCGACGAGGCGACACAAAAAGCAATCGTGAGTTCTCTTTTTCCTCTTGGCAGCACATATAGGTGCAATAAGATTAGGTGACGATGTGGGACGACACAATCCGAGAAGACGATGCGTGCGAGGAGATGTTCTTCGCTAGGTTCTGATGGGAATTTATAAGCGGAGTGGGGGGGGGGGTCTAAGAGTTAGTCACAGACTTATCTTAGTCACGCGCGACTAGGACGCGCGGTTTTTGAGGTTTAGGCGCTCGGTCTGGATGCGAACAACGTGGAAAAATGAAATGTGTCATCTTTTAGCCATTCATAACACGCGTCTCTGAATGGTTGCTCGTTTTCGAACCAACGTCAACGTTCTCAATCATTTCATTCTCGTTTATTGTCTGGTTTGTACAATTAGAAATGTCCAACAAAATGAATCACTGATAATTGCGACGTCCTCAGATTCGAGAACTTCCTGGAAGTGATGTAGACGTGGTGACCAGAATGACGATGAGCAAACTGACTAGACGGCGTGACAGTCGTGTTTTCCAAAGTCGAATCGCACATCTACTCAAAAAACGTCTTGTTTTCTTGATTCTTCGGGTCCGAAGTGTGCTTTCGAATGTCACGTCACGCACTGGACAACTATTGCGTCTGGCTGAACTTTTACTAGAAGGGGTTCAAATCGATTAGACTTATCGATTTTAGAGCTGAAATTTCGCTCTGGCCGGGAACCTCTACCCCTTAAACTTCCTTGCTCCGGAATACTGTAGGATTACGGTACCTGAGTTTTTTTGAAACTTGATTGCAATTGGGCCCATCGGTTTGAGAGATAGAGAAACAAATGCGATTCAAATTAAGATTTCAATGGAAAGCTTCAGAAAGACCTATCCGAAAGTCCGAAGCAGTCGGATTCATTCATAACAACAACAACAACAAAACAACAACGAATCCAGGCGAATAGACAAAAAAAAACGAGGAAAAAGAAATGAAAAAAAGATTGAAAAAAGAGAAACGGTCGTTCACAACAAAGCGTGTGCAACGTGGGCTCGGCGGTGACGAGCCAAGTTTTGTGAGTGTCACCTGCGCTACTTTTCGGCCATCCTCCCTCGGTATCGCTTCGTCGAGTAGAGGGACAACACTTTTTTCGCCGACACCGCCGCCCAGTCGTCAAAGTGCTCGCGCATCGTTTCGCGTACCAGCTGTGTCGCCTCGCGACTCAGCCGCTCCGCCTCTTCGGCGTTCGGATTCTTGCGCGCGTGGCCGCACCGTACCCACTCTTTGTCGAGATAGTGTCGCGCGACAGGATGCATCACTTTGAAACGGAACGCTTTGGATTTGTTGGCCTCGTACCAGCCGATGATTTTGGCTCCGTCCGTGGCGTTCAACGAGCTACCGCCGTTCATCCAGTGTTGGAGTTTTCGATCCGCAATGCCTGAGAAAAGACGAGCTAGTGGTCAATAGAAATACTGTTACTTTGGTACCGCGTGACCTACTTTGGTACCGCGTGACCTACTTTGTTACCGCGTGACCTACTTTGGTACCGCGTGACCTACTTTTGTACCGCGTGACCTACTTTGGTACCGCGTGACCTACTTTGGTACCGCGTGACCTACTTTGGTACCGCGTGACCTACTTTTGTACCGCGTGACCTACTTTGGTACCGCGTGACCTACTTATAAGCCATTCGTCTTTATTAACAGCTTCGTGACCTACTTACTCACTTTGTGACCTATTTCGGTGCCGCGAGATCTACATACGGGTAATCACACCGTTTGGTTACTGGCAGACAAAATTGGTTGAAATTTTGGGAATTTACTGAGCATTTTTTCTTTGTCAATTCAGTGCTTACGGTACTTGGGAGCCGTGTGAACTACTTAGGTACCTCGTGACCTACTCAGGTAAAGCGGGGACCTACTCATAGGGTTCAAATGGCTACCTGTGCATTTCCAGATGAAGTCTCGGCGAATGAAGCGGCTAACAATCTCCTGACGGACGTTTTCGAGCTTCTCCGGATCGCAGAAGACGTCCGTAGACGAGAACAATGCAAATGAAGGCAAAGAAGAAGTGCACTCTTGCGTTTCCGGATGCCTCATTTTCTCCTCATGATTCGCTTCTCTCTGCTTTTGTCGCTCGATTCGCATCGATTTCGAGAGCTCGCCGAACTGCTCGGCGAACATGAAAGTGCTGAAGCCGGCGTCGAACAGCTCCTTCACAATCTCTTTTTCGCGGCGAGTGGCCGCGCGGCGGTCTTGGAGAATTCCGCGAATCGATTGGTTTCGAGCGAAAGCACCGCGCTGATTGAGCACACCTGGAGAAACCGAAAACTACTTGAGAACCGTGTGACCTACTTAGGCGCCGCGTGACCCACTTATCAACCGTATGACCTACTTTGGAACCGTATGAGCTACATAACCCTAACCAAACTATTTGTGGGGTCCCTTCATTCGCACTTTCGTCTACGGTAACTTTTTCGAAAACCGATACCTAGACACAATTCGGTGGTCAATCCGGTCCGCGGTTTCGTCAAGAAATCGTCTATCGCGTCGCGAACAATCTCTTTGGCCTTGCCGTTCAGACGACCCCACGTACTCCGGTATTTCTTCTCGAGGTGCTCGCTGGCGACCGGATACATCTTTCTGAATCGCGCCCAGTCCGCCTCACACTTCTCGTACCAGCGGACCACTTTCGATCCGTCCTCGTCGCTCAATTCCATCGCACCGGTGATCCAATAGCGGATATGTGGACGTGGTGTCACTTAAAAAGGCAAGTATTATTTGGAGCCAGGTTAAATGCTCGAGAAATAGGAGGAACGCGGTTGATAAGTAAGTCAAATCGCCTCCAAATTTTGATCGCTCGGTTCCAACGCAGGTCACGCGGTACCTAAATAGGTCACGCGGTACCTAAGTTGGTCACGCGGTACCTAAGTAGGTCACGCGGTACCTGAGTAGGTCACGCGGTTTCAAAGCAGGTCACGCGGTTCCAAAGCAGGTCACGCGGTACCTAAGTAGGTCACGCGGCACCTATGTAGGTCACGCGGCACCGAAGTAGTTCACGCGGTACCTAAGTAGGTCACGCGGCACCTATGTAGGTCACGCGGTACTCATACGTTTCTACAACGATTTTTTGTGAAAACTTACACGATCCGGTCGCAACGACCACTTCCGAGATGCCTTTTCGAATGATCAACTTTCGGATCTCCTCGAGTCGCGCGCGATCGCATCTTTTCGACGCGACAAGATCGCCGAACTCCTCAGCGAACATCAGAACGGTGAATCCGCCGACGAAGAGCTCTCTCATCAGCTCTCTCACTCGTCCCTGCTTCATCTCTCTTTCTTTCTCGGATAATCGCACCGACTTCGGTCTCTCCGCGATAATTTCTTTTTGTTTGCGTTTGGCGCCCGTCTGATCGCTAATTGGAGCGTTCTCATTCATATCCAAGGCAAATTGAGGGTTTCGCTCGAAAACGAGCGTATTTTTCGGCGGCTTCTGCTCAATTCCGAACTCGGCGGCGAGTTGATCGAAAAACGGGTTGTCGTCGATGACGTACTCTTGTTTTTGCTCGAGACAGTCGTTTTCGAGAGCAAAAGATGTCGACGAGGAGCATGCCTGTTCTTCGTCGGTTTCTTCTACTTTGACTTCACGGGTTGTCATTCTGAAATTAGTTTTTCATTGAGAAACGTTCTAAAAATATGGAAAACGCGAACACTTGAAGAAAAGAGAGAAAAAGAAATTCAAATTCGCGGCCAAAAATAAAAACTTTGAATTTTGATTACGGTAATCGTGGCGAGACCCACTGTTGATTTTGCCGCATGTTCCTTTAATTCTGTTTTTTAAATTTTTTTTTGATGTTTTTTTTGGTTTTTTGACCGAAAACTATCAAAATAAAAGTTTTCTCCTATGTTTCACATTAAAAATTGTCCAAATTGTTAAATCCTCTAAAAAAATCCACAAATACTAAAAAAAAATCAGAAAAAACAGTGTTTTCAAACGGCGCCTTCCAAATGCTCTCTTTTCCATTTCCACATTTACACCAACAATTAACAGACGAGTTTATTCGCAATGTTCAACAAGAAAGTCACAAAAAAGAGGCTAAACTCGTAAAACCCCTCTTTTTCCGTGGAGCAATGCTCATTTGAGCTGCTCCACAGTCATGTGTCCGTTCACGTTCTCGTAGGCCATTGCCGGTGTGTAGACGATAGTGGTTTGCATGTTGTGCGGTAGTTGGAGCATTCCGGGCGCGAAACCGATTCCCGGGTATTGGGGCGGAGCCGCCGTGGCGGGTACTTGGCCGGGTAGCGGGACAGTGGGCGGGTGTTGCGGAGGGGGCGGCGCGATGGTGTGGTCGACGGGCGGCTTCTTCTCGTGATGGTGCGGCTCTTTGTGCTCTTTTGCCGGCGCCTCTTTCTTCTTTTCGCCAGTGTCCATCAGAAGCGGTTGGTTTTGGGTCGCCACGAACACCTTGCTCTGTGAGCTCTGCGCGGTGCTCTTCGAGCCGAGCGGATGCGGTTTCCGTTGGAGCCACAAGGTCAGCGCGAATCGGCCCGAGCCGGTGACAAACATCGCGGCGAGCATGAAGAAGCTCAAAAAGAGCCGAATCGTGTCGAGGGTGAGCAGCTCGATGGCTTGCGCGGTGTAAAAAACTGTCTTCTCGCCGTCGGAATTCCAGAGGTACGGTGTGAAGAGCTCCGCGATTTTGACGTCTGAAAATTGGGAAGAGGTGAGCAAAACAAAATGTGGAGCAGGTGCATTTTTGTTTGTGTGACTCACACAACTCAAACCACTGCGGCACATTCATCAGAATCACGGCGACGGCGCCCGAAACGAGACGACTTCTGGCGTCGTCCACCGACGGATCGCCCGTCAGCACGACGACGTCCGGCGACGACGACGGCGACGTCTTCGGCTTGCTTTTGCACAGAAGACCCACGCAAACGCACTGCGAGAAAAAAGAGAAGGGGGTTTTGAAGTTGTGACACTTTGGCAAGGGCACGTACCACAAGGAGTTCGGCGACGATTCCGATGGTGGCGAGGATGTAGGTGAAGAAGAGCGAGGCGGCGGGAAGTTGGTTCCATTGGACAGACACAAAGTGGTAGGAGCCGGAGAGGAGCAGCGAGAAGAAGAGCACCGAGAAGTAGGACGTCCTGTAACACGTGTGACCTACTTTGGAACCGCGTGACCTACTTTGGAACCGCGTGACCTACTTAGGTACCGCGTGACCTACTTAGGAGCCGCGTGACCTACTTTGGAACCGCGCGACCTACTTAGGTACCGCGTGACCTACTTTGGAACCGCGTGACCTACTTAGGTACCGCGTGACCTACTTAGGAGCCGCGTGACCTACTTTGGAACCGCGCGACCTACTTAGGTACCGCGTGACCTACTTTGGAACCGCGTGACCTACTTAGGTACCGCGTGACCTACTTAGGTACCGCGCGACCTACTTAGGGACCTCGCCAGCTACTGATTAACCACGTGACACAGTTGACTTCATTTCAACCGCGTGACCTACATGTGACCCCGTGACCCGGATACTCACCAAGAATCGGAGCTCTTGAAGTTCTGTCTCTTGCGTGCGACAATAATCAGCGCCGACAAATACACAACGGATCCGATGGCCGTCGAGAGAACGGCGGTCGTGTACATCCAATTGTAAAACATCAGAAACACGTTCCAGCACCACCCGTACGCGCCCATCATCGTGCTATACACGGCGAGAGCGAGCTTGAAGACGGCCGAAAGTGCGAGCGGAATGTAGACGACCGACAGAAACACTTTTGTCACGTCACGCTTCATTTTCACGCAGAGCACGACGAAAACGGCGAGGAGCGCGAGCTCGACGAGCCCGACGCCGGCGCCGATCGGACTACCGTAGAAGGTCTTTTTGGTGTAGAGCGCCGACGGGAACTGACACTTGACGGTGGTCTTCTTCTTGACCGTCGTCGAGTTGCAGAAGAGGGTGGTGAGCAGGGGCAGACCTGGAACCGGGTCCAGGTCCATCGACATCCTTCTCACTTTTCTCGACGGAAAATCGGAGGGAGAAAATGACGGTGTAAGCTGTCAGGCGAGCCGTTTTGCGCCCCAAATCGGCAGGTGTAATCGCCTAATTTCGTTGCCATTGGTTACCGGCTTCGGTTTTCAGCTGCCTCGTCACCACTTCGCTTTCGAGTTTAGATGTTTGATTCCGTCTCCGCCCCTTTCTTTCTTCCCTTTCTCGATTCCGTTTCGCTGCTGCAAAACGAAACGAAAGAGAGAAGAGAGACGGCCCGAAATAGAGACGATAACAAACGATCGGAGAGAGAGAGAGAGAGAGAGACGTGAGACTGTCAGAGAGCGATGGCGATTGATAACCAAAATAGTCACAATATATAAAGTTGGCCGGCCTCGTCTCCGCCCGTCTATAGCCACTTTTCGATTCGATTCGATTCGAGACGTCAAAAAAAAAAGATGCCGGCGGCCACCTACGATTTCGCCGACAAACGCATTTTGGTGACCGGAGCCAGTCAGGGTGAGTGCCACGAGTCGGAGCCCGAGCCTAGGATCGAAAATCGAGATCAAAAATTGTGACAGTGTCGAGTTGGGGTCAAAATGGATCGGGCCCGTATCGCGTGGATAAGTCTAAAACTAAAAGGCGGTCAAGGTCTGTTGGACTGGCCAAACACTGTTAGATCCAGGTCAAATTGGGCCGAAACGGGCCATATCGAGGCCAAATCCCTTGCGTGACAATCTGTCACGGCCTCAACTTCGAACAAAGATCAACTGAACTAGGCCAAAGCTGAATCGCACCGTTTTCAACCATTTCCCCAAGTCTAATGATCACACTTTTTGGCATCAGACCGTAAGAAGCAACAACTTTCAAAGATCACATTTCTCTCCTCGCACCCATCGGAATCTTCCAAAAACCATCGAAACAGCCTCCACCGCGAATTCCTTCTTATCAGCAAACGCGCTCCATTGTACTTTGCCCCATTCAACAGAACAAAAACCGAGACTGTAGTTTGATCTGCCTTCTTGTGTTCTCCACCACTGTCATTGATCGACAGGAAGCGGTGGTCATCCCATCGAATTCCTCTTCTCTCTCTCTCTCCATCTTATCACATTACGGTCATACATACACACGCATACTCTTTGACCTTGCAGGCATCGGAAAAGAAATCTGCCTTTCGTTGGCCAAAGCCGGCGCGCAGGTCATCGCGTTCGCTCGAAATGAGCCGAACCTTCAGGCACTCGTCAAGGAATCGATTTCGATGGTATTTAGATCCGCACGCGACGAATCGATCGATATCCCGAACTTGACTGTACTCCACTTGTCACAAGTCGAAACCAGTCAAATTTTGGGGTATCAGTCGATTCGTCACAATCTGACTGATCCATTGGAACCAAAATCGAACTTCAGAAGTACACCATCATTCCGATCGTCGGCGACGTCAGCGCAAACGAGGAGGTGCTGTTCAAGCTGATCGTGCCGCACTTTCCGATTCACGGACTCGTCAACAACGCCGGCATCGCGTCGAATCACGCGATCGGCCAGATTACGCAGCAATCGATCGATAGGTGATCGTGGATCGCGATGGAGCGCACTTCCTCACCCTTTCGGTTTCCAGAACGTTCGCTGTGAACGTGCGCGGTCCGATTTTGATCGCTCAGCTGGTGGCGCGCAACTTTGTCGATCGTCAGATCCCCGGATCGATTGTCAATCTGTCATCGCAGGCGGCGATTCGTCCGCTGGACAATCACACTGTTTACTGTAGGCGTTCACTCACACAATTCAATCGATAATATCGATCTGTTGCAGGCGCCTCGAAAGCGGCTCTCGATATGGTGACGAGATGTTTGGCGAACGAGCTCGGCTCGCAGAACATCCGCGTGAACAGTGTCAATCCGACCGTCGTGATGACCGACATGGGCAGAGATGTGAGTGCGCTCTGTCGAGCACCGGGCCCGGGTTCAACGCGCGACTTCCAGAACTGGAGCGATCCGTCCAAGAAGCAGAAGATGTTGGACCGAATGCCGATCAAGCGGTTCGCCGAGGTGGACGAGGTGGTGAACGCGGTGCTCTTTTTGCTCTCCGACGCCTCCTCGATGACCACCGGCTCCACGTTGCCCGTCGACGGCGGATTCTCGAACAATTGATCAATGTATAGGGTATAGGGCCCACGGCAAAAACAATCAATCGATAAAATCAGACATCACAGTGGTTTCTCGGTGAAATGTACAAGTTTTTGTTAGAGGAAAGTTAGTGTTTCGAGTCGCGTCGGAAGAACTTTCCGAAGAATCCTTTCTTTTTCGGCGACGATTCTGGCGACGTCGTCGTCGTCGTCGTCGTCGGTCTGACGTCGTTCTCCGAACGCTGCACGTCTTCCGACGTCTCCGCCTCCCGCAGAATCCTCTTGAACGTCTCCTCGTCTAACGACGACTTCTCGTCATCGGAACCTTCGCACATCAGAACCTTCGCATTTCGACGATCCCACAATCCGCCGATCTCGTTTTGTATCTTTTCGTTCATGTGCAGCGCCTCCAGCGATTTTTGACGTGCTGAAAATGGCGGATGTCGTCTGAAAATCGCGAAAATAGGCCGACGAACTGAGTTTCATCAGGTTTTTCAGCTCCGCCTCGTCGTTTTCCTCTTGTTTCTTGCTCGCCGCCACTCGTTTTTCGGCGTCAACGAGTAGACTGAAATCGGAAAGTTTGACAGTGGCCGAAGTTTCGCAAATTCTGAAAACTCGGCCAGCTCCACAAGTTGGGTCTACTTTCGTGCATTTTCAAAGCGAAAGCACTTCAAATCAAAGTTTTCAGAGCGAAAGCGCCGTGGCCTAGGTTTCCGCACCTGTTAATCTCGTCCATCTCCTCCTTCGTCGCCTCGCTGAACTCTGTGCCGCCCGAAACGACGGATTCTCTCAAATTCCGCTCCGCCGGCTCCTCCTTCTCAAAAACGCGACGCCTTCGCGCCTCGAGCTCCTCCAGTTGCTCATTTTCAAATCGCTCCTCTTTCTGCTCGAGCCGCGCGCGCTCCTCGGCGATTTTCATCAACTCTGCCGGCGTTTTAGCGGCGGAGCCGCCGATTTCGTCGCCGGGCGCCGGGTGGAACCACTGAAAACGCGCGGTGTTGCGTCGAACACAAACACCGCATTTGACGACAACTCACACTTCTCGGATTGCGTATCACTTCCACGTCGCATCCGCGAAGCCTCGCGAGCCGCTCTTCGATTTCCTCCATGCTCGGCGGCTCGCCGGCTCTTTTCGCGTTTTCTGCGTTTTCAGTAATCTCCTTCTCTCGAAGTTTCAGCATTCTCTGCCTCAACTCGTCATCTGGAGTTGAAGATGGCGCCGGAGCCTGAGCCGGAGGATTCTGAGCATAAGCGCTTCGAAACGACGGCGGCGGAAGTCCCTCTCCCCACCACTGTCTTCTGGAGCCCTTCGGGGACTCTGGAAGTGGCGTGAAAGTGATCTGAACGTGGGATTTGACGCGGATTCTCAATGGAGCGCACTTACTGTCGCGTCCTGGCTCTTGATCTTCGCCGCCTCCAGTTTTTGATAGCAATTGGAGCAGACGATCATTGGCTGCATTGAGAGCGTCGGAATGATCGCGCGATGGTTCAGACATTTTTTGCAGAACGACATTGCGCAGTTCGAGCAGCCCGCCTGTGTGGTGAGCAAATGCGCTCTAATGATATTTTTCGGCGATTTTGACCTACCTCCCGGTTTAAAAGCGAGTATTTTGTGCGGCAATTTGTGCAGCATATCGACGACGGCATTTCTGAGCGAGAAAAATAGAAGACAGTCGACAATGGAAAACGAAAAGCGATGAAAAAGTTAAGAAGAATCGACGGATAGGAACCGGTTTTGGTTTTGGTTTTGAGAGGGTAAAAGAGTGAGATGATAATGGTTTTCTCATTTTTCATCTCAACAATATATAAATACACAACAAAACAAAGAGGAGAGACCTAGAAAATCCAGAAACTAGCGGTTCACAATCTTCATTCAGCGCTTAGAAGCCTTTGCTGTAGAAGAATCGCTCGACCAGGGCTCGCGGAGCACCTCTGACTTTGATTCGACCTTTCAGCTCGTCCACGTGACTGGCGATCGGATGTCCAAGGTGCTCTTCAAGATACGTGCGCAAATCTTGCTCGCAAGCCTGAAATCCAGAGATTTCCGACAGGTTTTTCAAGAAAAACTAACAAAAACATCGCCATCCACGTTTCTGACTGTTACCAACTCGACGTAGTCGAAATCCAACGTCTTCTCATTCAGTAAATCACGTTTTCGCTCCAAATACAGCGGCAAGAGGTGGTCTGGCCGGCGGCGGACGTAGTACGAGTGTGTTTTGGCGGCTTCTGAACGAGAGTCGTCGAACATTTTTTGGAATTTCGGGCTAACCAGTCGGCGGAGTCCATCCACTTGGCGTCGGGAAGCTCTCGTGCTTCGGAACGTCCGGTATCACCTCGATCGGCATCAATCTCTCAACATACGACCAATCGACGGGCGCTTCCTCGACAGTCGTCAGAGTTTTGGCTGAAAACGTGTTTTTCGGCGGAAAAATTAAAATTCTGACTGACTTTTTTGTGGGAGCGCGTGTTTCCACGGGTTTTCCCACACTTTTTCGGTTTTTCTGACCGCCGAAGTCGAGAGAAGCGATCTGGAGGAGTGGGCGGTGCGAGAGGCCAAGCTGCGGAGCGATGTGCACAACATTTCTCTAAAATTGAAGCAAAAAATTCAAAAAAAATTGCGAAATTAAAAAATGAGTTAAAGTTTTCCCGAAAAAAAAACGACAACAAAAAAAATAAAAAAGTTTGTGGTCGCTAAACACAGTGCAGTACGACACTCCGTTTTTACGCATTCTCAATGGAGCGCGCTTGCATCTTCATTTTAGGCCGTTCGGTCGAATTTATTTTTTCTTTCTTTTCCCAAATTCCAATTTTTGTGCTTTTTCTTGCGGAATTTTTCAGTTTTTTTCGCGTAAAATGTTAAAAATTTGCCCCTTCTGTCAGTTTCTGACATATTATCTACCATTTGCCCGAAGAAATCCGGAAATTAGGCCAAAAATCTCTTTCCCACAGAAATTTCGTTAATCGGCCGAACTAGCCGTTTTTTAAGACTTTTTCCTTGTCATGGTCTTCCAGATATTAAAGTTTTTGCTTTCGCAGGTAAAATGTCTGACGCTCTCGTGTGGCAAGTCATCCGCAACAACTCCGCCTTCATCCGCACTCAGCGTGGAATCGGAAAGAGATTCTCGACCGAGAAGTTCAACCTGAAGAAGGTGAACAGCCCGAAGTACAGCGGATTGGCCAACAAGCACGCCATCGACGTGTCGGCTGCCGCCAAGGGAGTCGTTGTCTCTACCAAGAACCAGAGTAAGATTAATTCTTTGACGCTTCATTACGAAACGTTCTTTTTTTTTAGAGGGACAGCCAGCTAAGGCCGTCACCACTGTCACCGTGAGCAAAACCCCAGTCTCCTCTGTCCGCGCTCTGGCCAAGAACACCGGATTCAACAAGTTCCACAAGCTCGCCCAGCGACGCGCCGCCGCCATCGTCCGCTCCCAGATCGTCAAGACCAAGGTCCCGAAGACCGACGCCTAAATGACGTTTGTTGCGTTACTGTTATAAATAAAAAGCGTTGATAAGCTTAGCCAACAGCGTTCAAAGAGTAACTCTTCATTACAAATACAACAGCTTTAGATGGACGCGGGCGATGCCGAGTTCTTTTTCATTACACAATCGATCCACTTTAGCTTGTCGTTCTCCGGCGCGTTCTCTTCCAGATAAAAGTCAATGTCCGCCTTCATCGAGTCAACTTCAGTTTTCTTGGCACGTTTATTCGACTTGGCGAGCTGAATCATAGACTGAAAGATAAATTGTTCGACCACCAAAGGAGAAAAACACACCGAGTGCTCATTAATCACGCTCTGGACACCATCGATGGTGGCCTGAGAAATTCCGCAGTCCACGAGAGTTTGACTGGGAAAACCGCCGTCACCGCGGATTCGCGAAGTGAAGAAGAATAGCAACAAAAACAGACGGATCATGCCTCGAAAAATGGAGGTCGACTGAATGGAAATCGATGAGAGATCGCAAAAAGTTCGACGCGATGTGGCCAAAAACCGGTTGAAGTTGAACTTTTTTCGAAGCTCCGCATTGAAAAAAACGGAAACCAAAAGTTGGCCGCGATCTCGAAACCCAGCAATTACACTTTGGGATCACATCATTGTGATGTGATTTCAGATGATGTGATTCTTGAAATTGCTCAAAAGAGTCGAGTGAAAAACATTCTCACCCACTTTGTGAGAATCGCACTTTGGACCTTGATTGAGTCCAGGAATCCACGTGGAAAACATGGGTTCCTGGTTTCTGAAAAAGTCTACTTCACTTTTGCGCCAGGTTGGAAGAGTAGAAACCTCGTCCCTGGTGCGTGCGCGCGCGCAGGCGGGCGGAGCCACCGACGCTCGAGCCCCAAGAAGAAAGTGGGCGTGGCCTGAGCCACCCCCGTGGGCTCACACATGCACATTCTTCGGCTCATTTGCTCCGAGCGACGAGGAGGAGAAACGACGACGACGACCTTCTGCTGTCTTCCCCACTTTCCGACTATGCAACTCTTCAAAGTGGTACGTTTCAAATCGTGTGTTTGTGTGCAAAGTGTCGTAGGATCTAGTGTCGAGTTGAAGCGCGCGAAATTTGAAATTCGCACCGATTGTCGTCAAATCAAGTGTCTAGTACGTAGCGAAATATGAAAACTTGAAATCCGAATCAATTTGGGGGATAATTGTCGTCAGATCAGGTGTATTGTACGCAATGAAGGTGAATTGTCGTAAGATGAAATGTTTCCCCCCCCACGCAGAACCACGTCACCAATGTGTTATTCTTTTCCAGCCTTTACTCCCCCCATCGGGTCACGGGTCGGGTCGAAAGCATATTATTCTCGCCTGACTAAGACCACCACCACCACCACTAATAATCGCGTTCCTTTCCCCATTCTTTTCTTTTCCCGTTCTTTCAGCCACTCCTCTGCTCCCTCATCTTCGTCTTCCTGTTGTTCGTCGTCGCCTGCCCATCCGGCGTCGGCGCGCAATCGCACGACGAATCGTTTTTCCGGCTCCGTGAGTTCGCTTTCCCGTTGCTCTATTAGATGACGTGTTACAGAGAAATCGGGGCGGCCGATGATGAAGGCGTTCATGAACCGCTTTCCCTACCACAATCCAATGTTCACACTGCGCGAGGAGACCGGCGGCCGACAACGCCCGTTCACTGGACTCTTCTGAATCGCCTTGCTCCGAGAGGAGAGAGAGAGGGAATAACGAATAAAGTGTGCTCGTGTTTTTGCTGTTTTCCTTTTCCTAGCGATTCGATTTGAACTTGAGAAATAGGTAGGGGGTGGGGGGGGGGAGTCGAACCAGGACTATCAAAACGGCAGGCGAGCGCACAGGCACTGCGGCACATTAACTTGTAAAACAACGGAGCTAAGGACGATGATACCCGCGTTCTCAAAAATCCCAAAAAAAAAGAAGCAATCACATGACTGGCCCTCTCTCTCGTATAAATGCACTTGTAAACACCTCCCAAACCTTCCGAATATCACTTCCTAATCCTTTTTTTTTGCTCTCCGCCTAATCTTATCATCGTCCGAAAGCCACGTAATCCCCTCCCTCATCGGATTACAAGCTCGAGAGAAAAATGAGAGAAGAAGAAAAGCGCCGGATGTTGGTGGCGGGGCGACCGCCAGCCGGCGTGTGAATATATGAGCTCGGCGAGCCCACGCCGAGTCAGAAAGAAAGTGAGCTCTAAGCTGAGAGCCGACGAATAGGGCAAAACAGTGTGTTATGGTAGCCGCCAGACATCGGCCACTGGCGCGTCGAAGAATAGTCAAGTCAAATTCCAGTCGAGACCCGAAGAGCAAAAGTTCATTACACACTAGCCCCACGGTGCCGTCCGTTTTTCGAGCATCACTCGAATGCGCTCAATTGCTCGCTTCTCGCGTTTCGCCATCAAAACGCGATTCGTCGTGCGGCACGAGAACGACGACGGCGCGCTTGTGACGAAGAAGAGTGCGGAGACGTCAAGTGGCACGCATTCAGATGCGCACGATGATGATGATGACGTGGCGACGACGACGTCGTTGCTCTTCTGAATAGAAGAGGTTCTCGATGGTGGGGAAAAGCGATGGGGGATTAGGACGCGCAAAAGGTTTCCCCCCGCCTTAAGCCGATGTGTGCGCTTATTGGTTTTCCGAGAAGAATCACCTGCTCGGGCGGTCCCGTGTCGCGAATGTTCTGGAAGCGGCGACTGATCATCGATGCTCTGAAATAGTGCAATTTGTCGTAAGGTGTGGTGTCGGTTCGTTGGCGTACAAAACACCTAATCTTATGAGATTGTCGTAAGGTTCGGTGTGCTGTACGCAATTGTCGCTCACAGTTGCGTACCAAACACCAAATCTCACGACAAAATGAAATGTCGTGAGATCTGGCGCATTGTACGCAATTGGGCTTCTTCCAGTCTTAAAACTGGTTGCGTACCAAACACCGAATCTCACGGCGATACGAGATCTGGCGCATTGTACGCAGCACCCACCTGCTCAACATGGTCACCGTCCTAAATCCGGGCTCTGCGGTGCTCCGCGAGCTCACCGCCTGCTCCGCACTCGACGCCAAATACCGCTGCTCTCTGGGCAACCCCAACAAGTTGCTCGGCACCACCGCCGTCTCGCCGGCCGCCGCGTACTGTCGTTGCAGTTTGTGGAACGAGTTCAACGGATTCCGCACCAGACTCAGCGCAATGTGGCTCCGCGGCGGTCGTGCGGGCTCTTCGGAGCTCGCCGTGGGCTCCTGAACGTTGATGTGCGGCAACGGGCCGGTCTTCATGCCACGTATCATTCGTTCTGCGAAGTGTCGTAAGATATGGTGCAAGGGACGCAATGTGCATTTTAAAAGTGAGCCCAAGATTGTAGGAAATGTCAAAACCTGTTCAAAGGCGAAAAGAACGTCCGAAAATTTTCATTTTCAGGGAAGTTATGCAACTTTTCGAGTTGCGCCCCGAAAAACTTGTATAACTCGCTTCAAAATGAAGATTTTCAGACGTTCTTTGCACCATTCGAAAGCTCTTAAAGTTTTCTACATTTTATGTCATTGCACCATTTTTACTGGGTTCACCACAAAAAAGTTATGTCCACTCACCCACAGACTTTCGCATAGTGCGCCGATTTTCGCCACTCTGGCCATTGACCATCACCACGAACGCCAAATTGTAGAGAGGTGTTAGGAAGAGTAGAAGAAACTTCAGAATCGACATGACGTCTTCCGAAGCTCCGCCCACAATCGATATGAGCACAAAGGCGAATCGTGGCGCGACGAGGAAAACGACGACGCAAACGAACTGCAACAAAACGCGAGAGCGTTGGTAGTGAGATGGAAGAGCCCACACCGTCAACACTGAAAAGAGCCCGAAGCTGCTCCACGGGCTCGACGTCGTCGGCTCGAGCCGCCGCCGCCGCCGCGTTCGCAGACGGATGACACAAATGGTGACGGTGAGCAAGAGAGCCACTTGAACCGATTGCCACGTGAACAGTTTGGCGGCGAGCGACAGTCGCGCGTCATCGAGAAGCCACTCGAAAAACGAAACGAACACGAGAAGCACGAGGGCGGCGACAGCGAAAATGGCGAGCGAGAGGCGGGGAAGGGAGGATTGGGCGGCGGTGGAATGCAGCATCCACACGTAGATGAGCACGATGAAAAGTGAGGCGAACAGCTCGAAGACACACAGAAGACGCTGAAATTGATGCGTGACATCACGTCACGGTACGTTATTCCGGTTCATGAAGTGTCACGTAACGTCACGTCGCTTCACGTATTGTAAACTAGCATAACGTTACCGCACGTCGCTTCACGTCCCTTCATGTAACGTCACGTCCCTTCACGTAACGTCACGTCCCTTCACGTAACGTCACGTCGGTTCACGTAACGTCACGCCGCTTCACGTAACGTCAAGTCTCTTCACGTAACGCCACGTCTCTTCACGTAACATCACGTCGGTTCACGTAACGTCAAGTCTCTTCACGTAACGTCACGTCCCTTCACGTAACATCACGTTGCTTCACGTCCTTTCACGTAACGTCACGTCGCTTCACGTCGCTTCATGTAACGTCACGTTCACGTCCCTTCACGTAACGTCACGCCGGTTCACGTCCCTTCACGTAACGTCACGTCCTTTCACGTAACGTCACGTCGCTTCACGTCCCTTCACGTAACGTCACGTCGGTTCACGTCCCTTCACGTAACGTCACGTCCCTTCACGTAACGTCACGTAACGTCACGTCGGTTCACGTCCCTTCACGTAACGCCACGTCCCTTCACGTAACGTCACGTAACGTCACGTCGGTTCACGTCCCTTCACGTAACGCCACGTCCCTTCACGTAACGTCACGTCGGTTCACGTAACGTCACGTCGGTTCACGTCTCTTCACGTAACGCCACGTCCCTTCACGTAACGTCACGTCGCTTCACGTCCCTTCACGTAACGTCACGTCCCTTCACGTAACGTCACGTAACGTCACGTTCCTTCACGTAACGTCACGTCGCTTCACGTCCCTTCACGTAACGTCACGTCCCTTCACGTAACGTCACGTCGGTTCACGTTCCTTCACGTAACGTCACGTCCCTTCACGTAACGTCACGTCGGTTCACGTAACGTCACGTCGGTTCACGTAACGTCACGTCCCTTCACGTAACCTCACGTCGCTTCACGTAACGTCACGTCGGTTCACGTAACGTCACGTCGGTTCACGTAACGTCACGTCCCTTCACGTAACCTCACGTCGCTTCACGTAACGTCACGTCGGTTCACGTCCCTTCACGTAACGTCACGTAACGTCACGTCGGTTCACGTCCCTTCACGTAACGTCACGTCCCTTCACGTAACGTCACGTCGCTTCACGTAACGTCACGTTCCTTCACGTAACGTCACGTCGCTTCACGTAACGTCACGTCGCTTCACGTAACGTCACGTCGCTTCATGTCCCTTCACGTAACGTCACGTCGGTTCATGTCCCTTCACGTAACGTCACGTCGCTTCACGTAACGTCACGTCGGTTCACGTAACGTCCCGTCGGTTCACGTAACGTCACGTCGCTTCACGTAACGTCAAGTTTCTTCACGTAACGTCAAGTTTCTTCACGTAACGTCACGTCGCTTCACGTCCCTTCACGTAACGTCACGTCCCTTCACGTAACGTCACGTCCCTTCACGTAATGTCACGTCGCTTCACGTAATGTCCCGTCCCTTCACGTAATGTCACGTCGCTTCACGTAACGTCACCTAATGTCCCGTCGCTTCACGTAATGTCACGTCGCTTCACGTCGCATCGCGTAACGCCATGTAACTTTCCTAGGCTCTAGAGACATTCAAATTTCAAATGGTATAATCATACACATGAAAATTGAAACTAATAAATTTGAAACATGCGATCGACATCAATGCCGTCTCACCGCGATCTCCTCATCGCTCTCCTTATCGATTTTGAACGGGTTCAGAAAGAAGATGATGTAAATCAACATGAACATCTGAAGATGGAAAATTCCGCAAACTTTCAGCATTTTCAGCGCAAACCTGTTGTGACACGAATAGGAAGCGCGGCGCACACAGACACCGTTTTTCGATCGTCACCGAGACGGCCATCGCGGCGAACACTGCGAATATTTCGACGATGAAGACGGTGGAGGAAACGAGTGTGTGCATACTCTTTTCTTTTTCTTCCTCTTCTGGCCAACCCAGAAAGAAAACGAGCCTTCGAGTCGGAAATTGAGGGTGAAGCGGAAAGAGAAGCCGCGAAGACGAAAACGAAAATTTCAGCTGCCCCCGCCACTTTGTTTGGCGGCTCCGGCTCTGCGAGCCCTACGAGAAACGAGGCGAGGAATGCGATGACGAATTTCGGAGGATCCGGATATAGCACAGAGTTTATTCGGTTCAATCGATCGAGTTTCTCTCTGGTGGGGGTTGACTGTTACTTGACACAGTTTCAGTTCATCAAATCATTTCTCACGAAACGCACGTTGTGAGTCATGTCCCACAACGATTGGATCAGCATTGAGACGTGATTCATCGGATGTTTTGTTACGAAAATCATAATTTCTCTAGTTTATTTCTGATACGAAGATCGATGATCACAAAGTGGAATCTCGAACCGACAATGTTCATTTTCCCCGATGATGAGTCATGTTCATTCGATGACAATCAGAGGTTAACACGAATTCGACGGAATGCTGCGGAGTGGTCGACGTGCTGAATGTGGTATTCGATGATGCGAGCCATCAGAATGTACTTGTCCGACTCGTCACTCCGAACTCTTTCGGTCTGAAACTGTGTCAAGTTAGAGCTGAAAATGGAAGTCCACCCACAATGCTCCTCACCCCTCCCCACCTCACTTCTCTTCCGTCCCGAGTCTCGATACTCGATGAGCCTGTCCCGGTGCTCCAACGATGCTCCGGTCTCGACCGACTCGCCCTTCCGACTCCATCCGCGCGTCGTGTCAAAAAGGTGAGCCGTGTTCGTCGCGCTCATCCCGAACCGCTCGTCGCGACACTCTGCAATTCGAATCGGTCTGCCGACGAACTCTGCCGATTACCTGCCCTCTTTCAGCTGCCCACTGCCAATGATGGAATGAAGAAGGAGAAGAAGGAAGAGTGAAAACAAATGATTGATCTCTATTTTTATAAACATTTTTTCGCATTTTCATTCTCGAGATTTTTTTTCGAAAACAGAAAAAGACAAGAGAAGTGAACCGTGTTGAATGAATGAAAAAAGAAACAATTGGAATCGAATAATTTCTCTAGAATCGTCGTCTTCTGAACGAATTCCAACGATTCACACAGAATGTTCCTACAATCGACCAACTTCTCATCAAAATATCACACAAATTATTCAGTTTCGACAAAGAAAAGCCTCTCAGCAGCTCGGCGGCTCTGCTCCAGAATGTGGTCTCTTCAAATGCACAAATTGCGAATTTTCGATCATTTTAAGACCCCCCCCCCTCTCTTCTCCTAAAACTGACCATTTCTATCGGCTATCGCTCCGTGCTCTCTTCTCATTGTTGCTCTCTTCTTCACTATCCGATACGTCACAACTGTCACTGCGATGGCGATGAGTAGTCCGATCGAAGCGAATGTCCACCTGAAAACGAACCATGTTTTTTTTTCAAAATGTGACGCATTCTCTCGGCGGTCTTACCACGAAAGTCCGTCGTCCTGTGCGTTGGCCTTCTTCTTCTCCATCTCCTCGGCTTCCTTCCGTTTCCTCTCCTCCTCTTCGAAACTTTGCATCGTTTCCGCCTTCCTCCGCCTCCTCAACACATCCAGAGCCCTCTGGAGGTATTCGAGGGCTCTGGATGCTGTGTCCAAGTCCATGGACACGGATCGCCAGTCCGTGTCCATTTCGTTCCGAGGCGTGTCGCCGGCCTCCTTCTCGATCGTCCCGTTCTTCGAGAAGGAGGCCATTCTTCGGAAGTTGTCGGCGACGTCGAGAAGAGTGTTCTCTTCGACGAGACGCGACTGGAGCCGCCCGACCGCTCGCCGCATGCCCTTTTCGATGGCTTCGCGGGTTCCGGCGGCTCGGCGGATGAAGTCCGCCGTCATCTCATCGTCCGACGTCTCCTCGCGCGTCTTCTCCTGCTCGGCTCGCACTGCCGCCTTCAGGGCATCGGCGAGCCTGGCCACCGTCTTCGCCGACGTTGCCACGAGACCCGCGAAGTTCGCGGCCTTCAGCTCGACGAGTTTTCCTGTGGCGCGGTCCGCCTCCTTCAGCGCTGTGACGTTCGGCTCCGGAGCACACTGCGGCAGGCTTCCGAGTCTGCTCTGCGCAATGTACTCCTTCGCCTTGGCCACTGCTGTGTCCATGTTTTTGAACACGACCCAGTTCTTGAGGAACTCGTTCTCATTGACAATGTTCGAGGCGTTTCCGAGGCGCGGCGAGAGGCGATGCAGAACGGCGACAACCGGAGTCATTGAGGCGAGTGGTTTTTTTGTTTCGAGGTGGAGTCTGAGATCACTGATCATCTGCCTCTCTTGCTCCGAAATGGTTGCTCCGACGAGCTCATCGCGGAGGCGTCGGAGATGCGGCTCCACATCCTTCAGAACCTTGGTCGCCTTCATCAGAGCCTCCACCGCTTCCGGCTTCTCTTCCAGTGGCTCAACGCACGATCCGACGTCGAGAATCTTGCGAATCGCCTCCGCGTTGATCTGCTTCGTGGCGGCGACGAAGCTCTCGCAGTCTCCGATCAGTTCCTCCGGCTTCTTCTCGATCTTCTCCTCCTCGGCGACGGCAGAATTCAAAAAGTCGGTGGCCGGTCGGAGTCTCTCTCGAATCGACGCAAGTGTTCCTTCGAACAGTGAGTCCATCCACGACTCGTGTCCGTTTCCAGTCGAGACGCGTTGCGGAAGAGCCGGATGCTTGAGACAGTCGGCCACGGCCGCGCAGAACTCTTGGCCAACGCCTCCGAATCGGTACTTTGCGACAGTCTCCTTCTGTACTTTCAACGCCTTCTTCATCGTTTCGACCGCTTGTTGGTTGGCTCGATAGGCGTCGGTCTCTGTGATCGATGAGATCAGCGGGACCATCAGCCGATCTGTCTCGTTCATCTCCAGATGCGCGTCGATTGCTTTCGTCACATCTTGCGACTGGCCAACATCCAGAAGAACATCAGAAAGACATTGCACTGCGTCTCTACGATACTTGACCTCGTCCGAAGTTCGAAGGTTATCAAGCTTCTTTATGCAAGCCTCTGCGCGATTCTCAGTGAACACGTTCACCTCGAAGTTCTTATTGGAAAGGATCGCTGGCGCTTTCCCATCGAATCGCTGTCCCTCCAGGATCCGCTTCCCATCGACTCCTCTCAAAACGGCGATTCCGTTGGCGATGTCCGACGAGGAGAGGTTCGTCTCGTCATCGATTCTCGAGAACATCGGCTCGACAGAGTCGGAAACCATCCGGACGACGTCTTCCGATCTGCGCCTCGCCGTTTCGATCTGCTTCTCGGTGAGTTTGCTCAGTCGTTCGTAGAACTCGGCGTCTTGGAGGAAAGCGAGAAGAGAGTGGTGGCGTGCGGCGAGTGGCGAACCGGCCGACGGAACGTCTTCTGGAAACACGTGGAACTCGATGAGAAAGTGTTCGAACAGATACTGACCAGATCGGGAAGTGGACGGGGCGGCGACTGAAATCGAGAGGAGGGCGAGGAGCACGAAGACGTTCATCTTCTGAAAACTCGATATAAATGAGTTTGCAATGAAGATCCGTTCGTCCGGGAAACGTTCGGTCACTTGTAACGCGGTGTCCTTGTCCCATCCGCCACTTTCAGCAGTGTCACCTCGCACACAACGGTCTGAACAGCCGTCGACTCCTCTCAAAATGGCGATTCCGTTGAGACATCGGCCAGTCATCCGCTTGACATACGCCAAAACCGAGGTGACACTGGAAAGAGATCGATGATGGCTTCAGAATGCGTTCGTATCGATTCGGTATGTACAGAGAATGAAGTGTCCGCGTCACAAATGTCAGAACATTACCGGACAAACAGATGGGAACATATGATATGAAAACATTGAAAATCAGAAATGAAATGTAAACATGGAGTTGTGTTCTCACACAACACCTGGAAACCAATGGGTTTCTCGACTTGGCACTGTCTCTGCCACCCCTCGGCGAGACTCATTTCTCGAGCCGGCAGTACTTCACAGAAGATGTTCCCCTTAAAGGGGGGGGGGGTGCCAATTTGAAAAAAGTTTGCTTAAATAGAAACTAGAGGGGTGAGAAAATCTAGCGCACAAGGAGCGACGCTTTAAAAATAAGTGAAAGTATTTTTAATTATCGATTTTAGGCCAAAATTAATATCCCTGTGGCCGTGGCCTAACTGCTGCTTTTCGCGGGAATTCTTCGCGCGGCCTCGGTGCTTTTTCGAGATTTCTTTGCGAAAAGACGTGTCTGCAAGCGGAACATCGAGCCGCCGAAAAATATCGCGAATCAATCGATATCGCGCATAGGCGCACAACGAAATTTGGTGTTTCTAGGTCACGGCCACAGGAATACCTCAAGCTATAGGAATTTTAATTTTTTCAGTATTCCTCGTAGATTTTTCATGAAATCCTGCCATTTTGACTTACTTTTCTTATTTTAGAACATAACTATTCATTAACTAGTGAAAATGGGTAGGAATAATCAAAAAAGTAAAAAGTTTTGAGAAAATTTTTTCGAAATAATTGGAATTTTTTCAATGCCGGATCGGGCAAAATTTTTCACCGGCCCGGCCCGGCCCGGGCCGGAAAATCACAACTCTGCTCAAAACCATTCCAGATTCGATGGATTTTAATGTTTCCAAGTCTTAGTTCATTCTTCCGATACTCGCTGACTAACTCTAGATGTGAACTACACTAGTTTCAGAGAGTGCTCCAAAGTTCACGAAACCAAAACTAAACTAACTTTTCAGTGAGCGAGTGACGGGTGCTGTCGTTGATTGTACCGGTGTTTGGTGGTTGACACTGGAGGTCGATCTGAAATCGGTTGGATCAAACAGAAACTATCTCAAGATTGACCTGGCCAGCTCGAGTATCTTGCTGTTCAGCAAACTGCTTGAACTAGCTGGCACTACAGTAACCGGTGCTACAGTACCCTTAAGCTCAAAAGACACTTACCAGTCGAATGAGAACCGAAGAATGATGAGTGAGTGATAAATGTTCTGAAAACCATAATGATTCGAGAGATCGGAAAGAGCATCAAAGAGTAGACTCGAAAAGAATCCACCGAGCATCGGGCTCAAAGTGAAAAGGCGGGAAAGAATGTGCGGTACGAACGGAGGCCCATTATAAAACATGGCTGACATTTTCAACATTCGAACCGAATGTCATTGTGACATTCTCGGGGTTTACTCATGTTTTCGCCCCTCCCTCTCGAAATTTACATAGTTTTGTTGAGGGAAAAGCCCCATCCCGATAACTCGCTTACCGTAATAGATTTCCCGGCTGGCTGACACTTGGCAAAAAAGGAGTACGGTAGCTGCGAAGGGGGGTTTTATACACATCGAAACGGGTGACTCAAGAAAATCATTCTTCTCTCGCTCTCGCGAAAACAAACTCGACTGAATCGTCACTGAGCTCACAGCGATCACCCGTCATCGAGTTTCGTGTCTGAAAATGAGTTGAGGGCAGTAGAGGTCTTCCAGTTCACATTCAAGGTTGACCTTGATCAGCCATCTCAGATGCTTCTTCCCGTAGAATTCTCCAGATGAATCGATTGTGGAAGCTTGTCACTGTGAAACTGGAAAAGTGATTGGAGCAGGAGTTGACCATCGCATTTCCTTTCGTGATCTTCTTGTGATTCTCCGATAGACAGTACAAACACAGGTCGTCTTGATAGCTACCGTAGTCGTTGGTCTCGTCACGATCAATGTCGCAAGACTTTAGGCCTTAGTGAGCAAGACCGGCAACGAAATTACCTATCCTGGATGGAACGGTGTTGAACTGACTGTTGAACAGCTTTTACGACCGAGTTTCTTTGTTCTATCAGTTTTTTTGTTCGCCCAATGGATTAGCTGGATTGGAGGACAAACTAGACGCTTCCCAATAACACTCGTTTCGAAAATTGGACGGAGTATCTCATTCAGAAGATGTCGAGTCAGGGGTGACACTCGGAAAAGTCTGACCTTAACATTCGAAGGTTGCAGCGAACATCACAGAACCTATGAATCAGTCTGATGGATCGACTGTTTTCAGTTCATCTCTCTCTCTCTCTCTCTCTCTCTCTCTCTCTCTCTCTCTCTCTCTCTCTCGGAATCCAATTCATCAAATCATTTTTCACGACACGCACGTTGTGAGTCATGTCCCACAACGATTGGATCAGCATTGAGACGTGATTCATCGGATGTTTTGGTACGAAAATCATAATTTCTCTTTTTCATTTGTGATACGGAAAGATCGATGATCACAAAGTGGAATCTCGAACCGACAATGTTCATTTTCCCCGATGATGAGTCATGTTCATTCGATGACAATCAGAGGTTAACACGAATTCGACGGAATGCTGCGGAGTGGTCGACGTGCTGAATGTGGTATTCGATGATGCGAGCCATCAGAATGTACTTGTCCGACTCGTCACTCCGAACTCTTTCGGTCTGAAACTGTGTCAAGTTAGAGCTGAAAATGGAAGTCCACCCACAATGCTCCTCACCCCTCCCCACCTCACTTCTCTTCCGTCCCGAGTCTCGATACTCGATGAGCCTGTCCCGGTGCTCCAACGATGCTCCGGTCTCGACCGACTCGCCCTTCCGACTCCATCCGCGCGTCGTGTCGAAGAAGTGAGCCATGTTCGTCGCGCTCATCCCGAACCGCTCGTCGCGACACTCTGCAATTCGAATCGGTCTGCCGACGAACTCTGCCGATTACCTGCCCTCTTTCAGCTGCCCACTGCCAATGATGGAATGAAGAAGGAGAAGAAGGAAGAGTGAACACAAATGATTGATCTCTATTTTTATAGACTCTTTTCGCATTTTTATTATCGAGATTTTCTTCGAAAGTGGGGAAAAAGACAAAAGAAGTGAACCGTGTTGAATGAATGAAAAAAGAAACAATTGGAATCGAATAATTTCTCTAGAATCGTCGTCTTCTGAACGAATTCCAACGATTCACACAGAATGTTCCTACAATCGACCAACTTCTCATCAAAATATCACACAAATTATTCAGTTTCGACAAAGAAAAGCCTCTCAGCAGCTCGGCGGCTCTGCTCCAGAATGTGGTCTCTTCAAATGCACAAATTGCGAATTTTCGATCATTTCAAAACCCCCCCCCCCCTCTCTTCTCCTAAAACTGACCATTTCTATCGGCTATCGCTCCGTGCTCTCTTTTCATTGCTGCTCTCTTCTTCACTATCCGATACGTCACAACTGTCACTGCGATGGCGATGAGTAGTCCGATCGAAGCGAATGTCCACCTGAAAACGAACCATGTTTTTGGCGCTCAGTGAATGGCCATTGGCGGGTGAGTTTCACGCCTAACATCGGCCAGGCATACGCCAAAATGTGTTCTCTCGGCGGTCTTACCACGAAAGACCGTCGTCCTGTGCGTTGGCCTTCTTCTTCTCCATCTCCTCGGCTTCCTTCCGTTTCCTCTCCTCCTCTTCGAAACTTTGCATCGTTTCCGCCTTCCTCCGCCTCCTCAACACATCCAGAGCCCTCTGGAGGTATTCGAGGGCTCTGGATGCTGTGTCCAAGTCCATGGACACGGATCTCCAGTCCGTGTCCATTTCGTTCCGAACCGTGTCGCCGGCCTCCTTCTCGATCGTCCCGTTCTCCGAGAAGGAGGCCATTCTTCGGAAGTTGTCGGCGACGTCGAGAAGAGTGTTCTCTTCGACGAGACGCGACTGGAGCCGCCCGACCGCTCGCCGCATGCCCTTTTCGATGGCTTCGCGGGTGCCGGCGGCTCGGCGGATGAAGTCCGCCGTCATCTCATCGTCCGACGTCTCCTCGCGCGTCTTCTCCTGCTCGGCTCGCACTGCCGCCTTCAGGGCATCAGCGAGGCTGGCCACCGTCTTCGCCGACGTTGCCACGAGACCCGCGAAGTTCGCGGCCTTCAGCTCGACGAGTTTTCTCGTGGCGCGGTCCGCCTCCTTCAGCGCTGTGACGTTCGGCTCCGGAGCACACTGCGGCAGGCTTCCGAGTCTGCTCTGCGCAATGTACTCCTTCGCCTTGGCCACGGCTGTGTCCATGTTTTTGAACACGACCCAGTTCTTGAGGTTCTCGTTCTCATTGACAATGTTCGAGGCGTTTCCGAGGCGCGGCGAGAGGCGGTGCAGAACGGCGACAACTGGAGTCATTGAGGCGAGTGGGCCGCTTTTCCTCAAATGAACAATTTGATCATTGATCAACAGTTCTTCTTGCTCAGAAATGATGGCTCCGACGAGCTGATCGCGGAGGCGTCGGAGATGCGGCTCCACATCCTTCAGAACCTTGGTCGCCTTCATCAGAGCCTCCACCGCTTCCGGCTTCTCTTCCAGTGGCTCAACGCACGATCCGACGTCGAGAATCTTGCGAATCGCCTCCGCGTTGATCTGCTTCGTGGCGGCGACGAAGCTCTCGCAGTCTCCGATCAGTTCCTCCGGCTTCTTCTCGATCTTCTCCTCCTCGGCGACGGCTGAATTCAGAAAGTCGGTGGCCGGTCGGAGTCTCTCTCGAATCGACGCGAGTGTTCCTTCGAACAGTGAGTCCATCCACGACTCGTGTCCGTTTCCAGTCGAGACCCGTTGCGGAAGAGCCGGATGCTTGAGACAGTCGGCCACGGCGGCGCAGAACTCTTGGCCAACGCCTCCGAATCGGTACTTTGCGACGGTCTCCTTCTGTACTTCCAACGCCTTTTTCATCGTTTCGACCGCTTGTTGGTTGGCTCGATAGGCGTCGGTCTCTGTGATCGATGAGATCAGCGGGACCATCAGTCGATCTGCCTCGTTCATCTCGAGATGCGCGTCGATTGCTTTCGTCACATCTTGCGACGAACCAATGTCAGAGAGAATATCCGAAAGACACTTCGCTGCATCCCTTCTATTCTTATTCTCGTTCGAAGTTTGAAGATTATCAATCTTCTTCATGCATGCCTCTGCGCGATTCTCAGTGAACACGTTCACCTCGAAGTTCTTATTGGACAGGATCGCTGGCGCTTTCCCATCGAATCGTTGTCCCTCCAGGATCCGCTTCCCATCGACTCCTCTCAAAACGGCGATTCCGTTGGCGATGTCCGACGAGGAGAGGTCCGTCTCGTCATCGATTCTCGAGAACATCGGCTCGACAGAGTCGGAGACCATCCGGACGACGTCTTCCGATCTGCGCCTCGCCGTTTCGATCTGCTTCTCGGTGAGTTTGCTCAGTCGTTCGTAGAACTCGGCGTCTTGGAGGAAGGCGAGAAGAGAGTGGTGGCGTGCGGCGAGTGGCGAACCGGTGGACGGAACGTCTTCTGGAAACACGTGGAACTCGATGAGAAAGTGTTCGAACAGATACTGACCAGATCGGGAAGTGGACGGGGCGGCGACGGAAATCGAGAGCAGGGCGAGGAGCACGAAGACGTTCATCTTCTGAAAACTCGATATGAATGAGTTTGCAATGAAGATCCGTTTGTCCGGGAAACGTTCGGTCACTTGCAACGCGGTGTCCTTGTCCCATCCGTCACTTTCAGCAATGTCACCTCGAACACAACGGTCTGAACAGCCATTCAGAGTCAGACATCGGCCAGTCATCCGCTTGACATGCGCCAAAACGAACTGCCTAGCCGCCATTGGCGGTTTCCACATATCGATAGGGCGGCTTTTTTTGGTCAAACTATTTAGAAATCCGCCAAAGACATAGCATCATTTAGAAGACGTCGAGTCCGAGGTGACACTGGGAAAAGATCGATGATGACTTCAGAATGCGTTCCTATCGATTCGGTATGTACAGAGAATGAAGTGTCCGCGTCACAATTGCCAGAACATTACCGGACAAACAGATGGGAACATATGATATGAAAACATTGAAAATCAGAAATGAAATGTAAACATGGAGTTGTGTTCTCACACAACACCTGGAAACCAATGGGTTTCTCGGCGAGACTCATTTCTCGAGCCGGCAGTACTTCACAGAAGATGTTCCCCATTAAGACCCCCCTTCTCGTACTTTCAATGGTTTGAAACTTATGAGAAAACAAAAGTACGAATTGAAACATTCCGTACACCTTGATTCAAAACGTGCTTTCCTATGGTAGGTGATAACTCAGAAGTGTATTATTCCTCTCCAAAGTTCATGATACCAGGTGCCAATTTGATTGAATTGATAATATAATCATACTCAAAACCATTCTAGATTCGATGGATTCTCATCTTTCCAAGTCTTAGTTCATTCTTCCGATACTCGCTGACTAACTCTAGATGTGAACTAAACTAGTTTCTGAGAGTGCTCCAAAGTTCACGAAACCAAAACTAAACTAACTTTTCAGTGAGCGAGTGACGGGTGCTGTCGTTGATTGTACTGGTGGTTTGGTGGTTGACACTGGAGATCGATCTGAAATCGGTTGGATCAATACGAGTCCTGGCAATCTTCTCAAAACGATATCCTCAAAGTAAGTATTTCCCAAAAAAATGTTCAACGTGACCCCGCCAGAAGTTCAACGAACACGTCTCATTTCAATTGCTTCTACTTCGTTCGGTCATTTCGCGCACTTTTGAGACCTTTTCCACTAGTTTTTTGGGCGAGAATAAAAAACGAATTGGGTCACCTTTTAATGAGTGATATTTGGCACCGAAAACGCAGCGAATTGACTAGAGAAATCCGAGAAATGGTGTGGTTTTTCGGAAAATGTTTGTCAATTCTTATCTAGTCACGTGTTTATGTGGTTAGGCCTAAACTTCTTTTTACGTTTGGCGAATCGAATAAGTCACCTTTTTTCAGAAGTCGTCGATTTCAGCGTGATCTTTTCGATCTGAAAATTTACAGCAAGATTTTCAGGATCCTTCTGAACACGAGGGAAAGTTTACACGATTTTGCGAGTTCTGGAGCTCAAAATGCACCAAAAGCTTTATCAAGTGAAAGTAGGTCATAACGAAACGATCGAGAAGAAAAGTAGGTCAAACCCTATCTTTAGTGTAGATCAAGAAACTATGGAAAACTGCTCGAAAAGCATTGAAAAGTGAGTTCCAGAGCTCAAAGATGTGCTCCGTAAGCGTTCCCACAGTTGTCGCAACATTTTGTTGACTTTTCGCACAAAACGATCCAATTCTCGCCGTTGGGGAAAACTTTTTCGATTGAATCTCCCGCCGCGATCGGAATGAAAAAGTCTGAGAGATTCTGGGACTACAGTAATCCCGATGAGTCGCCGGATTCGTCAAGCGCTCGGTTTTGTGACTGAAACTCGGCGAGTCTTGTGCTCGCGTCCACTTCTACCGTACCGCTTGGCTCCGCCCCTTTTTTGGTAGCCTTGTTTCAGCGATTTTCAGCCGTTCTCTTTTTTTTTTGAAAGAAACTCAAAGTGAATGTATCTTTTGAGAACCGAAAAAAGGGGCGGAGCCTAAAAACGAGGCTTTGGGATTTTGGGCTAATGTTATGATCGTACATATTTACTCTGATAGAACGACACATTTGAGGTTGACAGGGAATATCTCGAAGACTAGGATAGTTATGAAAAAGTTGTCAACAACAAAAATGTAGCAAATTTTACGCTGATCATGTTTGTAGTTGGCAACTTTTTTATAACTTTGCTAGTTTCCAAGATATTGCGGTTTAAACGCCACGTACCAGCGCGCCGCTGTATCAGGTTTGGATAGACTTTGAAACTAATCGATAGTTGATCGATGTTGTTCATTTTTCCAAAAACCAAAAACTGTAGTGTGAATGGGTTCAAAACTAATCGACAATTCCTGACACTTTCGTATCTGATACCGCAAAAACTCCAATGGAACCCAGTACGTGGACTTTGACGCGGGGTATCTCTGAAACTAAAAGAGCTATGAGAAACTGGTCAACTATAAACTTAATCAGCATAAAATTTGTCACGTTTTTGTAGTTGACAACTTTTTGGTAACTATTCTAGTTTCCGAGATAAACTCTGCCAAAGTTGAGCTTTAGGAGTTGCCTTCTATTAGAGTGATTACGGTATCTACAGAAGTTCGCATTTGAATTGAGGCTTGTACGGGACAAAAAAAAATAACAATTTTGTGTGGTGTGGATTTACGGGAGCGGAGAGCACAGAAAAAAAGTGTGGGGGGGGGTGCTGGTGACGAGAAGAGCACAAGAGCTGTGGTCACCGGAGGAGGATGCCGTTAAGCTCCGCCCACCTACCATTTCCTTTCCCAGCGCCATTTATCAAAAGTATGACATTAACCAAAATGTACACAGATGTTTGTTTGGGCTGCACACGAAGTACATACATGTAGAAGATCATGCAAGCGAGCTGACCCAAAAACGTACTTGTGTGCCCTCTCTTCCTTTTGTCGGCAACCTTTTTCTCGCACTTTTGTAAACTTTCGATAACTTTGGTTGAGCATTTAGTTCAAGCTCAAATGCATTCGACCAACTTTCCACAGAGAAATGCTCGAAATTTGAGCACAATAAGCTCCGCCCCCCCCCCTTTCCCAGACACTGTTGACTTTGGAAAGTTTGCGACATTCGCCCTCCGACATTAACTATTTTCGATGCTTGTAAAACATAAAAAGAAGCAAATGCAGAATGAGTGTGAGAAAAAAAAAGTAATGGGAATGTTGGCTTTGAAGCAGTTTGTTAGATTACATTACCGTGAGGCCGCACTTTAGTTCATTCACTTCAAACCGCAATATCTCGGAACCAAGCGTAGTTATGAAAAAGTTGTAAACTACAAACATGATCAGCATAGAATTTCTCACATTTTTGTAGTTGACAACTTTTTTGTAACTGTTTTAGTTTCAGAGATATACCCTGTCAAAGTTGAACTTCTGGAATGCACTCTTGTTTACAGTAAATATGGGTGCTTGGCTGAAAATCTTTCAGCATGATACATATTGATGGATGTGTACAAAACAATTTTAGTGAAAATTTGCGAATTGGAACAACTAAAACAGTATGTATGTACATATAAAGATATCATAACGAAACGATCGAGAAGAAAAGTAGGTCAAACCCTATCTTTAGTGTAGATCAAGAAACTATGGAAAACTGCTCGAAAACTGTTGAAAAGTGAGTTCCAGAGCTCAAAGATGTGCTCCGTAAGCGTTCCCACAGTTGTCGCAACATTTTGTTGACTTTTCGCACAAAACGATCCAATTCTCGCCGTTGGGGAAAACTTTTTCGATTGAATCTTCCGCCCCGAACACAATGAAAAAGTCTGAGAGATTCTGGGACTACAGTAATCCCGATGAGTCGCCGGATTCGTCAAGCGCTCGGTTTTGTGACTGAAACTCGGCGAGTCTTGTGCTCGCGTCCACTTCTACCGTACCGCTTGGCTCCGCCCCTTTTCGGCAGTCTCGTTTCAGCGATTTTCAGTCGATTTTCTTTGACTGAAACTTAAAAAGATATCAAATTAAGGCTGTACTCAGTGTTCCCACCCTTTTCACCCTATTCGACAATGTTATTGGTGCACATCAGCAAACGCGCCAAGCAAGTTTAGGCCTAAGCAAATTAAGGGTGTTAGTCAATGTATACAATGATCATTTGAATTGGAATGATGACATTGGATTCACAATCAGAGAATTATTACAGTTTTTAAAAAATCCAGCCTTATCAAGTATTTCAGTCATATGCTGAAAGTGTCAGATAGTCTGATAGTGATTTAGAGAGGAAACTAAAAGTGTTGATATTTTATTGGTACATAGTTATCAAGTAAACAAAAAGAAGTGTACATAGTTACGAATAGTAATGATAAGCGGGTACCATGTTCTGGTAGGTATCGCACTGAGGCGGATAGTAGTAGTAGTGGTAGTAGAAGTGAGAGTGGGCGGGCGGGTACTCGTAGTTGTAGTGGGGGTAGTGTTCGTCCGGGAGCACTGGAGTCTGTGGGCTCGCGAGTTGCTCGGGCTCATCGGCACGGGCTCTCTGCTCGGGCTCATCGGCACGGGCTCTCTTGCTCGCGACGGACTCTTCGCGAGCCTTGCGCTTCCGCTTCTGGTCGCGCGAGGAGAACTTGCTCAGCGAGCACTTGACGTCCGCCATTCCGGGACAGTAGTACTTGGTGGAGGCGACGAACTCGGTGCCCGGGAACCAGAACTCGAGGGGCGTGCCGACGGACGCGTACTCTCCGCACGCGTCCCTCCGCACCTCGGCAACGACGAGCACTGGGACGTACTTGCACAGACTGCTCAGACACACCTGCAAACGATCGTTGTGTTATTGAGCTCGAGAATGGACAACTTGCCGTGTCTTCGGAGACGATGTGTCGGTTGTTGGTAATGCGGACGCGGAAGTCGACACTCGAGCAGCGAGCTCCTCCGAACTTGGGCCCGCCCGCCTCGTGCACCAGCTGAGCCGGCTCGTTGTCGTCGTCGACCTCGACTCCAGTCTCCAGCCACGTTGCCTTGTCGCTGTCGAAAGTGAGTCTGCAAGTGATTCTCGTGGACGGGGGTTACTGTAGATGGCCGGAATCACTCACCGTCGGTCGCCGAGTCGCTGCAGCTTCAGACTCATCCGGTACTCTTTGTGCGCGTCGAGGTTGGCGACGGAGAACGAGGGCGTCGGGCACAGAAGTCGTCCCTTGTTGCTCACGAGCTGCTCGATGAGCATCGCACCGAAGCCGAGGAATTGGTGCTCGTTCGTGAGTCGCACACTGATTCCGGACATTCTAGCAGATTTCGAGGAGAAGATGAATGATGAACTGACGAACGAGTGTTCGGATATTCTCGGATCGTATCCAGTGGGCGGAGTCTACACGAAAAGGGGCGTGGCCTAGAGGGACTCTTCTCGATCCGGAGAGTATACTGTAGCCACGTGTCGTTTACAATGTCACGAATCCAAAAGTATACCACAATCCCCATCTGGATGTAGAGGTTCCAGTAACACTGTTGGAAAGTATACCACAATATCTGAAATGGAAGTATGTATTGGAGATTTGGTCATGAAATGGTACTGCCACGTCAATCACCTTTTCGACTTCCTACAAATCATCTGCATCCTGCATTTGAAGCCTGAAATAGCCCCATTCCCCCGAACTAAACTCTTATTTTCCACCTGCTACTCACCAAGTTTAGTCACTACACAACTTCTTCCAAAATACACAGAACAAACTTTCGCCTTGTGTGCTCTCTCTGACTAATTAGCCCAGCAGACATGATGACGTGGCGTCCTGCATTGAAAATATTTTTTCTCTCTCTCTCTCTCTCACACATTTCTCGGCTCCGAGTTCTCAGAAACTCATTTTCAGCGCGATCTCGATGCTCCGCGGCTCGTTTTCCCAATTTTGCGGCGGTTTGCAAGAAACGTGCACTTTCCTCTCGCTCCTCCTCAACTTTTACCTCATTCTGTTGATTCTCAAAAAGTCGCCGAAAAAGGTTGGCAACTACAAGTATCTGATGATTTATATTTGTGTTTTCGAAGTCCTCTACACTATTCTCGGACTTCTCACGAAACCGGTACGTCTACAGTAGTCCCTACAGTAACCGCGACCCACTTTTCCGTTCGTCCATTCTTACACTTCGCGGGTGATTGTGATTATGGATGTGAAGAACTCGATGTTTAGTCGCGAAGTGAACAAGATTTTGAACAGTGGGTGGCCGAGGAAAAAGTTAGGCCATCGAGGAGTTTCAGGCCTTATTTGTGGGTTTTACGGATGTTCGGTGTCGATTTTTGCTATTCATTTTATGTATCGTTATGGGTCTCTGGACAGGTTGGTTTGCGCGTTTTATGACGTGGCAGTGTCATAGTATGACGTGGATGTGTGAAATCCATGTTCTGAAATGCTCCTGCCATTTCATGACGTGGCAATGGCCTTGAAAGTTCTAGAACCTACCAAAAGTACTTCACCGGCTGGAAAATGGCCGTCTGGTGCTGCATCCCCATATTCTACGGCATCATTTGGGGTCTCACAATGCACTTCATTTTCGAGGAGGACCAAGCGTTCACAGACTACATCCGGTACGAGAGAAGAGTGTCGAAACGTTCGAAAAGTGTGTTTCAGAAAAGACATTTGGGATCTGTTCGAGCTGCCGATGGAGGACATCGTCTACACCGGCTCCTACTACTATCCGCAAGACGTCGGCGGAGTACACGAGATGAGCTCGAGAGCCGTCGCCGGAATGGCCGTCCTCTGGTTTGTGATTGTGAGGAACCGCGACGCGACCGCACCGCACCTCAAAACTCTGCGATTCTCAGGGCTCTTCCACACTGACTGTCGTGTATTTCGCGATCAACTGCTGGCGGAAGATTCGGAGTTGTGTGAAAACTCGCGACGCTCAGATATCGCCGAGTCTGCAGCGGCAGCTGTTCAAAGCGCTCGTCCTCCAGGCCGCCGTCCCACTCCTGCTGCTCTACATCCCGTGCTCCGTCGTCTTCGTCTGCCCTCTGCTTCAAATCGATCTCGGCGCCTCGAGCGCCTTCATCAGCGTCTCGGTGGCCGTCTACCCGGCCATCGATCCGTTGCCAACTATTCTTGTCGTCCGAAACTATCGCAATGCGACCATTGGTATCGAATTTTGGGTGGAAATGAAACGAAACATTGATCGAAATGGTTTATAGAGCTGTTCACACGGACTGTCAAAATTCTGCGAGAGGCACCCGTGTCGACTGTGGCCCTTCTTCGGAATTCGACGAACGGAGTCGTCGCACGCATTTTTTGAATAAAGTTAATTAGCAGATGATGAAAGTGAAAAGGTGATTGACGTGGCAGTACCATTTCATGACCACATCTCCAATACATACTTCCATTTCACATATTGTGGTATACTTTCCAACAGTGTCACTGGAACCTCTACATCCAGATGGGGATTGTGGTATACTTTTGGATTCGTGGCATTGTAAACGACACGTGGATACAGTATACTCTTCGGATCGAGAAGAGTCCCTCTAGGCCACGCCCCTTTTCGTGTACTCCGCCCACTGGATACGATCCGAGAATACCCGAACACTCGTTCGTCAGTTCATCATTCATCTTCTCCTCGAAATCTGCTAGAATGTCGGGAATCAGTGTGCGACTCACGAACGAGCACCAATTCCTCGGCTTCGGTGCGATGCTCATCGAGCAGCTCGTGAGCAACAAGGGACGACTTCTGTGCCCGACGCCCTCGTTCTCCGTCGCCAACCTCGACGCGCACAAAGAGTACCGGATGAGTCTGAAGCTGCAGCGAGTCGGCGACCGACGGTGAGTGATTCCAGCCATCTACAGTAACCCCCACGAGACTCACTTGCAGACTCACTTTCGACAGCGACAAGGCAACGTGGCTGGAGACTGGAGTCGAGGTCGACGACGATAACGAGCCGGCTCAGCTGGTGCACGAGACGGGCGGGCCCAAGTTCGGAGGAGCTCGCTGCTCGAGTGTCGACTTCCGCGTCCGCATCACCAACAACCGACACATCGTCTCCGAAGACACGGCAAGTTGTCCATTCTCGAGCTCAATAACACAACGACCGTTTGCAGGTGTGTCTGAGCAGTCTGTGCAAGTACGTCCCAGTGCTCGTCGTTGCCGAGGTGCGGAGGGACGCGTGCGGAGAGTACGCGTCCGTCGGCACGCCCCTCGAGTTCTGGTTCCCGGGCACCGAGTTCGTCGCCTCCACCAAGTACTACTGTCCCGGAATGGCGGACGTCAAGTGCTCGCTGAGCAAGTTCTCCTCGCGCGACCAGAAGCGGAAGCGCAAGGCTCGCGAAGAGTCCGTCGCGAGCAAGAGAGCCCGTGCCGATGAGCCCGAGCAGAGAGCCCGTGCCGATGAGCCCGAGCAGAGAGCCCGTGCCGATGAGCCCGAGCACCTCGCGAGCCCGCAGACTCCAGTGCTCCCGAACGAACACTACCCCCACTACAACTACGAGTACCCGCCCGCCCACTCTCACTTCTACTACCCTTACTACTACTATCCGCCTCAGTGCGATACCTACCAGAACATGGTACCCGCTTATCACTACTATTCGTAATTATGTACACTTCTTTTTGTTTACTTGATAACTATGTATCAATAAAATATCAACACTTTTAGTTTCTTCTCTAAATCACTATCAGACTATTTGACACTTTCAGCATATGACTGAAGTTTTTGGAAAAGCTGAACATTTTTTTAACTGTGATAACTCTCAAAATCCAAAGTAATCATTCCAATTCAAATGATCATTGTATACATTGACTAACACCCATAATTTGCTTAGGCCAAAACTTGCGTGGCGCATTTGCTCATGTGCACCAATAACATTGTCGAGTAGGGTGAAAAGGGTGGGAACACTGAGTACAGCTTCAATTTGATATTTTTTTTTAGTTTCAGTCGAAGTAAGTCGACTGAAAATCGCTGAAACGAGACTACCAAAAAAGGGGCGTAGCTCGGCGTTCAACCCTTTTTGAAAACCCCCATTTAAAAACCAGAATATCTCGAAAACTAGCAGAGTTATAAAAAAGTTATCAACTACAAACTTGATTAGCGTAAAATTTGCCACAGTTTTGTAGTTGACAACTTTTTTCCAAGTATTCTAGTTTCAGAGATATACCCTGTCAAAGTCAAACTTCACACGATGTTACAGAGGCTCGACGGGTACAGTTCAAAATCGTCACCTATTTTTTTTTGTCAAATTTTGATCGCTGCCCTCTCATAACCTCTCTTTTTCTCTTCCCTCGCACAGATCATACATTGTGAGAGAGGTGTCCCGCGCCACTGAAAAATCACCGAAACTAATCCGGTGTTTGAGTTTTTCGGCGCCGTCGAAATCCGTTTTCCGGGTGTCGCCAAAACAATTAAAACGGGATCTCTATTGTATATAAAAACGGAGGCCGCCGACAGAAAGATCAGAATTCGTCGATGTCGCTCAACGTCGTCGTCGTCGTCGTCGTCGCGTCGGCTCTTCTGACGTCGTCCGCTGATGCCGTCGACAATCGCGTCGGCACGTGCGATATGATCGTCAACAAGCTCGGCGTCACCTTTTACACGTCTTCAGAGCTTCAAACGGTACGTCGTCTGGCGAAAAGGGTCAGATCCTGGGTTACGGTATGTGTGATGTCAGATTGCCAAGTGTTGCGAGCCGACGGTCTACACGACGCCGAATAACAACACGGCGATCACATCGAAGGTCAAGGAGTGTGTGCTGAACAATTCGGGGAACAAGGCGCTGCAAGCGTTGTCGTTGTATAATAATGGTAGGTGGAACGGGTTACTGTAGTCGACGCGCGCTGCGGTCGCGTCGCGGTCAATGGTTTATTGCCTATATCTCATGAGTGGATAGCTCAAAACAGTCAAGTTGGGATATCAATCGAATCAGCGCAAAAAGTTCTAGAAGACTATCAAAAAATTATTACGAATTAGGCAGTTTTGACTTCTTCCCTTCATAACTTTGTTCGGAAAAGTCCAAAACAGTCAAATTGGGGTATCAATCGAATCAGCGCAAAAAGCACTACCTATTGAGAACATAAAATAATTCAAAACTTGTCCCACGTTCGCGCAAAAAGCTCTAAGTCGCGCTGCGGTCGCGTCGCGGTCGATGTCATTTCAATCTTGTAGTCAAAAACTGACTGTATCTCATTAGTTGGGGGGTATCAATCGAATCAGCGCAACGAGACCTACCTCATAGGACCAAAACCAGAAATCGATTCCTTGCAGCCAACAACTGTCTGAACCCCGAATCGCTCGACTCAGTGGTCACAAAACTCGTGCCACCGATACAAACTCTAGCGGCGCCGCTCATCAAAAAGGCGAAAACCGCGCTGGCGAACTGCAAAGCGAACAACACGCAGACGGGCGCCGCGAAGCAGGAGACGTGCACTCAGAAGGTGTACGGCGTCGTCAAAGCCGCGCTGACGCTCACCTACGTCGACAACATCTGCAAGAAGGTCGTCAACCAGAACGTCACCAAACAAGAGTGGGGATGCGGTCTGAAGCTGTTGCCGAGCGTCGTCACCATCTCCAAATACAATTGCTCGAAAATTGTGAAAGCCTAGGCGGAGTGCGGTGGAGCGCGTTTTGTCGATAATAAGAAACTATTCAACAATTTATTCGTCAAATCAACAGAATAGGGGAAAAAACAAAAAAAAATCGATAATCAAAACGACGTCGTCGTCACGTAGTCCCTTTCAGCGCAACACCTGAAAGCGCTGAACAGTTTGATGCGAAAAGAGCGGACGATGAGAAAAGTGGGGATCGGGTCGAACGCCGGATACACTCCGATCGTGAAATTGAGCGCCAGCGACAGGAAACCAATGTCCGAGCCGAGAAAACAGAGGAGAGCCACCAGGAACACGGGAAAATACAGGAGGATCGTTGAGATGGCGATTTGGAAGACGAGCGCTCCGAGGTACTGTTTGTGCTCCTGTTTGAAGACGTTCGAGACGGCGGAGTGACGTGGCGAGACGTTGGAGGAGGAGGTGGAGTGCGTGTTGATGAGCAGATTCCTTGATTTGAGCAGGTAGCGGACGACGACGAACAGTGAGCCCAGCTGGAAAAAACGGCATTTGAGGACAGTGACCGCGTGGCCAAGTGGTTGTGGGTTGGTCTGCTAAGCGAGAGGCTTTTGGTTCGAACCCCATGCACTCGAAAGTGTTTTGGCTAGGTTCCCAAACATTCCCTCCATGTTCACTCACCATCATAAACCAGTACCAGCATAAAGCGAGCACCCGATGCCACGCCACGCCGTAATTCGCGTCAAAGTAGCTCGTCTCGAAATACACGATACTCGACGTGTTCGAAATATCGATTGGTGGTCGAACAGCGGTCGAGCCGATCAATTTGTCAACTTCGTCCGTTCCGCCGAAGAATAAAAGAAGGAGGGCGGACCAGGAGATCGATGCGATGATTGGAATCGCCACGAGAATCGGCGTTTTCCGCTTCAACTTCACGTTTGTGCTGCAAAAGAGAGGATTTGCAGTGGAGCGCGTATTCTACACTCACTTTTCCATAGCAGTGTACCGATAGTAGAAATGGACACCGAAAATCGCCAGTGAGCCGGTGTAAAATCCGCACAGAGCGCATAGAACAAAACGTGTGACTTGCGCTCCGATGTAGTATTCTTTGACCTCCGAAACGATCAGAAAGTGTAGGCCCATTTGGTGGAATCGCTGCAAGAAATCACTCTTGTATGAAAGTGCGCTCCATCGAGAAGTAAACTCACCGGTTTCGCTATGACGTGACATATGGAGTGAAGTATGTTGAAAAGTGCGAATTGGATATGTAGGTACTTATAGTGACCGATTGGCACACTCAACGTTCCGCACGACGCACCGATTAGGGCCGCGTTGGTGATTACGGAAACGAGGAAGAAGAATCGATCGATGAGAGCAATAGTCAGCATTGCCGGTCGGACTTTGTGCCGAGTCCGGGGGTACCGCGTAGTAGGCGTGGTGTCCGCCAGGTGGGCACCGTGGGAAATCCCCCGATTTCTTCTTCTTCTTCTTCTTCTTCCCCGCCTTCTACATGTCGCTGAAAGAAGTTGGTGGGTTTAGGGTAGAAAACTGATAGTGAGAGAAAAAACGGAATAAAAGAGTGATAAAAATGGAAAAAAAGATGTGTTCTCATCAACGGCCTCGAGGGCCCGAGGCGGCGTGCCTCGATAGCTCAGTTGGGAGAGCGTTAGACTGAAGATCTAAAGGTCACCAGTTCGATCCTGGTTCGGGGCAATTTCTGTTTTTTCTTCTGCCTTATATACTATAGGATCGCGTGAAAGGGGCGGAACGGCGGACTCCCAGGGGGCGGGGTGTCCTTGTCAGCTCCACATTGTTAATGCACAGGTGTTCGTCGCGCAATTTGGTACCCATCTGGACTCGAGATTTCTGTCACGTCTTCTCCACACTTGGAATAGTATAGTAATCTCTTATCTCGTTTCTTTTCTGAATGGTCGGATCACCGCGTGCTTAATCGCGCTCGCGATCTGGTATCTTTACTATACTATTTGCGTAGTTTTGTCCACCCCCGCACTTCAACTGGAATAACTTCCCAGCCTTTGACCCGATTGATTTGATTTTTTGCATAGGCTCATGGGTCTTGGAGCGCTTCACCTCTATAACATTTTTGGTCAGGTATACGGTAGGATTACGGTACCTACAGTACAAACCGTCATTTTCGACCCCCCTTCAAACTGAACCGATTGACTTCAAACTTCGATGGTGGCATGTTTTGGATGGGGGAAGGTTACTGTAGAAATATCTAAGGGGTAGCATCAGGATTACGGTAGATACGGTAGTCGAAAATTCGAGGCGTCATTTTTTTCGAAGGGATATTACTGCCGTTATGGGGATGGGAGAGTAGGGGAAAGTGGTTAATAGTGAAGAGTACTAAGGGTACTACAGCTACAGTAACCGGAGATTATCGATTGATTCGAATTACGGTAGAAACGGAGACACGAAATATTGTCTGCGTCTCTCACTTTTACGCACTCTCTCGCCTCATTTTTTGGAGAACGGAGTTTGAACGTGCCAGAAGGGGTCAGAAAGTTCCAGAAACATTTCGGCGGGAATTCAAAAAGCTGAGGGGAGGACCGTTTTGGCGGGAATTCAAAAAGCTGAAGGGGGAACCGTTTCGGCGGGAATTCAAAAAGCTGATGGGAGGACCGTTTCGGCGGGAATTCAAAAAGCTGAGGGGAGGACTGTTTTGGCGGGAATTCAAAAAGCTGAGGGGAGGACCGTTTTGGCGGGAATTCAAAAAGCTGAGGGGAGGACCGTTTCGGCGGGAATTCAAAAAGCTGAGGGAAGGACCGTTTCGGCGGGAATTAAAAAAGCTCAGTGGAAAACCGTTTCGGCGGGAATTCAAAAAGCTGAAGGGGGAATCGTTTCGGCGGGAATTCAAAAAGCTCAGTGGAAAACCGTTTCGGCGGGAATTCAAAAAGCTGAAGGGGGAATCGTTTCGGCGGGAATTCAAAAAGCTCAGTGGAAAACCGTTTTGGCGGGAATTCAAAAAGCTGAAGGGAGGACCGTTTCGGCGGGAATTCAAAAAGCTGAGGGGAGGACCGTTTTGGCGGGAATTCAAAAAGCTGAGGGGAGGACCGTTTCGGCGGGAATTAAAAAAGCTCAGTGGAAAACCGTTTCGGCGGGAATTCAAAAAGCTGAAGGGGGAATCGTTTCGGCGGGAATTCAAAAAGCTCAGTGGAAAACCGTTTCGGCGGGAATTCAAAAAGCTGAAGGGGGAATCGTTTTGGCGGGAATTCAAAAAGCTGAGGGGAGGACCGTTTCGGCGGGAATTCAAAAAGCTGAGGGAAGGACCGTTTCGGCGGGAATTCAAAAAGCAGAGGGGAGGACCGTTTCGGCGGGAATTCAAAAAGCTGAGGGAAGCATCGTTTCGGCGGGAATTCAAAAAGCAGAGGGGAGGACTGTTCCGGCGGGAATTCAAAAAGCTGAGGGAAGGACTGTTTCGGCGGGAATTCAAAAAGCTGAGGGGAGGACCGTTTTGGCGGGAATTCAAAAAGCTGAAGGGAGGACCGTTTCGGCGGGAATTCAAAAAGCTCAGTGGAAAACCGTTTCGGCGGGAATTCAAAAAGCTGAAGGGGGAATCGTTTCGGCGGGAATTCAAAAAGCTCAGTGGAAAACCGTTTTGGCGGGAATTCAAAAAGCTGAAGGGGGAATCGTTTCGGCGGGAATTCAAAAAGCTCAGTGGAAAACCGTTTTGGCGGGAATTCAAAAAGCTGAAGGGAGGACCGTTTCGGCGGGAATTCAAAAAGCAGAGGGGAGGACCGTTTCGGCGGGAATTCAAAAAGCTGAGGGAAGGACCGTTTCGGCGGGAATTCAAATAGCAGAGGGGAGGACTGTTTCGGCGGGAATTTGAAAAGCTGAGGAGAGGACTGTTTCGGCGGGAATTCAAAAAGCTGAAGGGAGGACCGTTTCGGCGGGAATTCAAAAAGCAGAGGGGAGGACCGTTTCGGCGGGAATTCAAAAAGCAGAGGGGAGGACCGTTTCGGCGGGAATTCAAAAAGCTGAGGGAAGCATCGTTTCGGCGGGAATTCAAAAAGCTGAGGGAAGGACTGTTTCGGCGGGAATTCAAAAAGCTGAAGGGGGAATCGTTTCGGCGGGAATTCAAAAAGCTGAGGGAAGGACCGTTTCGGCGGGAATTCAAATAGCAGAGGGGAGGACTGTTTCGGCGGGAATTTGAAAAGCTGAGGAGAGGACTGTTTCGGCGGGAATTCAAAAAGCTGAAGGGGAATCGTTTCGGCGGGAATTCAAAAAGCTGAGGGAAGGACCGTTTCGGCGGGAATTCAAAAAGCTGAGGGGAGGACTGTTTCGGCGGGAATTCAAAAAGCTGAAGGGGGAACCGTTTCGGCGGGAATTCAAAAAGCTGAGGGAAGCATCGTTTTGGCGGGAATTCAAATAGCAGAGGGGAGGACCGTTTCGGCGGCAGTTCGAAAAGATGAGGGGAGAATTACGAGAAATGTTCAAATCTCCAGGATTTGCCTACACAGTTGAGGGTAGGGTGAAGGAACCAAATTTCAATTGAAAGATCTGTGAAAATTGAATTTAGTTCTCTCATAGAACATCTCTTCATCGTTTGTTTTTTACGTTAAAAAGTTACTTCATTCGAAAAGGCTTGCACCCGTCCGAGCGAAAGCCAGCGGGGTGGTCGCGGCGATAGCCGCGACCATCCCGCTGGTTTCTAGGCTATTTTCAAAACTGCGCGCGTAGAAAGTTCAGTGAGAAGCGATGAATAAGCGTTGTTTACGGGTTTCTTTGGATTTTCTCACGTAAGCAACTCTTTCTGGAAAGCTCTACTCGCATCTTAATTAGCCGATTGGCAAACTTGTGAATCGTGGGAACCAACAAGGGGAAGAATCTCACGCTTTGTCCTATTTCGGCTTATTTGACTCACTCCTTGTTTACAAGGTTGCAACAAACATCAGGACCGCTACGTGCGTTTTTTAAAGTTGATATTTGAGGAAAAAATGGAAAGGGGTAGGTGAAAAGTACGATAGAACTCACATAATTTTCGGCGCAATTCGCCGTCAAAATCGGCGCATGTGCCGTGTTGGACGGCAAATTAACCGTTGCCTAGTGGTTAATTAGCCGTCCAGCGCGGCACAGTGCGCCGTTTCGGCGATCGGCGCTGCGCCCTAACTGCGCCGCCTTGATGAACGGCACTGCGCCTCAACTGCGCCTATTTGGCTAACGGCACTGCGCGTTTAATCTGCTGTTTGTATCTGATATTTCTTGCTAGCAGCAATAAAAGCTCTTCTCAGTTTGTAAATAGATCATTTATTCAAAGATCGGTGGAAAGGCAATAGGGGGGAAAAAAAGTGGGGAACACAGGGATAGAAGTCAAGAACAAAAGGAATGTTAAGCGAGACGTTCGTGCGATCCGTTTTGTCACCCGTTTTGCCAATCACGAATCGTTTTCGTATTGTCGCTCCGCCGGATTCCCCTAAAAAAGAGACAATCTATAGATTCTTAAACATGCGATGTGAAATTTTCCTTACGTTTCTGTTGGGTCTGGATGTTTCTGTTCCTGGCACAAAGGTGGATCCGGCCATCTCACGCCTGAAACCAACAGAAATCGCTGAAATCGCGATGACTGGGATGACTTACTTCGCTTCAGTGAATTGCGTTCGGAGCCGGACGCGCATATTGTTCTTACATTTTGAGAAAGTTTTGATTCTGAAAAATAGAGTGAAAAGACGAAAATTGGGGAAAAAATGGGGTATATCTGCGAATTTCCTCGCGCAAAAAAAATTGAAAAATAGAAAAAATATATTTAGAGGGAGAGGTTGCAAAAACGATGTGAAAAAACACTTTAAAATGCTCAAAAACAGTAAAAGTAGGCCAATTTCATAGAAAAAACTTTAAAAAACATGTTTAAACATGAAGAATTGCATAAGATGATGCAATCATCAGTATATTGACTGCATCATCCTGTAACGGCACCGCGCCGTTAACGTGCCCTTAGTGAGCCGTTCATGCGCCGCAAGGTGGGCGCTGCGCTGCTTCTAGCGAGCCAAATCGGCGTACTCGCCCTTATTGTGCCGTCAACGGCACTGTGCCGTTCGCTGTGCCTTGTGCCGTTCGATGTGCCGTTTGCCGATTATGACGGCGAATTGCGCCGAAAATTATGTGAGAATAGCGAGTTTCATCAATGCAAACAAGATCGGTGCAACACGTGCCTCGATAGCTCAGTTGGGAGAGCGTTAGACTGAAGATCTAAAGGTCACCAGTTCGATCCTGGTTCGGGGCAATTTCTTTTGTTTCCATTTGAAAAACTGAACTGCAAAATGCTCAAAATTTTGCCATACGTGACCTTCCCCCCCCTCGTGTCATGGTCAATTGTTACGCAAAAGCAGTCTTTTTGGCAATTGTTTTCCCGTCTTGCCGAAATGTTCGAGTTTCTGAAGTCGAAAGAGGAGTCGTTGGCGGAAGGCGTCGAGCTCGTCAACGCCGCCATCGTGTGCTGCGAGTCGACGGGCACAAAATTCGGCGATGCCGACTTCCGAGCCGGCGACGTTTCGATCGGAACAATGTACAGGAAGAAAGACGACGGCGGCGGTTTCAAAAAGATCGAACCCGACGGTATTCTGTGGCTTCGTCCCGAGGACATCGTGACACGAGATCCGCGTGACGCGCGCCTCGACTGGACCGTCTACCGCGATCCGCGACCGTTCCACGTGAATCAGGGTGACGCCGGCGACTGTTGGCTGATCGCCGCGGTGAAGGCGATCACGTGCCGCCGAGAGCTGCTCGAGCACGTGCTTCCGATCAACGAGGCGGCGGCGAGGCACGGCATCTATCCGGTACGACTTTGTGTGCGCGGCGAGTGGCGCACGATCATCGTCGACGACTACTTTCCGTGCGACTTCAAGCAGAAAGAGATCTACGCGTACTCGTCACAAAAGCAAATGTTTCCCGGAATCATCGAGAAGGCGTTCGCCAAGGTGAAAGGTGTCTACGGCGGAATCGACGGAGGATTCTGCCGTTGGGCTCTGGAAACGTTGACCGGCGCCTACGTGGATTTTTTTCCGCTCAATCGCATGGACCACGACACGCTCTGGAACAAATTGCTGAAAATCAAGAAAGTTTTGTCCAAAGATCATCGAAAAATGTTGATTTTGAAGCGAGTTGCGTATCTCGCTTCAAAATCAATATTTTCGCTCACTCTTTGCGCCATTCGAAAGATCTCAAAATTTCCTACAACTTTTGTCATTAGACCAATTTTGTAGCTCCTAGTACAAAAAAGTTAGAGTCACTTTCAAAACCCGAATTTTGGTTTTCAGACAATCGGGTTTTGTGGTGGCCGCCACGACGCCTGATGAAGATCCAGAGCTCAACGAGCGTTATAAGGAAGTTGGTCTCGTCATTGCGCACACCTACACAATACTGGATGTGGCGTGTGTCGCCGGACACCGACTCGTCCAAGTGGGCAACGCGCACAACACCGACAATTACAAGGGCAAGTGGTCGGATTGGCCGTGTTGGAGCAAGCGGCTCAAAGAGTCGCTCATCTCGCACGGGCTCTGGCATCCGGCCAACTTTTGGATGGAGCTCGACGACTTGTGCAAGTGGTTCGAACATTTGCACAGTTGTGAGCCGTTGGTCGGTTGGCACGAGATTCGCGTCGATCAGATGAATCTTCACAATCGAAACGACAAGTGAGGACTTTGTCACGTGACGTGACGTGACGTGACGGAACGTGACGGAACGTGACATGACGTGACGGAACGTGACGTGACGTGACGGAACGTGACGTGACGGGACGTGACATGACGGAACGTAACGTGACGTGACGGAACGTAACATGACGTGACGTGACGTGACGTGACGTGACGTGACGTGACACCTCTCAACTTTTAGAATCATGGCAATCACCGTTGAGAAGGCGTGCGAGATGGTCATCGAGGCGGTGATCGATGACGTCGATGAAGCCGTAATGACGCCGTTTCGATTCTTCTTCAACGTGCATCGTGCGGCGTCGACGGCGTCAACTTCAGATGCACAGCTCGGCGAGCTCGTGCAGACGGCCTTCAGCCAACGCGGCTGCACTCAATCTCGAACCGAGACGGCAGTTTTCGAGCCGGGCGTCTATTTTGTCGTGTTTCACGTGAATCCATACTATTAGTGAGTTTTTTTTCAGAATTCTTTCCAAGTTTTGAATAAGTTTTTGGACATCCGGTCTTGCATGGAAGAGACGGTTTTGGTGTGAATTTACGGGGAACGGGTCAATTCGCGCAGAGACAGCTCTGATGTAGATTTACGAGTCTGTCCCTTCTGGTAGAGTAGTTTGGTGTGGATTTACGGGAAACTGGTCTTAAATGGAAGAGACAGTTTTGGTGTGGATTTACGGGGGACGGGTCTTGAATGGAAGGAATGCTTTTGGTGTGAATTCGCGGAGAGACAGCTCTGGTGTAGATTTACGAGTCTGTCACTTTCTGGAAGAGTAGTTTAGTGTGGATTTACGGAGAGATGGTTTTGGTGTGGTTTTACGGGTGACGGGTCTTGCTTCTGATGTGAGCTTACGGAGAGACAGCTCTGGTGTAGATTTACGAGTCTGTCACTTCCTGAAAGAGTAGTTTGATGTGGATTTACGCAGAACCAATCTCCGTAATTAGATCAAACGCTGCCCACCAACTCTGATTTACAGTTCGTTCGAGCCGGCGCTGTGTCGTTGGTGTGTCCGAAGCGCACTTCCGACGGTCAGTGTCGACATTCGGCCGATGGTGACGAACACGCATCGCACCTCGATCCATATGATGATCGAGAAGGACGGAAGTGTCGACGAGTACCCGCACGACCGACTGACATTCTGGACGTGGCGCCGTTCGGACTACGTGCTGATTATGGTCGACAATCGGAACGAGCGCAAGTACGCGCGCATCCGAACGACGATAACTGCCGATGAGAGAGAATGGTCGGTGTTCGGTATGAGCACAGATTTTTTCGATGACGTTGGTCCGATGCGACGACGGGTCGTGTTGTATCTCGCATCGCGAGTGTTCAAACCAACCCCCGCCAATCTTCACATAACGGTAAGTGGCTCCAACTTTTTTGTGCGTAGAGCTCTAAACTTGGTCAAGTGACAAAAAAGATGGATAATGTGAAAATCTATCGAATGGTCCAAATATCATGTGAAAATATCGATTTTGAAGCGAGTTATGTAGGTTTTAGTGCAAACAGCCTCTCGAGAAGTGGATAGCGCCACTAAAATTGGCATAACTCGCTTCAAAATCAACTTTTTTACATGATCTTTTTGCCATTTGGAAGATCTCAAAATTTTCTACATTTTTGTCAACTTAACCGTTTTTGTAGAGAGCACGAGAAAAAAAATAGAGCCAGATAGATTTTTGCAGTACTCGACGACCTACTTTTCGCTGTTCGCCCTCGTTCCCCGATTTTTGGAATCGACCGATCAAGATTTTGGGGACACCAAATTGATTGCTTGACTGAAACTAGCCGACCGTACCCAAAGTGGGTCTCGCCACGAAAAACGAGGCAAGCAGGTTTATGGTACCCACGCCCGTCACACGGTTTTTTTTGTTTTCTGGATAATTTTTAGTGCGTTCTTTCTTACATTTTAAAAATAAAAAAAAAGTTGAATGGTTTCGTTTCGATTTATGGAAAAGGAGGATGGGGGGTTTCGTTGATTAGTGCAAAATTTTTCAGGGGGGGGGGGGTTGGGATTATGATTATGACTCGCATCGAGAAATGGAAGTGTTTCGAATTCGAAAAATTGGAGAGGGGGGTGTCTATGGGATGATGGGAAGAGCACAAAAAGAGAGAAAAAGTGAAACTTTTTGTTGGAGGGAAGAGAAAAGGAAGTGAGCATGCGTTCGGTTGTTGTGGAGTGAGGGGCGGGAGGATGTCACCAATATGGCAAGCGCGCGCGGTTCAAGACGAAACAAGAAACGGAAATTTGGAAAAAAAAATGGAAAGAAAATGAGCCGGAAAGTCACTGTGTCGACTCTAACAGAGCGGTGAATGGAACGCCAGTGACGACTATCAAAAAAAAAGAAAGTTCAACTTTGACAGGGTATATCTCCAAAACTAGGATAGTTAGAAAAAAGTTGTCAACTACAAAAATGTGGCAAATTTTAGGCTGATCAAGATTGTAGTTGGCAACTTTTTCATAGCTCTCCTAGTTTTTGAGATATGCCGGTTTGAAGGTCACGCACTGGATCACCGTTCTATTAGAGTTTTCCACAGTAGTTGGGGATTGTACATAGGAAAAAAAAGACGGAGAAGAATTGAGCAAGAGCATGGATATGGGTGGAGGGAAAAAAGAGCACCACCCGTGTACAATGAGCATAATATGCGTGGAGAGCGATGAGAGCTGGTCGGAAGGTGAGCGGAAGGGGGGGGGGTCTAAACGGACTACGGTATTAGAAGGGGAGGGGGATCACTGAGAATTGCGGAACCACGTGTTGTTGAACTTGTCGTTGTTGGGCGTTTCTTTTTTTTTCGGGTGCCGAAAAAAAATCGATTAGGCTAGTTGACCAATTGTTGCGGCGGCGGTTGTTGGTAGGGCGGCGGTGGCGGCAGAATGATGTTGCTGCAAAATGTTTATTAGTTTGAGTCAGAGTTTGAAGTCAACGTTCAAAGTCAAAATTTGGAGTCAAACTTTAGCACTTTAAGTCAAACTTTAGTAAAGTTCTCAGTCAAAACTTGAAGTCAAAATTATGAATCAAAGTTCAAGATCAAAGTGTATGTCGAAGTTTGAAGTCAAAGTTTGAAGTCAAAATTTGAGGTCAAAATTGGAAGTCAAACTTCAAGTATAAATTTGAAGTCAAGGTTTGAAGTCAAAGTTAGAAGTCGAAGTTTGAAGTCAAAATTTGAAGTCAAACTTCAAGTCAAAGTCCGATGTCAAAATTTGAAGTCAAACTTCAAGTCAAAGTCCGAAGTCAAAATTTGAAGTCAAACTTCAAGTCAAAATTTGAAGTCAAAGTTCGAGATAAAAGTGTATATCGAAGTTTGAAGTCAAATTTTGAAGTCAAAGTTTAAAGCCAAAGCTTTGAGTCAAACTTCAATTCAAACGGTAAGTCAATGTTTAAGTCAAATTCTTGAGGTCAAAGCTTGAAAACCAAGTGTACATCAAAGTTTGAAGTCAACGTTCAAAGATTCAAAGATGTGCCTCACCCATTCTGTTGATCGATTCGAAGAAGCGACGACGAGGATAATGACGATGAGTTGGTGGTGTTGGTGGTGCTCGCCATTGTAGTCGTCGCCGATGATGACGTCATCGAGGTCGTCGTGGCGGTCAACGCGTTGGGAAAGTTGTGCTGGTTCGGATGGTGATGATGGTTGACGGTCGCTGAGTCGAAAAAGTAGTCGCCGCGGTGGGTGGGGAGCAGAACTGCAACAGGCGGTTGACGTGTTTTTTTGCAGGCTATACACTTGTTTTTCAATTCCTCTGTTTTCAAATAGCGCTAACTTTTTTGTGCTCAAAGCTACAAAAAAGGTGCAGTCACACGAAACATAGAAAATTTTAAGATCTTTTGAATGGCGCAAAGATTGCGCAAAAATATTGATGTCGAAGTGAGTTATGCAAGTTTTAGTTAAAACGACCTCTCTAAAAGTGGGAAGATTCACTAAAGTTGACATAATTCGCTTCAAATTCAAGATTTTCAAACGTTCTTTGCGCCATTCGAAAGATCTTGAAATTTCCCATCTTTTTTGTGACTGCACCGTTTCTCTCCCATTGACTACAAAAAAGTTGGAGTCAATTCATTGTTTTTTTTGTTTTGCTTGGTTGGTTGGCAAAACTCACAAGCTCCACCGCCGATGATTCCGCCATCGAGAGTGCTCAGATCGATGCACGACGATGGCCTCCGATGATGTGACAGGACGCCCGACGGCGCCGTGTTCGCCGCATAGAATCCGGGCGGTGGCGTCGTCGTCGTCGTCGTCGTCGTCGTCTGACCGGGCGTGCCATTCAACTGTCCCATACTTTGTCGATGCTCTTTGAGCAGCTGCAGTATCAGCGGATAGTTGCGCATCTTTTCCGTCGAGAACGGCTCGTCGAGAAATTGTGTCGGCGTGACGCTGGCCGGCGGAAACGCGGGCTGTCGTTCGCCCGCAGCCTCGGCGGGCAACGGTCCGGCGGGAAGTGGCGGCGGCGCCGCGCTCGTCGTCAGTATACTCTTCGGCGTCGCACCAAAGCTCGGCTCGTAGGGCGGCGGATTTCTGGGTCGCGCCACTGTGCCGGGCACGTGCAACGAGTGCGCGTGCGTCAACGTGGTCGGCCCGTGATGATAGATTGGCGCGTCGTCGTAGGCGGTGAGCATCTGATTCGCTGTCCGATAGTAGCCGTTGACGTGATAGTGGCTCGGCATCGAGTGGACGCGATTGATGGCGTTCGCCGCGCGACTCCCCGCCGAGTTCTTTTTGACGAATCGACCGCCGACGGTGCCCTGTGTGAGCCACATCTCGTGGTGGTGCGCGTCGATGCGCGTCTCCGAGCGCGTCATTTTCTCGCGCGTCGTCGCATCGGTGTCGGGCGGCGACGCGCTTGCGCTGTACGGTGCCGACGTGGCGGGCGGCGAGTAGGATCGTTCGGCCATCGCGCGCAGGTCGCTGGCGCTCATCGACAACAGACGATCGTTGATCGACTCGTTGGAGATGAGCTCCGACGGCGGCACGTGCGGCGCAACGATGGAGGTGTCGGAGGAGCCGGTGGTGAACGGTGGTGGTGGTGCCACGTGGCCTCCCGTCGATGTCGACGACTCGTGACGCTCGCGCTCCTTGTTGTTGAAGTTAACGTCGACCATGCTGCGCGAGCTGCCCGACTCGATCGTCTGCGACGCGTTGTCCATCGAGGACGGTCGCGTCGTCGCTGACTCTGGCGGCGTTGTAATAGTGTGGGTGGAGGAGGTGGCGCCGGACGACTCGGACGGATGGTAGGTTTGGTGGCGGAGCACGTCGTAGCGCGATCGTTCCGACGATGACTCGTCGCTGGCTTTGCTTGATTGCGACGCGGCGCGCTCTTGGCGGATGTCTGGAAAGAGACGGAGGGACTAGGTTTCGCGAACGGTTTTGTTGGGTAGATCTTGTTGTGCGGAATCGATTGATACCCCAACTTGACTGTTTTGCACTTTTACCAAGCGAGTTGTGGGCTGGCAAAGTTTGGGGCACCAATTTCGAAACTTTTGGTGTGGGAGGGACTAACTTTTCATATTCTTTCATTTTCTCGATGATAAAGTTTTTTTGCACCAATTTAATTGGTAATAAGATTGCACTATCTGGGTAGTTCAGCACTTGAACTACCCAGGTATCGTTCTCTAGTGCGTGACCTTTGAACCGGGATATCTCTGAAACTAGGAGAGTTACAAAAAAGTGGTCAACTACAAACATGATCAGCGTAAAATTTGCCATGTTTTTGTAGTTGGCAACTTTTTTGTAACTATTCTAGTTTCGGAGATATACCTTGCCAAAAAGTTAAGTTCGGATTTCAATCGATTCAGCGGTGTCAAGTTCGCAAGACAAAAAAAAGACTCACGATCCAACTCCATCTTCTCGATCTTCACGTCGAGATTCGAATCCATTTTGATTCTAAGACGAAGTTTCGACGACATCGAACCGTGACACCGATCGCCGCACGCGCTACTCAAAGAGTCGCTATCCTTGTCGTGATCGCCGCTTCCGATGCCGCTGGTCGACGACGTGCTGATGCCGTCGACCGACATCTCCAGATAGGGTTTCGGCGGCGGCGCCATCGTCGCGTGCAAGTGTGACATGACGAGAAGCGTCTGATGGACCGCTTTGCACAATTCCAGCAGGTAGCGCGCCTTGTGCTCGGTTTGCGCGTACAACGACATTTTGGTGCCGTCCGACCCGATGATCGTCATCTTTTTGCGATTGAACGACAACTTGGCCACACGGCTCCACTGCAATGATCTGAGCGGAATCCGGTCGCCGTCCTCGCCAATGTCGCACATCTCGATGCCCTTGGCGTTGATGCCGAGCACCGCGTTGTCCGTATTATCCATTTTATGGCGTCGCAAACCGTACAAATGGCAGTTGAGGGCGAACGGCGACCTGCCCGCCTCGATCATAAACTTCTCCATCGCCTTGTAGCGTCCCTCGGCGATGATGTCCTCGCACGCGGCGGGTAGATTGTTGCGAATGTACTCGAGACCGCGCTCGTTTATCACCCACAACGGGAAGTACTGCTCGGCGCGAAAGTAGCTGAAAATATGCGAATGTGTTTCAAAACTCGAGTACCGAATGTGGTTCAACTTTGACCGGGTATATCTCCGAAACTGGGATAGTTAGAAAAAAGTTGTCAACTACAAAAATGTGGCAAATTTTAAGCTGATCATGTTTGTAGTTGACAACTTTTTTCTAACTATCCTAGTTTCAAAGATATTTAGGTTTAAAGTTCATTACTGGGGAGGTCCTTCTACATAGTAGAGGTTTAGAAAAAAGCTAGACAGGTATGAAGTTTCAATTTTAGACTCCGTAAATCTTAAAGACCTGTCTAGCGATGAACTTCAAACCAACCAAAACTCAAAAAACTTTTTTTTTTTCGAAAAATGGGATCTCAGCTTCACGTATGTTATCCACAGCTATGTTATATCATCGGAAGACCGTCGTGAAAGTCTCATCATCGATCTGATTACAAGCAAAACCCAAAGTAGCACTAGAGGGGAATCGAACCAGCGACCTGTCGGCTGCCGGCCGCGCGCCTTCCCGCCGAGACCACACGCTCACCCGAGGTAGTCGGTCCCCTTGTCGGTTATAAGAGCGAGCGCCGCCATGTACCAGCATCGCTCCTCCGACACACTGTGACGGCCGGCCCAATGGTCGAGAAAATTGTCTTTCAGCTGCAGATAGTAGTGTTCGCGTGCCTTTGGACATCTGAAAATTTTCAGACGTTGACAAATTAGTGGCGACGACCGGAAATAATAGGATTCCGATCGGACGACTCACGTCAACAGTCCGACCTGATCGATGTAGACCCGCACTCGGAAGTAGAGGACCAGAATCGGCCGGTTCTCGCTGGAGCGCGAGTGCTGAACAAGAGAAAGTTAGTGGATAGAGTGTGCACTTCTAAGCGAATTTCAATACCCAGTTGGCGAATCTCGGCTGCTTGTGCGCGTACTTCATGATCTTGGCCGCCGGATCGAGAAAGTAGTACTCGTGACGTGGCTGATCGCCGCCGATGCCTTCTGTCGGCTGCCGAAACGCCAGACCGAACAGTTTGTCCTCGGACAGCGACAACCGCTCGCCGCACTTCCATAACACGTCGTGCACTTTGGTTTTCGACTGAAACGAGAAAAAAGAAACTCGTTTTTGGGTCGGAAATCGGAGGAATGGAGGTGTCGAAAATACCATTTCTTTGGTTCATTTGATAGATCTTTTCGCGCTGATTCGATTGATATCCCAACTTGAGTGTTTTCGACAAGTTTGCCAAACTTGATGACCGTTTGTATCTCAATCGTTATAACTTATAAGTCCATAGGGGTCAAGTTGAGATGTCAATCGATATCAGTTGTAATTTGGAGTGAAGTTTTGGGCCTATTACAGTTAAGCCCAGAAGTTAGGCCTAAGACTGGAACTAAGGAGTTTTAGGACTATCGTCGTTAGGCCCAAGAGTTAGGCCTAAAACTGAAACTATAAAGTTATAGACCTTTTACACTTAGGCCCAAGAGCTAGGCATATCCTTGTTAGGCCTAAAAGTTAGGCCTGAAACTGGACTAATAAGTTTAAGGCTTATCATCGTTAGGCCTAAAAGTTAGGCCTTAAACTGGTACTAATAAGTTATAGACCTTTCACACTTAGGCCCAACAGCTAGGCATATCCTTGTTAGGCCCACAAGTTAGGCCTAAAACTTAATAAGCCTAAGCTATGACGTATAAACTCACACTAACGGCGACATGAAACGACTCTTTGGTGAGCGTCTGCACAGAGACGAACGTCTGTCCGGGCCGAATGTTGTGTGTGGAGGTGAAGACCTCCGGATCGGCGAAGCTCGACGAGGAGGGCTGCTGCAGATGGACGGGCAGACGCGACGAGAATACGTCGCCGTGGCCGCCGCGCGCAGAGCCCGCCGTCGGCGAGTCCATTTATTGGTGATGGCGTTGAGGAAGAGGCGGTGGATGATGGGCTCGACGAGTCATGGGGCATACACCTCACGCCTTCTGTCTCTCTATCGACGACGTCTTCTGCAACACCGAAAACATGGGACTTGTGTGGTTTGGAACGAGCAAAGAGAGTTCGAGAGAGAAGGAAAGAAAGAAAGAAAGAGAAAGTTCGGATGGATTTCCTAAAAAATTTTCAACCTCCCACACCATCTTTCACTGTCTGTGTGTTTTTTTTGTTCGCACCCGTCAGACCGCCTGTCTTCAGTCTCCGTGAGGCGAGATGACATGTTTTGATTGAAGGGAAGGAGGTGGAATGGAAGGAATTCTCGGAATTCCTCCTTCCCGCCGCCTCTTCCGCCTGAACGTTGGTGATTTTTTTCGCGTTTCTCAAAAAAAGAGCTAGGATAATGTTATCATGATCGTGAAATAGCACTTATCAGCAAACAATTTTCACGTTTTTTTGTCTTTTGGCCGCATTTCCACCCCCTCCTAGTGCCATGTGTTATCGCGAAAATTAAATTTGGCATTTTTGATCGAAGCGGCAAAGAAACAAAAGTCAGCTTGCACATCATTTGCCTAGGCGGCCTTGGCTTAACTGCGCCGGATGGCTCAGTGGATAGCGCGGCGGACCGTCGTTTTGCTAGTCGCTGGTTCGACCCCAAGTGGGTCCGATCAACTTTTGGTGACTTTCTAGAAGAGGGATCCAATCGATAAAAAGTAATAACGGCGTCCAAACATTCCGATATCTCTCAGAATAACGACCTCTGCCCGTATTAACACAAGACCGTTAATCAGGTGGTTACGGAAAGAAGAGAAAATTGGGGGGGGGGGGGGGGGGGGTGCGGTAAATACCATATCTTGTGATACCATCATCATCATCAGAAAAGAGAAAGAGAGCGGGAAGAAAGAGAAATAGAGATGAAGAAAGAGAGAGGGAGAGGGAGAGAGAGAAAAAGTGGCGGAGGAGGGCGTCCAACCCAAACACAAAAATGCCAATATCGTGACTAATTAAGGCGCGTTGTGTGGCGACTCTTTTTTTTCTCTCTCTCTCGTTCGATTGTCCCGTTTCCGGTGGGTCACAAGTTTTCGAGCTGAAAACTCGCAAAAAATACTGAAAACTTTGTGCGGTGAAACGAAAAGGGCGAGAAAGAAAGAGAGAGAGAGAGAGAAAGAGAAAGAGAGAGGGAGGCAGTTAAAGTGTCGTAAAACACATTTTCGGTTCAGTGCAAGAAGAAAAGAGAGGGAGAAAGAGAAAGAGAGAGGGGGGGGACAAAGTTTACCACATGTTCATGAAATGGTGTGACGTGGCAGTGCAGGGTTGGAGACTATCACAAAACTCCTTCCTCTCTCTCATTTTCCAATGCGCTCATAACGCATAAACAAGAAAGAGAAAGAGAGAGGGAGAAAGAGAAAGAGAAAGAGAAAGAGAAACAAAAAAAAGTTGGTAAGGGGGGGGGGGGGGGGGAGAAAACAAAACACTCTCTCTCTCTCTCTCTCTCTCTCTCTCTCTCTCTCTCTTTTTTTTTTTCTTCTTCCTCTCGCACACACACACACATACCATTCCATTCCTTTTGGCGGGTGCTGGTGCTGCTGATGCTGATGCTGATGCTGCGGGGGTCGCCAAGAAAGAGAGGAAGAAAGAGAAGTGGACGGTCAGAGAAGAGAAAGAGAGAGAAAGAGAGAGAGAGAAAAGAGTGTCTGTGTCTCCGGCGACCTTTGCACTCTCTAGGTCGTCCCGCGAGACACTATTGGAATGTGTCTTGAGACGTCTGTGTCTCGTCTTGTCTTGTCTCGTTGCGCGCGCGCGCGCGTCGTCGCAAAACTGTACATACCGATGAGAAAGAGAGAGAAAAAGAGAGAGAGAGAGAGAGAGAGAGAGAGAGAGAGAGAGAGAGAAATTCTAGACAACTTTTTGAGATAGATTGAAAAACGAAAACGATCGATCCCCATAATTCCAACGATCAATCAAATCGAAATCTTCGTTATCATCGTCATCATGGCGCACATCATTGACAGTCAGAAAACGAGTAGTTGAAGAAGTCGAACAAAGAGAAATGAAAGTGCAAGCAACAGAAATATCTGTCGAGAAAGAGAAAGAGAAAGGATATCGCATGTTAAAGTTAGAATTGTGACTTCAAACTTCAAAAGTCCAAAGGCAGAATTTGGAGAATCTGAATCTGAATCCGAATCGGAATCCGAATCCAAAGAAGCGATGATAACAGAGAGAGAGAGAGAGAAAGAGTGAAACCCGTCTTTCTTTTCGTGTTGCCAGTCATTTCTCTTTCTCTCTCTCTCTCTCTCTTTCTTTCTTCCCAAATCCGCTCTCTTTCTCTTGCTTCCAATCGTCACTTCTTTTCTTCATCTTCAAACGCTTCTGCGATTCGTGATAGCAACAATATATATATTTCGGAGTGAAATGTATGCTGCGAGGCGCGCGCGGCGCGCGGTGCGCACCCGATTTGTAAACGATATTCTCAGTTTTGGCAGTGGGAAATGGGAGGAGCGGGGGGTGGTGATAAAGAATAAAAGGAGAAGATATTCAAATTATGTGACTGACACACACACAAGCACCCGGTTTTTGTGGAGAGAGAGAGAGAGAGAGAGAGAGGGTGGGAGGAAAACGAGGAGAGAAGCCTATCACTCACACAAAGGTGACTTCGTCTAATAACGTCTTCTTCTTCTTCTTCTTCATTGTTTCGGGATTGGATTGGATCGGATGTTGTTGGCAACAACTGGATGCATTTTGATGATATCAACGGAAGATTGGACCGTTGGGGGGTGGGCCTACGAGTATTGGGCTGATGGGTTTGATGAAAACCAACTCCTGATGAGTTTTGGGCCTATTAGTTAGGCCTAAAACTTAAGCCTAACCTATGGGCAATAGAGGCCTGTAAAAACTAGGCCACAGTTTTTGGGCATAGGAAGTTTGTATGCCTAAACTTTTGGCAAAATGCTACGGTCTCAACGTTTCGGCCTACTTGTTCAGACCGATTAGTTTCATGGTCCGAAAATTCGGGTCTACAGTAGAAGCGTGGGCCTATAGGTATGGACAACAACTGGCAACACTTGGCCTACTTCATTTTCAGTCCGATGATTCAGTTCAGCACAGGTCCATATGGCCCAAGTTTCAACGTTGACTAGTAGGCCTATAAAAAGTTAGTCACGGGTTTTGGGCCTATTGACTATTTACGCCCAAACTTTTTTGATTCAAACTTCGGCCTAAAAGCCATTGGCCTAAACTTTCTGTCGCTGAACGACGAGGTGAGGTGGTCCCATCAAAGTTCGGCCTAATCCCAATTAGTCCGGACTCCGGACTTCGGGCTTTGGAGCAAACTAAACTCGACACATAGAAGTGTGAAGAACATACAATTCGAGAAAAAAAGTGAAAAAGAGAAAAAGAGCGCGTCGTAAGATCGTAAGATGCTCAAGAGTGGTTTAGGGGGGTTAACACCCAACTAGGCCGCCGTCTCGACCTCTCATTTCGGTCTTTTTCCACTCTCGGCACGTCATTAAAATCAGGAGCACAAAAGCAAGAGAAACGAGAGAAAAAAATGAGAGAGGGGAGGGAGATAAAAAAAGAAGAGCAGGTATCTGTGTTTGTTTTCTTGGAAAAGAGAAAGAGAGAGAGAGAAAGAGAGAGAGAGAGAAACAGACAAAAAGTGGAACATGTGTTTGCATTGAGGATTTCTCGATTCTTCGGTGAAAAAAAAATAGGTACAGGCTTCCGAAAAAGGCGGCTAACATGTCCGGAATCGAGCTCGAACACCTTACAAGAAACAGAAAAGGAAGAGAAAGAGAGGAGAAGAAAGAGAATGGGAACAGAAAGGGAACTAGCCGAGAAACTCGGTTTCTCATGAAAAACTGGAATTTTTCCCATTTTTTAAAGATTTTGAGTTGTTTTGTAGAACTTTTCTCGGTATTTGTACTAATGTTAGCAAAATTGAAGCTTCCGTAAACAAAAGCATATCCGATTTCAGATTCTGCGTAAATCGACACAAAAGTCATTGATACCTACAAAGCCTCGTAAATCGACACAAAGAAACATATTGAAGCTCCAAAATCTCGTAAATCGACACAAAATCAAATTGCTACCTTAGAGCCTCGTAAATCGACACAGAGAGTACTTGTTTCGTTGATATCTCGTAAATCGACACAAAGAAACCATCGGACCTCAAGAATCTCGTAAATGGTCACGAAAAAAAAATCGATGTGTACTTAGCACCTCGTAAATCGACAAAAAACATTTCGGACCTCAAAAACCTCGTAAATCGACACAGAAGCCATACTTAACGCTAAGACCTCGTAAATCGACACAGAAACCATCGGGTCTCAAAATTCTCGTAAATCGACACAGAAACCATACATAACGGTAAGACCTCGTAAATCGACACAGAAACCATCGGGTCTCAAAAACCACGTAAATCGACACAAAGAAACCATCGGACCTCAAAAATCTCGTAAATCGACACAAAAACAAATAGATGTGTACTTAAAACCTAGTAAATCGACAAAAAACATATCGAACCTCAAAAACCACGTAAATCGACACAAAGAAACCATTTGTTTCGCTAAAACCTCGTAAATCGACACAGAAGCAAAAAAAAGGAAGGAAAAGGAGAAGAAGAAGAAGAAGAGAAGTTTGTTGAGAAGGGAAGGATGTATAGAAGCGCGAGAAGAAGATATCGAAAAGCGATCGGAATGTGAATGTGTACGCGGCGAGGGACGCCTTCTTCTTCTTCTTCTTCTTCTTCTTCTTCATCTTCTTCCCCTCCTACACACATATTTTCAACACACAGATACATAGATAGATAGATAGATACACGACGAAGAATCGGAAGGCGAAGGCGAAGAAGAAGAAGAAGAAGACGTGACTGCTGTCGAAAACCATCTAATCTGCGTCCCACAATCGAATCGCCAAAATCTCTCTCTCTCTCTCTCTCTCTCTTTTTCTCTCTCTTTCTCTCTCTCTCTCTCTCTTTTTCTCTCTCTTTCTCTCTCTCTCTCTCTCTCTTTTTCTCTCTCTTCTACTCCCTGGCGCCAATACTTTGTCGAGAGACGTTCGTTTTTCGTCTGCCACGTGGCAAACCTCACTTTTGCCTACATACTTTGACCAAATTCTCGATATTGGCACACATGAACAGAATGTGTTGAGAATTGCAAAAAAAAAAGAAGTGTGCGTGTACATGTGTAATAAGTGCCTAATAACCGGAAATCGACCCCGGGAGGGCGTGTGTCTTCGTCGTCGTCGAGAAGTTGATAAGAAGTGAGAGGAGGAAGGGGGAGAGGTGTGAAAAAAAAAATGAAAATAATAGGGGGTGGAACAAGTAGAGAGATAGATAGAGAGAGAGAGAGAAAGAGTTACTGATAACATGGAAGAGAAATTGCCAGTGGGAACCATTCGGGGGGAGGTTTCTAAGCCGACCTTTGGCTGTGAGAGAAGGTCTAAGCTAATTCGGAGGTTTCTAGGCCAACTTGGAGGTTTCCAGGTTAACTTGGAGGTTTCTAGCCAATTTGGAGGCTTCTAGGCCATCTTGGAAGTTTTTAGGCCAATTTGGAGGTTTCTAGGTCAACTTGAAGGTTTCTAGGCCATGTTGGAGGCTTCTAGGCCATGTTTGAGGTTTGCAGGTCGATTTGGAGTTTTTTAGGCCAACTTGAAGGTTTGCCAATTCGGAGGTTTTCAGGAAAGATTGGAGGTTTCTAGAGAAATTCCAGGTAAATTCTGATCTCTGGCCAACACAAAAGACTCTAGGCCACTATGAAGGTTTCTATGCCATTTTGGAGGTTTCTAGGTCGATTTTGAGGTTCCTATGCCATTTTGGAGGTTTCTAGGCTGATTTGGAGGTTTTTTATGTCAACTTTCAGGTTTCTAGGTCATCTGGGAAGCTTTAATTCCATTTTAGAGGTTTCTAGGCTAACATATGTGATCTGGAACGGTTTTCGAGGAGACAATCCAGTCTTGAAAAGTTTCTAGGCCAGTTTGAAAGTTTCTAGGCCAACCTGTGCAGCCCGGAGGTTTCTAGGTCAGGTTGGAGTTTTCTAGGCCATGGTGTCTAGACTATTTTGAGTATCTAGGCCAAGTCAGAGGTTTCTAGGTCATTCCGGGCCGATCAGGAAGTTCTTCGGCCAGTCAACCTAGTTTCTAGTTGATTTCGGACTTTTATGGGTCAGTTTAGTCTAGAGAGGTTTCTAGGCCAACCTAGCTTTTCGGAAGTTTCTAGGCCACTCTAGCTTTTCAGAGGTTTCTAGGCCAACCCAGCCAGTTCAGAGGTTTTTAGGCCAACCTAGTTTTTTCAGAGTTTTCTAGGCCAAACTAGCTTTTCGGAGGTTTCTAGGCCAACCCAGCCAGTTCGGAGGTTTCTAGGCCAACCGCAGTCTCGGGCTAGTGTCTTACTTGATCTAGACGGACGTAAAGGGCACTGTCTGGTCAGTCTAATCGACGGACATTTTGAAGCGTGAGGGTAAGAGGGAGGGGGGGGGGGGGTCAAAATGAGGGAAACACGGTGAGAAAGAGAGGAAGAGAGAGAGAGAGAGAGAGAGAGAGAGAGAGATAGATTGAAGGCACTTTTGAAAAAGTAAAAGGGGAGTCTCCCCTCTTTACCAAGAGTGTGTTTCTCGACGGCGAGACATTCCGCAAATTCTTTGATTTACTTTCAAGTTTCTCTCTCTCTCTCTCTCTCTCTCTCTCTCTCTCTCTTTCTTCCGATGCGTATCTCTCTCTCTCTCTTTTTCTTCTCTTTCTCCTCCTCCTCGTTTCCTCCTTCTCATCGTCATCATCGTCACCTCGACGTCGTCGTCGTCAACGTCGTCAAAAGTTGACAAAGTTGACAACGTCGTCGGAAAAAAAAACCGATGAAGGAAAAGAAGAAGAAGAAGAAGATGAAGAAGACGTTGTCACCTGACGAAAGGTGTAGATGACACGATGATATGTAAGAAAAAGAGATAGAGAGAGAGAGAGAGATGTTTGTCACATCACCTTATTTCACACGCAAAAATGATGGGGGGATACGGATAAGGACAAGGAACACAAGACGCATTCTCTTTTATCGATAAAATAGAGGGAACTAAGAGAAAGAGAGAGAAAGAGAGAGAGAGAAAGAGAGAGAGAGAAAGAGAGAGAGAAAGAGAGAAAATCATCGCGCGCGCGCGGCATCTTGTCTCTCTCTCTCTTCTCCGGCGTCACCGCGGCGATGGCGGCGCGCGCGCGCAAAACGATGTGTGTGTGTGTGCAAAATTGAGGTCGGGGACGATTCGGCGCTGCGCGCGCGCGCGCAAGCCTGGGTTGTCCTCCTGTATTCGCATATCACGGTTAGTAAATAAAATAAAATAAAATGAAATAAAATTTGAGATAGAGAGAGAGAGAGAGAGAGAGAGAGAGAAGTACTGTACAGTACTGACCATGCGCGCATTCCGTTTTTCAAAGTTTCAATGGTTTTGGTTAGCCTTAAATATGTTTAAGATTAATGAGATATGCTGAAATAAGTTCAAATCAATGTGGGAAGTAAAATCCAGGGTTCAAGGCCCGACGCGGTTTTTCGAGCGTAAAAAATTTTATAAAAAATTTTTTAAAGTGAGTCGACGGCTTAAATTGTAGGTATTTAGAATGCCGATTTGATGAGATTCATTGAAATTTTTTGCAGATTTTTTTGGCGCTTCAAAATTCGGCCTTCAAACTGCCTACATTCAACTTTGACGGGGTATATCTCCGCAACTAAAATAATTACGAAAAAATTGTCAACTACAAAAATGTAGGAAATTTTACGCTGATCATGTTTATAGTTGACAACTTTTTCATAACTCTGCTAGTTTCCGAGATATTCCAGTTTGAAGTTTATGTAGCACAGGGCTCTTCTATCAGAGTAGAAAACTTTCCTAGTGCAACTATGGAAGAAAGTATTACGTTCGTGTGACACCCATTTAGTTGCAGAGACCCGAGTGATTTTGAAAGTTTTTCAGGAAGTACAGTACCCCGAATACTAGGAGGGAGACAGGTAATCGGAAGTCATCAGGTGCCCTGGAAGGGATCTTATAAGTAACCCAGGAAATAGTCCTTTCAACTTTTTAGTGTTAATCCCAATGGAAAATAGTCCAATTTTATGAATAATAGAAATCATGAAGGTCTTTTCAATGGCACAATAATTGTCTGAAAATCTTCACTGGGAACCAACTTACCTTCTCGCGAAATATTGCGCCAGGGTTGGCGGGGTTAACGGCCAATGGCGGGCGAGATCGGCCAATGGCGCGATGTCGGACAGAAAGCTAGAAGCCCTTCTTCCGTTTTGCTCTATTCTACTCGGAAGTTGGCCATTAAAAAGCGCACGAATAAGTTCGTAGTAAAGATTTTCCGAAGCTCTTTACGCCGTCAGAAAGATCTTACTTATAATTCATGTCACCGAACCATAAAACTTGGCGGCACAACTTTTGTCAATGGAGCGCGCTTGCTGATACATAGAAGGGGCCTTCGAGTGGTCAATGTTCAAACCAGAATATCTCAGGAACTATTAGAGTTATGAAAAAGTTGTCAACTACAAACTTTATTAGCGTAATATTTGCCATGTTTTTGTAGTTGACAACTTTTTTCTAACTATTCTAGTTTCGGAGATATACCCAGTCAAAGTTAAACACTATTTGCCAAAAAACCACTTGCGCCTTTAACGTCACTGTTCTCGAATCGCAGCTTCCGCAGATGATCAAGTTTCTCTCAGATTAAAGGCGCAGGTAATTATTCGGAAAAAGTTTTCGTGGCGGGACCCATCGTCCATTTTTTAAAAATCGATTGTACACAGTTGTTTTTTTCTCTGCCAACACCACCCGATCTTCGTGTCAACAATCGCCGCCCTTTAACTTCTCCCGCATCCTTTCCTATTTCCATTTCCAATTCCCCCCTTTCTCTCGATTTTTGATTCTGATCGGAAAACTGTCAAGTCTCAAACATCAGATGGACGATGACGTTCGTCATTTCGCGCCGATTCGCGAATCGGAAGCCGATCATCGTTGTCACTTATCATCAAGGAAGGTGGGGGACTTCAGATGAGAAAGATAGGGATTGGGGGGTGGCGCAACATTATGAACCGCCCAAAAACCTCCGAGTTAATTGTAAGTGCATAGAAAAGTTGAAGAATAGGTGTTTTTGGGGGTCCTGAATCGAATTTCATCAACGATTCCTTTTCAAAATTTGCGCAAAATTATGAAACTACTGTACAACACACCAGTCTTTTGTCACATTTGCAGAACCAATGACAACTACCTAAACTAATTGTATTCTACTCTTTTTGGGGAGAGTTTCATGCACACTGAACTTGTTTCAGAAGCCATACCGTTCAAATGCCACTTTCTGGTGGTGAACTACAGCGTGAACTTAAGTTATGCACTTTAAAGAGTTCAGATCTTCCAAGTTGCAACGCTTCTTCAACACTTGAAAACCGGAACAGTTGACTGACACTAGGTGTTCTGGAGAATTTGGTTTCCCGGAATATCAAAATGCCCTGATGATGGCACCAGCTCAAATTAAAAGGAATTCGCAAAAAATGTGAAGCCAGCTAACCGTATTCACTCGAAAAGAATGGAACCCCCTGAAGTCCAACTTTGACAGGGTATATCTCGGAAACTAGAGTAGTTATGAAAAAGTTGTCAACTACAAGAACGTGGGAAATTTTTTGCTGATCAAGTTTGTAGTTGACAACTTTTTTGTAACTCTTCTAGTTTTCATGATATTGCAGTTTTAAAGCCACGCACTTGAGTGTAGTTCTATTAGAGTTTTCAAAGTCCATACATATGTACATACGTATTTCGTAGTGATGAGGGAAAAACTACCTTATTTCCAAAAATGTTGATCATGAACAGTTTCGAAAGTTTCCTAACGATCCAGCTAGGCGTCAACCTGCAAAACTACCTCGAAGTCTGGAAATCCTCTTCGGGATCTTCGTAACGCCATCTCAACCCGTAAACCCCTCTAGATCAACAGCGGACCATTACAGTAGAGTGGGTTTCGGAAACTCGAACTGGTAATTGGTGACGCTACAAAGCTGAAATCAAACGAAACGCAAAGTTTCATGGGAGAATTCGAACAACGCGTTGTTTCGAAGCATCGTAGTGAGTATTCATAACTAGTTGATGATCTCATTGTTCTGAGGAAAACTATTGTTTTTGTGTGTAAAAAATGGTTCACTCGACAATTTTCAGACGAAGATTTCCAGATTTTGAGGAATTACAGTGCGCGTTATAAAGAAACGCCACCCCCTCATTTCTACAGAATCCGAAGAACTGGACGTTTCAGAAAAAAAAACGGCAAGATCCATCGTTTTCAGAACCTCGAAAAACCCCCAGCTCTGACTGTATTCACTTTGTATTCGCCTTCTGAGAATACTGTCGAGATAGCCAAACACCGGCTGTTTTTTCGAAGGATCGTCGAGTACCAAACAAGGGTGTGACCTGTGACAGAAAAGTGCACTATTTATGTAGTCCAGTTTCAGACGACGAAGGTCAACGACAATTACACAAGCCATCGGAGTTGAGATCGTTCACGTCGTCGGCTTATTCTTCTGAAAACCTGAGCTGAACTGAAAGTCTTCTTTCCAAAACTCCGTCGAATGTGCACTAACTTTCAAGTTCATGTTTCCGCAGACGCGTTTCGTTGAAACCTAGAGCACAGTCGAAAGATTTAAGATTAAATGATTGAACATCGATCCGTTCTTCAAGTGCGAACGCACTGCGGACCCGGGATTTCAGAGTGCGGAACACCTCCGGTGGTGGTCCCGCTGAGCCTGGTTTGAGTCACTTTCGGGCTGGAGATAATGACCGATTAATCTTCGTAGACTGCTCTACTTTCTATTTGGAGGCTAGGTGAACCTGAGGGTTGAGGACGGACTTGAACTCGTGACCTCTCGATCGCCAGCGGCCACCACTACCTACAGTACTATAGTCACAGTGCGCGTCATGTAGTTACGCCACTCAATCATTTCTACAGGATCCGAAGAACCCGACGTTTCAGAGAGTTCTTCGGATTTTGTAGCAATGAGAGGGTGGCGTAACGGTTTTAGCTCATAACTTTCTTCAAAGCACAATAGTTATGCTCAGACTCATCCTCAGAAATGCTCAAAGTGAGTATCCTTCACTGAAAAAGGTTTCAGATCAATCGGTGCTCTTCATGGCCTGTCACACATGTCCTGTCACAGAGACTATTCCACACCTCTACCCCCACTTTTTGTCGGCGCCCAAAATACATAAAAACAGTGTTGCTGGCCTCGTCGGCGGCGAGCGCCAGTGCCTTCTTCTCCTCCTCTCAAATAGATTATCGGAGCAGATAAACTTTGAGGAGAGGACGTACCGAAGACTATCCCCCCCCCTTTAAGGAATGCAGCAGGATGAAGAGTGACTCTTTGCAATGTTTCGCGTATCTCGATGGTGTCTATGAGGCACCGAAAGTGAGAGGAAGAAGGAGAAGCGGTGTGGAGAGGAGAATTGTTTTTGGGATGAAAGAGAGAGGAATGGATGCGTGTCTGTTCTTCTCAGCAGGTGTCCTCCTATCCCTTTTCCTGATATCTTTCTCTCTCTCTCTCTCTCTCCTTCCATGTCTTTCATCTTTTGAAAATGGGTGATGAAGGAGGGGGGAGAAGATGCGACTTTCACCCGATTGACCCCCCCTCCTCCCATTTGCGGAAAGGAGAAGAGAATCGAAGCTAACGGTCAAAATGGGGGGTAGAGAGAGAGAGAGAATGAGACTTCGCCTTTTGTCTTCCTTCTCCTCCTTCTCAGACTTATTCAATTCGATCAATAAACAGCATCCTGTGGCATTTCTCTGAATAATGCAAATGCGAATGGGGACGGGTAGATCATCGCCTCCAGATAGCCTTTCCCTTCTCCCCCCCCAGAGGCGGGACGTTTTTTGCCTTTGTTTCTCGATTCGGATCTTGTTGTACACATGTCTCATCGAGAAAAAGTTTCATTCTCCTCCTTTCTCATTCTCATTCTCTTTCAGGATCCACTTCGTACCGAAAACAGCCGCCTCCCGGATCGGTGGTGGACGACACGAGACATGTGGTGGCTGAAGCTTCTTGTGCTGGCGTCGACGATCGCCGCACAGTATGAACCATGTGAGTTTTCACATAGTTTTGCTCTAGGTTCAAGTTACATATTTGTGTGTGTGTAGTTTGGACTACCGTAGTCTGAACTTTTGAGAAAAGTGACATCTAACTTTGAACCAGCATGGGCCAAACTCAACCATTCACTAACACTCTGAACTATTGAGCAACATGAACTTTAAAACCATGTACACATGTACATAAGTTACCAAAGTTATGGCCTAAACTAGTTCGGGCCGCCCAAGTTCAGACTAAAGCAGCCTTGACTCTGGCCTAAACACAGCTTAGATATGGGCTTTTTTTCTGTAGGCCCATCTAGGTTCGGCCCAGGAGGATAGACTTGTCCCAGAGTTCATATTACGAGTTCACGTTGAGGTTAGGTTATAGTGACTTAGATCTCTGGTTCACGTTGTAGTCAACAATCTGGTACTACTATGAGTACTTGTCTGAGCTGAAACTACTGGTACTGGAACTCGGGTACTGAAATTATGAGACTCTGTAGGTTCAAGGCTATACTCTTTCAGTCTGATCTCAAGACCAAGACTAGTTCTCAAATGTTTCAGTTCCGGTGATCTCGTCGTCGTGGTCAATGTGGTCGCCGTGGTCGTTTTGCTCGAACAACGTGATGATCCGCGTGCGCGCGTGCTCCACCGTCCGCGGCTACAAATGCATCGGTCGCAACAAGGTTCGCTCGTGTTCCCAATCCAGGGTGTGCCCCCCCCCCCCCCCCGCCCTCCTTGACAATTCACTACTCGCTAAAGCGATTACTAACCCAATTTCGCCCCCCCCCCCCCCCCCCCCCCATCCCATTCCCGAGAGATCAAGGGGGGACACTTGATTGATAATAGACGTAACGAGACGACGTCTTCAAGGTCGATGATAGGGCCGGAGAGAAGACGCACGCACTAAAAACCAACGCAACTTCTCCTTCCCCCCCACTCTTTTCCAGGAATTCCAATCGTGCAACTCGCCGCCGAAACGCAACAATTTGGATTACGAGGATCCGGAGGCCGCCGATCGTGAGGCCGCCATGAAACAACTGTATCAGGACTACGAACCGGAGACGCCCGACGAGGCCAAATGTGAGTGTGGCGGCCGAGAAGACCGGCGCGCGGAATGTTAGGCCATGGTTTGCAGACGCGCCAACGCACGGTCAGCCGACTCGTGGCAATCGCAACTTTCATCTGATTGGTCCTACGACGACGATGACGTCTCCAACGTCGTCGGATCACTTTTCGGTGATGAATCGTGGTGGGACTGGCGTCGGTTTGTCGGAGGAGGAGGCCGAGGCGGAGGCGGAGTACGATGAGACGGTGCGCATGACGATGACGACGTCGACGAGTTTCGGGTTTGAGCAGTTTCCACGGAGCACTGAAGAGCCGACGACGATGACGACGACGACGACGACGACTACAGAAGCACCTACAACCACTACCACCACAACGACGATGACGACGACGCCATCCACGACGACGTCAACACCATCGACGACGACTACAGAAGAGCCGATGCCACAGACAGTCACTCCTAGAAGAATAGTGGAGCACGAGGCTGTCGTCGAGCCGGAAGACGTGAACTTCAGGGGGAAGTACACGCTGGAAGAGCCCGAGCCACTTCCAGAAGTTTCTGTGCCGACGTGGCCTGCCGCTCCACCCTCGCCTCCCCCGACGACGGCCATTTCAATGGCCGATACCGACGCGCCACCGGAGACTCCTCCGCCCAGTTTCCCGATTGAGCCCGACGTGGAGCCGACGGACGGCTCGACCCATAGCGTCGGCTCGTACTCGATCGGAAAAGAGCCGATGTGGGAGGGCGAGGAGGAGCCGGAGCCGCTGAGCTCCACCACCACGCGCACCATGCCGACGTTCTCGATTTCGCCGAGCACGCGGCAAGTGGGCGAGGTGAGAAGAGCTCCGTCGACGGTGAGCACACACATTGAGATGCCAATGTCGATGCTGCCGTTTGTGCCCACCGAGCCCACGGAGCCCGTCAGCCAACAGCGCCCGAAGATTGCTCTCGTGACGTCGCACCAAAACTTCCAGCACTTTCCCAAACTGATGAACGAGCAGCGCGCCAGTCCGACGCCGAAACAGCCCGAAGAGCCGAGCCACGTCATCGTCGAGATCACGAAGAGGCCGACGACGACGACGTTGAAGAAGCGGCGGAAGAGTCGGCGGCTCAAGAAGCTCAATCGTCTTGGGAAGATTCGGACGGTCGCCGTGCTGCCCACTGAGGCGATGGCACAGGTTGAAGAGCAGAAGATTGTCGTGCCGAGACCCACGGTAAGGTTTATTTCGGAAATATTGACATGGAGAGGGGGAGGGGGAGGGGGTCGAATCAAGATCAATTATTGACTTGTTTGTGGTATCAGGTATATCAGCACTAATCGATATATCGATTACTGGGTATGCATTTGAGTGTTGGGGCAGTATGAGTGGTTCCAATCGATCGATAATCCCATCGATCCTCACTGCTGATTGTGCTGCTGGCTGGGCCCGAATCCGGCGTCTCTCTTTCCGTAGTATCCGTATCCACCGTAGTAGGGGTATCCGTATCCGTAGTAGCTACCGTATCCGTAGTACGACGACGGATAGTAGGCACCGTAGCCGTAGTACTGCGCCTGAGTCTCGGTGACGATGGCGCAGAGCACGAGCAGCGAGACGAGCACCAAACTGCAAGAGCGCCTTTTCAGTTTTGTATTGGAAAGTTTTCTGGCCGACTTACAGTTTTCCGTTCATGTTGAAAGTGGGTTTGTTGGAGTGACTGGAGAAGTGAAGAAGGCAGAAAATGCGCCGCGCTTTTATATAGGCCAGTATTTCTAACTTTAACTTCACCGTTTGTTTACTCTGCACCCGTTTGGCACGCCAGAGGGGGGATGTGCAAAGTTTGCTCGGGTTTTGACAGTTCATTGTTTAGTAGTTTGAGGGTTTAGGTTTTAGAGGAGGGGGAGGGGGGTTTCGTTTTTTCTTAGCACATCAAAGTCCAAGGTTTTTTGTGTGCACCTCCCCTTTAACAAACTTTCAGGCGTTATGGGCGTCCGATAAGGATCGTCAGGTGTTCGAGGAGAATCGCGAACTGGAGGCGCGAATTGCGGCGCTAAAGAATCGCGTGGAGATGAATCGGAAGATATTGGCGACGATGCGGATTCCGGATGAAGTCACGGTGACGACGACGACGACGACGACGACGACTACAGAAGCGCCAAAGCCAGAAGAGCCGCTGATAATCGAGGGAGACACCGCGCGCGCATTGTCATGGATGATCAATGATATGGAGAGGATGGTGGACGACAAGTCGATGACCGATGTGGTCGATCGGTTGCCTGTGGAGAGAGTGGGCGATGAGGTGAGATATGAGTGCGGTGGAGCGCGAGTTCGATCATCCGGAAGTCGAGCGCGGCTAACTTTTTTCTGGTTGATGCTAAAACATTGGTCTAGTGACAAAAGTTATAGAAAATATTAAAACCTTTTAAATGGCGCAAAGAACGTGTGAAAATCTCATTCGAGAAACAAGTTATGCAAGTTTTAGTGAAAAGAAGCTTAGAAGTTAAGGTAGTTCCACTAAAACTTGCATAACTTTCTTCAATTCTAAGATTTTCACACGATCTTTAAACCATTCGAAAGATCTCAAATTTTACTTTATTTTTTGTAACTAAACTATTCATCTAGCTCCACGCACAAAAAAGTTATCGCCAGTTCCATGCCGGCCCACTCCAACGTCGTCAGTTTTCAGGACGGCACGACGATTCTCGGCGACGAGGCGACCACAGTCAGCCCTTTTCCGTTCCCGGTGCCCGAGGACGGATTCGCTCTGATCCGCTCGAAACGTGCCTCTGATCTTTCAATTCATTGGTCGGAATGGGGCGAGTGGACCGAGTGCCGGTGCGGCAAACAGTCACGTCGGCGAGAGTGTTTCGGCGGTTCAAAGTATGCGTATCGTAAGTTTTTTTTCTTTCTCTCACTCTCCGCGATTTATTTGCCAAATTGAAAGTGAGCGTGAGTGTGTCAATGGCACCCTTAATCTTAATATCTTATCAATATTTATTCACCCCCCCCTCTTTTCCTAGAGTCTACCTTTGACCGGGTATATCTCGGAAACTAAAATAGTTACAGAAAAGTTGTCAACTGAAAAAGTGTAGGAAATTTTACGCTGATCAAGTTTGTAGTTGACAACTTTTTCATAACTCTGATAGTTCCCGAGATATACTGGTTTTAAAATTGGGTGTTGTTCTATTGCAGTTTATACGGTAGTTTTTCGCGCATAACTCATTTCAGAGTGCATCGATTGATCTGAAATCCTGTAATTCAACTTTCCCATGACTCTGATAGTTTCCGAGCTGCAGGGCCTACATGACTTTTTCCAGACGAGACCTCGAATGGTGTGGATTTGGAGCCAAACTGTCCCCCCGATGCTCAAATCGAGCTCCGCAAGTGCTCGGCGCGAAACGACGATTGTTGACCTCAACCAGATCTCATATCACCTCCCACCAGAAGGCACAGAGCATAAAATGAGAATTATAATAAAAATAATAAGACTTCATTTGTACATGTATCCGCTAGCGACCATTTATGGGTATTCCTACACACAAGCACAACTAATCCTCGACACTTTCACTTTGAATGATCACTTTTCTCTTTCTTCTTTTTCTTTTCTTTCCTTTTTTATCTTGTTTTTGTGGTCTCAAGTGAGAAATTTCGAGATAAATATGGTGAATCCGTACGTTTTTCCTCCCCGGATGATGTGGGTTTTCGCGCGCACTTTTTAAAAGATTTCTACTCGTCGGAACGGCGGCCGAGAAGCCAATATGTCTGCATGACGCCTTTTCCCTGAAATTGAAATGATTTGTGGTCGCGTTGCGTGCGCGTCGCGGTCGACGCCAAGCAAAAGTTTTCTGGTGGCTGTAACTTTTTTGTGTTTGGTGCTAGAAAAATGGTGTGGTTATAAAAAATAAAGTAAATTTCAAGATCTTTCGAATGGTTAAAGGATCGCAGAAAAATATCAATTTTGAAGCGAGTTATGACAAAAAAACCATTTTTGTTGTTAAAACTGGCATAACTTGCTTCAAAATTGGAATTTTCGCACGTTCTCTGAACCGTTCGATACTTTTTTAAATTTTCTATATTTTTTGTCTTTTAACCTTTCAGCTAGAACGTAGCACAAAAAAGTTAGGTGCCACACTCCAAACGAGGCCTCACCTTAATAATGACCTCGCCTCGACTCTCGGTCAAATACTCTTTGTACAAATTGGTGAGCAACTCGTGAGCATCCTCGGACAAATGAATGAACCCGGCTGAAAATTTTCCGCACATCGTCATCATTTTCAGACAAGTTTCAGACTCACGTTTCCCGTTGCTCTCCATGCGGCTCGCGGTGTTCACCGTGTCGCCGAACAGACAATACCTGGGCATGGTGAGGCCGACGACGCCGGCGACACACGAGCCCGAGTGCATTCCGATGCGAATTTGCACTTTTTCCTGCGGCAAATGCGGAATTTTGTAGGATTGAAGGCTCTGGAAATTGGTGGAGGAGGTTTAACTTTGACAGGGTATATCTCGGAAACTAAAATAGTTACAGAAATGCTGTCAACTACAAAAATGTGGGAAATTTTACGCTGATCAAGTTTGTAGTTGACAACTTTTCTATAACTCTGCTAGTTTCAGAGATATACTGGTTTCAAAATCGGGTGTTGTTCTTTTACAGTTTATACGGTAGTTTTTTCAATACTGCAGTTTTTTTTTCTGAAGTTTCTCATTTCAAACGTACATCCATCAGCTCGAGGCTCATATTGGCGATATTATTAATGTGTTCGTTGCCATTTCTTCGCGGAAGTCCCGAGACCACTAGATACGCGTCGCCGATCGTTTCAACCTGAAACAGTGCAAAGTCACGTTGGATAGTTGGGTCACAATTTTTCGGTAGATTCCATGAAGATTGTGGATTGTCAAAAAATGAAAAAGTATCCAAAGATCTTTCGAATGATCCAAGAATCGTGTGAAAATATTGATTTTGAAGCGAGTTATGCCAGTTTACAACTGTGCTACAAAGTTGAATGACGAAATGGGTCACAACTTTTTCGCGCTGAACTTTATGAAAATGGTGCAGTGACAGGAAAAATAGCCAATTTTGAGATCTTTCAACTGGCGCAAAGAACGTCTGAAAATATCGATTTTCAACAATGTTACACTGTTTTGAAAGGTTGTGTACATTGAAGCTTGCATATCTCTCTTCAAAATCAATATTTTTACACGATCTTTAAACCATTTGAAAGATCTTAAAATATACTACACTTTTGGTAACTAGACCATTTTTCTAGCCCTCCGCACAAAAAAGTTACAGCCACTTTCAGAACGACCGTCGTTCAGCGCCTCCAACAAGGGTGTTCCCGGGGGTCGCGCGCGCTCTGTTTTTTGATCTTCACCTTGTACGAGTCATTCCTCTCAATAATGGCGTCAAACGTCGTGTAAAGATCATTGAGCAAGTTGACGACCTGCAAAGAAACTCGCGATGAGCAAACACGCACGATGGCGTGACGACGATGTGACACCTGTAGCGGTGTGCTCTTCTTGGCGAGCACGGTGAAGCCGACGACGTCGGAGAAGAAGATGGTGACACTCTCGAAGGCCTCCGGCTCGACGGACTGTCCGAGTTTCAGCCGTTCGGCGACTTGTCTGGAATAGCGAGAACAGAACAATCGGAATGTTGTTTGCCGTCGTTTTTGGTTCGAAATCAAACAATTCGCTCAGTTTGTTGGAGCGGGGAGCACAAATAACTCTCTTCATATTTTCTTTTTCGATGGCGCCGAATGGGCGGAGCTGGGTAAACAGTAGTAAGGCGATAGGTAGAAGGAGATGGGAGGGGTATAAAAGGGTCGGTCCAGCCGAGAGACGATCACAAATCAGCTCTCTACCGAACGATTTCGCTTCCAACTCGGATCAACATGAACGGAAAACTGTAAGTCAGCCGGAAACTTTCCAATACAAAACTGAAAAGGCGCTCTTGCAGTTTGGTGCTCGTCTCGCTGCTCGTGCTCTGCGCCATCGTCACCGAGACTCAGGCGCAGTACTACGGCTACGGTGCCTACTATCCGTCGTCGTACTACGGATACGGTAGCTACTACGGATACGGATACCCCTACTACGGCGGATACGGATACTATGGAAAGAGAGACGCCGGATTCGGGCCCAGCCAGCAGCACAATCAGCAGTGAGGATCGATGGGATTATCGATCGATTGGAACCACTCATACTTCCCCACCACTCAAATGCATACCCAGTAATCGATATATCGATTAGTGACATCGCAACCCGATCCATGTAAAAGTATTAACAGTGTAAATGAATGATAAGCGAACGAATGAATAAACTCACTGTGGCAACATGCGATACAGCAGAATGTCGCTCTTTTTCTTCTCCTCCACCAACTCTTTCATCCGCTCCTGCACCTCGTCCTCCAGACTCGAAGCGTGCTTCTCGAGCACCGAGAACACGTGATCCATCAGATTTGCACTTCTGCAAAATCCCTCGCCGTTTGATCTATGTATTTGTTTGTAGTTTGGTGCCACCCGGGAGGGAGAAAGCTATAAATGTTAGGCAAACAGTAGGAAGAAAGAGAGTTACAAGTTACCGATCGAAAACTCTGACAGAAGAGCGCCCGGCCGCGTGCGTGCACTTCAAACAGCCATATCTCGGAAACTAGCAGAGTTATAAAAAAGTTGTCAACTACAAACATGATTAGCGTAAAATTTCCCATACTTTTGTAGTTGACAACTTTTCTTCAACTATTTTAGTTTCGGAGATGTACCCTGTCAAAGTGGAACGTCACAAGGAGGGGTCCTTCTGGTAGAGTGATACGGTAGTCTCGGCGGCGGGGGGCTTACCCAGACCTGCCAGAGTTCATGTTCTTCATCAGCTTGTTGACCATGTCGATGTTCGGCCGCTGCTTCGGATCCTCGTCCCAACAGTCGCGTATCAGATGCAACATCGCCGGGTTGACATCTTCGTCGGCGTCGTCGAGCGAGGGACGGAATGGTGTTCGGCCGCCACGTTTCACCATGAACAGAATTTCTGGAAGCGTTGGAGACCTTGATTTCAGTGTTTTAGGCTTCAAATGTCATGCACTAGTTTGTGAGTGTCGGGCGTAGGCCCACGTGTCTACAGTAACTCACCATGCACATACTATACTGGGACCCAACTTTTTCTGTGCTGTGACCCAGAAAAATGACTCTATGACAAAAAATGAAGAAAATTTCAGAATCTATCGATTGGTTCAAGGAACGTCTGAAAATTCGCATTTTGAAGCAAGTTATGCAAGTTTTCGTGAAAGTCACGTTGAAAATTGAAGGGGTGTCACTAAAAGTTTGCATAACTTTCTTCAAAATCAATATTTTTGCACGTTCTTTGCACCATTCAAAAGATCTTAAAATTTGCTATAACTTTGCTTCGAAGACCCTTTTTCTAGCATCAACGATAAGAAAGTTGTAGCGCCTTACCATCCGGCTCCTCTTTCCGATTCTCGATATTCCACGCGGAGCAGTGTCCGACCAGTTCGGAGCACACAATCGCAAAACTGTAGACGTCGCCGGGTTGAGTGCCGCACACGAGCGCCTCTCTGAGCACTTCTGGCGCGGTGTGGAGGAGCGCGTCTTCCGACGGCTTCTCGACACCCTGCATGAACGACAGCCCGTACTGTCCGATCTTCACCTGCCACCGATCATTGATGTAGCAGCACTCGGAGGTCAGACTTCCGTGTTGTCGAATCGGCGAATGGTGGATGTATTGAAGCCCCTGTGACATTAAGATGACGTGGCGATCTCTCGTGTGACGGGGCTGACTCACACTAGCGATATCCTTCATGAGGCAGTAGATGAAGAAACCGTCCATGTTGATCGAGCTCTTCGCGATGACGTCCTTGATGTTGCCACGACTACAGTAGCGCCAGAACGACATGTAGTTCGGTCCGTCCACCGACAAACCGATGAACCGATTCACGTTGTCGTGCTCGATACTTCGCAACATGCGAAGCTCGGCGCGGTCCTTTTTGAAGATCGGCACTCGGCGTTGATACTTCCTTGCGAGCACCGGCTCGTTCATATAGACAAAGTAGCCCTGGGTCTCGGTTTCCGGAAAATAGACGGATTTCGACGAGACGCCCGTGGTGCCGGTGGTCGTTGTCGAGTTGCTCTGCAGCGAGCGCGACGAGTGCACCTGACTCTCGCGCTTCCCCTTCGATATCGTTTGGAGCATCGCGTGCGGTACCAGCCATTGCTCGTCGAGCCGCAACTCTTCGTCGCGTCGCGCCTTGATCACGAGATAGGCGGCGATCACCGCCGCCGCACAACACAACACGATGATCACGGCGACGATGACGACGATGTAGAGGTAGTCGACGAAGAAGTTCACCGGACAACTCTTGCCCGAGTATCCGCACTCGGGTCGCGTCGACGGCGTGACACCGCCGTACGCGTCCCAGATCGATCGTTCGTCGGCCAGCGCGAACGTCCAGTTGACGCTTGTCACGTCAATGTCCATGAAAGCGACCGTACGTTGTGTGGCGTTCGAGTCCAGATTCGCCAGGTTCATGTTGGGCAGACGGTAGCCGATGCCGTTCATCCGCACTGTACCCGACATTCCGGAGAACTCGACGCCCGACCCACGCGTGACTATGTTGCTACCGTTGGCGATTTGTTCGATGCCCTGCTCCTCGATGGTCTTGTTCAGGAGTAGCGCGTAGAGGTACACGGTATCGTGCAATTGGTCCGCGTACTCGGCCGCCTGGAATCGTTTTGGCCTATAACTTTTTTGTGGCCAACGCTACAATGGCAACGTAGTTACAACAAATATAGAAAGTTTTAAGATCTTTTGAATGGTTCAAGGAACGTGTGAAAATGTTGATTTTGAAGAAAGTTATGCAAGTTTTAAAACTTGCTCCACTAAATCTTGCATAACTCGCTTCAAAATTGAGATTTTCACACGTTCTTTGGACCATTCGGAAGATCTCAGATTGTTTCACAATTTTTGTGAACAAACCGATTTTCTAGGTAACAGCACAAAAAAGTTAGCCCCCCCCCCCCCACGGTATGCCACGCGGTACTTAAGATACCTCTTGATACTGTTTATCCTTGCACTCCTCGATGCAATTGAACGGCGGCAACTTCATGCGCTGTATCACGTCCTTCTTGAACGCCGCGTACTGATCGCCCTGCACCGGCGTCGCCACAATCACCATCGTCCGCATGAACGCCCGTCTGGCCTCTTCGTCACGCCCGTCGGGGTTGTCACTCCAGTCCACCCAAATACCCACCACTTGACCCGATGACGACGTTTGTTCTGGAAAATGAAAAAAATTGTGGAAACTTTTTTTCTGGAAATCGCGGGTTACGGTAGGCGGTGGATTTGGGGCCGGCGAACAGATAGACATACTCGTCGGACGTCATTCCCAAGTCGTACGCGGCCAACATGAAACGACGCTTCACATCTCCCGCCTCGGGAAGACAGACCGTAAAAACTGAAACCATTCTCGTTTTGTTCTGTATATTCCCGCCAAAAAAAACAGAGAACAATTTTGACCCACTTCTCGAGACAGTCTTCAACTTTTCCAGTTGGCGATAGAGATTGGTGTACGATTGATCGTAGATTTGAATGGTTCGCGAAAGAGAGGTGAAGTTCGAGTCGGCGGTGATTTGTTCGAGATCGTCGCGGAAGTAGCCGCACTTCTCGTCCTCGACGAAGACGTAGACGAATTCGGTCCAGCCGAACTGTGCCATCACTTCGTGAATCGCCGCGGCGATTCTGAGGGGCAAATCGTGTTGAAAACTAGTTAGTTGGGTAGATTTCTATGCAAGGAATCGATTGATATCCCAACTTGACTGTTTTAGAGTCAGGAGAAAAAAGTTAGAGAGCTGCAAAGTTGAAGTACCCGATACATAGAAGAGGTGAATTTCAAGTCAGGATATCTTTGAGACTAGCAGAGTTATAAAAAAGTTGTCAACTGCAAACATGAACAGCGTAAATTTTCCCGTGTTTTTGTAGTTGACAACTTTTTTCTAACTATTCTAGTTTCCGAGATATACCTTGTCAAATTCGAACTCAGTTTTACGGTAACCGAGAAACGCTCAAAACCATCAGAAACAGTCAGATTGGGGTATCAATCGATTCAGCGTGACCATATCTTTGACACTAAACTAGTTCGGAACTTCTAAAGTTGCTCACGATTTGGCGACAGGGACAATTGTGACGGTTGTCGGGAAGCGCGAGGTGTCGATGAAGTTTGATGATATGGTGAGTCCCCAGGTGAGCACCGGAGTGTTGTAGTACCCGGCCAGGTTGACGACTGCCAGGCCGGCCTGATTACACGTCGGCCCGATAATCGCGCTGACATTCGCGTCCATCATGAGTTTTGAGGATAGGCCCGCTGCTCTCGACTCACTGCAGTCGTCGAATACGTAGATGAAGCTGGAAGAACCGGCGGTGTTATGGTTATCCGGAAACCAAGTGCACCCATGGGCCTCCTTAGCTCAGTTGGTAGAGCGTGAGACTTTTAATCTTAAGGTCAGGGGTTCGAGTCCCCTAGGTGGCTTGACTTTTTTTGTTTCCCAAACTCACTTGATATCAATGTTATCGATAAGACGCTCCGATTTGATACGATCCATCGCGATCTCAATCGCCGACGCCGACGTCTGCCATCCGACCGAAGACGCCATATCCTGAAAACGCGCAAAAGTTTGCAATGGGGGCTCTGTGGTCCGTGGGACGTGCAGTGTTTCTGAGTGATTCAATGCCTGCCTTATTATCCTTGCACATCATTACGCCGACGTCCACGCGAACCGCGTTGCCGAGCACAACTTGAGCATCGAAACGTGGAAGTGAAACGATCTGAAAGGGGCTGGTTATCGGGTTACGGTAGTTTTCAGATGTTATCAGTTTTTGGGCTGTAACTTCATTCAAAATCAATATTTTCGTTCAAGTTACCATATCAATCGAAAGCTCTTAAAATTTCCTATCGATTGATCGTAGTCTCCATGCTCAAAAGTGAAAACAAACTACGGTAGATGGACTCACCAGAAGAAAACCGAATAGAGCATAGAAGGTCATTGCCACTTCATCAATAGAAGGAATCAAAAAGAGCAAGTGGAGAACACTTTTTCTTAGTAATATATAGAAAAAAATTGGAAAATAAAAAAGTAAGACTGCCGTTAATCCCCGTCACACCAGCGACCATTTTATATGATCGTCGATTTTCGTGGAAGCCGCACATCTTTCTCCAGGGGGTTTTGTTATTCGAAGTTCGAAGAGACGAAAGGTTTCTTTTTTTTTTTGGGTTCGTGATATCAGATTAACTGCGTGTGTCGAGACAGATTTTTGAAATTCTTCAAAGATTTCCCTTGTTCCCGCACAACGACCTTCCCGTGCATCATCAGAGACCAGTGACTCATGGATCAGTTTTCGAATACTTTCATTGAACTTTTCGGATAGATCTTGAAACGAGGAATCGATTGATATCCCAACTTGACTGTTTTGGAGTTTGGAGAAAAAAGTTACACGCCGCTGAAGTTTGAGTGGCCGAGAACGTGACACTTTTTGAAAGTTAGAGGGAAAACCAGTAACGTGACACTGCATCCAATGTTCTATAGACGTCCCTATGGATCTCTTGACACCTTTCCAGAGTCTTTAAACATTTCAGGTTCTTTTGTCCGTTTCCCTCCAAGAAGAACTACACAATGATGGTATCTCGATTAAAAGACCTCTTCCACGAATCGGAGATGCGAATCTTTTCGGTGTCCGATTCTTTTGGGTCTCTTATTCTAGTCTTTTCCATTCAAACACAATTGGAAATCTTTTGATTCCTAGAAAACTCGCTTTTGGGTTGGGTTACGGTACTCAAAAATTTAGGCCATTAGCAGTTTCTAGGCCAACCTCACAAGCTGGTTTTGGGCCTGATGGACTTTTTAGGCTGTCAGGCCGGCCTAATGGTTTTTCTTGAGTTTTGATGATAGGCCCGCTGCTCTGGATTCACTGCAACTCACCGAAAACTTAAATGGAACTGGAAAAGAGGGGGATTATCTGATTACCCGGAAACCAGTTGCCCTCGTGGGCCTCCTTAGCTCAGTTGGTAGAGCGTGAGACTTTTAATCTTAAGGTCAGGGGTTCGAGTCCCCTAGGTGGCTTGATTCTTTTTTTACCTCTTGATTTCAGCCTGCAAACTGTCTTCAGACTTCCCTACACGTCTCCAAAAATCCTGTCGAAGATCAAAAGTCTTGCGACGAATCTAGTGCGCGTCGACGCACAAAGACTACGAAAACGCGTCTTCGTCGCGCAAAAGTGGAGGAAAGTATCTTATCTTCGATCGCTCTCTTTCTCGCCGAAACGAAGCCCCCCGGGTTACGGTAGTCTCGTATTTCGCTGTGTCGCGTGTCACAAAAGATCGAATTTCGCGAATTGTCCCCCTTCCGGCTGGAAGACCCTCTCAGTGTGTTCGCTGAAAAATCGCGTGTGTCTGGCGAGCTCGGCGAAGAGATGACGCACCATTTCGATTTCAATTTTCCATTTTCAAGTGACTTATGACTTTGCGTCGTGCCTATAATTGAAAATCGCGCGCACCGCGACTCTTGACGCCGCCTCCTCATCCATCTTTTTCGTGCTCCGCGAGCCCCAGAGCTCACTTCTTCTTCTTCTCCTTGCTTCAAATGGATTTCGAGTATCGTATTCTGTGCTGCCACGTGGCGGTCGATGTGGCCATTTTGTGCACTCTGGAGACTGTGGTCATTGTGTCGACGTATTTGACAGGTTGGTGACGCGGAAAATCGATATTTTCAGACAGTTTGGGAGCGCAAAATGTAGGTCGTTAGGTTGATCTTGTCGAGAGCTTCATTTTGCACTGGTAACTTGTCCGAAAATATCGATTCTGAAGAAAGTTATGAGCCGTCCCGTGACGTGACTTGTTTGTGCAAGTTTTGACCGATAGGAAACCTTGCAGGATTCAAACATCCGCTTATGACGTGTCAATCGTTCAATGTCTCCATTTTGGAACGGTACAACGAGCCGACCGTCCTTTCGCAGCACAAAATCTGCACCACCAACGGACCGCTGCTCTTCTGGATCATAATCCACGTGTTCACCAATCTCATGGCCTTGGTTAGTATCGATTGAAACTACAGTAATCCTCAACTCGCATTTCAGGTGTCGATTTACGCGAAGAACACGAAACTGCTGCTCGCCTACTTGTTCGTGACGTCGTTGGACCTTCTGATGTCGTTGGCCTACGTCGTCGTCCTTCTGGCGTTCATTGTGCTCAGCGAGCCCGTCGACAAGATTCTGATGATGTTCATGGTCGGAATGGTGACGTTCAAGACGTACGAGATTCTGACGGGACGTCGACTCTACTGGTATCTGCTGTGGCGTCACGACAACATGATGACTCCGCGCTCGGCGCTCGTCAAGGCCGACGACAACGGCGTCTTTCAGTTTTGATCCCATTCACGACTAGAATCCATAGACTCGCACCCGCATTCTGTCTCAATAAACATGATTCGTTTGGTCGAGCGACGGAACAGACGCGATAACATCGCACTGAATATGTGGGGACGTCTAGAAAATAGTGGAGTGTCTAGATATCGAAAGTGGATGGGCTAGAGTATCTCGACAACATGAGAAGTGATGATGACTTGGGGAAAAAAACAATTTGCCATGGAGAGGAGTTGAACCTGGCAACTTCTGATTGAACAGCAAAACTGCAAACCACTGCGCCACCCGCACACTGTATATGAGTTTCGTAGTAGCGTACATGACTTCGCTGCAAACTTCCAGTCATCAGGAAGTTATTGGCATTGCCACGTCATAAAATGGAAACCATGGGAATGAAGAATAAGAAATGAAAAGTCAAAATTCAAAGGAAAAGCTACCGTAATCCAATCTATCCCCCCACACCTTTTCAAACCTGCCAATTGCCGACGGCGTGCGGAACAAGAACAGCTTCTGCCTATTTCATCCCAAATTCAGATTCAGATCAAAATCTCCTCCCGCTCCACCCAGGTAGGGTATAAAAGGATCGCGTCGGAGCGTCGAATCCTCGAAAACACGCACACGCACACACAAATGGCACCGAAACACGACTACAGACTACTCGACGACCACGTCACACCACCTCGATCCTTCCTAAAACTTCTGACTCTCGCCCTATGCCTGTTTTGCTCGGTTTGGCTGACGACCACTTTTCTGGAGACTCGAAAAGACAATGTTGTCGAGCCGGAGAAGCCGAGACTCTCGCCGATTTTCGAGCGATTCTACGAATGCGTCTATCCAAAGTTGCTTCCACTCAAAGGAAACTACGATGAGGTGAGAGCGATTTTCTTTCTCAAACCAAAAAACGAGCGCATTTCCAGTTCTGGAGCTCGTTTGTGAATCTGACCAAAGAGTGCGACGATTTGGACGCCTACAAATCGCTGGATATTCGCTCGATGGAGAACGCCGACGAGACAAAGTATGTGTTGTATCCGAAGAAGGAGGAGAACATCACGATGGTCACGTTGGGCATCGGTCACGATGTGAAAGCCGAGATGAAGTTGAAGACGGTAAGGCGTGGCGGTTTGGGCGCTCACTTTGGCGTATGCGAAGCGGATGGCTCGCCGATGTCGAGTTCATTGTAAAAAAAACCTTTTCTGTCGAGAGGAATCGAACCCGGGTGGTGTCGCGTGAAAGGCAAAACTGCAAACCACTGCGCTAACCGCACATGCCTCGCTGAGTACCAGGTGGCGGTGATAAATTCGCTGATTTCAGCTCTACCCCAAAACCGACTTTTTCGGCGTTGACCCAGTTCCGGAAATCAATAAGGATCTCTACGAGAATCAGCTCGGCGGCACCTTTTTCCAAATGGCAATCAGCGGAAAAGGCGGAGTCTACAAGTCGCATATACTCAAAAAAGGATACAGCAACCAAATGACGATGCACATTGGAGCCGACTACTTTTTCGGAGAAATGTTGCGAAAGCCGAAAATCGATATTCTGTGGGTGGACACCGAAGGCCACGAGTACACCTTCATCGAGCTTCTCCACCGCGACGGCGCACTAGACAAACGCGCCGTGCACATTTGTCAAATCAACGTGGAAATGCACAAAAACACGTTCGGCGAGCCGATGGGCGAGAAGCAAAAGTTTCATGATTTTGTGTGGAGAGTGCTGGAAGATGGGAAGTACATCATGCTGAAACCGTTCTACGTCTACTGGGGAAACTACGGTTTCATTCGGACGTTCATCGTCAACGTCGCCGATCCGGAGTGTGCCGAGTTGTATTTGAATTGAACCTGGTCATTTTTTTGGAAATTTATTGATTGATAATCACTTTCTTTTCTGTCGGGTAGTCATTGAATTTGAAAAGTTTTGAATAAACGCGATTTCGATGTCAGTACGATGCTCCGGTTGCGACGGTACACCAGTACGATGCTCCGGTTGCACATACGCCTACCAGAACGTAGTCTTGCCGCTTTTTCAGCATTTCAGACGTTTTCTTACAGATCTTGACAACTTCTCATTGCCGTTTCCCTCCAAGAAGAACTACACAATGATGGTATCTCGATTAAAAGACCTCTTCCACGAATCGGAGATGCGAATCTTTTCGGTGTCCGATTCTTTCGGGTCTCTTATTCTAGTCTTTTCCATTCAAACACAATAGGAAATCTTTTGATTCCTAGAAAACTCGCTTTTGGGTTGGGTTACGGTACTCGAAAATCTAGGCCATTAGCAGTTTCTAGGCCAACCTCACAAGCTGGTTTTGGGCCTGATGGATTTTTTAGGCTGTCAGGCCGGCCTAATGGTTTTTCATGAGTTTTGATGATAGGCCCGCTGCTCTGAATTCACTGCAACTCACCGAAAACTTTAATGGAACTGGAAAAGAGGGGATTATCTGATTACCCGGGAACCAGCTGCCCTCGCGGGCCTCCTTAGCTCAGTTGGTAGAGCGTGAGACTTTTAATCTTAAGGTCAGGGGTTCGAGTCCCCTAGGTGGCTAGATTCTTTTTTGCCTCTTGATTTCAGCCTGCAAACTGTCTTCAGACTTCCCTACACGTCTCCAATTATCCTGTCGAAGAACAAAAGTCTTGCGACGAATCTAGTGCGCTTCAATGCGGGCGTATGCGTAAAGACTACGCAGACTACAGAAATTCATCTTTTTCATATAGAATTCGTTGCATAATTTTTATTGCTAAAAGTTTAATGATTTTGTAAATATGGAAAGTACACGAATACGAGAAACATGTTTTATTGTGACCGTTTTGTGCAAAATGGAGCAATTCTAGGTTTTTTCGCCTTTTTTTTTAAATGCCTGACAAAAGTGTGAGGATTTGTATGAATACTGATATTAATTTTTAATTTCAATGTTTTCTTTTGTCAAAATCAATTTTTAAAGCTTTTTTTTGAATAAACGCGTTGTTCATTTCGGTACGATGCTCCGATATTCCGCCACTTGCGCGCTGTTTATCGTAAATCCTGCGCGCATTTTTCCCCCCATTTTTTCGCTTTTCTCATGACAATCACCTGAATTTCGCTTCAAAATGACGTCACACTTGATGCAAAGCCTTTCGGTAAGTGTTATCCATTCAAAAAAATCGATAAAATCCAATTGGCAGGGCGGAATAAAAATGAACGAGCTCGTCACCCGCAGAACGGTTTTGTCAGTCGCGGCGGGCATCGGAATAGGCATTATGTTCGCGAATTTCGTCAAATAGTAAGTGTTTTATCGATTTTCCACGACGAAAACCGCAAAAATCCGCGTTTCTCGCAGTTGGAGGCAGCGAAAAGAGCGAAAAGCGGCGGAACGGGTGGCGGAGACGTGCGGCGACGCGACAAAAGAGCTGGAGGCGTGCGCGACGGCGCCGTCGCTTCGCCGAAGTCACAGCGGTCGCGGAATGCGTCCCGGCTCGTCGCAAGGCGAGAAGCCGTCGCGCGGCGGCCTACGCCAAAACTCGCAACGCAGCCTCAGCATGAATCCCATCGAGGCGGACATTGCGAGCGGTCACGAGCTGTGCGGCGAGTTGCGGAAGACGATCGAAAAGGTGCACCACAACCTCGAGATGGTCAAAAACCGCAGCGCCAAAGACATGGAGCGATCCATCAAGATCGAGGCGATTCTCAACGGACTGAAGCAGGTCGAGGACGACATCTCGCTGCTGATACCTCAAATGGAGGACTTTAGAGATGACAGTTAGTCACCAGTTTTTGACCAAAAGAAAAAAAAAATTTTGTTGTTGTTTCTGACAACCTGTCATTTGGATTTGGCACGAATTTTCTAAAAATTTTTAGAAAAATTTTTTTTATAAAAAAAAATTTGACAAAATTTTTTAAAAATAATTTTTGTTGAATTTGAAAAATTGTTACAAAATGAAACAAAAAACCCACTAAAAATAAAATTAAAAAATTTTTTTCAAAAAATTTTTTTTTTGAAAACTCTAATTTTGGCACAAATTTTTATGAAAATCAATTTCAAAAAAAAAAAATTATTGCAAAAATTTCGAAAAGTTCCAAAAATCGCAAAAATTGCATTCCAAAATTTTCTTTTGAATGTTAAAAATTTGTTTTAAAAAATTTTAAAAAATCGAAAAAAAAAACACTAAAAATAATTTTTTTATTATCATTTTGCACTATTTTCAATCAGCAAAGAATTATAAAATTTTTAAAAATATTATATAAAACATTTAAAAATAAATTTTTTTAAATCCGAAAAATAAAAAAATATATTTTCTAAAATTTAAAAAAAAAACAAAAAAAAATTAGTATACAGTTAAAAATTTTTCAAAAAAATTAATTTAGCTAGAAAAACTGACTGCAAAATCTATTTCAATCTTTAAAAAATTTGTTATATTCGATTTTGCAGACGTCGAATTCTACTCAGTATCTGGCGGATCGGGCTTCGGATACGCGGGAAGCGTGCGAACGGGCCGCTCGCGTACCCTGTCGGTGCTCTCAGACGACTCGTTCCGATCGGCGGTCGAGGAGTTCGCGTGCGACATCGACGACATCGACTTTGTCAGCGAGGCGGCGCATCTCGAGAAGAGCGAGCTGAAGTTTCTCGACGAGGGCACGAGTGCGGCGTTGAGCGGCGATGTCAAGTATCGCAAGAGTCGACAGGACTTTTGTCAGTGCGACAGCGAAACCGACTTTGCCGCCAAACTCTACTGTGTCCGGAAAGCGCTCACGGTGAGGTTTACGCCGCTCAAAGTTCACTATTACCGCGTGACTTTTAAACTAGAATATCTCGGAAACTAGCAGAGTTATAAAAAAGTTGTCAACTACAAACATGATCAGCACAAAATTTGCCACGTTTTTGTAGTTGACAACTTTCTTCTAACTATTCTAGTTTACGGAGTATGCAGGTCGTTTTCATGGAGCGCTCCTTTTTTGGGTCTCGAACGGAAATACAGAGAGACCCAAAACGAGTGACGTGGCAACTGACTCCAACAACGCTCCGCTTTTTGTTTGTGCGTTGTTTAGCGAAAACCCGACTTCTCGCTATTAACGGAGCATCGTACTGAACTGGAAGAAACTCACCACGCAGACACGCCGCCGCCGCAGGGTCTCGCAACGAACGGGGGAAGTACGGTAGCAGTGGTTTCAACTGTGTCAGTGAAACACAGCCGAAATCACTGTTACAGTACCTCCTCCGTTCGTTGCGATACCACGCCATTTCTGCAAGGTGTCACGGTGTCACGTCGCGAACTTTCGGTCCTCCGCTGAACCAAAGCACAAAAACGGCGCGACGTTCCTGTCACGTTTCCAAGTGCCGACGCTTTTTCAGAACGCGCTAAAAGACGAGCACAAGCGAGTTTGGCTCGCGAAATGCGGCCGCACACTTCTCGCCGACTTCATCCGCCACACGAAACAGGATCCGCTCAAGTTCTTCAACGCCTACGACGAGATGCTCGACTACGTGTCGACGGAACGAAATCAGGAGCAGCTGCGCGAAGACGTCGAGAGCCGCGGCGTGTGCGAGACGGGCTTCTACGACGTCGCCATCGACTTTATCATTCTCGACGCGTTCGAGGATCTGAAGTCGCCACCGTCGGCCGTCTACTCGGTCACCAAAAACTATTTCATGTCGACGTCGATGAAGTACTCGACACTGAACACGATCATCTGGTCGATCATCAAGTCGAAACGGCAGCGGCTCAAAAATCCCGACGGTTTCATCGCAAAATTCTACAATATATCGGAGACGGTGATGCCGGCGATCACGCTCGGCTTCTTGGGCACCGATGAGCGGCTCGGCGAGCTCTGCCAGTATTTCAAGGTGAGAAACGTCAGTACCAGTACGATATTACTATTTTCTGTTGTCTTCCAGGAGCAAGTCGTCCAATTCGTGCTCGACGTGTTCAACACGCAACGCGTGTGCTATCGATCGCTCGAGGAAATGTCGGAAGACGTGTGGATTGTGATGCGAAATCGGCTCGAAGCGGTGCAGACGCGAATGAGCAACGAGCTGTTGCCGCCGGCGTGACGCGGCGGGGCAAAGTTGGAAAATGAGAAGGCGTCGTCGGATTCTAGAAGACGTGACGACGATGACGACGGGTCCCCCCCTCCTTTAAAAAAAAACACTCTGAAATTTGAACTCTGCTCTCGATTCTTGTGATTTTCGGCTTTATCTCCATTTCCTTTCTTCCTCTTAATCTCTTGATCCCTGTGTCTGTTATTTTTTTCCTTTCTCTCGCCACTTTTTCGCTGTTTTCTAGGTTGGTTTAGATGCTGTAGACGTCATGAAATTTCACAATGCTTTATTTTCGATTTCAGTGTCTCCATTTTTACAGAAACTTTCGCACACGTCGTCGACGAACGTCTTCTCTCCACTACTGGAAGCGATGACGACGTCTTCGGATGTCGGCGTCCAACGACGCCTCCAGAGCCTCCCAGGTGTCGTCGACGGCCGTCTCGGACGCGGTGGGACGGGCTCCCGGAGCACTCGAGCCGTCGTAGCCTGGAAACGTTTGGGGAGCGGTGAGTTCGTGGAAGGCTCGGATGACGTCACCTCGATGCGACGAATCGACCTGATGGAGCTCGGGCGCGGCTCCGTAGACGCCGTGAGCCGGCGGCAGATTGGCCAGGAACGGATTGGCGGCGCCATACGAGAGCACCGGTTTCGGAGCGAACGGAGCACTCGGAGCACGATTCTGATGCCGATAACCGGTGGAAGACTCGTGGCGAGTGTGCTGAGCCACTGGAGCTGGAGCCGGAGCCACTGGAGCCGGAGCCACTGGAGCCGGAGCCGAGGATGGACGATGGTGTTGAGAGTATTGATGATGATGCTCGGGAGCCTCCTGATGAGCCGGAGCCACCGGGAGCCCATACGAACCTTCCACGTCATCACTTGTCGCCGCTGCAGCTCCGGGAGCCGAGCCGCCACCGTAGATTTGATACGGCTCGCCGTGCGTTTCGATGTTGGTGTAGCCGGTGTGCGTCGGCAAATACTCCGGATACGGGTAGTAGTTTCGGGGCTCGGCGAGCACCTGATAGGATTGAGTCAGCACCGACGGTTGTTGTTGTTGTTGCTGATGATGATGACGTTCCGGTGCCACGTGGATCGGCGATGACGTCACCGTCGACGACGACGACGATGGCGATGATGATGACGTGGCGGCGGAAGCGGCGAGGAGCCGATTCGTGAGCAAGAGCACCGAAATGAGCACCGGCAGACGGAGCATCGTTTGAATCGTGTGAGTCGAGAGCTGAAAAGAGGAAATGAATGATTCGGAGCTGAGCCGGATACGAATTTCTTTTTTTATAGTGACTCGGCGAAAACAAGGAGGGAGGATTAGAAATTGGAACGGAAACGAGGAAGTTGTCTGTGGAGCGCGTTTGCAATTTCGGAGGAGTTTGAGGAGAGGGGGAGGCGACAGGGTTACGGTAGTTGGTTTTTGGTGATAGTTCAGGGAGTTCAGGGTGTCAATGGAGCGCATTTGCTTTCTAAGGGTGCTTAACATTAGGCTCCAAGTGGAAATTCTCAATAGAGCGCATTTGATACCTAGCCGACTAAAAGGGGATATGGACGAGGTTACGGTAGATGTCAATAGAGCGCACTTTGAATTCAATGGGAAGCGTCCTGGCTAGCTAGCTTAAAGGGAAGCGAACAGGGTTACGGTAGTTCTCATTGGAGCGCACTTTCAGTGAATGGAAACAGAAGATGGAGAAGAAGAAAATGATGATGATGATGTTGATACTTTTCCGAATCCCACGTCTCCTTTTTATACAGTGCGCCGCCGCGAAACCTTCGAAAAACCTGCCAAACTTTTATAATCCAATAAGCGTCTCTTTCTTCTTCCTCTCTGTTTCTTTTCTTTTTCTTTTCTTTTCTTGCAACAAAAAAGGAAGCTTCTTTCATTTTTCCAGTAGCATATTCAAAGTTTACACACATGATGCCATGCCATGCCATGTCACACAATAATCCCCCCCCCCCCTGAACAAAGTTGATCTTCTCCTATTGTCGCCCGGCAACGTCCTTTGCCTCTCTATTGTTCACAAGTGGGATTTGGGCTTAGGCCCCCGGCTTTTCTTGTCGGCCGCTTAGGCTTGTTGTTAAGGGGAAGAAGTGCGCGAACAGTGTTCATCACAGAACTACCGTAATCCGGGTGGCGCCTCCTTTATTTTCCGCCTTTCGGATGAGATTCACAGCTTTTCAATGGTTTTCATGCTTCAAACCGACTTTCGCAATAACTTTCACTTGTAATCGTAATTTTTCCGCAAAATGTCGTAAAGTATGGCGCATTGTCCGCAAACACCGTCGACACCGAATCATACGACAATTGACCTCTGCACCGGGTTTCACGACAATTTGCACAGATTAAGTTCAAATTACGGAAACTGTCGTAAGGTCAAGCGCATTGTCCGCAATTACCCGTTACACCGGATTTGACGACAAATTGAACAAATAGAGTTCAAATTGCAAAAACTGTCGTGAGATCAAGTGCAGAGTCCGTAAACACCGTTTGGCACCTGATTCCACGACAATTTGCACATAAATCAGTTTTTCTCTGCAAAACCCTGCAATCATCATCATTTCTCCCCGTTTTTTTCGCGAGAAAAAATCACGCGACGCTTTCAGTTTTTTCAGATTTATGCTCTTCTGATTCTCTTCTCGCACACAAAAATCCCTGGTTTTCCACCCAGAAGCCATGCATTTTCTGGATTTTAAGCCAAAACTCGTCAAAATCTTAAAATCGTTTGCACAAGCTCGCCCACCTGTCCAAAATCCCGTTTCTTCTTTCGCCCATCAGCCAGTATGACGTGCTAATCTGGCTCGGTGAGCCCGCGCGGAGCTCCGACATGGGGCTCGCGGAGCTTATCAGTAGGTGCTCACACTCTTTCTTCCCTTTTTTTGTTTTGCTCTTCATTATGAGCTCGAAAAGTGTTTGGATTGGAGCATTTTTTCAGTGGAGCAACCACCATGCCGAGCAATCATCGGCTCTCGCTGTGGATGACGGACGATGTGCAGTTTTTGAGGAGTGCTCCAGTCAAAAAGGTGGGGTACAGTAACCTTGTATGATCCCCTTTAAGAAAAACAAACATTTTTGGAAGGGGGAGGAAGCTGGGTTACGGTAGTCTTTCTTTCTTTTCTCTTTCTTTTCTCTTTTTCTTCCTTCGTCACCATCATCAGTTCAACATGTAATTTATTTCTTCCCCCCACACCCTTCTGTCCCGAAGGGGACAATTCTCGTTCAGTTCAAGTGTGCTTCTCGTCTTCTAATCCCCCCCCCCCCCCCCACGCCTTCACCCCTCATTTTCTGCTTTCCCATCATTCTCCCCCCACTCTTCTCCTCGTCTGAAATTCGAATCCGTCACCTCGAAATGGACCAATTCACGCTGGGCCCACTGATTGCCCAGCAGCGGCGGCGTGGAAAACGCAAAAGTCTCACTGTTACCGTAAGTCTCATCTCGACCCCTTTAGCCGTGATTTCCGATCGAAAACACCAAAATGCCACGATTTATGTCAAACAACACGCATGAAGCAGCTGAAAAACGAGGAAAAAGAACCCTGGGTTTTCTCGGAATCGCTAACATTCTGCATTTTGCCACGCGCGCACACCACACCACATAACGTCATTAGATTTAGTGTCAGGGCTCCGCGAGCAGCACGTGGTGAAGAATGGAATGATGCAAAGGTGGAACAGGATTGAGAAGCCCGCCAAAAAGTTTAGGCCAGCAGGAGGAGTCGAACTCGCGACCTTTGGATTGACGAGCAAAGATAAAACCAATGAGCCATGCGAGCATTGACAACGCTGGTCCGGCGGGCGTTGATAAAATGACAAAGGGACCAGCAAGGAGAGACCACAGGTCCCGCGCCACTTGAAAAAAAACTGTCGACGTGGCGCAGTGCCTATAACTTCCGCTCTCGTTCCGTAGGTCGCGAGTTCAATTCCTCGCCACGGCCAACTCTTTTTTTTTCTTATCCTGGAGTCTATTTCAAGCACACGCAAAGTGTGTGTCACCTGAACTCCACCTCCGCTCCGGGCGAAAAAAAAAATTCCAATTCAAAAACTGATCTGCTCGCGCAAACGGGAAACCGGATACATTTCAAATACTTCAAAACCCCGAGCCTCCTACCCGGTAATTGTACTACGTACCCTCTTTGCGCCCCCTTCCACTCCCCCAGGTCACCTCGTGTCAATTTCACTTTCAATCATTCGTATTCCGTATTTCGTCTCTCTCCCTCCCCACCACCCAACCAATTCGAATTTCCGTCACACAATGGTGAGTTCGTGTCATTTTGACACACAAATGGCTCTTTCCCCCTTCAAGGAAGGAAAGAAGAGTGAGTGAGTGAGTGAGTGAGTGTTGTCGAATTGAATCGCAAAAGAGCACCTGTCTACCTACGTCCGTGACGTGGCAGCGCGTAGTCACATACACATACATATACGTACATACATACACTCAAAGACCATCTTCCCGAGAAGAACATAAAAATAGAAACCATCCTGAGGAAAACCGATCCAAAAACAGGTTCGCAAAAACCGCAAAAACAACAACCGCTTTTCGTCGGTCGTCATCTGCAAATCGTCTGAAAATGGACAGTAATCCTCCTCATGAAATCATTGCGTCATCGGGTTGTGAAATTGCGCGCGGTGAAACGTCATTGGCATGGCAATCGAGAATTCGGAGTGAATACGGCTATGACGAAGTGAAGGTAGTCCGGCGTGACGTGGCACAGCACACAAATGTAGTTGATCTACCCACCTACAATCACTTCAAAATGACGTGGCGTTTATCATTGATCGCCTTGTCTGAACTATCTGTTCAGTGAAACACCCTTTTTGACGTGGCACTACCATGTCACGCACGAAAACATGAGGAGGCGGGAGAAGATGGAAAAGAAGAAGAGTTGGGTATCAGCTCTTCTAGATTAGCACACAATCTCGTCGTCCAGTCGGCTTGAGCGCGCGCGCGCGCGGATATTTTCGGGGGGCTCACTTGGAGCCCACTCGAGCTCACATACACACATACACACATACGGATATTTGGAGTGAAGACATAATCTGAAATCTGAAATCTGAAATCGGCATTCTGAAAACGGCAAAACGCCGTCAAGTGTGTGTGTGTGTGTGTCTTCTCCCCCCGGCTCGTTTGACCTACTTTTCTTACTCACATCGATTGATCGATTGATCGATTCTAAGCGATGGGATTGACATTCGTAAGTGATTTTTCTTTCAGGTTTCCAAGTTTGATCTACCAAGTTTCGAGATTCTATGACATTTTGTTCAGCGCGCGCGCGCATTCTTCCCGCCTCTTTTGCGCCAATCGAAATAGGCGTGTCTCTATCTCTCCTCTCTCCTATCTAGTCACCTTTTTCACAGCTCGCGGAGCAACCGAGCCGAAGCCCCCTCCGAGCCGCGCGCGCGCGCGAGATAGCCGCTAGCGAGAGAAAGAGAGAGAGAGCACCTGCTCCGGGCGTATGCACCTCTATTATATTATCACCACCACCGCCACCGCCACCACTGCCACTCCGCCCCTGACAGCCGAGAGCCGAGAGCAGCCGAGAGCTCTGTGAGCCGTGAGGAGCTCTAGCCCCCCCTCCCCCATCTATTCCCAAAACTGGTACCCAACAAGCAGTGGACTACTGTAGATGGCTATTTCGCAAACCGTCATGCACAAGTTACAGTTCGCACGTGGCATCGGTCAACGCGAGATGCTGCGCGCCAACACGCTTCCATCGATAACGAGAGCCAAGGTGAGTGGCGATGCTGCAATGCTCCCCAATGCTCCATAACAATGCTCACAGGTCGGCTGCTTCGCCCGTCTTCGCATCTACGAGGAGAACGCGCGGTTCGTGCTGATCTGCATGATTCTCATCGTGTATCTGGCGTTCGGCGCGCTCCTCTTCAACTGGCTCGAATGGCAGAACGAGGTGGACGAGCGAAAAGCGGTACGGCTTGCCATTCCATTCCATTCCCACCGATTCCCTCTTTTTTTTGTAGTGTATTCGTATCTCGGACAGGGGGGGGGGATTAGTGGGTGAGTGATAATCCGTTGGCGACTGAAAATTGGGAAAAGCTTTGTGTTGGGCGCTCGCGCGCGCGCGCGCGCCAATCAAATTCCATTATACATGTAGTCGAGGAGGAGAGCTGGGGTGGGGGGGAGGAGATTGATATCAAACGCTTGTTCTTTTTATGTTCTGTTCTTTCTGTTTGGCTCTGTTCAGTGGTGCGCGCGCGCGTGCGCACAAGCTCGAGAGACCAAAGAATTACTCATTCAGGGGTATGAATTTCTAATGTAGCCACTAGCCGACACAATGATAGATAGATACGCACTTTTTGCAAAACCGGCATGCATTAATTAAACATGGTGGAATCGAACCCGCGAGCACTAGATTGGCAGTTGGACGCGCTACCGGCTGCGCCATCGGGACCATTCGCGCTGCCATGCGTCGAGGGCGGTGATGAGCGCGCGGGGAAAGCCGAAGCTGAAAATAGAAAATAGAACAAAAAGATAAGGGGGGGGGGGGGGGGGGGGGATTAACAAAGCCGGGGAAAAGCGAAGAATGCATATTATTGCGAATTCCTATGGCTTCATTCATCTCTTCCAGATCGACACGCGGATCGCCGAATATCGTCTCGCCTACTGCAAAACGCACGCCGCCGCCAAAAACAACAAGTCGAAAGGGGGCAAAGAAGAGGAGGAGGGGGACCGATGCGATTTCGACGAGATGGTCGAGTTCATCGCCGACGCCGCCACCGGCGGTCTTCTCAACTCGCGCGCGCGTTTCGATCACCTCGGCGCGCTCTTCTTCTCCGCCACCGTCATCTCGACGATCGGCTTCGGCACGTCGACACCGCGCACACCGCTCGGACGCTTCATCACCATCGTGTACGGTGTCGTCGGTTGCACGTGTTGTGTGCTCTTCTTCAATCTATTCCTGGAGCGTCTCGTCACCGGAATGTCGTACATTTTGCGGTAAGCGCTGCCTTCTTTTCGGTTTACCACGCAGACGTCAAACTGGGTCACGTTTGCAGAAGCCTTCGCGAACGCAAAATCCGCTTTCGGCTCAAAGAGTCGGGTAATAAGCCGGTCACACTGCTCATCAACAACGAGGACTTTAATGAATCGTCTAGGTAAGTGAGACCAAAAACGGGGGGGGGGGGGGATAAGCAGGCATGAATCCGATAAACCTTGGGACTGAAAATCCGCTCACAGGCTTTTACGGAAAGTAGTTTTGGAAATAGAAAACGGGACAAAACTTTTACTACGCGCCTACCAAAGCGTTGAATAACACTCTTGCGTGGCTAAGTGGTTTTGTGTTAGGCTGGCAGCCAGCAGGTTTTTGGTTCGACTCCCCATGCCGGCCAAACCACTTTTGCTCTCTCGTTTCAGCTCGTGCGAAGGTCACATGGACAACTGGCGTCCGTCGGTCTACAAAGTGTTCTTCATTCTGTTCTCGATGTGTCTGGCACTGATCACCGCCTCCGCCGCCGTCTACTCGGTCATCGAGGATTGGGCCTACATCGACTCGCTCTACTTTTGCTTCATCAGGTATCCCCACGCATTCCATTTCCACTTTTTTTTCAACAAAAACACCCCCCACGTCTTCTAGTTTCGCCACAATCGGCTTCGGCGATTACGTCTCGAATCAGCAGGATGTGACAAAGATGAGCCCCGATTTGTATCGGTAAGAGAAGAAGAAGAAGACGGAAGAAGGCGTCCAATTCTGAATGATCCCCTTCTTCAGCTTTGTCAACTTTTGCATTCTGACGCTCGGCGCCTGCTTCTTCTACTGTCTGTCGAACGTTTCGTCGATTGTGGTACGCCAACTGCTCAACTGGATGATCAAGAAAATGGACGTGAAAGTGGAGGATCGCTCGTTTTTGTGCTTCAAAAAGAAGCGTCGCTACATGGGACTCGGGTTGCGACCACCAAAAGGTACGGTAACTGTGCAAGTTTTGTCATAACTCGCTTCAAAATCAATATTTTCGCATTCTGTCCGAACCATTCGAAAGATCTTGAAATTCTCTACATTTTTGGTCTGTGACTCAATCTCCTAGCACCAACCACAAAAAAGTTGGAGTCACTTCCGTGAAACCAACAGTATTACGGTAGTGAATAGGAACAGGTGAAAAACCGATGACAAAGCGGGCTTGGGGTGGAGCAACAACAAGAGAAAAAAATCACCTTGACACTTTCTAGGCTACGACATGACGTCGGAAAGATCGTCGGTGGACTACGCGGACGGGCTGCTCTCGCTGAAAGAGTTTCTGATGAACAACCAGAGCTCGATGATCATGCTCCAGAAGCAGCTGATCAAGAGCGCCATGAAAAACGTTGTGGAGAACGAGGAGCAGAAGATCTCGGCGACACGCGTCGGACCGATGGGCATACTCGACGAGGCGTTCGGCGACGAGCCATGAGCATCCTGGTGCGTCGCCTTCTAACCGCAATATCTCGGAAACTAGAAGAGTTATGAAAACGTTGTCAACTACAAACTTGATCAACGTAAAATTTACTACATTTTTGTAGTTGACAACTTTTTTCTAACTATTCTAGTTTCCGAGATATACCCTATCAAAGTTTAAACTCAAGAGTGCCATTCTAACTGCTACGCAAACGCGCTCCATTGAAAAAAAAACCGGCGGGTCTATGGTTTTTTCCTGAAATTGACCATAAAATAGGCTACAACTCAACAAATCACCTGATTTTTGACAATTTTTCAGGCCCAAACCATATTGCCACGTGGTTTTCAACTCTACTATCGGGTACCTTCTGCTCGTATCTCTTCCACTTTTTTAGACCCCCCCCCCATACTTTTCTCTTTTTTTCCCAATAAACTCCAATTTTAAACTGAATACATAAAGTTTTTTGCATTTTCTTGTTCTTTGAATGTCTGTGGGTGTGTGGGATTTTGTGATCATTGGTCGCTCATGGGAAGAAGAAGAAGACGATGATGACAAAGTAATTAGTGGGAAACTCACATTGTGCCACGTCATTTACGTGGAAAAGTGAAACCAATAAGTTCGGAAGACAAAAGATATGTGGAAACCTCGAAGGTGAAAGGGTTTTTCAAAAAATTTTCCGAAAATCAGTTTGGCAGTTAAACTGAACTCGCCACAACTTTTTTGTGCTTGGGTCTACAAAAATGGTGTAGTTACAAGAAATGTAAAACTTTTCAAGAGCTTCCAAATAGCCCAACGAGAATTTGAAAATCTTGATTTTGAAAGAAGTTATGCAAGTTTTAGTGACTCTTATTACATAAAACACGAAAACCACCATAACTTGCTTCAAAATCAAGATTTTCAAATTCTCGTTGCGCCATTCGAAAGGCCTTGAAAAGTTATATATTTTTTATAACTGCAACATTTTCATAGGCCTAAGCACTGAAAAGATAGGGCGAGCTCCGTAAAAGTTCGAAACTAACTTTTTTTGGGACGAATTTTCGCGACTTTCAGAAAAACTTGGACATGTTTTGAAACTTGGACGTCTACGCTCAGAAATCTATAAGTCGGACTGTCAATTTGAAAAAAAAAGTGCGGTGGAGCGCAAGTGTGACATCCACTGAACTTGGTGCGATATTTCGAACAAGCTTTGCGATGACCAATGTGCAAAACTTCGGCCATGGCCTAGAAATCCAAACCCACTTCCACAAGCTAGACCAAGTCCAGCTCGGATTTGGATTTCTAGACCATGACCCGAAGTTTTGCACCTTGGTCATCAACAAAACTTTATCAGTGCAGTAGACACCAATCGGGATAATAGCGTCCGAGTGACACAAGATAAGCCAAGTCCACACCGACTACGACGTCATCAGCACAACGTCTTCTTCAATATCATCGATCTTGCGCGCGGGCAGAGTGTCAATGGAACTTGAATATCCGATTCGAAGACGTCGCCGTCCGCGCGCGCCGCTTCATGCCAGTTTGTAACAGTGCAAAAGCGGAAAGACAGACTATACAGTCGTTGTGTTTGTTGGCATTACACACTGCCCATCGCATTGTACATTCGATCTTCGATCACAACTGACAAACCAGACACGACCGGGTTGGTCTGTGGCGACGGCGACGGCGATATGGCGCAATCGACGGCATATCTGATGATTGATGAGAATGTTCGTCGGGTGACACCTACACCTACACCTGCACCGCGCGTCTGACTTGTGCCGTTGGTTGGGCGGGCGGGTTTTTTTGTGCCTCCTCCTCCTCTTCGACGACGACGACGACGATTCAGATCAATTTCAAGGTCACCGAGAAAAGAGAATGGGTATAAAAGACGGACGTCTTCAGAATGTCGACAAGAAAGATGCTCTCCCTTCGCTCGCTCATCATCCTCCTCGGCCTCATCGCGCTGGCGATGGCGTGTGCGCCGCACATGCCGAAACGTCATCACGGTCTTTGCAAGTTCTACGGTAGGCCCCTCGGTTTCAGCCGACGACCGCAACTGAAACTGATCGATTGCTTTCATTTCCAGTGGACGGCACCAGCGACACCACTACGGCTCGTAAGAAGCGTGACTCGAGCTCGTCGAGCTCGTCCGGCTCGGGAGAGGGCGGCTCCGGAAAGACCAAGTACACGCGCGGAAAGAAGAAGCCGAACACCAAGTGCTACGAGTACGAGGACGGCACCAAGGACGATGGAGCCGAGCTTAAGGAGGGCGTCAAATACAGTAAGATACTATAGATCACTGTCTACCGTAACCCGGACTACCACCTGTACTTCAAACTTTGATATCTTGAAAACTAGCAGAGTTATGGAAAAGTTGTCAACTACAAACATGATCAGCGTAAAATTTCCCATAGTTTTGTAGTTGACAACTTTTTTCTAACTATTCTAGTTTTCAAGATATACCCTGTCAAAGTTGAACCGTACTGTTAGCACGTATCGTTTGGCAAACGCGCTCCACTGAACTATACACTCTGCGTACAGTTTGACGACAAAATGCACACTTTTCTCAAATCTTTCAATTTCAGCCGTCACTGTCACCAAGACGACGTCGTCTTAAAGGGGATCGTTTTTTGTCTGTACATATAGAGAAGAATGGATCGTGATCCACTTATTTATGCGATTATTTATGTATGTCCAGAAGATTGAATAGCCAGTGATGAATTTGTTTTTTTTTTCCATGAACAATGATAACAACACAACTTGTTATGGAACTCATACACGCAATATGATTGATAAGTCCGCGCAGCGCTTATAAGCCGCCTTCCCGTACTCCTCGGCGTGACATCGGCAAATGTGGACTCTACGCCTACTATTGCTTCTGATTGTGTGCCTCGTCGTCACGTCGATGGCGTGCGCGCCGACGATGGAGAAGAAGCACGGACAGTGCAAATTCTATGGTTTGACCTAGTTTTTTTATAGTAGTTTTTTTATACGGCCGAAAAAACCGCTCCAACTTTTCAGTGCTTGGGCCTATGAAAATGGTGCAATTACAAAAATTATAAAACTTTTTCAGGCCTTTCGAATGGTGCAACGAGAATTTGAAAATCTTGATTTTGAAGCGAGTTATGCTGGTTTTCGTGTTTTTTGTGATAAGAGCCACTAAAACCTGCATAACTTTGTTCAAAATCAAGATTTTTAAATTCTCGTTGCGCCATTCAAAAGGCCTTGAAAAGTTTCACATTTTTTGTAACTACACCATTTTCATGGGCCCCGGCACAAAAAAGTTGTGGCCTGTTCCAAAAAAAAGAGTTTCTTTTTTCTCCCCCCGGGACAGTTTCCAGGTCACGGTCACAACAAAATCTGACTGTTTTTCTATTGAATCGTTAAAATTGTCACGCGATGAAGACGGTGTTTAGTGGACGGAACAAGCGACACCAGCGGCAGGAAGAAGCGCCAGACTACGGCGACGGCGACATCGGGCGGCTCCACGGGAACGGCGTCGGCGAGCTCGAGTAGCACTTCGGGCACGTCTTCTGGAACATCGGGCACGTCTGCTGAAGGCGGCGGTGGCGGCAGCGGTGAGAAGGGCGGCAGTTCGACGGGACGGTACAATCGGACGAAGAAGAAGAAGAACGTCAAGTGTTACGAGTACGAGGATGGGACCAAGGACGACGGAGCCAAACTCAACAAGGGTGTCACTTACAGTAAGATGGGCTCGAGGGACCGGTTACTGTAGATTGTGCCCATTCCATTCTATGTGTACCTAATTACAGTAGTTCAAGCAATTTAGTTGCTGGAGTTTTTTACGGTACTTTGATCAATTACCGGGGGTTACTGTAGAACGGTTTACTGTAGATTGAGACCAATTTTTGTGAAGTTACGGTAGTTTAGACACTTTCTATTACTAGCGTAGTTTCCTAGGATTGCTTGAGATCTAGCACTGGTTACTGTAGCTCGAGCAATTTCAGCTGCGACAGTGACAAAGAGCTCCTAATGGAGGAAGAGGCTGCTGGCAAGAGTGCAATCGATAATGCACAGCTTTAACTCTTTTCTTTTCCTTTTCTTCTTGATGATGATACACTTTTCGATATTATATTAACAAATAAAAAATGTAACGATTTTCTAAGTGACCCTTGACAAAATCTTGACAAAATCTTGTCCGTGTGGACTACATGGCCTAGCTGCCGTCCTTGTGGCCGAGAAAACCCCACTGCACTTTTTTGCACTTTTTTAGATTTTCCGCTGCATTTTAATGCAAAAAAATGCACACATGGATCAGAAAAATGTCATTTTAATGCCACTTTTATTTTTTTTTTGTTGTTTACTTTTTTAAAAATCAAAAACAGTGAAATCAAAACAAAAAACAGTTTTAGACGATTGGAAGCTCTGCGAACACCTGACAAAACGCACGAGTCCGGAAGAAAAAGGTGGAGCTGGTGGAGATCTGAAAGTTGAAATTCGCAAAAGTTTTCCTGATCGGTTCACGGTGTGCATCGGCCAAAAGTGAACATTAGAAACTAGGCCGCAAACACATCGCACGCGTCGTGATGAGAGAAAAGTGTGACAAGTGAAGAGGCGTGACTCTCTTCTCCACATACTTTTCGTCACACCACCAACCCAGGCTGTGAGCCGTTAATAATTAGGGTGTAGTACCTCAAAAGACAGTTCAACACCTCTCATCATTCTATCCGCCTGCAACTGATAGACAATCCGACGCGACATCGGCGCCACACTCGACTTCCGATCCTCATAGTACTCCGGATGACGTGGCGACACCGAAACATTGACGTGCGCATACTTTCGAGTGCTCCGATTCTCCACCCACACCATCATAGTGTGATCAGTGCGCCACGAGCGAACGGTCACATCGTCTTGCACCGTCTCGACGACACCCTCCTTCTGAATCATTGCGTGAATCGACTCGCACTTCATAAATCGATAGATGCTCGTCGAGCCGACCGTGACGGGACGAGAGCTCCGAATCACCCATTGAATCGGCTCGGCGTAGTCGTGGCCGTGAATTTCGCTGCAATTTGATCGATTCCCGCAAGTTTTCAATTGCGCCACTGGCGGTCGGGGCGCATATTTTGGCGTATGTCTGGCGGATGACTGGCCAATGTCATTTGGCCGTTAACCCCGCCAACCCTGGCGCAAAATTTCCAGAGATTGTCGATTTACGGGACAATTTTAAGGAGTGCGGGTGCTTTTCTCACACTGACTAGCTGTGATGAGTTGTGTGAAGAACTACAATGTAGTCGCCGGGCTTCAAAAACGAGAGCGCGGTTTATGTGTGAAACTCGGCGAGCGCCGTCACGACGAGATCGCCGAGCCGATGCTCTCGGGTGGCTCGATGAATGTTGACGACAAACTCGACGAGGTATTCTCGGACTTTTGCACGAGCCTCGACGGCGACTTCGCACGCCGCATCGACAGTGAACATCAAGACTCTGAAAGGGTTCTCGGTGGGACGGTGGGCGTGGTGACTCACTTTGCTCTATTGAGCTCGTTCTTCGTGAGCACCGGCTGCTCCACTCGAACTTCGTGATAGTTGGATCGATACTCGCAAATATCGATCGACGCGAACCACTTCAACAAGTCGTCCATCTCAATCCAGAACACGCCCACCTGCCAAAGTTCCAACATGGTGCACATCTTCCTCACCAACGGACTCCAACTCGGCCACTCTGACCATTTCCCCTTCCAATCAATGTTTTTCGCCGTGTTGTGCAGTTGGACAAGACGGTGTCCGTGCTGAATCGTGACATCCGTGACCGAGTAGCAGTGGTTCGCGCGGAGGCCCGCCGCGTGGTACCGTTCCCGCTCTTCCGGAGACGTCGCCGGTGTCGAGGCGGTCACGAAGAAGCGCTCTCTTCTGAAAGGGTGAAAACGACGATTTCCGAGCAGGAGTGTGCTCAGCTCACTTTGCATTCGTCAGTTGCTCCCAGACGTCGTCGTTCTCATCAAACCACACTCTTCTCGCAAAGGCGCCCGTCATTGTCTCGTAGGCGGTCAGCGGAAGGCCGCCGTAAATACCAGCGTAGCTCCCGTTCAGTTTCGCGAACGCTTTCTCGAGCAGTATGTTGAACAGCTGCTTCTCGTAGGCAAAAGTGAACGCCTCTTTGCCGTCGACGTCGCACGGGATGAGGTCGTCGACGATGCACACCTTCCATTTGCCGTCGACACACAGTCTGACCTGATAGATGCCTTTCTCCGCCGCCGCGTCGTTCCTCGGAAATATCTGCTCGAGCAGCTCCCTCCGTCGCACAATCGTCTTCATCGCCGAAATGAGCCAACAATCGCCGACGCCGCCCTGATTCACCTGAAAAGGCCAGGGATCGCGGTAGACGGTCCAGTCGAGTTTTCGGTGCGCCGGAGTCCACGACTTCACGTGCTTCGGACGCAGCCAAACGATTCCTTTCGGCAGCGGAGGTTTCAGCTCTCCGCTCGATTCCGTTTTCGAGTACACTCCGATCGACTCGTCGCCGGCCACAAACTCCGGATCCGTGTACTTTGAGCCCGACAGCTCGCAGTCGCGAACGATCGAAGCGACGAGCGCTTCGCTTCTTGCCAGTACAGCTTCTTTCGTTTCGAGTGTTTCAAACATTTGTGAGAAAAAAGTGGATGTGTAGAATCAGAAATGATCGGAAAGATTCGAAAAGCGCACTGGAGATGAAGGTCACGAAACTTTCGGGAATGAAAAAAAATACTGTTTTTTGTAGCCTTCTCTTTTTGTGTGCGTTTCCCATCTCTTCGCCTTTTCCTCATATTCGTAAATAGTCACAGTCAAAGTCAAAGTCAAAGTCAAAGTCAAAGTCAAAGTCAAAGTCAAAGTCAAAGTCAAAGTCAAAGTCAAAGTCAAAGTCAAAGTCAAAGTCAAAGTCAAAGTCAAAGTCAAAGTCAAAGTCAAAGTCAAAGTCAAAGTCAAAGTCAAAGTCAAAGTCAAAGTCAAAGTCAAAGTCAAAGTCAAAGTCAAAGTCAAAGTCAAAGTCAAAGTCAAAGTCAAAGTCAAAGTCAAAGTCAAAGTCAAAGTCAAAGTCAAAGTCAAAGTCAAAGTCAAAGTCAAAGTCAAAGTCAAAGTCAAAGTCAAAGTCAAAGTCAAAGTCAAAGTCAAAGTCAAAGTCAAAGTCAAAGTCATAGTCATAGTCATAGTCAAATTCATAGTCATAGTCATAGTCAAAGTCATAGTCATAGTCATAGTCAAAGTCATAGTCAAAGTCATAGTCAAAGTCATAGTCACAGTCATAGTCAAAGTCAAAGTCAAAGTCAAAGTCAAAGTCAAAGTCAAAGTCAAAGTCAAAGTCAAAGTCAAAGTCAAAGTCAAAGTCAAAGTCAAAGTCAAAGTCAAAGTCAAAGTCAAAGTCAAAGTCAAAGTCAAAGTCAAAGTCAAAGTCAAAGTCAAAGTCAAAGTCAAAGTCAAAGTCAAAGTCAAAGTCAAAGTCAAAGTCATAGTCATAGTCATAGTCAAATTCATAGTCATAGTCATAGTCAAAGTCATAGTCATAGTCATAGTCAAAGTCATAGTCAAAGTCATAGTCAAAGTCATAGTCAAAGTCATAGTCAAAGTCATAGTCATAGTTATAGTCAAAGTCAAAGTCAAAGTCAAAGTCAAAGTCAAAGAAAAGGTTTATCAATCATTGGCCACCAAAAAGTTTTCGTCGGGTTCGGTGGTTTCAGAATGCGTCGCCGATGTGACGCCTCCTGCATCACGCTCTTCAGCCCTTTGAACGACGCTCACTTTCGGCTCATTCGTAGACTCTGAAGTCAAGGTTCTTGTTGGGTTGAAATCGCGCTCTATCGCACATTGCGCGGGAGCGCGGACGTGACATTCCACGAGTCACGCGACAATCGGTTACCTCCAAACACTTTGGCCAACTCGTGCACAGCCTCGGCGAACTCGCTGTCCTCGGGTCGATAGAAGAACGTGAAGAGCTGGCGAGTGGCGCGAAGTCTCACACTATCCTCGGTCGACAGCGTTCCGGCGCGCTTCGCCGCGACCAAGTGAGCCGCGAACTCGAGCAGCTCTCGCCGCCTCGCACTTTGGATCAAGGGTAGAGTGTGTTGCGAGTAGTAGGTGACGACGTCGTGAAGCATCCGCGCGAGACGTCTTCTCAGAATCTTTTGCACAAACGGACGGAGCATCGTTCGGATGTGCTCTTTGGTGTCCGACCGGCTCGGGTGGCTCAGGAAAAGGAGATACTCCTTGCGACTGTGGATGACGTTTAGAATGGTGCTCACGAGTCGTTGCTCGACAGCTCCAACGGTAGAAAGAGCTCCGGAAGAGTCTGAAACCCGAGCCAAGCATAGAACGGTCTGAAAAGAGCCCGGCCAACCTCTGCTCGGCTCCGGATACCGGCTCCAGTCCGATTGAGCATTTCCGATCGATGCGACGAAAAGGAGGAGAACAATCGCCAGGGTTGTCACGGGCCGGGCCGGGCCGGGCCGGGCCGGGCCGACCATATGACCCCACCGGCCCGGCCCGGCCCGGCCCGGCTCGGCCCGGCTCGGCCCGGCCGGCCCGCCCGGAATCTCAGTGAAATTTTCAATGTGCTCATTTTATCACTGAAATTCATGTTTTCGTATCAAAAATTATAGAAACTGAGGCTAGTTGTACTTCGAAGCGAAAAAATACTTCAAGAAACCCTTTTTACTGTTAAAAGACAGTATTTTTTCGATTAACTTCATTGGAAAATAGAAAATTCAACAAAAGTGTTCAACAAACAACTCAAAGCCAGTGAACTTATGATTAGTTACACACCTTCCGTACTGCGGAGTGTCGTTCTAAAGCGAAAAGCAAGAAATTACACTTCTTTCACATGAATCCAATCGAATTAACAGAAAATTTTTAAAAAAACGGCAAAAAAGAGAAAAAAGAAACACAAAAAAAACCACGAAAACGCTCAATTTGCAGCAATATGATTTTTTTTACTGCAAATTATGATTTTTATACGCATTTTAAAGTTGAAATTCCCGAAAAAACGGAAAAAAAAATTGCGAAAAAAAATTAATTTTTTTCTTCCGGGCCGCCGGGCCGGGCCGGGCCGGAGACTTTGCCCTCCGGCCCGGCCCGGCCCGGCTCGGCCCGGCCCGGCCCGGCGGGCCGGCCCGGAATTTGACAACCCTGACAATCGCACGCATTGCGGCGGAAAAGTGACCATTTTTCCTGTACCAGGCCCATTTTGTATAGCGTCGAGAAAAACACAATCGAATCAGTCGGGAAACAGAGAGAAAAAAGTGTTGCGGTGTCGATTTACGAGCTGAGAAACTGGGAAAAAAATTGGAATCATTCATTCAATCAACCGGTTTCTGTTTTTTTTTTGCCATCAAATTTCATTTTCTCAGTTGTTTTCTTATTCCATTGATTGTGAGATCACACTGGGAATTTCGGTAGTTGTAGTTTTTGTGTTTTTGTACATCCATCACATGCTACTATCGTCGTCGATCACGACGAACGGGCGGTGCGATTGATGGGTGACGTGGCCGGTTTTCAGTATCAGCCCGCTGTTTCGCCATCTGAAACTGGGAAAATCAGGTCAGAATGACAAGCTCTGAGACTAGGTCACAAGGTCAGCGTCAGAAACTAGGTCAGTAGGTCAAGTTGTGAAAATAGATCATAGGTGAAACCTCGAAACTAGGTCAAGTTCTCAAACTAGGTCAATAGGTCAAGCTTTGAGACTAGATCTTAGGTGAACCGAGAAACTAGGTCAAGCACTGAAACTAGGTCAAAACTCGAATCTAGGTCAATAGGTTATACTCTGAGACTAGGTCATAGGTGAAACCTCGAAACTAGGTCAAGTTCTCAAACTAGGTCACAAGGTCAGAAACTAGGTCAAATCTGGAAACTAGGCCAATCGGGTCAAACTTCATGGTTAGGTCATAGATGAAACCTCAAAATTAGGTCACAAGGTCAGCCCCAGAAACTAGGTCAGTAGGCCGAGTCGTGAAACTAGGTCACAAGGTCAAAGTCTGAAACTAGGTCACCAGGTCACACCCACTTATTCTGTTCCCTATACTCCTTGCGACTTGTGCAGCACACGTCATGCGCATGCTTCGAAGTGATCAGGAAGTACGCGCAGAAGATTGAAAAGATGAATGCGGCGAGCAGTAGCATTGAGCCGAACATGTGAATGTACGATGCGGCTCCCAGACGTTTCTGAAACTCGAACAAACTTCGGCATTGGCTCCAACCGCAAAACTCACATAAATCGGTCCGATGTCGCCCTTCTCTCGCCTCCCGAACTCGGGCTCCGCCGCCTCTTTCACAATGACGGGCTTCTGATTGAACGCGAAGATGTAGATGATGTCGGCGAGCAGTGAGCACGCGCCGGTCATGAAGACGCCGACGACGTAGAGAAGCGCGTTGGGCGGGAAGCACGGCGAGCACGAGCCGATGAGAATCGAGATGAGCCCAAAGACGAACGTGAAGACTGCGAAGAAGATGACGCCTTTGTGGTGCGCTGAAAAGCCCGTTCAATGGGTGGGGGGTGGGGGGAGGGGACCGCGACGCGACCGCATCGCACCGCCGACACTCACGCAGAAAGCGATGGAGAAGCAGTTCGCGCGCCTCGGCGTCGCCCTTCTCGAGCGCCACTCGTAACGTCGCCTGCACCGACGAGTCCATTTTGCTGTCGCATCGATCGCCGCGCAGTTCGGCTTGAAGCTCGTGGAGCGGAATTAGTGTGTCGTGGTGAACGATGCAGTCCCACCATAGGCCGTGGTGATGGGAGAGGTGGGATCGCGGGAAGTCGACTATCTGGAAGTGGGATGACGAGGGGGTCACCTGGTTTCATGGTGTGACCTACTTTTCCAACGTGACACCGTGACCTACTTTTCCAACTACACTGAGCATTTGACCTACATACTTTCCGTTTGAACCATTGTGATCTAGTTTCAAGATTTGACCTACTTTCCCGAAGTGACCTAGTGACCTACTTTCCCAAAGTGACCTAGTGACCTACTTTCAAGATTCGATACACTTAGCGAACATTATCTACTAGCCTACTTTCAAGGATTGACCTACTTAGCCAATGTGGTAAAGTGATCTACCTACTCCACGTGGCCAACTTCCAGTATTTGACTAGTCAACGTGACCTACTTAATCAACATGACCTACTTTCAAAGCTCAACTTACATATATACTTAGTCATGAGTTGACGTCAATGACAAATCCGAGACCATTGCCTTTCGCAATCAATTCTCAATAGAGCACACTTCCTCCCATCCCTCTAGCTGGCCTAACTTTTCCAGTCCCCTCCCTCTACCAAGAAAAAGCTAGTCCCTCCCAGTCACTCACCTCCCAAAGCGGGCTGAACAGCGAGAACGCGGTGAGAATGAGTCCGGCGACGATTAGAAAAATGGACGTGACAAGCAGGAACTTGTACATTCCCAAAACCATTCCAGAGAGCCGCGACTGCAAAACGACACATATGTACATATTTTCGAGAAAAATGGTCGAGTTTCATAATGAAGTGGAGGGTGTGAAGAGTGGCCCATGTGGCTTCGGATTACTTCTTCTTCTTCTTCTTTGAAGCTTTAGGCCCCCGGAATCTCGAATTTCGACGCCCCGAAAGAGGCGAACGACGAAGAGAGGAAAGAAAGAAGAGAAAAGAAAGAAAGAAAGACAGAAAGAAGAAGAAGACACCTTTGTTTTGGCCCATTTCGTGTTTTCCATGAGAAATTAAGTGGGAGGGGGAGGAGAAGAAAGAGAATTGAGAAAAGAAAAGGATTTTAAATGAGGTCCCTCCTCGTCCGTTTTCCAAACTAACAACACACTAAATTTGGTCGCAGACATTCAGTAACCCAGAAAAAAACCACCAAAGCTGCCTCAGTCTTCCCACTTTTTCCGCCGCGGAGGGGGGTGGGGATGATAAAAAGAACGATGAAGGTGTCGAAAAGCCGAAGACGATGGATGATTCCCCGTGGACTCGGCTCGAAGGGAGCTCTGAGAAGATGAGCTCGGTGAGCACACATGGGTTGATTTATGAGGTGTCGAGTCGAGAGAAGGGGCGGGAGTCGAGGGATGTATGCAAATGCGCGCTAATCTTTGAAAAGTTATGAGTGTGCGGGTGGCGAGAAACGTTAGAGGGGGGGGGGGGGGGGTCTTAACTTTTTTTTTCAACTTTGAAAGTGCGCTCTACCGGATTGGAGGTGGTTCAAGGGATTTGACCTACTTTCATTACTTCGACAAGTTTTTGAGTGAGAGATTTGACCTACTTTTCTAGTTAATCGCAGCTTCCAGTTTTGACCTGTTTGTGAAACTTGACCTAGTTTCTGGATTTGACCTACTTTCCTAGATTTTTTCTACGGTCAAGATTTGACCTACTTTTCCGATTTCGATCAGACTGGGGAGCCACCCGCTCAAAAACGAATCATATGCGAACTTTTCTAGGTTTTACCTATGTTGAAGATTGGACCTATTTTTCGATCGTTTGACCTATTTTTCAATCTTTTGACCTACTTTTCGATCGTTAGCCCTACTTTTCAGTATTTTGACGTACTTTTCCATCGTTTGACCTACTTTTCCGTCGTTTGACCTAATTTTCAATCGTTTGAACTACTTTTCAATCTTTTGACCTACTTTCAAATTGTTTGACCTACTTTTCAATCGTTTGACCTACTTTTCAATCGTTTGACCTACTTTCAAATTGTTTGACCTACATTTCCATCGTTTGACCTACTTTTCAATCGTTTGACCTATTTTTCAGTATTTTGACCTACTTTTCAGTATTTTGACCTACTTTTGAATAGTTTGACCTACTTTTGAATCGTTTGACCTACTTTCTCAGTATTTTGACCCACTTTTGCGATGTGAACACCAAAAACAAAGCAGAAAAGACTCTAAACCGAATCAAATGCAAATCGAATTCAAAATGAGTCAGACGCATGAATGTGTCACTCTCCCTCTCCCCATATGGTTACAAAATGTGAGAAATGACGAAATCTCCACGCTTATCTACTCACATTGTGACATTTTGTCACACATTCACATATGGAAGGGGGGGGGGGTCTTCCGGAAAACCCGAATCGAATGATTCATTTCGAACGACGAGGAATGTGCTCTCGGAAGAGCCCTGAGCAAAATGTGCTCAGAGCTCAACGAGAGCACATGCACAACAACGAAAAAAAAGTTTGATTAAACTCTCGAGCTCCTCATTTCCAGCACAAGTCGTGCGAGTCGGCGGCTCCGCCGAGCCGCCCATCAATCAAAAGAAGAGCAACAAATTAGGGAGGAAAAGACGACAAAAAACTGACATTCGGACAGGCTCGCCGAGCAACTCGAGCCAAGCCAATCATTTTGCACTTTGACTTTGATCCGGAGCACTTTGAAATGCAAAATGTGCTCTCCACACACACTTTCGAATGCATTGAAAGTGAACGGGCGGAGCTCAGTCAGGGCTCCGCGAGCCGGCTCTCGCGAAATGATGAATGCCGTCGAACATTTGTCATCAAACAAAACCCTTTTTGGCCGGGAAAAAGGATGGAAAAAATGAGCGAGTGGCACCGCGGAGCAGCCACGAAATGAATTGGAAGACGTCGAAAGATATTGTTTGTGCTTGCTCTCCGCGGGCTCCGCGGGCTCTTCCCGAGCACTTTCATTAATCACTTTTCACCTCTCGCAGGAGGAGAAGAGGGGAAAAACGCATGGAATTTGCGAAATACGCTCCATAGCTAATTTCCAATGATTCTCAATGGAGCGCACTTCTCCCGTCTTCAATTCGAAAACTGTGCGATAGAGCGCTTTTTCTCCACTTTAGAAAAGTGATCAGTTTCTCAATAGAGCGCATTTGCGGTGAGCACAAGAGAACGAGAAAAAGGTTCGAGAGTCCATTTCCATTTTCTTGAGCTCCGCGAGCCCGGAGCAAGAAAATGAGAAAATGTGTTTTTGCTTTTCTCTTTTTCGGCAGTGTTTTCCGGTCGCCGCTCCGAGTTCCAACTTAATCAGCGAGAGAGTGTTCCAGTTTTGGAGACGCAGACAGTTAGAGAGCGAAAAAGTGGACTCTCGAACTTTTTCGCTCTTTTTTCTTCATTGTTCCGGCGAGCTCGTGAAAATGCGCTTTATCGAACAATGTGTCGAAAGTCGAAATTGTGCGGTAGAGCGCATTTGTTTGCAAGTGCGCCCCATTGCTAGTTTTGCAATAGAGCGCACTTTCACTTTTCCGTTCGGAGAATTCAACTGGCAAGTGCACTCCATTGAGAAAACGTCTCCAGTTTCTCGATGGAGCGCACTTTCTGACCGTCAAGATTTTCAGTTTTTTTCGCGATTTTTTTCAGACAAAAAAATGGGTGATGATTGGGAGATAATAGAGAGGTGAGAATTGGAAATTGAGAGAATTTGTGAAGAGAAAAGAGTGAGAGAAAGAGACGAGAAACACTTGTCATCGCTAGTTTCTCGTCCCGTTTTTCGCCTCACCCTTCCTCCTCCTCTCCTCCCAACAATTGCATTTTCTTCTCCTTCCTCTCGGCCGTCTTCTCTTCTTCGCCCATCGTTTAAGACGAAAGAGCAGGAGCGAAAAAGTGCTCCAGGAGCACCACCAGCCTGCTTCATCATCTGGAGAGCTGCAAGGTCATTGTCTGCATTTTGAATCACTGGAAAAGGGAAGAGGGAGGAGTTTCTAGAAATTAGTAATAATTGAAGAGGGTGGTGCGGGAAAGAGGGGCGAAACTTGTTTATAATCAATACAAATACACACACTCATACACAAGTTTTCGCTGTTTTTCAATGAGATTCACAGATTCACGGGATAAGGAAAGCCAGGGAAAAAAGATTATTGTTTCTTGAAGAACGAGGTGATCATCGCGTTCTTCTTCACCGCCTTCGGCGCTCCCGGAATCGGCGCCGTTATCACTTTTGGCAGTGGTTTCGGCTTCTCGTGCGGCTTTTCGGGCGAACACTCGACCGCTTTCGAAACGTCACGTGACACTGAAAACTCGAGAGTTGTCACGGGGGGAACGGTTGCTTGCGCCGGTGAAAAAGGTGCGCTGGGTCAAAAACGGAGGATTACGCCAAATGGCCGAAGTTTTTCGTGGTTAGTCCAGTGGAGCGCATTGTATAATCATTATTTTTGGATTTGCAACGCATTATTTTACATTTCTCTTTAAAAAGCTGTTCAAAATCGCCCGCGATTCCGGAAATCCGCTTCAAACATCCAAATCTCACCCAAATAGCCGTCCTCGTCGACATAGGTCTCGGTGACCTTCTCGATTCTCGTCGTCCGACGTCTCTCCTCCATTTTCCCGCCGCCTTCTCCATCCGAATCCTCCTCCTTCTTCACAACTCTCGACGGACCCGTTGTCATCTTCTTCACCTCCACCTTCTTCCGATTCTCGTCGTTCACCCCACTTTTGTGTCGTTTCGGCGGCGGTGGCTCCTGTTTTTCGGGCGTTTGCTCTCGTGACGACGGAAACTGATCGTCGTCGTCGTCTGACTCCAGAATACGCGACTTCTTCGTCGCCTTTTCGGGCTTCTCGGCTACTTTTTCGACGCTGACTTCTCTGGATGAGGGTGGCGAGTCGTCCGCCTCCTCCGGCTCATCAATCTCCACTTTCGGACGTTTCCGCGCTTTTTGAGGCGGTGGCGACAGGGATTTCTGCTTTTTCTCTGCGTTTTGAGCGGGTTTCTTGGCGAACATGCTCATCACATTCGTCTGTTTTTTCTTCTTCGGCTCCGGCTCCGGCGCCGGGCTCTTCTCCTTCTTCACCACTTTTTCTGGCACTTCTGTCGCCGTTTCCTCGACTTTCCGCGCAGCTTTCTGTTGCCCCGGCACCGGTTTCCCCTTCAAATCGTCGTTTCTGGCCCATCCGCGGCCGTAAACCCGCGTTTCTTTGGGATTTGTGCGTTGAACACTGTGCAGGCACGTCGAGATCACCTCATCGAACGTCTTCTTCGCCTCCTCCAATTCTGAAGCGGGCACGACGACGTGTTTGATCATTTTCTCGTCGCGCGGCAGAAACGAGTAGTTGGAGGAGCCGACGAGCCCCGAAACTTCGTAGAGCGCCCAGAGAGGTTCTCCTTTCGATTTCACTTCTTTTTCGAGAACTCTGCAATGAAAGAACGGTCAGAATCGGTTGAAAAACACAATTTCCCACAACTTTCTCTTTTTTTAAATGTTTTTTCGCTCACTTGATAGCTTCCTGCCGCGAAATCGAGCATTTTTCGCTGAATTTACGCACTGTGAGCGGATCGCAAACGTCATCCAGTATTTCGGCGTATTTTCCCGCCATCTGAACAGAAAAACACTTTTTCCGAGGAAAACAATGAACTTCAAGGTACATGGGGTTGAAAAACCGATGGAAAACAGCGAAAAGAACAGGATATTGCGATTTTTTGACGGAATAAAACAAAAAACAAGAGAGAAAGACGACCAGTAATGTGAAAACGGCTAAAATCAATCTAATGGCTAGGAAAACAATGAAGAATCACTATTTCTGATCTTCGGGCAGCAAATCGATCTCGTCGGTGTTGATGTCGTAGTCGACGAACGCCGAATCCATGCGACGCCAGCCGCCGAGGTAGCCGACGTCGACGATGTTCCGCCACAGCTCGGTCCACGGCCAGTCCTTCAGATTCGTGTCTTGCGACGAGTATATCCGAAGCTTGTCGTTGTGCTCGCCGGCAACGAGCAACGAGAAAAACCACAGATTGTAGTAGTGTAATCGATTTTCGCTCAGCATCTGATCTCGGGAAATCAGCTCGCGTCCTGAAAATTCGGCAAGTTTCGATGGTTACGGACGGTTTTTAGGCTTACTAGTGGCTGGATTGTGCTCGGAACTCGGCACGAGCACCAATTGCTGCCTTCGCTCGCACAAGTAGTCCAACATTTCCAGCTCCGTCGGATTTGTGTGATAGGCGTACGTCAGAAAGCCAAGACCGGTGAAAACCACGCCTAAAAGACGTTTCTCTCGAGTTTTCTTCGAAAAACTGATAACTTACCGGCTTTGGCAGGTTTATCTTTGCAACCTTGCACTGTTTCCCGCGCCACTGTCGCATAATCGTTGCCCATTCGTTTGAAATACTCTTTGACACTTGTTGCGCATCCTTTGAAGAATCCGCTGACTCTGGCGGCCGCCATCTTTAAAAATATCGTTAAAATAAAAACAAAAATACGAGTTTTTGAGAAAAAAGTCAATAAAATGACGAAAAACCAGTCAAAAACAAGAAAAACTTATGCAATTTTCAAATTCAAAAATCGGTTCAAAAAGTTCGGTACGACGCTCCGAAATAACGGCGGGTCTCGCGACGCGGCAGGGTACGGTAACACTCGTTTCAACTGTGTCATTTTTGAGGTTAGGCGGTGCTGTGCAAAAACGCTGGTTTTTGACGTTTTCAGCCGGTTTTTGACGGTTTTCTTACAAATTTTGCTGAAAATTGGTTGTTTTATCGATTTTTACACGTTTTTCCATCAATTCAATATAATAATTGCCTGTTTTTCGAGCATTTTTCATCGGAAAATTGAATTTGAAAAATTCTCGCTTTAAACTGCCTCTATTTTCCTCTTGGGGTACCAAACTACAGCCGCTTTTTCAAGTTATGTTCTCAATTGTTCCTCGGATACGATTTTATTGAACTTATCAAAGAATTTCATTCCAGATGTCGGCTCCACTCAGACACCCGAACGCCGTGACTCTCCAGCCACCAACGGTGACCATTTCGCCGTTGATCCGCTTCGGACGTTATGCGGCTCTCTCGCTTGGAATCGTCTACGGTGAGCCTTTCATTTTCCACAAAAATATCGATTTTTGGTCCGACCTTTCGTCAGTTTGGCGGCAAAAATGGCTCATTCAACTCATTTCCGTACTGAAATTCTTACATTTTTTCAGGATTCCTCCGTCTCCGCCAGATCCGTGAGTACCACGCCGACATCCGTGAGTGGGAGCACGAGAAGGCCGTCGCCGCCGCCGAGGAGGCCGCCAAGAAGAAGAAGTGGCTCGCCAAGGACGAGATGAGATACCTCATGCAGGTTTGTTGCTTTTTTTAAAACCTAACTTCCAAAACAAAAACGGTATCCCTGGATTCTGGTTTAATGTCCTCGGGTGCTCGATCCACAATGTCCTCGGGTGCTCGATCCAGTTGTCTTTATTTTAAGAACGTATGTCTGTAGAAACTTCGATCAAAAGAAAGAATTTCGGCATGCTTCACAATGATTCATCTAAATCACCTTCCAGGTCGTCAACATTCCGTTCGAGGAGGGAGTCAAGCAATTCGGAGTTGCCGATCTCTACAAGGAGGAATAAGAGGATCAGGTTGCCGAAACGCTCAATCAGATCTAGGAACAGTTTCATTCTCCTCTTTCATCGTTCTAGTTCATTGAATTATTGTCCGCCGAAAGAGAGTCGATTCTTTTTTGTTGTCTGATCGAGTGTTTTTAATTGTATTCTTCAATTTTAAAAGTTTCCCGATACGTTTTTTCGAGTAGTATGAGGTTAAGTAAATGTCAATTTTTATTTCAAAAAAAGGAGAAAACATAGGATGAGCCTGACTCGAAGTCATCGGAAAAGAATCACATTTGGTTTGAAGTTTGAAAAAGTTTTGAAGTTTCATTGGGAGAGAGGGGGAAGTTTGGTCAAAATTGAAAGGGCATAGGGAAATCAGAAACGTTAGAAACAAAAGATTCATAGTAAAGCACAAAAGACCTAGAATAAATAAATAATTTAGGATAAAGATAAGAGGAGAAGGGAAAAAGAACGGATATGTAACGGGAATCTCGAGAAGTTTCGATTAAAAGCTGAGCTGGGAAAGGCGTGTGAGGCGGAAACAGAGAACGATAAGTTTTATTGAAATCAGAATCCTAGAAAAGGTGAAAGACGCCGGGCGAGAGAGAGAGAAAGAAAAGAACAAGGTCTAGAGAACTAGGATGGACAAGGGAAGAAGGACCGGTAATCAATTGTCGATGTCGGCGATGGGCTCCTCGGGCTGAAGCTGTTTGCAGTACTGGAACAGGATCTTCTGATAGTACTCGCGAGGTGTGAGTGTTCGAGCCGTCGAGCATCTGGAATTGACAAAGTTGGAGGGCTTTGTCCTGAATCGCATACCTGGAGGTGTTCAAATCCAGACTCTCCATACTCTGAAGAACACGATCCGAGGCGAAAGACAACGTCCTCGGGTGCTCGATCCACTTGAAATAGTAGATGTCGGGCGGCACGTACGGCCGTCCGCCGATCCAGTTCAAATCCGGCTGCCGGCCATTGATCAGACAATCCAGCAGATATTCTTCGGGCAACTGGGACAGTTTGGTGAGCTGCTCGGCGGTGAGCCCGTAGTTCTTTTGCAAGAAGGCCACGTAGCCGAACACCTCGCCGAGGTGCACCACTTTGCCGCCGATCGTCATGAATTGACGGCCCAGACTGCGACCGTAGAAGTGAATGTCGCGAATGTACTCGCTGCCGACGAGGTCTGCAAAGTGTGGCCCAATAAGACTTGATCGATGGGCTGTGCGATTAGAGCGCGCTTCCTACCGATGCACATGGTGGTGATGATGAGACCGAAGACGATGTAGGCAAGAGTGGCTGGCAGCCAGTCGACGTTCGATGGCACAATGTCTCCGAACCCTGAAATTAGGCAGGAGGAAGGCTAACCAGAAGTTTCGGAGAGCGAAACTCACCGATAGTTGTAACCGTAACAAAGCAAAAGTAGAACGCTTCGAAGAATGTCCATTCCTCCCACCATCGAACCATATAGGCGCCACCCGCCACATAACCTAGAAATCACATCCAGTTTTTCCTTTCTCGGCTCAAAGAGCAAGAAAAGAAGTCGGTTTACCGAGCATAATGAGCAGGATGAAAAGGACAGAGACGCGTTTCTCCTGGGTGTGCGGATCGAATTGCGGCTGCTCGTCGCCGTCGTCGCCCTCGTTCTCCGGGTCGCCCGTCTCGCTGCCGTCGTTGATTTCGCTGATGTCTGGAAGAGGGGAAAGTTCGGCCACCGAAGAAGGCCAGAAGTTCGCAAGCCCAGAAAGTTCGGCTGTGAATAACTAGGCCATTTTGTTAACAAGCGATTGATGCCGCTGATTGTAAGCCTAACAGATCATCAAGTTTTGAATGTGAGGTCACACGAAAAACGAGGCCACACGCGTGCAAAGGCGGCTCCCCGCAACCCACTGTCAAAAGTGCCGGCGTCGGAGACGTTGTCCCTCTGCGCCTTCTTCTTCCGTCCGCCTGTTCCGCCGCCGGCGCTCGCCACCGTCGCCGCCACCGTCGTCGGATTATTGTTATTGTTGTTGTTGTTGGTGTTCGGATACAACTTCTGCGTTCGCTGCAACAACTCCAACGTCGGCATCGGAATGTGTCGACGTGGCAGTCGAATCCAGCAGCACGCCCACTTGATGCACTTAAGACACGAGTTGGTGCAAAACGACATCACCGCCATGTAGCCGTGGTGCAGTTTGATGATGTAGGCTGGAAAAGCGAATGTGGTGAAATGGTGTGGGTGAGAGGGAGGGCGAGTGCATCGCACTCACTGGCCAGAAATCGTCCGATGTCGGCGATGGTGACGAGAATCAGAGGGATGCCGAGGAGTGCGTAGAAGATGATCGCCACGCGGCCCTCGTCGGTTCGGGGCACGATGTGACCATAGCCTGAAAATGAATAGTTCAGAAGGCGTCACGTCTTCAATGATTAGTTGAACCTAAAACCGAAAGCGTGCGAAAACCCCTCGAAGCCATCTCTTGTTTCGAAAAGTCTCAAGATTTGCGATAGAGCGCACATCCCATACCATTCAATTCATCCCGTAAATCAATCAGTTCGAGCCTCGCTTACCCTTAGCCCGTTTCAGTTTTGCAATTGTCTCCATCTGGCGTGAAGAAATGCAAAAAGAGCCCCCCCCCCCTCTCTTTTCCCTTCCAAAAAGAGCATCATCGTGTCAGATAGCATAAGTGGCTCAAGTGTTCCCGTGAGACGTTTCCGACAAGATTAAGTGGATTCGTTGGGGCCTCTCTCTCTCTTCGCGATGCTCCGTGAGCTCTTCGACTCTTCCGAAGCTCTCAGCTCCAACACAAAAGAAAAGAGAAAGGGAGGAGGGGGGAATGGAAACGAACCGATGGTGGTGATGGCGGTCCAGGAGAAGAAGATGCTCGACATGAACGACCACTTCACCGGTCCGTCGCCGTAGATGACGTCGTCGGGCGTCATGTAGTTGCGCGTGTAGTCCCAGAACACGTCGCGTATCAGCTCGTCCATTCCGTCGTTGGCCGTCTGACGCCACGTGGCGTACGTCGTGCCGTTGTTCGACATTCGCCACAGTTGGTCCATGACGCGATTCTTGAGGTCGCCGATGCGACGCGACGTCTCGTTTCGCAACTGCTGCTCGTACGGCTTCTCGTACTGAAACGCGGATTCTAGGCCACGGCCGAGTGGATGGCCTAGGTTTCTCGTCGCCAGGCCTCGGCCACCCCCATTTCCGGAGACAAGTGCATAACTTACGTGATGAAAGCATAGGGCGCCGATGAGCGTGTATCCGATCGACAGCAGGACGAGTCCGAAGTGAGGTAGTGCCAGACGAAACCACTGAAAAACGAGGCGTGGTCGTTGTGGACCTCGCAACCTGGAAACCAGGTCAAACTGGGCCCAGGGCCTAGAAACTAGGCCAGGAAACGACTATATTGGCCCTGAAACTAGGCCAAAAGTCCCTAGAACCTCTCGGTCTGAAAACTAGGTCACACTGAACCGTGACCCCCATAATTTCGATCGTTTTCAACCCAAAAGCATTTGGACTCACACACACACACTCTTGCGCGATGCGCTGCGCCCCACACAAGAAAGTGGACGTCACGTGTCTGCGTCTCTCCTCTTCCCCCGTTCAAACTCCATATCTCTCGTCCGCTTCTGACTCTTTACTTTCATTCGGCCGGCCTCGAAAAGTCGCCCCGGGGGAGCTTTGAAGAAGCAGCGAAAGAAGGAGATGTGCACACGCGCGTCTCTCCTGACCCTTGGCTGTCGGTTACAAAAACTCCACTTTCTTCGAGCGAGACAAAGTGAGCAAGAGATATCATATCTTGAAAGTGGAGGGGGGGAGTGAAAAGTGTGCTCGCTCACCCGCTTCGTCCTCAACCACCACTTCTTCTCGATCGGCTCGTCGGCCTCCTCGTCGAGATTCTCGATTTCGCCCTCCTGCTTGTCCAGATAGAGGTTGAGACGTTCGGCGCTGCAACAAGATTGGTAGTGGTGGTGGTGGGGTTTCTAGTCCCTCCTAGGCGCATGCTATTCATTCCTTCGTGTTCACTTTCTCTTGTTGTTTTGTTGTGTCTTCACACGGATTATTCGCGCGGCGGCAAACCAACCACAATCATACATGTACATGAGAGGGGGGGGGGCTCGGGGAGCAAGAGAGAAAAGAGTTCGACGCGCCGCATCACTCACTCGCCACTTTTTCAACCCCCCCCCCCCCCCTATCCTTTTCCGCGGCACGGCTCCGTTTTCACCCTTTTCCGCTATTCGTCTCGGCGGGAGAAGGAGGGGGAACATGTTGTCAGAAGAAGAAGGAGAAGAAGAAGAAGACGTCGATGGCTATTAGAAGGAGTAGCCGTGCCTGTGCCGAGCGGAAAGGGGGGGGAGGGCGAAATTTTTGAATTATTACCATCGTTTTGAAGGGAAGGATTACATACATACAGATAACGAGACCGCTGTTCGATTGTTGATGGAGAGAGAGAGAGAGAAAGAGAGAGGACCTCTTCCATTTTAATGGCTTGTTTTATGACCCCCCCCCCCCCCCCAAAACCCTATCACACACTTTTGATTGGTTTTGCTTCTTCAAACTTCTGATGATATGACACAAGCACACACACACACTCACTAGTGCTCGCTGAGCCTGAATCGCGACGCCGCCGCCGATGCCGGCGGTGCGAAGAACGAGGCGGACAGTCGACCGTGTACGTGCATTGTTGAACCGGTGTATTGGGGGGGGGGGGGTAAAAGTGAGTGAGTGTTAAGTTAGGGGGGGGGGGGGGCACAACTAGTGTGTGTCTGTCTCGGCGAATAATTCAGTAGGTGTTGGGAGAAGAAGAAGAAGTGACAGAATGCCGCCTTTTAAGGGGGGGGGGGGGCAGATGTGCATCCTTGTGGAAACAGGGAGGACAAAAAAAACACTAACTCGTCCGGTGACAATTCACTAGAGGTAGATCAAAAGGTGTGAAAAGCGAGCGAAAAGTTGAAGGGAGGTGTCACGGTGTCACGGCGAGCGACGACGTCCATTTTTGTAGCTATGGTCTGAGTCTAGACTATGTCACTGTGAACAGTCATTGGAAGTGTCATCAGGTCGCCAAGTCCTTTGGCCTACATATGTTTTCGTCAGTCTGGGCCGAAGACTCTCTGGAGTCTAGACTCTAGAACTTGTGGATCTTCCTAGACTTCAGACTACCATGCTACAGTAATCGAAGAGTTCACAACCTTTTCTAGCACACTCTGATGGGCCTAACCAGAGTTAGGAAACCTTTCCCGAAGGATCTATCTAGTCATGTCACGCAGTCCAAGCAGTCACGGGCACAGACATCTGGGTCAAGTAGAAAAAAAGGCAAAGTTTCAAGAGGTAGTTTTGTTTCGGCGGATTCGGCCCACCTGAGCTCCTCCACATCGTTATTGTGCTGATCGAACGCTGTCGCCGACGCGATCTGCTGCAAATTGTAGAGCGACGGCGGCGAGCTGGGCGGTCCCAGCGAGACGCCCGGCGACGACGGTCGATGGTGTCGGTGAAACGAGGCGCTCGACGGTTGATACGTGATTTGCGGGTTGGGCGTCGACGCGCGATGCTTCATATACATCGGATTCAACATTTCGTCGTTCCGATGGCCGCGTTGACTTCGACGTCGTCGTCCACCGACGGACGACGTCGACGCCTTCTGCTACTGCCTCTTCTCGGCCTTCTTCTTCTTCTTCTCGTTCCACCACCACTTCGGCTTCTTCTCGAATCGTCGTCGTCTTCGTCGTCTTCGTCTTCGTCGTCGTCGTCGTCGTCGTCGTCGTTGTGAACAGGTGTGATGAGACTAGGATGATGCCGTCGTGACGCTCGTCTCATCCGCATGTGAATCGACGCATTTGGCGGATGATGCGCGTGATAGTTGAGTGTTGGTAGAGGATCGAGGGAGGGGATATGGGGGAAAGTGAGAGGGTGAAGTGATGGGGTGAGAAAGGGGGTCCTCTCCGGTGACGAGACGCGACGGCGGAGATGCTGCAGAGGAGGAGTTTATGGGTCGGGCGGTACATGACAATTGGCGAGAGCAATGAATCGAATCGAATCGAATCGATTGGTGATACGAACAAGATTGTTGGAAGGGAAGAGAGAGAGAGAGAGAGAGATTCAATAGCTTGCAACAAACCGCGACGCAACCGCTACGCATTCTGTTTCTTACCCCGGTAGCCTTCTTCTATCTATCACCGCCAATAGGTAAAAACAGTGACGCAAACCGCTACGCACCCAACGTTAACCATATCCTTGAGCCGCATGAAGTCATCGAAGCGATAGAAAGAGATCGAGTCGAGGTCAGAAACACATAAACACGCGCGCAGAACAAAACCGAATAAATACAAAATTCGGTTAGAGCTCATCACAGCCTTCTCCTCCTCCTCCTCCCACTGTCCAATCTCACTAATTCGCGCAAGCCTGGCCAACCGCCTAAAACCCGAAATACCCGAAACTTTGGGGAGGGGAGGGGAAGCTTGACGACCTCAAAAAGTGCACAGACATCTTCTCATCGATGGGAGGGGACCCGGGAAGGATGGATACGGAGTGAAAGCGAAGAGAATCTAATCAGATATGGCTATGGGACGGGCGGACGGGGCGAGAAGAGAGCGAGTGAGCTCCGCAAAAGAAGGGGGAGGGCATATGAAACACGCAGCTAATCTGATTGCGGGCGCGGGAGATGCGCGCGAGCGAATAGTCAAGAAGAGAGCAAAGGAGATGGGTGCAATATGGCTCATGAAACGAGCTGCTTTTATGGATGGATAGATGGACGGGAAGTGGGGGGCGGAGAGATAGATACATGGACAGAGAAAAGGGGGAGGGGGTGAACTTTTCGAGATTTTGATTTTGCGAGAAGGCGGGGGACCACAGTAAACCGATGAATAGGCCTTAGTTTTTAGTCTGGGGGGATAGGCTCAGACTTTCTAAACAACTCAGTTTCACAGCATATCCCTATCGAAAAACCTGGGTCAAGTTGCTTGAAATTAGGTCAAGGTATAGAAACTAAATGTAGGTCAAACTTGAGAAACTAGGTCAGAGAAAGTGCGTATGTAGGTCAGCGTTCTGGAACTTGAGTCAACTGATGGCATTATGTTTGGGCTGCTAGGCTTCTGGGACTCTACGAGGCCTAGATGATCCTGAAGGTCTACACTCCTCACATAGACTTGTAGTTAACTGGGCCCTCGTCGAACTGGACCATCTAATTCCTAGGCCCGAACCGGTCAGTTTTTAGGATTGTAGGCTTCTCGGCTCCAGGTGACTATTCATTCTACATAATTTGACATCTGGATGAGGGGGTTTAGGCTTGTCAGGCCATCATAGCTAGTCATCAAACTTAGCCTATGAGTTTGAACTTGAGCCTAAACTTGTTTCTGGAAATGAACCAAGGTCCTCTAGGCCTAGACCATCTTAAGGCCCGATTAGAGTAGGACTAGTCAACTGATCCTGGTCACTTCGAACTTTCCAGGGCCCGTACTGGCCAGCGACGAACTTCTCGCATTGGACTGGAGGGGAGGGACTAGCCCAGTTAAACCATCCGAGGCCTAGGCCCAAACCGGTACTATATCACTACTATAACTAGGCCTGACAGTTGACTAACTCCTAGGACCACAGTAATCTGTAGGGGAATGGCTAATCAAGACAATTAGGCCTTGGTAATCAGCTAAGGTTCGGGGATCAAGAACAGACCTACAGTAAGACAGTTGATTCGAACCGAACTTTTCTGGGCCTAAGACGAGTCTGAGCCTAGATCTCCAGGCCTAAAACAGAACAGAACGAGACTAATGGAAAACTGGGTCACGTGAGAGATCACATCGAAATTCAGGCCTAACCGTTTTCTAGGCCATCAGAGCCCAGCACAGCGCCTAGAAACCGAACAAAACGAGAGCCGCCATGAAAACGAGGAGCGAACAAGCAGTTCAGTTTGTATGTGTGAGTGGTAGTAGTAGACAAAACACCCACGAAACTCTTTCTCTTTCTCTTTCTCTCTCTCTCTCTCTCTTTCTCTCTCTCTCTCTCTCTCTCTCTCTGACAACAAAACGTGGTGTCTTCGGCTGCTGCATAAAAGTGGGCGGAGCCTGTTTCTTCTTGCGCGGCGGCGGCTCGCCGCCAACAAACTGAAACCAACCATGGGGGGGGGGTATCTTTCCCCTCTGCTGACCTGGCGCGCCGCCCACTTTTTTGTTCTTCTGTGTGTGTGCGCGCGGCGGCGCAGAAAAGAAGAATGAGAAGCGAAGACGTCTTCTTCTTCTTCTTGGCACACACACACACACATGTCCCCGGAGGAATCTGGGTATGAATATGTGTGTGTGTGTGTGTGTGTGTGTAAAGGAGGGAAAAGGAAGAGGAGAAGGAGTGCGTGTCTTCAACTTCTTCTTCTTCTTGTTTCCCTATTCTTCACACATCTTCTCACCACCACCACAACTCGGACCCCCCTCTCCTTCACCAAATACGCAACTTTTCGACGCCCTTCGACCGACACGAGAACAAGAAAGACAGAGAGAGAGAGACTGAGAGTGTGACTTTTTGAGTTTTACACCCCCCCCCCCCCTCTTTTTACCACAAGTTGGTTGTGGTGGTGGTGGTGGCGGATAAGAAGAGGAGAGACAATAGGCTCGGAAGGAGGAGGAGGATTTGCATAGGAGAGGGGGGGGGGGACTTCTCACTTTTCAACTTTTCCCTTTTCTCAAAAAGAAACTCTCGAGGCAGGGGGATGGAATGACAATGGAAGAAGAAGATCAGAGGGGGATCGGAAGAGATTACTGTAGTTGGTGTTGAGACCTGTGTACTTTCAGTTTGAGGCGTCTGATGAGCTTGGTGGTTCAAGGCTGACCTACTTTTGACTGGGTTTGACCTATTGACCTACTTTCAGGTTCTTCTCAAGCTTCACATAGTTTCGGCAGAACATGACCTACTTTGAGATGGATTTGACCTACTTTCAGCTTGACATGATCGAATTGACCTACTTTCCGAAAATGTTCGCCATTTTTCACATTCACTACATTTATTGACTTAGTTTTGATTTTGATCAGTGTTATCGAAATTCGCAGTGGACTTGGCCTATTTTCGGTGCATGCTTCAACAATCAGTGACATTGCAGTTTGATCTACATTTTTGGAAGTCATTTCAGATTCTTTCGACAACTTTGAAAGTTCACCTATTTCAGTTTGATTTGACCTACTTTCGGTTCGATTTGATCTACTTTCAATTCGATTTGACCTATTTTCAGTTGGAGAGTTGACCTACTTTCAAATGGATTTGGCCTGCTCTCACAGTTATTACAAATTGACCTACTTTCAATTCGATTTGACCTAATTTCAGTTGGAGAGTTGACCTACTTTCAGTTCGGTTTGACCTACTTTCAGTTCAAGAGTTGACCTACTTTCAATTCGAGAGTTGACCTACTTTCAGTTCGAGAGTTGACCTACTTTCAGTTCGAGAGTTGACCTACTTTCAGTTCGAGAGTTGACCTACTTTCAGTTCAAGAGTTGACCTACTTTCAGTTCGAGAGTTGACCTACTTTCGCATCTTCTCCATCTGCTCGACAGAAGCTGGAAACAGCGCTTCCAGATAGTTCACCGACATCCGCATCTTTCGATACTTTCGCACCCACGGCCCGTTCATCACATTTTCGGTCGGATTCCGTTTCTTCGACAGCCGCCGCGCGATTTTCAGCCGCGGGCCCATTTTCAGCTCCATTTGCTCGTTTTTACGTCGAATTCTCGGGATGACAGTCAGAATTGGAGTCGTCGAACGGGACATGGTGATGTGAGTGTGTGTTTGTGGAAACTTTACGAGTGGAAAAACCGAATGTCAATTGGAATAGTAATCCGGCGCCTCGAGGCAAATCATTGAAAAACGTCGGAATCCTCACGTCGTCGCTTTCGAAAGGAACACATAAACAAAAAAAGAGAGTTTCGCTCCCGGGTGGGCTCGAACCACCAACCTTTCGGTTAACAGCCGAACGCGCTGCCTATTGCGCCACGGAAGCGGTGATCGCCGCCGCCGGCGTGGACTATCATGAGATAGGGGAGGATAAGTTTTCGAAAACAGTAAAAAAAAACAGAAAAAACTTACCGCCGATAGATGTGATGGGCGAATTTGGCTCGTGCGAACATTCCGCTCTTTTTGTGACGTGGCCGTTTCTATCCAAACAATTCGGGCCCAATCTCAAACATTTTCGGTTGGACCGGGCCCGCCCAGTCACTAAAATAATCGAGTTCGACCAGGGAAAACGCGAAACAGTCCGAAAGCTTCGGGAAAAGTGCACGAATCGGTTTGTGGAGAGAGAGAGAGAGAGAGAGAGAAAGAGAAAATGAATCCGCGTGGCAGGAAGTCAAAGGTGAAGTGATAGACTGTGTGGAGACGGAGAGACGCAGACAGTGTACGGGCTCAGGTTTCAATATCAGGAAAAGAAGAAGAAGAAGAAGAAGAAGAAAGGAAAGAGAAAATAAGAAGAACTCTCGCGACTCAGTTTTCGACTAGAATTCCATTTTTCTTTTCACATTTTCATTTTTCTCGCCATCGTCCGTCGAAAAGAGTGCCGAGTGTGAATAATTGAGTGGAGAGAAAGCGGTGATGCGCAGTGCGCTCCATTGCGAAGGGCAAAAAAAAAGTGGAAATTTTTGTGATGATGTCGACGACGACGTCATCATCATCATCATCATCATCATCATCCATGATGAGCCAGAAAAAAGATGGAATACGGAGGAAATAAGGGGGAGAAAACTCTTGGAGACGTAGAGAAAGATGTGATAACAGGCGCGGTGCTGAGGCAGAGAGAGAGGAGGGTGTCTATAAAATGGATGGGTAGTATGAAGAAATGTTCGCTCGTGATGACTAGGTGAGAAAGAGAGAGAAAGAGAGAAAGAGAAATCGGATCATCAGTTGTCGTGTGTGTGTGTGCGGCTATTGATAGGATGGGGGTATGTTCCCCCCGGCGGGGGGGGGGAGGCTCCGTGAGCAAACGACATGGGGAAAGAGAGACGGATAGCCGCGAGGTGCAGGTGGTCGAAAGATAGTGGTCCGGCTTCAGTGAGCAGCTAAGAGTCAAAGATACATGTCGTGGGAATGGTCGGTGCCACGTCGTGAAATGGTTGTGCCACGTCATGGATTGGTAGTACTGCTGTGCCGTGAAATAGTAGTTCCACGCCATGATATACTAATGCCAGGTTATGAAATGGTACTGCCACTTCATGAAATGGTAGTGCCACGTCATAAAATGATAGTGCCACGTCATAAAATGATAAAGCCACGTCATGAAATGGACGGTAGGGTCACGTCATAAAATGATAGTGTCACGTCATGAAATGACACTGCCACTTCACGAAATGGTACTGCCACGTCATGAAATGGCACTGTCACGTCATGAAATGGCACTGCCACGTCACGTGATTTGAAAAGTTTTGCAAAGAGTGCGAAAACAGCCAAACTATAAGGACAAGTGTTCTAGATTTTCAAGTTCGACGAGAAATCAGCTTGAAAAGTTGTCCTAAGCGTGACAATGACTCTCTGGAATGGTAGTGCCACGTCATACCACCTAAGAATAGTCATTCGAAACTTGAATTCCCAGAGAAAATCAGCTAGAAATAGAAAAAGAAAGTTGGTTCTCATCTCCTACGAGAACAAAGTTGAACTGGAAACTTTCAAAAACGACTAGTGAAATGGCACTGCCACGTCACACCACCACCCTACTCGTAGCTCTAGTCAACGCCAACCTGCCAAACTTTGCCTATCAACGTTCAAAAACCATCGTTTTCTGGCTCCAAAACCAAAGCCGAAAATGCTCAAAGTTCAAGAATGTACCGATGTACATACCATATCATGATGACGTGGCACGAAAACAACAACTTAGAGATAGAGAGAGAGAGAGAGAGAAAGTGTTGAAGCGTGTGGAAACGGAAGAGAGGAAGGGGGGGGGGGCTTTCATTGTGATGGTGTGGTGCTGTTGGCTCCGAATATTTGAGAAGACGACGACGACGACGACGAGGACAACTCATCGGAAGAGGAGCACAAAGTGCGTCGAAGCGGTTCCCATAGTTTATTCATAACTACTATACCGCCAGTGTTTCTCTTCTGTTTCGTTCATCACCATCACCATCCTCTCATCTCACACACACACTTTTCCTCCCCACTTTTTGCCACCCGCGCTTCCGCACAAAAAGATCGCCAGTCCAATAGAGCGCGTTTGCGATTCGATGAGAAGGAAGCACGGGAAACCGGTTAAAAACAACATGAAACTGAGAGTTTTTGAAGTTTGAAACAGAGGGGGGGGGGGGGTTAGGATTAATGTGTCACGTCACGTCACGTCACACATAAACACACAAACTCGAAGAATGAAAAAAGTGGGGTTTTTTTCCGGGTGGGAGGCGTTGTGGGGTGGCGTTGTGGGGTGTGTAGTTCGAAACGCGCACCCTCCAAACTGCAGTAAAACTGATTATGTTTTCCGGAGGGGAGAAGGGACGCTTCTCAACCCATTTTTTTCGGCCATGTTTTTTTTTCTGCTCTTCTCTCTTGTTGGCGGCGGGTGATTTTGTGTTTGGTGGTCGGATAGAGGGCCCGATGATGGCCAAATATGGGCGAGAGATGATGATACATGTACATGTTGTAGGATACTCACTCTTCGAGACGCGTCGAACGGGCCGTGTGCATCGAGTTGCGATTCGAAAAGTCCGATTCGCGGTAGCTTTGTGGCAGTGATCTGAAATGAGTGTGGGTCACGTTTTGGGGAGGGAGAAAGTAGGTCAAGACTTCCATTTCATTGAAAACTAGGTCAAGTCCCGGGGAAATGTAGGTCACACTTGGGAAAGTAGGTAAAAACTCCATTTTTTGAAAAACTAGGTCAAGTCTCGGGGAATATAGGTCAAATTTCGAGAAAGTAGGTCAAATTTTGAGAAAGTAGGTCAAATTTCGAGAAAGTAGGTCAAAACTCCATTTTTTGAAAAAACTAGGTCGAGTTTTGGGAAATTATGACAAACGATGTTGAATATTTCCAAGGTGGGTCTATTTTTTTGTTTGTTAGAAAAACTAGCTCAAATGCTGCAAAAATAGGTCGAAATTTGAAAAAAGTGGGTCAAATTTGGAAAAATGGGTCAACTTTGTTGAAATTAGGTCAATATATTGAAAATGGGTCAAAATTTGAGAAAGTAGGTCAAATTTTGGATTGTTGGTCAGAGTGTGGAAACTAGGTCAAATTTTGGAAAAAAAAACGTCAAGTTTGACGAAATGGGTTACTTGCACATATTTGAAGTTAACTTTCTGTGAATTAGGTCAAGGTACGGAAACTAGGTCAAATTTTGGGAAAGTAGGTCAAATTCAAAAAGTAGGTCAAATATCGAGAAACTAGGTTGAATCCGATTCGCTGTCCCAGAGGCCCTTGCCATGACATGAAATGGCATTGCCACGTCACGAAACGATACCTATCAAGTTACGGTATGATCATGAAACTTTCTAAAGTAGCACTTAGTTAGTCGATCGATAAACGTTTCATTTGAAATGGCACTGCCACGTCATCCTCCCCCCATATCTTCACAACTGAAATTCCAGCAAAGAAACTCACTGATATCGATGAACAACAAGATTCGGCATGAGCAGGTGAGTCAAATATCGACTCATATAGCTCACCGGCTCGCCCTCATTCGCCATTCGCGAAAAAAAGATGCTCCGCGAGGCGCGTGGAGCCACAAGAAATGGAATGTGTCCAAAAAATGCTCACGGGTGCTCTATTACATCCTCCCCACCACCACCAAAAGCACCAACACGACGATGCCCGTATTTTTATGTTATTATTTATTCGAAGAGCCCCCCCCCCCTCTCTCTCTTCCTTTTTTCACTATTACTGAAAGGCTCCGGGCCCGTCCCACAATTTCATTGTTGTCTGTCCGTTCATTTTTTCAGAATACAGATGACGTCGTCTTTTCCAGAAGACGTCGTCGCCGATTCAGAAGACTCACGGTGGAATCGGTGGCGGCGATGCGATGAACGTTCCGATCAGCGGCTGCTTCATCATCGTCCCACCACTTCGGCCGCTCGTCGACGGCACCGCCACAAACTGCTTCATTCTGAACACCGGGATTGATTTGAGCTCGGAATGGGGGCTCACAGATGGTTCTTGTTGTTTTTTTGGGGGGTTTTGGTGTTCTCAGCCGCTATCCACCGGTAGTTTCATCCAGATTGAAGATGATGTTGGTGGTCGTTTCTGGAATTTCACGAAAATTAAGTGAAAGACCATGTTTTCAGCAGGTTGCTATCAACTGCGCTTGGTTTCAAGCTCCAAAAAACGGTTTTCGGAGTATGGGGATCGAACCCAACACCTCCTGATCATTGTCCTAACCTACAACCAGTTGAGCTATCCGCGCGCTGAGATCGCTGAAACGGAAGCTTGAAAGATCAGCGTTCGGATGGCTCAGGTGGTTGTGAGTTAGGCTGATGATCGGGTGGTCTTGAGTTCGATCCCCATACTCTCTAAACCTTTTTTCCAGATAAAAACCGGTCCTCATTGAAAGTATAAAGAAGAGAAGCATGTATTCAAACGTATATGACATGTATATATGCATGTATATATATATAAAACAAAGAGAAAAGTGAAGAAGAAGAGGAAGAAGAAGAAAAAAGGAGGCGTGCAAGTGAGGTGCGGGGCTCGCGGGGCTCGCGGAGCCCCGTAAGAGATATACAGATTGAAAGAGAGAAGAACACTCGAAAAAATATGAACTTTCTCTATGTATATCTCTCACTTTTTCCTTCTCACTTTGACTATTAGGCATGTCTATGGCATATTTCTTGCGCCCACGAACTCTCTCACTTTTCCACACTCTCTCGCTAATTGTCTCCAGACTCCCCCCGGTTTCCTCTTTTCCCCCCTCCCACCACTTCTTGCTCCGAAGAGCACAACGTAGTAAGTTTAATTTTATTATATTTTCAGCGGCAAAAAGTGCCCTCGCCTCCCCCATCTCATCTCAGCGAACAGAAAACGAGTTTCGAGAAAGAGAAAAAGAAGAGAAAACTATACTAGTAGAGAGAGAGAGAGGAGGGAGTTCTAGGTGGTAAAGTTTTTTTGGGAGACCTGACGAGGGCGGCCACCACCACCACCAGCCATTTGTCATTGAGGCAGGTGCGCGCGCGGTTTTATGCCTTTTTTTCCGATGGGACCGAGCGTGTCAGTGTTCAGGATGTAATTGCTCACGGAGCAACGACGGAGGGGGGTAAACGCCACAAAAACATACTATAATAATATGGAGGTTAATGGGAGAGAGAGGGGGGGGGGTCTAAGGATTTGAGCCTTGTTAGGTAGGGACCATCAGGTCGGTAGAGGCCTGGAAACACTATATGCCGGACTGGGGGCCTAGGAAGGACTAATAGGTTCGCCGAACGGAAATCGCCTGGAATAGAGGCCTAGAACAGCTGTTAGGCTCAATTAGTGGACTATGGGCCTAGGAAAAACTAATAGGCCCGAAGTTTTAAGCCTAGAACAGCTGATCGGCCAGTCTGGTGGACTAGAAGCCTGGAAGGGCGAATAGGCCCAACGAGTTGAAACTCGGTGGACTAGAAGCCTGAAAGGACTTATAAGCCCCCCTGACCGGAAGCACCGAAAGTTAAGGGCCTACAACAGCTGATCGGCCTGTTTGGTGGACTAGAAGCTCGAAAGGGACAATAGGCCCCGTACAAGGAGAGGCCCAAAGTCAGAGACCCAGAACAGCCTCATTTGGTCGACTATGGGCCTGGGAAGGACTATGGCCCGAAGTTTTAGGCCTAGAACAACTGATAGGCCTGATTGGTGGACTGCGGCCTTAGGAAGGACTAATAGGCCCAACGAGTTGAAATTGACTGTCCTCGAAGAACTGATAGTCTCTCATTGGGTGGACTAGAAGCCTGAAAGCCTATAAGCTATGGCTAGGCCCTCCTGACCGGAAGACCCGAAAGTAAGGGGTTTACAACAGCTGAAAGGCCTATTTGGCGGCCTATAGACCTGGATGGACTGATATGTGGGCCTCCGTAAACGAAAAGGCGCAAAGGTAAAGAGCCTACAACAGCTGAAAGCCTTATTTTCTGGTCTAGAAGTCTGAAAAGACTTATAGGCCCCCCCAGACGGAACGGCCCAAAAGTTGGGGGCCTATTTGGTGGACTGTGGGCCTACAAAGACTACCTCAGGCTTAAAATGAGTGAAAGGACTTTTCGAGCCAGCAGAGCCCAGAGTCAAGGGCCTAGAGAGACTAGAAGGGCTTTCCTGGCTTGAAAGAAGGCCTTTTGGCTTGGTAGGCAGGACTAATTGGGCTCATAGAGAAATCTGACGAGAATCTGACGGACTACTCATGTTTAGGCCGTTAAGATGGCCAGAAGACTAGAAAGACACTTTCGGATCTTGCTGATGGCCTAAAACTTGGTAAGCCTAAAGCTTATTAGGCCTATGGTTAAGTCTTGGGCCTAGAAAAGTGATTAGGCCCGTTACAAGGCTTAAAAACTGGACTAAACAGTGGAAAATCGATAATGATGGCGAAAAGATTGGTGACGGACGAAAAGTGCGCCAGCACATTGCTGGCGTCATTTGCGTTCGTTTTTTTTGATCTACAATCGTCCTTATCTTTTTCGGATTGCAATTTCACAAGACTGGTCGGCCTGTTTTAGGCTTTAGGCCAAAAAGCCCGAAAGGCCTAGATTGGCGCCCTAACCTTAAAATCAAGCCGAAATTTCGCAGAAAAATGCCACGTCATCAAAGAAACTCGTCCGAAACGCCATGAGGAAAAAAATTCGGCCCAGAAATCCGATAAATCTTGGCAGGTGTGAAAACGGCTCAAACATCACTTTTCACCTGTTTTCCGCGAAACTAAACGAAAATGATCCTAGTTTGAAGCGGAAAACTGACTGAAAATTGTCAGCGAACTGTTGAAAACAGTGAGAGGAAGGGAAAAAAAACAAGAGAAAGTGTTGCCAAGTGACAGAAAAGGTGATTGGGGGAGAGAGAGAGAGAGAGAGAGAGAGAGAGAGAGAGAGAGAGAGAGAGAGAGAGAGAGAGAGAGAGAGAGAGAGAGAGAGAGAGAGAGAGAGAGAGAGAGAGAGAGAGAGAGAGAGAGAGAGAGAGAGAGAGAGAGAGAGAGAGAGAGAGAGAGAGAGAGAGAGAGAGAGAGAGAGAGAGAGAGAGAGAGAGAGAGAGAGTCTCTCTCTGTCATTTCACCGCAATTACCCCTTCGAAGAGCACCGCGCGCCTACTTTTTCCCTCCCTCCTGCCACCCCTATTATTTGTCGTCTCGTTCTCTTTCTTTCTCTCTTTCTTCTCATTCTCTTTCTTTCTCTCTTTCTTCTCTTTCTAGCACGCGCAAAAATTGGTCCAATCCAAATTTTGCGAATTATGGGCGGTGCAGAGTCGTCCAGTCAAACTTCTTTTCATTCGATGAATGGGTCCCATGTGATGATGGGCGGTTGGCTTAGGCCCAAAGGCCTATGGGCCTATAGGCTATTGCAAAGCCTAAGAGTGAGGTTGGTCGAGTTAGGCCGAAAACTGGTCCACTTTGCTGAGCCTAAGCCGGAGAAAATTTCAATTTCGAACAAGGCCTGAAAATAGGCATAGGCCCGAGTCGGCCTGAAAACCGAATAGGCCCATTGCTATCGTTAGAACTAGTCCGAAACTAGGCCTAGGATGAAAATAGGCCAAAACCCCCGGGGCCTAAACCGAAGCATCACACTTTGGGCCTAGAAAAGACTGGCCGCGGCCTGAAAACGCTGGATTCTTTTCAGGCTTGGCCATAGGCCCAGAAATCCTTAATTAGAGTCTCAAAGCCCGGAAACTGGCCTGGCCTAAACCGACTCGACCTCGATTTAGGCCCAGAAAAGACAGAAACTAGGTCAGGGCTCCAATGAGCACACCTCGAAAAAGTGCAAAGAGAGAGAGTGAGAGAGGGCTCCGTCTCGACATATGCTCAACGGGGGCGAAGAAATTCGAGAGGCCGCCGGCGGCTTCAGCCCGAGTGATGATGATGATGATGGAAATGTTGAAAATTGTTCGGCGGGCCGGCTCGCCGAGCCGCAACAGAGCTCTTTTTTTCTCGTCTTCTTCATCTTCGCCGTCTTCCTCTCCTTTCTCTCGTCTTTACCGCAGAACATATGATGATGATGGTTGTGAAAAGAGAGAGAGAGAGAGAGAAAGAGAGAGGAAGAGACTACTTTCCACTTATTATCATTGGGGCGCACTTACAAGTAGAGAGGGTTTGAGGCTTTGCGCGTGAGATACGATGCAAAAAGTGGTGATCGCACACTTTGCATCATATCTGACGCGCAACTGAAGAGCCGTATAGCCAGAGATCATAAGATCCTGGTAAACGTTTCACCTAGGTGAATCGTTTACCATTTTTAAGCGAATGACTTCTGAGGGGGAAAAATTGGGATGGCAGGTCAGGCGGGAGGATTCTTTCTCTGTTTGAGAGATGTGGTGGTCGTGGTGGCGGCGACGGGAGGGGAACTCTCATCAGTGTCGAGTCGTCCGTCAAACTCGTCTTTCCATGACAACCCGAACTCTTTTCTTTTCCTTCTTCTCCTCCGTCTTCTCGTCATTTGAGAAGAGGGAGAAGAAGAAGAAGAAGAATCGGGGTCAACTAACTAACAAAAGCGTCGGGAAAGAGGATCCGTCCATTTGAGACGAGACGTCTACGGGGAGAGGGTTGCCAGGGGAGAAGCACTACTAAAAAGGTCGCGTAAACCGACACGGACTCTTTGTGAGAGATGGGGGGGGGGGATAGAAAGTCAGAAATCACTAGTAAAACCGGAGAAGCCGAGGGGAAACGGAGAGTCGGAGCAAAAAGAGAACGACATCGCGTGTGCTCAGTGCTCGGAGAGAAAAGAGAACGGGTGTGTGTGTGTGTGTGTGTGTGTGTGCGTCGGGGAGGGAGAAGGGCTGGCCTAAATGACAGGGTTTCTTGACGTTGGCTCCGCTCCGCACCTGGCCGCCGCGAATCGACGGCGACGAGGAAGACGACCTCGAAACGAAATGAGAAAACGCAATGGGCTCGGGCTCGGGCTCGGGGGGAGGTCTCATTAGAAGTGCTCATCGGAGCAGAAGAACGGGGAGAAAGGGGGGAGGGGGGCTAACTATATCTATGACATCTTGGCGGGAGGGGAAACGAATCGTCGGAAAATAATAAAATGAATAGGAAAAGAAAAAAGAGAGAGAGAGAGAAGGGAAGAGGGAGAACAATTGAATGGGAAATTAGAAATCTATGATGTTTATTTTATGAGATATTTAGAAAATAGAGAAGCAAAAAAACGAAGTGGGATGGAACAACAGAGAATGAGGATCCGGGGGGTCGGCTAAACTACGGGGAGGGGAGGAAACAAAGATAGATGAGTGGGGCGAAAACTTAAAACAATCATCGTGATTCCGAGTCCATTTTACTCCAAATCGTCGGTGTCGTCGATAAGCTCCTGGATCTGAGCCGGCGGCGGTCCGTCGCCGAGGTATTGCACAAGTGGTGGCTCGTTCTCGACCTCTTCGGCGCGCGAGCCGAACATGTCGGCGAGACGCTGTGAAATTATCGATTTTCGGCTTCGAAATCGAGTGCTCCTTACCTCGCGAGTCGACGGAAGCTGCTGGACGACGGCCTGGAACTGATCGTCGGACAGCGTTTGCTGGAAGATCGAGAGCAGCTGCTGCGACTCGCCGCACAGCATGACGGCGTTGGCGATGTGCACGGCGCCCTCCTCGACGTTGCCGGCGGCCATCAGCTCCTCGCCGAGCTGCACCTCTTGCAGGAAGAACCTCTGCATTTGGGTCGGATCCGTCAGATCCGGTGCGGCGCCGGCGTTTCCGGCCGGCGGAGCACGGCGAGCCGCCGCTCCTCCCTTTCCGGCCTGCGCACGTCGTTCTGCAACAAAAACCATGCTCTCTCTTCAGGAAATCGAGGAAAAACAACTCACTTTGACGAATCTTATCCTTGTAGTCCGGCGCGTTGATCCGTTTGTGGTCAAAGTAGATGCAGTAGCCGAGGAAAGCGGCGCCCGCGATTCCCGCCGCCAAAATCACATTCGACTTGTTGAATCCGAGAATCGTGTCCGACATTCTGCAAGAAATACAGGAAAATTGGAGGAAAATCGGGGGAAATCGAGCTGATAAGACGTTTTGCATCACTTTCATCGATTTTTATCGGGAAAACGAGGATTTTCCGGGTGAAAACTTGCTAAAAACAAAATTAGATGATGTTTTCGAATTTTTGGATCGAAAAAAATGCGGGAAAGCCTATGAAAAACCATGGAAAATCGCGGAAATCTGCGAAAATTTAGCGAAAATTGCGAAACGCGCAAGCAAGTCACCAGTTTCGCGCCAGCAATCCCTTGGCGCGTTTCTCGTGCCCGCCTCGGCGCGAACTTTGAATTCACGCATTTCAGCGTGACATTGTCGACGAAAACGAAGACAAATCAGCTGGAATAGAAGAAATCCACGTGGCAAAGGTGATAATCGAAAATATCAATCAAAACAAAAGTATTCCCGGAGATTTTGCCGCGATGAAGCGCCCATTCCGCTGTCCGATCTTCGTCACCGCCGCCGTCGTCGGCGTCTCGGCCGTCGCCATCGCCATCTACTACTTCTGGAGACAGCGAACGGACGAGGAGAAGAAGAAGAAGGACGTCGCCGTCGAGCCGTCCGCCACGCCTTCCGCCTCCTCCACCACGTCGTCCGGTCCGGCTGACGGCGCCGAAAGAGCCGGCGGCGGCAAAGAGCCCGTCGACGGAAGCACCGACATGTTCACGTTTCCCGACATGCACGTGCGCAAAGTCTGCGAACGCCTTTTCCTCGAACAAATGGACCTCGGCGAGGAGTACATGTCGAGCGGTAAGCGGCGCGTTCTCAATGGAGCGCACTTGCACATTCCTCGACGTTTTTCCACTTTTCGCGGAAAAAAACACGGAAAACAATTTTTTTTTCGTTGATTTTAAGAAATTTTCACAAGAGAAAATCCTAGAAAACAATAAAAAACGGTCCTGAAAGCATGTTTTGAGAAATTTTCACATTTTCTGTCAAAACTTTTTTTTGATCGATCACAAATTTTCGAAAAAATATCCATCTAGAAGATCATTTCACGCTGAGTTCATTGATATCCCAACTTGACTGTTTTGGAGTTAAAGCAAGCGAGATATTGGCTGACAAAGTCAACGGAAGGCGCAGGTTGACTATGACAGTGTATAACTCGCTTCGGAAAAGTCGAAAACGGTCAAGTTGGGATATCAATCGAATCCTCACAATCAGAACTATCACCACAACACGTTTATTACTTGTGAATAGTCCTGTGCGAAAAGTTAAAGACAGAAAACCATTGCCAGCCCAATTTTCCTGCCAATTTCCACCCCAAACTCCTAATTTTTCCAGAAGAAACGGTGGAGCGTGGCGCAATGCACCTGGCGAACGCGATCACGCTCACCGGCGAAACGGAGCCGCTGCTCAAAGTGCTCCGCAAAGCGGTCTCGCCGGCCAACTTTGCCCGCATCCAAAAGTACATACCGACGGCCGAGTTGCGTGTCCAGCAGATGCTCCAGGACGAGCTCACCGTCGAATCGATCAATGAGCACTTTTCCTGAGAGCACTCTCGGGCTCACAGCTCACTATGAAAGTTAAACTTCGTCACACAATCGACTACACTGGGCTCCGAGTGTTTGAAAAGATCGCACGAAACCCGAGCAGCAGCCATGTTCTTTCTTTTTCTTTTTTGTAATAACACGTAATTTTTCTTTTATTTCTGAATAAATGGTTTGACTGCAATAGAAAAAAGATAATTGCACTCTGCAGGATTCGAACCCTGGTTATGCGGATCGAAGGCAAAACGCCAACCAGTTGCGCCACTGGTGCTACATTTTTCAGTTTCTTCCAGTTATGGTGATAAAAGCGGCTTTTTCAGAATCCCAAAGACTTTTAATCGACAAGGAAGTTCTTTAGAGAAGCAAATGCGCTCTATCGACAAACACCCCGAGTCTCCCAGTTCTGGCAAGTTGAGCAACACAAACTATGATTAGCGTTTTGTTCAAAGATCCAAAACTTAAAAGCGAAGGAGAGTGAGACGTCTCATTGTTGTCAGCGGGTCTCCATGACAACCGAAGCCGTCTTCGTTTCCCCCCTTCACCTGATTGATTCATTTCACTCCATTCTATCTGCCGCACGCGAGAATAGGTTTCGCATGTTCTACTACTCGACCATCTACGATCTCTTCGACTGCGTTTTCTGCGCGATCTGTAAAGCCGGCAACGTCGTTGAGGTTGAGGTGGACGCCTGTGTAGGATGGAAGTGTGTCTTCTACTGGATGTTGCAACTCGTTATGCTCAATCTGTGTAGTCTTGCCATCCTACTCGCCGCAAGCGTCTATGTCATTTTACTAATTCTTCCCGTCCTACTCGGTCTGCTTATTGTGTGTGCTTACTCCGGACTCGTGTGCATTCTGTGCGAAAAGTTGTTGCCGTTCAAAGTGACACCGAGACGGTACCGGCTAGCCAAGCTAATACATGCGGTGGCCACTGTTGGCTTCTACGCCATCTTCGTCGGTTTATACAACTTCGGTGGGCACTACTTGCTCCATGAGACGAGTTATCAGGTACGCGCACTTCAAACAGCCATATCTTGGAGACTAGCAGAGTTATAAAAAAGTTGTCAACTACAAACATGATCAGCGTAAAATTTCCCATGTTTTTGTAGTTGACAACTTTTCTGTAACTAATCTAGTTTCGGAGATATACCCTGTCAAAGTTGAGCCTTAATAGTGCCGTTGTTAAAAATAGTGACAACGGTACCATAACTCTGGTCACGTGGCTTTGGTCACGTGACTCACAACTACCATCGTTTATCTCATTTCAGGTGGCGTTGTGCGCGTACGTTTTCCTCATCTCCCACACCTTCCCCATCGGCTTCAAGTTGTTGGGCTCCGACGACTATTCCGTTTGCGCCAGCGGAGAAAACCGATGGAAATCGTTGAGATGGATCGAGAAGCTCGTGTTCGTCACGTTATGCGTCGTCACGGCCGTCCTTGTCGTGCGCGTCGACGTCTCCGCGGAACCGCTCAGGATTATCGGGGACATCTCCCTTCAACTGACGATGCACGCCGCCGCTTGGTTCTTACTGCAGGAAATCTATCTGTGTTTCACTGACCGAATGCTGTTCGCTTACGAAACGCATGAGCGTTTGGTGGCTAACCTACCGCCGCCTTTTTACGAAGAATTTAAGCATTATGTGGCTGTATGGGAGATCATAGATGGCAAATGGGTCGAGAGGAAGATCCGCATGATTAAGCAGATCCCGGAAGTCGACACCGGCCCGGAACTACCGCAAAAGTTGCCAATCTAAATTTTGGACGTCTGATTTTATAATTACCCCCCCCCCCCCCCCTCCTCTTTCTTATTTTTTTAAAATATCGGCCGATCGACTACACTGGGCTCCAAGTGTTTGAGAAGTTCGCGCATTTTTCTTTCTTTCTTTGCTATCATACTTATTTTCACACGAATAAAGGAATTCACTGCAAAAACTGACTTCAAAATCGGAAAAATTCGAAAAAAAAAACGAGAAAAACCAACTTTGCAGAAGACAGGAATCGAACCCGGGTCGCGCGCTTTGAAGGCAAAAGCGGAACCAGTTGCGCCACGGAGCCATTCTGTTTGAGACAGCTGTTTGTGCCCATGAGAACGGCGTTTTTTTTTTCAAATTCTAAAACTGGAGTGTTGATCTCTTTGAGAAGCAAACGCGCTCTATTGCAAATCTTGCGAAATCCTCCAAAAAGACGATTGTCTGGGTGTCTGAAATCGAGAATTTTCATCTTCACCGAAAGAGAGTCACATGTCCTTCTTCGCAACAACAACGAATAGAAAAGAAACACACAATACTAAATTCTTCGTCGACTCCAATGACTCAACTTGTCTCTTTTGTGTTGACACCTGTTGGCAGCAGAAAAAAAGGGCGCACATCTAACCACATGAACTAGTGAGTGAGTGCGGAAGCGAAGAGAGTCCGAATTTCACTCGGCCACTGTTTGCACAATTGATTTCCCTCCCCTTCCATTGCCACAGCTCTGTCGGAGCCACGCGCGTGTGTGTGTGTGCTCATTTTTCATAAAATGTAAGCTTTTTATTCGTTCGTTTTCGTTTTCGTGTCGCAAATCGCTTCTATGCACCAGGGTTACTGTGCCTAACCAGGAGAAGAGTAGCAAGATGAAGAAAGGGTTCGGGCGGCAATTTCTCAGCAACTTTTGAGTTTCAAAAGTTATAGCCATATTCAAGTGATAGATCTCATCGCGCTGAATCGATTGATATCCCAACTTGACTGTTTTCGACTTTTCCCGATAGAGATATAAGCGTTCAAAGTTAAAGCCACGTATCTTCGTCGGGAAGAGTGCAAAACCGTCAAGTTGGGATATCAATCGATTCAGCGCAAAAAGATCCATCACCTCAACAAAAAAAATTGCCCGAAATCCCCATGGATTTTAAATTTGTGACTATGCACCAGTTTTACAGTGCCTATCCCAGGTCAAGGGAGAAAAGTTTAAGAAATACATAGTTATGCTTAGTTAGACAATATAGTTCCGAAAACTGTTAGCCGGGTGGTGTAGAGGGTCCATGTGAGTACGGTGCCTAGTTCAGGATCCAGAGAAGGAAGATGCCGAGGATCATGAAGACGATGAGTCCGAGGATGATCATCATCTGAAATCGCAGTAGTCAATGCGCTCGTTGACTCTCTCTCTCCTCTTGCACTCACCCGAACGTTTTGCCACCAGTATTTTTGGCGCAGAGTGCGCGACGATTGCTGGAATTGCGAGGCGCCGTGCTGAAGGACTTCGGCGCGGTGGTCCAGAGAGTTGAGTTGCGCCTCGCGCTCCATCACCTTGTTCACATTGTTCTGCAGAGTGACTATGAGTTGACCACGCCATTTGGACTAAAACTAGTTTAGGCTCGGGGGGCCTAACAAACTTGGCAGGCTTTAGGCCTGCTCAGGCCAATCTGGTCTGCAGGTCGTGGGCTTTCGGGCTTAGGACCAAGCTAGCAGAATCTCATAGGCCTATGGGCCTACTTAGTTTTTGTGGTTTTGTGCTGACTTTCAACCGTACTTTGGTTGGATAGTACGAGCTGAACGGGCCTACGGGCCTTATGGGCTTATGGGCCTTATGGGCCTTATGGGCATTGTGGGCCTATGGGCCTCTTTGGCCTATGTGCCTCTTTGGCCTATGAGCCTAAAAAACTTTATGGGTCCATAGGCCTGAAAAGTGGAAAAGGCCTCAAGCCCCAAAAAGCCTTAAGGACCTAAATAGTCCGGAGTACCTATAGGCCTGAAAGACCTTCCTAGACCGACATTTACCGCGCGTTTCAAGGTTTTCCTAACTTTATTTGCTTAACACACATTTCCAACCCCTCTCGCCATCTTAACACCCCCTATTCCTGTGTCCTCCCCGCCCGCACTCTACCACCCAATCCGTAATACTATCTACATATCTACGTATTATCGGTTCGCCGTCTGCATTGGGAAATCCTACGGTTGACAGCGAACCGCGAACGCGACCGCGGACGCGTACGTAGAGGACGGTGTATACACCGCGCGCCGCTGCTTACCGTACTCTTGGCGATGACAATTGAAATTTTTGGGCTCAATTGTTGCTTATTTTCGCATATTTCACCGTACTTTTCATTTTAAAAATAATTATCTGTTTCTACGAACATTTGCGGTAAAAAAAGCGAAAATAAGCAACAATTGAACCTAAAAATTTTAATTATCATCGCCCAGAGTACGGTAAGCGGCGTCGCGCGGTGTATACACCGTCCTCTACGTACGCGTCCGCGGTTGCGTTCGCGGTTCGCTGTCAACCGTAAGATTTCCCAATGCAGACGGCGAACCGATAATAGTACTCACCCGCATCACATCGATCACCTCGTTGACCTGTGCCTGAGCCATCTGCATACGCTTCGAGCCGTAGGTACCGGTGTCGGTGCTCGCCGAGCCGGCGCCCGCCGCGCCCGCCTCCACATCTTTTTGTTTTCTCGCGTCGCTGCTCGAGCTCGACATCTTTTCGCCCCCCTTCCACTTGTCACTTTGGGCGCTGAAACAACGATGCGAATTGTTGCAGTGAGAGAAGAATAATGAGCAACGAGACGACGAGGACGACGACGGATGCTCCGGCGAGCAACAATTTTCTGATGGTGCCGGTCAGTCGACCGCTTCATCTCGACACGTCGACATTGACGGTGCTCACACCGCGACCGACGTCTCCGTATCAAATGGTGAGGAGCCCCCCAACCAGAGAAAAAAAACGATGGTGGAGGGAGGGAGGGGGAGCACAAATGTATGAATGAGCAAGAGGAAATGAGCAAGAGGGCCAGGGCCAAGATAAAGTGGTGTGGGCGTGGCTTGGAGACGGCGAAAAAAGTGGGCGGGGCGTAGACGAGATCCCGAGTTTCGGAGATACAATTTATTTCGTCCTCGTCGATTTTGTTGTCGGTTGGTCGTCTCGAGACATGTGTAGCAGGACAAAAATTTGAGAAAAAAAGAAGAAGAAGAAGAAGAAAAATGAGCGAGGGAACGTCGTACTTGTACAGAGATCGCAGTGCCACGTCACACTGTAGGTCTAACCATGATCCTGACCAGTTACATACATGTGTAGCTCATATCTTGAAAAGTAGGTCAAAGTTTTGAAGCGTCGGTCAAATTTCGGGAATGTAGGTCAAACCTAAGAAAGTAGGTCAAATCTCGGAAAAGTATGTATGTAGGTCAACAACCGAACAGCTGTGAAGGTCGAGTAAAAAAAATAGGTCAAACTTCGAAATCTAAGCCCCATGCAGGAAAAATAGGTCGAACCCCGGAAAAGTAGGTCAAATTTTCGAAAGTAGATCAAATCCCAGAAAAGTAGGTCAAGTATTAAAATGTGGATCGAAACTCGAAATAGGAGAAACCAAGTACTGTTAAAAGCTGGGTTAAAATCCCGTGAAAAGTAGGTCAAATCTTGAAATCTGTGCCACAATCGGGAAAAGTAGGTCAAGTATCGGAAACTAGGTCAAATCTCGAAAAAGTAGGTCAAATCTCAGAAAAGTTGGTCAAGTATTAAAATGTGGTTCAAAACTCGAAAAAGAAGAGGCCAGCTGTTTTGAAATCCCATAAAAGTAGGTCAAATCTTGAAGTCTGTGCCACAATCGGGAAAAGTAGGTCAAATCTTGAAAATCGGTGAAAATTGCTCCAATTTTCCGCCGAAAAGTGTCGTCTCACCAACTACGTCAGACATTCTCGAAATCGGTGACAATTGCTAGGTGTAGACATCATTTAACTAAGAAAAAAAGAAAAGTTGACCGCGCACTAATGACGTACTCACTCACCTCGCCGCGCCACACTCGAAAACAACCCAAGAGGAGCACCTACGACGATGTCGCTCCTCTTTTGTCGATGAATGGGTGATAACGTTTGGTTAACGTAGGTAACGTCTTCAGGAATCGTCGATGACGTCATCGTCGTCGTCGTGAGGGTGGGTGGGGGTGAATTCAGAATAGTCGAGATGACGATGACGATGATGATGTGAAGCAAGAAAAAAAGAGGGATGGCGGGAAATGTGAGGAATTAGTGGTAGGTCTCTCAATTGGCTTTTAGTACCCCCCTCCCATTCACATTCGTCCGGCGGCGAGATGAGCCCATTTCAGAGCTCAAAGCTGGTGTGCTCATTCATGACTATGTACACTAGCTAGTTTCGGTTTTAACGAAGAGGGGGGGGGGGGCTATAGTTTCGCCGGTTTCACGGTTTGGGGGATATATGTATAAGTTAGGGTGGAAGGGGGAGGGGGAGCGATTCCCAGTTGTGGTGAGCAGTTGTCAACATCTCTGTATGTATGTCTGGTGTCAAAAACATGCGCATACAATACAGAAGAACCCGAACAATAGTAATAATAATAATGATAGCTGAAAACAAACTAATCTCGGTGAATCAAGAGTTGTTGCCATATGTAGGTCAAATCTCACGGGACGGCAGCTGTCGGTGGAGCGCGTTTTCTTGTTTGGCGCTCGAAGGCTTGCGGTGACCTAGTTTTGTGATCCAAAGAGTTGGCCCAAAAAGCCTAAGTTGACCCGTGGGATTTGGGCTTAGAACAAGCTTGAATGGGCTCGATAAGTCCAAGTTTCATGAAGCACGGCCCGTTTTGGCCTAGATTGTGTGAGACTGCCAGTACAGGCCAGAAATGACCTAGATACGACTGGTTTGGCCTAAATGCGTGACCTAGTTCGGTGAGAATGGGCCTAGGCTTTTTTTTCGGCCCAAGTAAGCTTTGGCTGACCTAGATTGGAAGACTATGGCCGAAACCGGCCTTTGGCAATTTATCTCGGCCTAAGTCAGTCTAGCACAGTGAAAACGAGTTTGGGCTTTCTTGAGCGGCCCGATTCGGCCTGAACCGGCCCAAATTGACTGAAATCGATCATTTCGCAAAACGAAAACCGAAACGAAAACCAAAAACCGAAACTGACATCAAAAATCGATCGCGCTATCTGCCTCTCTCTCTCTCTCCTTCCGCCACGTGGCAAACATGCAAATGTGATGTTGAATGCAAATGCACATGTAACTAGGGGACACATCCACCGCCCGCACAGAATACACTCTGACATGGCACAACCACGCCACTTCTTCTTCTTCGTCTTCTTTTTTTGATTTATGACGTGGCGTCGCATACATACATACCGCGGAAATCGAAAATGACGTGGCACCGGAAATTGCACTCAACAATGATGAATTTCAAATTTCCCTCCCCTGTTTGGAGAAAAAGAAGAAAAGAAACCGATTCGCGTGTCGTAGACATTAATTAATTTTTTTCGTTTTTGTCTCTCCGGTACCGCGCGGGTCAAAATAAATGTAGGTCAAATGGCGAGTGAGTAGGTCAAATTTGCGGCTGAGCAATGACGAATTTTTTTTGGAGGGCTCTGAGAGGGCTCGGAGAGCAAGAAAACGAATTCGAAAATCGAGAGGGGGGAGTGAAATGAATGATAGAGGGAGGGAAATTGAACTCGCGCGAGTCATCATACACAAATAGTCACAAGCAAACATTTCGCCATTGTGCATGTGATAAGAGCCTCCATCAAGTTATCGATTGATTTTGAGTCATTTACACTCTTCACCTGAAACTTGTTTGGCTGAAATTCTGAAATTCTGAAAATGACGACACCACGGGATGGTTTGTATGTGATTGATGAGATTCCACATGCCAAGGTTGGTTTCTGGGGTTTTTCATCGAGTTTCTCGTCATTTTCTCTTGCAATGGATGTGTTTAGGAGCACTCGCCGGCGCTGAGCCAAAAAATCAAGGTGCCGAAGAAGCAGTACTCGCAGGAGGATCCGTTGCGACGAATGGCCACGCCTGTTTTTGACAAGGTTGGTCTAAACTACACTATTTATCAAGAAAAACCGTGAGAAAACACTTTTGACAAGTGTGGAATCGAACCAGTGAGCGTTGGATTGACAGTCGAACGCGTAACCGACTGAGCCACCCATGTCGCTCCCGATGTTTCTTCGCGCGCTGCATCGCGCTCCGCTGGACTTGGCGCGAAAATTCAAATTCAAACCTATTCTAAAGGAGCGCGTTCCAGCTTGTTGAGCAGTCGACCACCTCTCACATTTTCAGCACGAACAGGAGAATCGGAAGAAGGGACCTTCGTCGGCGGCCACCGTCCTCGCCCTATCGGGCCTTTTCGTCGTCGGCACCACCCTGATTCTCAGCGGCATCATCGTTTTGATTGTGGTGAGTGCGACTGGTTTTCGGTGTGGAAGACGAATTTCATATCACGGGAGGGGGCCAATCACCAGAAAAAGGCATCGTTTTTGGGAAACCTGATCTTATTTCGTAGATTTTTGAATTTGGCGGCAAATAGCCAGCTTTAAAAAGTTTTCAGCCGAGTTATGCAAGTTTGAGTGTTAGTCACACGCAAACTGAAGTACTCTCACAAAAAAGTTCACAACTCGCTTCAAAGTGAAGATTTTCAAACATTCTTTTCACCATTCGAAAGAGCTTCAAATTTACTACATTTGTTGTAACTGTACTTTTTCGATAGCTTTCACCACAAAAAAGTTAGAGCGCCTTCTGGTTCACTTCCGGATTCACTTCCAGCCAACTCTCGACAAAACCAGCCGGGACGGTCCCCGGTGGCTCAGCCGGTAACACGTTAGCCTATCAATCTGGCATTCACAAGTTCGATTCCCCTCTTCACTTTTTCTCTTTTTCTTTCGTTTTCTCGATGCGTACTCCCAAGAAAGCGAGATTGGAGGCAGGAAGAAGAAGAAGATGAAGAAGAAGACAAAAGTTCACTTCTCCTATCGTTATCACCTCTCGCTATCTCTCTTTCTTCTCTCTCACTTCCCGCCACACAACAAATCTCGTTTTCACTTGATTCCGAGAAGAAGAGGAAAAGGAAGAAGTGGATGATCCGTGTCTCCGCGCTTAACAAATTGCTTGCGACGTGTTGTCCAATCTAAGGCAAAAAATGAATTCGGAGGAACGATGAAAGGACATTGGAATGTGGATGGCTGGGTTTTGTAACAAGAAACAAAGAAGCTTCAAAAATCTTCCAAATGGCGCAGAGATCGTGTGAAAATATTGATTTTGAAAGGAGTTGTGTTGAAATTTAGAGTCACGCTCTTAAAACTTGCATAACTCGCTTCAAAATCAATATTTTCACACGTTTTTTTTACCATTCTAAAGATCGCAAAATTTTCTACATTTCACTCAACTGGGTCATTTTTATAGCACCAACCACAAGAAAGTTATAGCCCTTTCAAAATGACTCCGGTGAAATTCAAAGTGGGCGTGGCCTAATTCCCCCATTTTTCCAGCAACAAGAGCCGCCGTTCGTCGTCACCGGCTGCCTGTTTCTCGGCGTCGGCGTCGCGATGCTACTCGTGTGTGTCGCGCTCCAACGCAAGAATCTCGTGAAATTCGTGCTCGACATCAATCGTGACCTCTATTTTCTCAATATGAACAAGTCGGCGATGTTCAAGACGATGTTCGACGTCAACTCGGAGCTACCGTTGTCGCACGCCGACTAATCGATCGATAATCGTTGCGATCGCGATTATCGAAGGAGGGGGCTTCGATGTATTGTGATAAACGGGTTGAATCCTTCTCTCGTTCTCTGGTTGTTGATTGTTTTGCATCTGCAAAGTGACATGCGGGAGGGCCTTATCAGCCTGAACGCCCGTAGGCCCATCAATCGGATATCGGCCCGAACGGCCTTAGCGCATCGTGATGTACATATGTACTGTGTGTAGGGTATTCGTAGTGATCATCGGGCTGAACTCTTTTTTAGGCCATGAAATGAGCATTGAAAATTTAGTCTTAAAAGTTAAAAACAACTGAAGGGCTTATACACAAATAGGACTTGAACTAACATGCCATTGGATTGACTATCAACGTAAACTCCCATAGGCCCACACATTGACTTTGGACCTGAACGACCTTAATCCATTGTCAGAGGGCTCATAAATTGATCCAAACATCGGCCTAAACTCTCTTATCAGCCTGAACGCCCGTAGGCCCATCAATCGGATATCGGCCCGAACGGCCCTAGCGCATCGTGATACATATGTACTGTGTGTAGGGTATTTGTAGTGATCATCGTCCTGCAATCTTTTATAGGCCATGAAATGAGCATTGAAAACATGGGCTGAAAAGTTAATAACAACTGATGGACTTATGTATACACAAATACGACTTGAACTAACAGACCATTGGATTGACTATCAACGTAAACTCTCATAGGCCCACACATTGACTTTGGACCTGAACGACCTCAATCCATTGTCAGAGGGCTCATACAGTAATCCAAGTATCGGCCTTAACTCTCTTAGGCCCATCCGATGATCCAAACATCGGCCTAAGCTCTCTAAGGCCCAATCAGTGATACAAGCATCGGCCTAAACCCTCTTAGGCCCATTCAGTGGTCCAAACTTCGGCCTAAACTCTCTTAGGCCCATACAGTAATCCAAGTATCGACCTAAACTCTCATAGGCCTTGACAGTGATCCAACTATCTGCCTAAACTCTCGTAGGCCCATAGAGTGATCCAAGAATCGGTCTAAACTCTCTTAGGCCCATACAGTGATCCAAGAATCGGCCCAAACTCTTATAGGCCTAAAGAGTGATTCGAATATCGGCCCAAAACCTCTCAACCAACCGGAAAGCATTCCTCAATCCGGTATCCAGTATCCGGTATCAAAAACAGAAACTCGATAAGAACAGAGTGTTCTCTCTTTCTCTCTCTCTGATCCCTCTGTCATGACACACTTCCACCATTTTTTATTATCTGTCCACACACACCCATAAAAGTTCACTGTCAGTCCACTCTCCCCTCTTCTGACAAAGCAACTTTTGCGCTAAAGCGAGAGAGAGTCCCCCCCGAGTGAGTGATTGAGAAGTGAAGGTTTCGGCGCGCCAAGAATCGACGACGACGACAACAGACAAAAAGCAGGCTGTTGTGTGGAGATTCGGCCGTGTGTGATAAGCCCGCCACACCTTTTGCCTCTCCCCCTCGCCAAGTGATTTCGAGACTGGATTGATTATTATGCGTGAATGAATTAATATTTGGATGGATGAGAGTTTTAGACCCCCCCCCCCCCAACCATCATAAATCATCTTTCCTGGCTGGGATTTGATAATCGAGTGTGAAAAAAAGTGAAAATGTGTTTTGATCAACTCGAACTGGTGAAAGATTCAGATGAAATTGGGAGTTTTGAAGTTTGACCTACTTTTTTAGCTCTTGGTTTTTTTTCAGGGTTGATTTACAGATAACATCTCAAAAATGTTTGACGTTCACGAGAGCTGCATTTGACCTACTTTTTCAGTGAGAGTTTCAATTTGACCTACTTTCAACCCTAAACTTTCAGTTTGACCTACTTTTTTTCAAAGGTGGTCTTTCACAGTGGGCATGCGTAAATTTGGATTCTGAGTCGGATTCTGAAGACGTTGGTACACGACTCTCATCTTAGACCGGTGCCACGTGGCATCACATACTCAAACAGCGTTTTTTAGTGACTTGAAGGGTCAAGTCCACCCCCAACCCCCACGAAAAGTGGCGCGCCAAATAGTGTCCAGGTCCAGTTTTTGAGCGCAACACTATGGACCACCCGCGGTGAGTGCGATACGTTCTCCACGCAACTGTAGTACATAGTAGGTGACCAAACATCGGACTTTGAAAGATGATAACAATCGTTCGCGCACTGTACCCTCCGACCCGTTCGTTTTGCAACTTTTCGCGCCCCATTGAATCTCACAGAACCATTCCAGAAGTTTCGTTTCCGAATCGATCTGAAACTGAAAAACTGTGAACAGTTTCTATAGTCTGGTCAAGATCACTTAGTACTATCCATTAGGATGACCTTTTTGGTGCGAGAGGGGGGGGGGGTAAAGATATAAAAATGGATAGGATAGATAATGAGAGAGAGAGAGAGAGATGGCAACAATAATACATAAACGCGCCGGAACGGTGAATGGTCAGGTGATGAGAACGGGAAACGGAGGAAGAAAGAGAAAGAGAAAGAGAAAGAAAGAGAGAGATTTCAGCCGATTCTTATCGTTTGTTTCCATGTTTCAGGAACAAAAAAGAAGGGGAAAGTGTGAAAGGAGGTAGATGGAAATTGAGACAACGATGGTGCGAGGGTGGTGTATTCCGGCGTAGGCCGAAGTTGAGGGATCTGGGCCTTGGCCTAAACTTGCAAGACAAAATTGGCCTAGACTCACAGTTTTGGAGTCTTGCAGCCAGTCGAAAACTCTTAGCACCACTGTTTGGGCCTAACGTTAGAGTTTAGGCTTAGGCCCAAGTTTAGGACCAAGTTGCGATGTAGGCCTAGGCCCGATTGTGGCATGTGCTTTACTTTGGGCAAAGCATAGGCACAATTTTGGATTCCGGCATAGGCCCAGTTGAGACCAAAACCCTAACTGGGTACTTAGGCTTAGGCCTAAACTAACTCCTTGGACTAGGGCCCTCTCAAAAACCTCAAAAATCACATTCCATCGCGCTGCCTCTTCCTCTCTCGCCTCCTGCTGCTGACCCATATCCGATCGCTTCTGCGTCTCCGCCTTTCCGCATCCCTTTCCGCGCCTCCTCCGCGTCGTCGTCGTCGCCGCGCACGCACGCACGCATCTCCCCTCCGCGTCGCTATCTACGCAGATATGGGCGGAGCGCCGCGCGGCGCGCAGCGCGCCTTCCCGCACGCGGTATAAAAGCGGCGTGCGAGCGTCAGGAAACTCGCATCAGCCCCCTTCCACACTTGTTGCAACACACAAAATGGAATCGGACGGTAGGCTCAAAGCCTACAAATTTGTGGCCTACGCCGCCGTCGGCTTCTCCATCGCCGCCGTCGCCTCGGTGCTTTTGACGCTTCCGATGGTGTACACCTACGTGTCGCACGTCAGACAGCAGATGCACCACGAGATCGCCTTCTGCAAGGTGTGTCCACCCTTTTAAACACCTCTCGATTTTCTCTTTGCAAACGAACCCATCTTTCAGGGATCCGCCAAGGACATCTTCGCCGAGGTGAACTACATGAAGGCGAACGCCGGACCAGTGCCGCCACGCAACCGTACCGCCCGTCAGGCCTACGGCGGACCGGAGGTCAACCCGGCGCCGAACCTTCAGTGCGAGGGATGCTGCCTTCCAGGACCACCAGGACCGGCCGGAGCGCCAGGAAAGCCCGGAAAGCCGGGACGACCGGGAGCGCCGGGAACGCCGGGAACGCCCGGAAAGCCGCCAGTGGCGCCGTGCGAGCCGACCACCCCGCCACCATGCAAACCGTGCCCACAGGGACCACCCGGACCACCAGGACCACCAGGAGCGCCAGGAGACCCGGGAGAGGCCGGAACCCCAGGACGCCCGGGAACCGACGCCGCGCCCGGATCGCCAGGACCACGCGGACCACCAGGACCACCAGGAGAGGCCGGAGCGCCAGGACCAGCCGGAGAGCCGGGAACCCCAGCCATCTCGGAGCCACTCACGCCAGGAGCGCCAGGAGAGCCAGGAGACGCCGGACCGCCAGGACCACCAGGACCGCCAGGATCGCCCGGAAACGACGGACCACCAGGACCACCGGGACCAAAGGGAGCCCCAGGACCCGACGGACCGCCGGGAGTCGACGGACAGTCCGGACCACCAGGACCGCCAGGACCAGCCGGAACTCCAGGAGAGAAGGGAATCTGCCCGAAGTGAGTACCATTTCGCGTGTGTGCCCCCAATTATCCCCCTCTCGTTTTCAGATACTGCGCTCTCGACGGCGGAGTCTTCTTCGAGGACGGCACCCGACGATAAGCGAACACCGTCTGCGGATGACGGTAGACGATGTTCATCTCCAATTCCACGTCGCACCGACACATCCTCCACACAAACTGTTTTTCTTCAATTCCCCACCACCACACATATCCCTTTCTCTCTCTTCTTATTATTACTTTCCTTCTCAAAGTCCAAACCTCACCATCATCTCGTTGCTGTTGTTAGTGGCTCCTCACACATGCCACTCTCATCATCACCCAAATAAATTATTATTTATTTGAGAATCACTCTTTTTTTCTTATCTTCGGCACCCGATCGGAATATGACCCAGAAAGCGGTGTGTTCCGTGTTCCGACGAGAAATCGAAAGGCCGCATAGAGAGAAAGATACGAATCGCCGTAGTAGATCAAATCTCGAATCGCCCGTTATTCTGGGCGTTTTTTTCTTTCTCTCAATACCGGATTCGTTGGCGTGTAATTGCCAATTTCCACCTCATCATCATCATCATCGGATCCTTTTCCCCCCTCCCAAAGAATCCCAAAGAAGGTTTCCGCGAATCCACGACGACCCGTTTCGTTTCGTTTCGATGCAAAACTCGATACGCTGCGGCTTCGGCGGCGGACGAAGCGGACGCGAAACAAAAAAACTTGATAATGGACCGGGTGATAAGCGACGTTTTGCCTTTCTTCCTGTCGTCCTTGTATCGGGTTTTTGAAAGAGAGAGAGAGAGAAAGTGCGGCCGGCGATTTTTGAGGAATGCGGTGGGAAGAAGACGAGGATTCGTCGCTTCGGTTTTATGCTTCTCCGCGTGTGGATGTACGTTTCGCGTTTGCGAAGGGGTCGTGCCACGTCGAAGGAATCGCGCTGGCACGTTGTGAAATGCCACGTCATGCAAAGCTACTGCCACTTCATGAAATGTTGCAGTTACTTCATCAAATGGTAGTGCCACGTCATGAAACGCTACTGCCACTTCATAAAATGGCACTGCCACGTCATAAAATGACACTGCCACGTCATGAAATGTTAGTGCCACGTCATCAAACGCTACTGCCACTTCATGGAATGGTAGTACCACGTCATAAAATAGCACTGCCACGTCATAAAATGGCACTGCCACGTCATGAAATGATAGTGCCACGTCATCAAACGCTACTCCCACTTCATGAAACGTTGCAGTTACTTCATGAAATGGTAGTGCCACGTCATGAAACGCTACTGCCACCTTATAAAATGGCGCTGCCACGTCATGAAATGTTAGTGCCACGTCATGAAACGCTACTTCATGAGATGGCACTGCTCCAGATTATGATAGTGTGCCGTCTGTGAATAAAAGGGCCATGCGCCAATAATAATGCCACCTCACAAAATGAAACTGACATGTTATGAAGTAACAGTGCTACGTTATAAAACGTTGCCACAACATCGGAAAGGTGAGAATAAAAGTTTAGTTTTCTAACATTTCCATCTAAATCTGACAAAAATTATGAGAAGTATGAATTTATTCATTGAGGAGACGAAAACCAGTGCGGATAGGGAGGCGGCGGAATGTTCACATAGTCCATCGAATTGACCACTGTAGAGTTTCTTCTCAAACTGTCAGTGCTCGGAATCAAATGCGGACTGACTTTCTTGACTGCTTCGGCAAGACCAAGTCCGGCGCCGATTCGAGGTGGGTCACTCTGAAAGTCAATGCGTAGTGCGAACGTTAGTCCAGGAACTCGGCACCCACCAAAACTTGCACTAGCTGTTGTCCAAGTGCATCGCAACTCGCACCAATCTCGCTTAGAGACTTCATGATCATTCGTAGGAAGATGCGATCTTCAAACTGCGCGGAGAGTTCCGCCAAATGCTCGAATCCGGCTGCGAGCATTGATTGAGCATTCGCCACCTTTCTCGCGTACTCCCTCCCGACACTCTGCATCTCTTCTCGCTCCCAATCTCCGCTTTTCGGCTTCTCGGCACGTTGGATCTGAATTGAAAATCGCGAGTAGGGTGCGTTGCGGTCGCGTCGCGTGTCTCACCGCCTGTTGCAAGTGGTGAAATGAGGTCGCGACTCGAACCAACGGCTTCCGAAACCCGTCCAACATGTCCTGACACTCGCGCTCTCGATCCTCGAACCTCATCTTCAACTCGACACACTGCACAAACATCTGCATCCGCCGCGCCGACTCCTCCCGCATCTTGAGCCTCTCCTCCTCGCTCTCCCGCTCGATTCGGGCTCGTTCCTCGTGTCGCGCGCGGATTTCCGCCGCGTACCGCTCATTGATCTCGTCACGTTTTCGCTGAAACTCGCGCTCCATCTCGACGCGCTGCCGCTCGTTTTTTTCATCGTCTCTGGCGCGCTGCTCTTCGATGTTTCGTCGCAACGAGTCTCGCTGGTTTTGGCTGAAAGTTGGGTGACGTGACGTGGTTACTGTATTTACTCAGAGTCTCGGCCTAAGGCTATAAGCCAAAAGCATATACAACTACCGCATTTACACTAATAAAAGGATTCCCTTAACTTTTACAAGAAATATCTCGAAAACTAAAATAGCTAGAAGAAAGTTGTCAACTACAAAAACATGAAAAATTTTACGCTGATTATGTTTGTAATTGACAACTTTCTCATAACTCTGCTAGTTGGCGAGATATTCCGGTTTAAAGGGCTCACATTCTCTCAAGCTCCGCCGCGGATTGAGCAAGTTGTTTCTCGAGCTCGGCACTTTTCTCCAACTCCTCTTGCGACGGCTTCAAACTGTTTCTGTAGTCGATAAGATCTTGTGTATCGTCGATTCGTCTGTGGGTGGTCGTCACTTGTGGTCCTGAAAACAAATTTCATGAGGGTTGCACGAATCGAAATCTGTAACTGCATACGGAACTCGCTCTAACTATTTCGCGCTCAGCTCTCGAAAAGGGGAGCAATTGTGAGAAACATGAAACTTTTCGAGGCGTTTCGAACAGTGCAACGAGAGTTTGACCGTCTTCATTGTGAAGAAAGTTATGCAGGTTTCAAGGTGGAGCCGTCAAAACCTGCATAACTTTTTTCACAGCGAAGCTTTTCAAATGCTTGATGCGCCATTCGAAAGGTCTTGAAACGGACGGCACTTTCCTTCGAGGCCTGAGCACGAATGAGTTAAGACGAGTTCCGCCTACTCACCGGGATAGTTGGCACGTGGCGGGATAGACGCTACCTGACTTTCGAGCCTCGCAGCATAAGAGTCTGGGATCCGCGTAGCGATTATTGGGTCGTGTTCCGCGGCGGAAATTCTTAAAAATTACTTAGTTAGTTAATTTCTATTTCAATGAAACTCACGAGTTATCAGGCTCAATACAACAAATCTTACAGCACAACCACACCAGGCCACGCCATATCCACACCAGTACATGCCGTATACACACCAGAACACGCCCTATACACGCCAAAATAAGACACCATATACGGGCCAGAAAATCGCGAATTTGGGTGAGGCAGCACATCCAGAGGAAGAATGGCAATCGCAGCGAGCGAAATGGCAGGGAGACAGAGAAACGGAAACTTCTGATAAGGAATCGGAAGAGAATCAATCGATACTGGTTGATTATCAGCAGCACGCAGTTGAAAATGACAGCCAAGCCAATGCTGTCGGAAGTGATTTGAGAGAACTCGGTCTGAAGAAAAGTCAGAGCTTTTGATTTTGAAAAAAAAAAGTTTCTCCATAACTCTGTTCAACGTGAAGATTTTCCGACGTTCTTTGCGCCATTCGAAAGATCTTCAAGTTTCCTATCTTTTTTGTCACTGGATCGTTCTGATAGAACTTAACACAAAAGAGTTAGAGCTGCTTCTGTTCCAGCCTCGGTCTCACGACCCTACGGCATCGATCCAGAGACCCGTTGGAAGCGGCCTTGGTGGCTCAGTCGGTTACGCGTTTGTCTAACAATCCAACGCTCAATGGTTCGATTCCTCATTACTCCCAATCGTTTTTTTTCTGTTTTCTCATCATTCCCAGCCTCTCACCTGTTCATCAAAAACGCCTTCGGACGCGTGGCACATGTCACTTTCCCGCGGAACACAGACGAATCGAAAAAACGGCGGATAATTTTCGAAAGCGCCCGCCGAATTCTGAAATGAAGGTTGAAACATTGAAATGAGCGAGCAGTGTGGGAAAAAGAAAAACGGACGATTTTCAAACTTCTTATCACTCGCTGACTATGTAAACTGCCCGTCTCACTGCGAAATATCCAAATCGAACTGATAAGCGGCGGAAATATGTTAAGAAGAGCGGGAATCTGAAACACTTTGACTTTTCGAAAAAGGCCACCAGCTGCTGAACGTACAATTGGATTGTCGCCCTCTAAACTGCTCATCGTTGAGCGCCGGCTTTTTGTCGGGCTCAAACTGAAAAGTCGGTGTAGCGATGCGGGTGGGACGAAAATGAGCAGTGACATTTCAAAGTGTTTCTTATCGAACAACAGAAAAGTGATCGGAAAAAATGGCGAGGAGAAAGTGAGAAAAAAAATGTGTAGTGAATTTTGGTGTGGGTAGAATGGCAGAGTGTAGGGGAAATAGTGGGGGGAGAGGCGAAGTAAACAAGTGTTTAGCATTAGCAAGAAAGAGTGACCTTCTCTGGGATGGCCGAGGAATTGCATGGATGGACTAGGATTGTCTAGACGAAACTTGTCACTTTTCTAGTTTACGAGGGAGATAAACCATGTCAAAGTTGAACTCTATCTTCAAGTTTACGGTATAAGTTGTTGAAACTTATGTATTTAATGGTTCAAGTTTTCTTTATCAAGCTCCATATTCTCTAGTTTCGTCATGAAGTGGTAGTGCCACGTCATCAAAACCTCACTTTTCATTCGCCGGCGGAACACAAGACTCCTCGAATTGTTAGCAATAAGATTGAGAATTAGCAATGGTATTGTGAAAGAGACTGGCTTGTTTGTGACACTTATTTAGGGGTGAGGAATAGACACTTGATGACATCAATGGGTGTGGCATCTTTTCGAGGGATCGGCAAAAGAAGGGTAGTAGGTGCAACTGAAATATTACTGCCAAGTCATGAAATGACACTGCCACGTCATAAAATGGTACTGCCACGTCATGAAATGGTACTGCCACGTAATGAAATGGAACTGCCACGTCATGAAATGGTACTGCCACTTCATGAAATGGTACTGCCACGTCATGAAATGGTACTGCCACGTCATGAAATGGTACTGCCACGTTATCAAATGAAACTTCCACTTCATGAAATGACACTGCCACGTCATGAAATGGTACTGCCACTTCATGAAATATTACTGCCACGTCATGAAAAGCGTGGGAGCAGTACTGCCATGTCATGAAATGACACTGCCAAGTCATGAAATGGTACTGCCACGTTATCAAATGAAACTTCCACTTCATGAAATGACACTGCCACGTCATGAAATGGTACAGCCACGTCATGAAATGGTACTGCCACGTTATCAAATGAAACTGTACGGTGCTCGTAAGTTCTGAAACCCTCTCTTTTAATACTTAGTTGCCATTCTGTCCGAGATGACACTGCCACGTCATGAAACGATACTGCCATGTCATAAAATGGTACCACCACGTCATGAAATGGAATGGCCACGTCACGAAACACTGCAGCCAAAACTTTTCTTTCAGAAATTCAGACAAGGGAAGAGATTGACTTTTTTATTGAAAAAAAAAACAATTTTCAACTGATCACGTTTATCGTTTATCGATTGATTCACGCGTCGAGAGCCGCCAACTTCTCGGTGTACTTGGGCGGTTGTGCTCCGGCTCCGACGGCCAGACGGCTCGACGAGCTCGAGCCGGCACAAAGAGCCTGCAGTTGGTCTGTCAGAACCTCCTGAGCCTTGTTGGCGCCGATGACGTTGAACTGCTGAATGATCGGGCTCATCGCCGCCATCAACTCCTTCGCCTTCAGTATTCCCGGCATAATTCCCTCGCCCTCTTTTGCGGTCTTCTGAAAGTTGCAAATTTCGATAGTCTCTGTCTGCGCCTCATTTTTGTAGCGTCAAGCACTCACATCGCCTTCTTCATTCGCCTGCAGCTTCATATTGATCAAGTTGAGCTCCGTGGTAATCTGATTGGCAATCTTAGTCAAATCGCCGATCATCTTCTCAAACTCCTCCTCTTTCGTCGAGCCGGCCGCGTTGAAGTCCGCGACGACGTCGGTGAAGGTGCTAAGTCGGTCGAGAAGGTCCTTCATGTCGCAGTCGACACCGAGACCCTTCTGAAGGCGTTGGTCGCATTGCAGAAGCTCCGGCTCGAGCAGATCAAACTCGGCACAAAAGTTGCGGTGTTGTCGTCGAAGCGTTTTGCATTGGGTCTGAAACGCTTGGAAGCCATCCTCGAGTTGTAGGCTCGCCAGCATGTTCCTGGTGTCCATGACTGAAACGTTGACTTCCGTATTGACTCAATGGACTCTCCCGAAAACTCACGAGTGGCCTTCATCCGCTCATCGTTCCGCTCGACCCTCTTCCTCTCCTCGGCGTGCCGTTTCACGTCCATCTCGGTCAAATTGTCCTCCCGCTTCAACTTTCCCTCGTTGGTCTCCGCGTCCAGCGCCAACAGTTTCTCCTCGTGCGCCCTCTGCTCGGCACGTCGTCGCGCCGCCATCACCTCCAACGCCTGCTGCCGCCGCCTTTCAAAGTCATCCGCGAGGCTCGACGAGCTCTTCAGCTGCTTCTCGCGCTCTTCCATCTTCTCCGCAAGCTCATTCCGTTTGTTGACGAGCTCGGCGCGTGACTTTTCCACTTCCTGACCGCCTTTCACGCTCAACTCCTCTTTCAGCTTCTTGTTGATCGCGTCAGTTTCCAGCTGGAGCTTCTCCAATTCTTTCGCATGTCTGAAATGCTCAGTTTGTGGAGTTTGACACCCTCAACTTGACTTATTCGAGCCCACAAGACCTACTTTTCCTTGTTTGACCTACTTTTTGGAGTTTGAACTACGGGACAACCCCCTATCACTCAAAACCATTCACTCACTCCTCCCGTCGCGCCTGAGCCTGAGCCTTCGCCAACTCGCTCCGTTTCATCGCCGCCGCCTTTCTCTCCGCCAGCTCCTTCTCCTGAGCAGCCTGCTGCTCGTCGAGCTTCCGCCGCTGCGCCTCGTCAATTTTCGCCTTCTCGTCGGCCACACGTTGCTCGCGTTGTTCGGCTCGCCGCTCGAGTTGGCTCAACGCGGTCGAAGAGGAGTTCATTGTGGTGAGTCGTCAAAAAAGTTCTGGAATCGCGGTTAGCAAGGAGTCAGATTGGAAGAAGTGAGCATGAAAGTACAGACAATGGTTGACGACCATTGATTCGAGAAACGGAAGGACCAAACGAGGAAGTGAACGTGAAGTCAATTTAACAAAAGCAGAGAGGCACAGAATGAAATATGGAACTTATACGCAACTCGCTCGAACTATTTCATGCTTGAGCCCATGAAAATTTTTCATGTCTTGCCCAGAGGCACAAAAAAGTTGGGCGCGAGGTGCGTAAAAGTTCCGGATTTTGGAGTCATTAGTCGTCGTTGAACGTGCCGAGTGATCTCGAATTTCCAGCCAGTTTAGTTCGTCACCGCCAACTTTGTTTCCTTCACCTGTTGATTCACCGGAAAAAATAAACCAATTACCGTTACCGTGCACCGTTCAGACATCACTCACGACGTCGTCGCCTTCGCCGCATGTGACGCGCGCCGCCCGCTTCTCCGCCTGCCGCAGAACGTTCGTTCTGAGAGTCGAGTGATTCTCGCCGAGCAGCTCGATCGCGTTGATCTTGTCGAAGAAGTCGGAGCTGAGTTTTCTGAACGCCTCCTCTTGCTCCTCGCACACCGCCGTACCGTAACGGAACACCGCCTCGATGTGACCGACGGGAGTCGTAAAGTCGAAGATTTGCCTCTTGATCTCTCGAATCACCTTCTGATATGTTGTTGTTTGCTCCGTTTGGGCACAATGGGTCTCGAGTGGAACAGCGGCGCCCCTGAGCACACTCCCCGACTTATCCGCGTTCAGCTCGAATGCGTTCAGAAGACGTTCCATTCTCGTCAGCTCTCTGTCGATTGTCTTCAGATGCGTCATGAATCGGGTCAAAGCGGTGCGTCCGGCCGCCATTGCTTTCTCGATTTTCGAGAGTTCGGGGATGTTAAGCTGTAATAATCGCCAACTACCAATCGAATCACCGTATAGAGAATTGTGCGAAACGTTGGGAAACTGACTCACCGCTCCGACGACCTGCCTATAAAACGAGGAGACGTCCTCGATCTGACTCTTGACATTGTCGATGATCTCGTTGATGCGTCGGCGATTGCCGTTGTCCGCCAATAGTTGCGACTGTTCCAACACGAACAGTCCGGTTTGTGTCAGATCGCGCACATCCTGGCGTGCGGCGACCAACATCCTGCCGGCCTCGCGGTTCGCCTCCTCCCTCTCGACAATCCGATCCATCACCGACTCGTGCTGCGACTCGGTGAGCTCAGCGCGGAGCTCCTGCTCGCGACGTTTTCTCTCGAGCTCGTCGGCCGCCTCCTGACACTGAACCTCGTCGAACAGCGCCCTCTCGAGCTGCGCGCGCGTCTCCGCATCTTTGGCGTCGGTTCGGGTCGCGGCGAGCTCGAGGCGAACGACGTCGTTGTGAAGCTCGCGGCACGTCTCCTCGAGGTTTTCGATTGTCACGCTCGTGACCGGATCGTACTCTCTCTTCTTGACCGTCTTCGCTTCTTTAAGCATCTTTCGGCTTTTCAGCGCGTGCGCTTCATCCTCTTCCGAATTTGTCTTCTCGATAACTGGAAAAGTTCAATTCAAGTTATGAGTCAAGTGCGCGGGGGGGTCGAACCATCGAGCGTTAGGTTGACAGTCGGACGTCTAACCGACTGAGCCACCTATCTCGCTCCCATCCATGGCCTAGAAACCCGCCAGCTACTACTAGTGTAACAGAGCTGCCAACGTCTTCCGAATACTCACGGAGCAACTCGTCATCTCCGTCCTCGTCGATCTTCCGCAACATCTCCAAATGGTGCGCATTCCTTCTCTGGATCTCCTGGCTCGTCGCATTCTCGAGCTCCTCTCTGTACTCCTGGATGCGTCGTTCCACAGCGATTTCGTCGATTCGATCCTGACGCTCGCGGCATTCCAATACATTTTTGTCATTCATATTGGTATTGTTGTTCTATGAAGGCGTCGTCAGGAAACTGAAAGAAAGAAAGAAAAGAAGAAGGATGAAAAGGTGAACTGCGAATCGTTCTCCAAACTACCACACTTTTATAGTCGGTCGGTAGGGGGGCGGGCGAGAGAAGATACGAATTCATTTGGAAGTGATAAGAATGTTGACCGCTTCAAGAAACATGAGGAAGATAGATTGCTAATAATAACAACTTCAGAATAGACGCCAAACAACGGAAATTCATCGTTTTTGATCACTATCTCATTGCTCAGAAGTCTTTTTGCTAATGGTTGTTTGTGAGAAGACGTTTTGCTAGAGAGTGATCACTTGAATTGCTGAGAATTTGATGGAGCTCCAATCCTGCACTAACTCCCTATCGTTTTAATAGTAATAGACATGTCTTCAGATGTACAATCTTCACGGCCCGTAATTATAGCTATTTTCAAGTCGTAGTGTCATTTTATGAGGTGGCAGTGGCATTTCATGACGTGGCCGTGGCATTTCATGAAATGGAAGATTCATTTGATAACGTGGCAGTACCATTTCATGACGTGGCAGTGCCATTTCATGACGTGGCAGTGCCCTTTCATGACGTGGCAGTGTCATTTCATGACGTGGCAGTGTCATTTCATGACGTGGCAGTGTCATGAAATGACGTGGCAGTGTCATGAAATGACGTGGCAGTGCCATTTCATGACGTGGCAGTACCATTTCATGACGTGGCAGTGTCATTTCATGACGTGGCAGTACCATTTCATGACGTGGCAGTGCCATTTCATGTCGTGGCAGTACCATTTCATGACGTGGCAGTGTCATTTCATGACGTGGCAGTGCCATTTCATGACGTGGCAGTACCATTTCATGGCGTGGCAGTGTCATTTCATGACGTGGCAGTACCATTTCATGACGTGGCAGTGCCATTTCATGACGTGGCAGTACCATTTCATGACGTGGCAGTGTCATTTCATGACGTGGCAGTACCATTTCATGACGTGGCAGTGCCATTTCATGACGTGTCAGTAATATTTCAGTTGCACCTCACTACCCTGCGATCGTCGATTCCTCAGAAAGGTTCAACATTCATTGATGTCATCAATTATCCATTCCTCACCCTTAAATAAGCGTCACAAACAAACCAGTCTCTTTCACAATAACATTGCTAATTCTCAATCTTATTGCTAACAGTTTCAAATGTCGACCATCAAAATGTCATTCGATTCGATGAGAATCCTTTTCAGAACAAAGAAAGAAAAATGAGCGACGGCTCGTTTCTAGTCGGTCATCCGGTCTTTTCGCGAAACTCGGGCGAAATGCTGATCATTGGCGGAAAGTGAGTTGGAGGTCCTTTTTGTCTGGAAAATTTCAATCGAAAATCTCTGAGAATCGTTTCAGCACCACGTCTTCACGCCTTCATACACCATTTTAGGCCTAATCAGTCCGTACTCAGGAGGTGCGTAAATCGACACGTCTCTTCCATTCGAGACCCGTTCTCATTTCGGGACCAATGTCGTCGAAATAGAATGACCATTCCCGGTCGGTTTGATCATTGCTAACTGTTGATCATTGCTAATTGTTGATCATTGCTAATTGTTGATCCCCCCGCCCATTTCTTCCTCATCGCTAACTTCGTCGTGTCCATTTCTTAACATCAGTTTCGTGTCATCAACAATCACCATTCGGAATTCATTCCCGTTTTCCCCGTTTCTCTCTCTCTCTCTCTCTCTTCCACTTTTCTCTCTTTATTTTTAGCCCATTCCTCATGAAAACGCTTCAAATTTCGTCGGACATCCAACAGTGTTTCAATGAATGCACTGAAACGGTGAGACTCAGTTTATTGACTTCAAAATTTTGACCAAGTTCATAAAAACTTTGAAACTGTGACTTAGTTACGACTAAGTAACTAAGTAACTAAGTAACCCAACATATATCGTGATTTTGATGTCATTTCAGAAAATCTACAAATGTCTTAAAAGTCATCCGATTTCAAAAGTTCTGCATAAGTTCGGAAAGGTCAAAGTTCCGAACGTTAGTTTAAGAAAACGCTGGAAACGCTGAAAATCATTGATAATTTCAGACAATTCGTGCCGAGTTTCTAGCTGAAAACTTGACTGCTATTTTCGATTATTTGACGAATTTCGGGAAATCCCAAAAAAATACACTGATAACGGTCACTCGAGAAGACTATGCAAAAGTGCAATTCCACTGGGAAATATTTGATGATATCAATTTCTCGATCGAAAATAAGGTATACGGTCGTTTTGACCTGGATTTCATGTTGCATCAGGGAAACTAGGTCATCTTCTCAGAGTTGGAGCTGGTTCTTCGAGAAATATCTTCCCGTCATGAACCGCATTATTCGAGAAGCGCGCGCGCAGAGTCTGATCTCTTTTTCGATTCAGCACAATGACAATTGGTACTATGATGTAAGGGTTCACTAAAACTATTTTGAATAGCACTGAAATTTTCGTTTTACATATGTAGCTGGAATGGTGGTATGCGGCTAGAAATGAGAATTTGAAACGAATGCTGATAACTGAATCGATGATTCGTTGCTTTGAGAAGTGTGTTTTGGAGGTGAGCAAGTGGGAAAGGTTCGATGAAACGGGCGATGTTTTGCAGCAGGACTACAAACCGTTTTTTGAACAGAATATGGCGTTTGTGACGGATTTGGATAGAACACTCAAGAATCTCTTCCTGTACTCTAACGAGGTACGTTTGAACTGTGGGTTCTCGCACGTCACATCATTAGAATGGTAGTGTCACGTGACTGAAAAGATACTGCCACGTCATTAGAATGGTAGTGGAACGTGACTGGAATGGTACTGCCACATCATTGGAATGGTAGTGCCACGTGACTGGAATGGTACTGCCACGTCATTGGAATGGTAGTGCCACGTGACTGAAATGGTACTGCCACGTCATTGGAATGGTAGTGCCACGTCATTGGAATGGTACTACCATATAATCAAAATGATAGTGCCACGTGACTGGAATGGTACTGCCACATCATTAGAATGATAGTACCACGTGACTGGAATGGTACTCCCACGTCATCAGAATGGTAGTGCCACGTGACTGGAATGGTACTGCCACGTCATTGGAATGGTAGTGCCACGTCATTGGAATGGTACTACCATATAATCAAAATGATAGTGCCACGTGACTGGAATGGTACTGCCACATCATTAGAATGATAGTACCACGTGACTGGAATGGTACTCCCACGTCATCAGAATGGTAGTGCCACGTGACTGGAGTGGTACTGCCACGTCATTGGAATGGTAGTGCCACGTGACTGAAATGGTACTACCATATAATCAAAATGATAGTGCCACGTGACTGGAATGGTACTGCCACATCATTGGAATGGTAGTGCCACGTGACTAGAATGGTACTGCAACGTCATTAGGTAGTGAGACTGGCTTGTTTGTGACACTTATTTAGGGGTGAGGAATGGATGTTTGATGACATCAATGGGTGTGGCATCTTTTCGAGGGATCGGCAAAAGAAGGGTAGTAGGTGCAACTGAAATATTACTGCCACGTCATGAAATGGTACTGCCACATCATAAAATGGTAGTGCCACATCATGAAATAGTACTGCCACGTCACAAAAAAGTAATCGTTCAGGACCCTTATATCATCTCTCTTGCACAAAACTTCTTGCATCTGTTTCAATTCGTCGATAGATTCAATGTGTGCGAGCCGAATCGTCACATTTACGGGTATAACGGACTGGGTCACCTCGACACAGTGCTCGGAAAAATGAAAGAAGCAATTTTAAGAAAAGTGAGTAGATATGTAGTTCAGCACGTCATTGAAATGGTAAACTCAAAGAGACCCATCTTTTGTAGAATTGGAGTGACTTCTACCGCGAGTACCGATCCGAAGCGGTTCATATCGCGAGCGTGGCTCGTGCTCGAAATGTGCTCGACTTGCGAATCGAAGTCGGCGGCGGTCGTTTTGTGGCGGTCAGTTTTTCAGCGATACCTGGCTCAAAGTCAACTCTTATAGTTTGAATCCTGGACTCCAAATCACAAGGATCCTTTTCATCCATACGAGAGCAAGAACAACGGAGCGATGATCGTTTCCGGCGGGAACTCGTCGAAATGCGACCGCAGCTCCGGCTTTTCGAGCTTATTGTCGCGTTTAATACCCTCAAAATCAAAGAGTCGGTCTTCGCACACGGAGCTCGTTTCTAGAAGCACATCTGGTCAGTTCTTGAGTAGTATAGTGACTCAGTGAACTGGGCTTTAATTCCAGCGTTTCACCAGAATGCTGGAAATCGGGGAAGTCCAATGACTCACGTTTCAGTCCAAGGTTTGTGTTATCCACATGAATTTTCCGACGAGAAAAACCATTTTTTGACTTTTGTATTATTTCAGCAATAGAAAGCCCCATGGGCACATTTGCAAACAAATGCGAAGCTCAACAATGTAAACTTCGAAACTTTCCAGATTAAGTTGAACACACGTAGATAACAAAATTGCAGCGCCGCACCAGCCATTTCATGCTGAAAATCGCCAAAATCCAACTTCATATTCAAATGCCAACAGTTTCCAAAAACCAATGGATGGCGGAATTCATGCAACTGGAACAGTTTCAATGAGATCGTCCGAACCTCCAACGCAAAACTGTAATTCTCACAGTATTCTCTCTTCAAATCGACTAGATTACATTTTCAGCGTCATGCCAGCCTTGCCATGCTGAAAATCATCAGAATTCAGTAATTCCATCACACGAGTCATTCGAAAAGTCTGCTCCGAATGGTGTTGGTCAGTTTTTTGGTTATTGTCGGAAATGAGTGAGCCGGGTATTTTTCTTCGATTTCAGCACCGCCCCAGTCATTCAATGCTGGAAACTTTCACAATGACCCTTCCAGAACGCCGCCAGGTTCTTCCATTTCCCGAAACTGTGAGCTTTGAACTGAAAAATGGGTTCACTGTATTGACTGTGGACTGACGAACTGACTATGAGCTGGTAGATTGACTAGAGACTTTTGAACTGACTATGAACTCGCAATTTGACCACCGGCCGGTTAGTGAACTTATTCTGAGTTAGTGAACTGGATATGGACTGGTAAATTGACTACACACTAATGAATTGACTATGAACTCGCTAATTGATTACCGGTTAGTCAACTGACTCTGGAATAGTGAACAGACTATGAGCTGGTAAATTGACTACATATTATTGAATTGACTATGAACTAGTTAATTGACTATGAGATAGTGAATTGAGTATTGACTGGTGAATTGACTACATACTATTGAATGTTATTTTCAGATGGGTCAACTGTACATTCCATACACATAGTGAACAGAGGAGAATCCAATGGTTAGCGTTCAATTTTGCCATTTCTCGGCGGTCTCGTTTCATTTTCTCGCTATTTCAGCAGGACCAACTCCGACGAGCCCGTTTTCAGACCAAACGAAAACTCCGATATGTGAGTTCCGAGTTTTTGCACTTCAAACTGACTACAATATCACGTTTCCAGATGGAAACTACGAAAACTTAGCAACTCCAACTTCTGTGCCAAATCGAAATTGTGAGTATTTCATTTGGTCATAATGGAATGATGGTATTTTCAGCAACGGCTCCACCGTATTCCAACAAGACGATTCGATCGGTTGTTGATAATGATAGAGCGGGATATGATGGTTAGTACTTGCTTTTGACTCAAAGTAGTACAAATTTCAGCGCCGCACCAGCCATTTTATATTGAAACTCGCCAAAATCCAACTTCATATCCAAACGCCAACAGTTTCCTAAAACCAACGGATGGTTCGTTTTGATCTTTGGCGTTCACTTGGCGGATTTTTACTATTTCAGACGGAGTTCATGCAACTGGAACAGTTTCCAAGACTTTGTTCGAACCTCCAACGCAAAACTGTAATTCTCACAGTATTCTCTCTTCAAATCGACTTGATTACATTTTCAGCGCCATGCCAGCCTTGCCACGCTGAAAACCATCAGAATCCAGTGGTTTCAGCCGGTTCTTCATCCAAAGCGGACCTTGAAGATAGCTGGGTAAACGTGACACCATCTGAAGTTCCAGAAACTGAGAGAAGTTCTGTGTGAGTTGGTTTCAAGTTGAACTGAGGTTTAATTAATTTTTTTAGCACTCCAAAGTCTGACAGTCATCTGGAACTGAAAGACACTGGGCCGGTTTCTGAAGGTAGGCATAACTTTTCTTGTGCTGAACCTATCAAAATGGTCCAATGACAAAGTATGTAGTACAAATTGAGATCTATCGAATGGCGAAGAGAACGTTTGAAAATCTGAACTTTGAACTGAGTTGTTCAAGTTTTCAGTGACCCTTTAATGGTTTTGAAGCTTTTCAGCTCTGAAAACTTAAACTTGCATAACTCACTTTAAGGTCAATGTTTTCGTGCGATCTTTTCGCCATATCTTGTCTTTTCCATACATTTTCAGACAAAAATTATGACTTTTCAGAAAATAATGGTGAAAAAGATGGAAGTTTCAACAATGCTCAAGAGATCCATACAAATCATGGTAGTCGGGTACGAGAAATCACTGTTTCAGTCACTTAACCGCTTCAACTTTTTACCAGAATGCGTCAGAAAACGAGAAGACGTCCGTTCGGCAAACTATTGTGACTGACGATGGAAAGGAGGCCGACATCGGTCACGTGACGTCTTCCGAACCGCGCACGTCTTCAGAATTCCAGCAACGGTTGCGAGCGCAAAGAGAAGAGTTTAAGAGACAAATGACGGAAAAGAGAGAGGCGAGACGGCGGATAAGAGAGGAAATGGAGGAAGAAGTGCGACAGATGAGGCAGAAATCGCAAGAGTGTTTGAAGATGTTGTTGGCGTGCATGCTCGCGGAGGACCGATTCCAACAGCAGGAGCGGCTCTGGAGTGACTGGATTAAAGGGTGCAGGTGAGATAGCGAATATTTTTTTTTTAAAACATACAGAAGATATAGCGAGCTATCGAATGGTCCAAAGAACGTGTGAAAATCTTGATTTTGAAGAGAGTTGTGCAAGTTTTTTAGTCACGTCATTAAAACTTGCACAACTTTTTTCAAAATCAATATTTTGCGACGTTCTTTGCACCATTTGAAAGATCACAAAATTGACTATATTTTTGGTTCTTGCAACATTTTTGCAGCGTTGACCATAAAAAATTTTGAGTGACTTGAAGTGAACAATCTTGAAATTGCAGAAAGAGTATTTCCAATCTTGCTCGTCGTTACAAAGAATTTGTTGGAAATTTGAGCAGTGTCTTGGATTTTGAGGTGAATTTCAGTGATACAGAACAGATCGAATCTAGAAATGCAAACAATTTTCAGGAAGAGCGATATGGTCTACTGGTCGAAGTTTCAAAGACACTGAATGCTCTGAACGACCATTTCGATAATTTGAAAGAGATCGAGTCGAAATACCCGGGGACGATGTTTCTGCGAGTTTTGCAGGTACATATGACGCGCGTCACACGATCGGGGGGTCTCGCACGGAAGAGACGCGTTTCGTGTCGATTTACGATCTTCCGTCCGAGCACCCGGTCAAAGGAGCGTCGTTTAGAAATCCCGTTTCAGAATTGCATTGTCAACGTGGCCGGCCAAGTTTTGGAAATCGAACGAACCGTCGGGCGGCTCGGCACCAGCTACGATCCTCATGACTCCACGTTGCGAGAGCTCGAGCAACAATTTGGAGCTCTGAGGCCACAGACGATTCAGTCGACATCGGAATTGCGGGAGACGTGTAAAGCACACGTCGATTCGGCGGCCGATCTCGAAAATCTCCAGTTTCCACGCAGACTGTCGAACGTGCTGATCGAGGAGGAGGATGAGGAGAAGAGCATTTGAGCCCTCCCGTTGATTCACAGCTCCCAGTTTGATTAGTCAATTTTTTCTCAAATTTCTATTTAAATGAATTGCTTCTTGTGAATATTGTGCAGAGTGTGAATATTGTGCGGAGGTTTTAGACCTCTGATTTTGATATCTTTGGGTTTTGTGGGCGTGGCTTTTTTGGAAGAAAGTTTTCAGCGCTTTCAGACGACGTGGCATCGCCATTTCAGTGACAGTTCTGAGAATCGAGCCGGTAGTCGGGTTGGACCATGCCAATGAGCGAGTAAGTGGGTCTCGCCGCGAAAACTTCCCCGCGTGGGTCTCGCCACGAAAACTTTCCCGCGTGGGTCTCGCCACGAAAACTTTCCCCGCGTGGGTCTCGCCACGAAAACTTTCCCGCGTGGGTCTCGCCACGAAAACTTTCCCCGCGTGGGTCTCGACACGAAAGCTTTTTTTCCAGAATCGAATGGCGATTTCGCGATGGCTCATGAAAATTTTCTACATTCTGGTGGATAACATGAAAAACAAGAACAACTCTGAAACTCACCTTCGGTTTTTCGATTTGCGAAAGTTGGAGGGTGGCCAAGACTTTGCAACGTTCTATTCGGAGCATCCCACTTATTTCGTTGAAGTGCTCGCGGAGATTGACAAAACCGAGATTATCGAGACCGAAGTCTGTGACCACAGATTGGTGAGATTGAGTGAAAAAGTTGGGTCGGCGCTCGTAAATCGACACGGAACCCCCGGACTTTAAGTGAGATCGAACAGAATATTGCAGTTTTTGTCGAAACAGCTGCCACAAGATGATGATGACCAGGTTGAAGTGGGAATTGTGAGTTTTTCTGATCTACCACCGAGAGATTTGACCTGCACAACTGAACTTTTGAGTTCACGATGTAGTGAATTCCGAGTACTCTGGGGAAGAAGCGCAATTGAACAATTTGATGATTTGTTCACAGTGAAAGCGGAAACAAAATGATTTGGCTCACCGCGGAATCGAACCATCGACCGTCAGATTGAAAGTCGGACGTGTAACCGACTGAGCCATCGAGGTTGATTCCGGCGAACCGCAGTGCACAGCTTCGCGCTCTACTAGACTTGGCGCGAAAACTTTTCAAAAAGTTCCTGAGTTTTACTTCAGCAGGGTACATCTCGAAAACTTAAACAGTTATCGAAAAGTTGGGAAATATCACGTTGATCTTGATTGTAGTTGACAACTTTTTCATAACTTTGCTAGTTTCAGATATGTATAGATTAATCTTCAGGAAGTTCTGGAAGACACGCTGGAGAAGGCGGAAGAGCCCGAAGACCACGAGAAAACTGCTCCGAGAGCCCTGAAAGAGCCGGAGCTGGAGCACAGGAAGCAGAATGCCGACGACGATTCCAACGAGTTCCAGAGAAGACGTGACGCGCAGAATGCGGCGTTTGCGGCGCGATTGCGAGCGAAACGCAATGACCGGGCTCAGAAGAAAAAAGAGCACGAGGCGGAGCTCGCGGAGCAACGAAGAAAGCGCAACGATTGGTTCGCCACATTTATAGCCGGATGGCGTCTGGAATTGAGATTCGAGGAGGAGGAACGGAAATGGGGCGAGTGGATCGAGACGTTCGGTCGGCGACCACTAGCACGTCTTCTCAAAAGTTTCGATGGTTTCGATGACGTCACCGGGATGACGTCATCGAGAGAAGATCTGGAAACAAGAGTCACCGACTTCATCGACGATTTGGAAGAGGTGCATTGGAACTTGGCGGATCTCAGCAAAAAGTTTCCGGATGCCTTGTTCATTCGCGTGCTCATGAGACACATATGTACCGAAGCCGACCAACTAATCGATATTTCGAATGCTCTTTCTGAGGAATGCTCACTCGGGAATACGAAAGTCAAGAGAATGCTGGGCGAACTGGCAGTCAACAAGTTTCCAGGCACCGCGAAACTGCGGAGCATTTGCAAAGAAGCCTGTCCGGACGATTATCAAGACGTGACATTTCCGAGCATTACCCGTAGTTCGAGACAGTTTGAATGAAAGTTTTGTCCTTATTTTTCAAAATAATGAACTGTTTATCTATTTTCAGAAGGGCGAGAGGGAGGGTTGACTGGCTTGTACTGTCATGCCGTGAAGTGGCACTGCCACGTCATTAAATGGTACTGCCACGTCATGAACCGGTAGTGCCACGTCACGAAATGGCACTAAAACTGCGTCGAATGACACTGCAACATCATAAAATAGTACTGCCACGTCATAAAATGGTGTTCCCAAATGATATTGCCACGTCATGAAATGGTACTGCCACGTTATGATATGATATTGCCACGTCATGAAATGGTACTGCCACATCATGGAATGATACTGCCACTTCATAAAACGATATTGCCACAGCATGAAGTGGTAGTGCCACGTCATGAAATGACACTGCCAATTCAGGAAATGCCACTTCCACGTCATGAAATGGAACTGCCACTTCATGAAATATTACTGCCATGTCATGAAAAGCGTGGGAGCAGTACTGCCATGTCATGAAATGACACTGCCAAGTCATGAAATGGTACCGCCACGTTATAAAATGAAACTTCCACTCCATGAAATGTCACTGCCACGTCATGAAATGGAACTGCCAAGTCATGAAATATTACTGCCACGTCATGAAAAGCGTGGGAGCAGTACTGCCATGTCATGAAATGACACTGCCAAGTCATGAAATGGTACTGCCACGTTATCAAATGAAACTTCCACTCCATGAAATGTCACTGCCACGCCATGAAAAAGGTACTGCCACGCCATTGATAGTAGCTTCTTCGTTGGAATTTCACCGTTCATCCCAATCTGACTATTTCATCGGAAACTCGCCTTCTCAAGTTAAGGATCTAAACCCTAGGCCTATAATCAAAAGGGCAAAACCTGCGCAAACTTTCTCCCCCCGACCCTCACTATTTTCGTTTTTCTCTTTCACTTGTTTGCAACACTCACTCTTCTTTGAGACTTGAGAGAAGGAGAGAAAGAGAGGGAGAGAGAGAGAGAGAGAGGGAGAGAGAGAGAGAGAGAGAGAGAGAGAGAGAGAGAGAGAGAGAAAGTGTCGGGAAGGGATAATCCAGTGTTTCATGAAGAAAGAGAGAGAGAAAGAGAAAGAACGCCCTGTTTCTCCATCTTCTCCGTCTTCCTGGTCATCATCCATCCATCTATCGCGTACGGCCGTCGGATCATCTTTTACGTTCGCGAGGAGGCAAAGAACCACTCTCTCTCTCTCTTTCTCCTCTCACCATAATCAAAAGAAGGAGAAGAAGAAGAAGAAGACGTCGAAGAACAAGAATTCGTCGGGAAAAACGAGAGGCGAATTCAAGAATCTGCCTTCTTCGCCTTCTTCTTCTTTCCCACTATCACTATCACAATTCATCTTCATCATGTGACATTGTTTCGTTTTAACTACAGTACTCTCAAATCGAAACCCGACAACTTATCAAATTACTTTCGGTTTTCAACTTTACCGCCACTTTCCAAACCGAAAACTGATCGATTTCAGTCTGCGAGATGCGATTTCTCTCGATCCTCCTCGTTGTCACACTTTCCACAACTACTACTCAAGTCGATTGCTCGTCGAAAATGCTGAAAAGTCTGGAAGACGACGCGTTCCTTCAACTGTTGGAGGTGGAAATCGCGCGCACGCTTCGCAGCGAGATGAGAACCGCGGACGACGACGAGCTGCAGGTACTGCAGGAGGGCAGCGGTCTACGCGATTATTTGAGAGAGGGTAAGTGCGCTCTATTGATAATCCACGTTGTTGGCCGTTCTGTAGAGTCGAGTAGCACGAGTACCACCGCTTCAACTTCTACTACCACTACTACCCCTGCCACCACTACTACCACAACAACAACTGTCGCTCCGGCTCGGTGTGTACCTCAGGGAGCGTGTTACAAAGACGCCGATTGTGCCATGGTCAGCTCTTTCTGTTTTTTTTTTTTTTTTTTGATCTACACTCTTTTGATCTACAACACCTTGTGATCTGTGACAAGTGACAAGAGTTGGTGGGTGTCACATAAGTGGGTGAAGTATGTACATACCCTTGTGCTTTGGTTGTTTGAGTGCCCCACTGAACAGTTCAATGTTCTGAAAAGCAATGGCGAAAGTTAGGCCAGCTAAATGGAAAGCTAGGCCATCCACAAACACTGGGAAGCTCGGCCAGTGCAAAAGTAGATTAGACAAACTTTTTCCGAAAGTTGGGCTAATTGAATGGAATGTTATAAAACAAGCGATAGAAAACTTAGGCCACCATTTGCGAAAGCTAGGCCACCAGGAAGCTAGGAATGAAAAACGCGAATACATACATATATTCCAGGGCGGCACGTGTCTGGGAAGCGAGCTCGGCGTGTGCGACTGTAACGCGTGCGTGACCAACGCGCCGTGCACCTCGGACGTCGAGTGCGGCGGCCTACGCAACGCGTGTGACGCGAACGGCTACTGTGACTGCGTGACAGCCTTCCACTCGCACGGCTACCGGCTCTTCGTGAAGGTTCTGCTCACTTTCTGCCACCAGACAAAGTGCACCGCCTCATCGGACAACTGTTTCGGACTGCCGTGCCGGGTCGGCAAGTGCAAGTGCTCCGGTGGAGCCGCACTCGGCTCCAACCTACAAGTCCACTATTTCACGTCGGGTCAAGGATAACAATGATAATAGATTTATAACTTTTTTTGTTTCCTTCGATTTCGGGTAAAAATAGCGGAAAGGAAATGGGAAGAAGTGAAAAAACACATGAAATGGATGGTTGGCCGTTGGTTTCTTTCTCTTTTTGTTTTCAGTTTTCAGTTTGCTTGTTTGAAATTGTTTCGAAGAGGCGTGTCTCTAATAAATAAAATCTACACAATAACAACAACAACAACCAGGAAACTATTTCACATTGGCCGCAATCGTCGACTTTTGCGACTCCATTATCGAGCGCGGTGTGGCGCTGAGCAGAAACTCGATGCGGAAACGTTCGCGTGCGCCGAGATGACGTGACGGCTCGCAGATGAGCTGGCGGAGCAGATTGTCGACACAGTCGGCACGCGCGGCGTCGATCCACACGCGCGCGTCTTGTTCGCTTTTGAAGTGCTCGCCGCCCGACCACAACGCCAGCTCCATCACGTTTTTCGCCTTCGTCAGACTGTTCGATTTGTCTTCTTGGAGGAGGAGCGCGCACGCCGATAGAGCTCGCGAGAATCGCGATCTGGAGTACGGTAGGTTTGTGGAGCATGCTGGTGCTCAATCGATTGATAGACCTCCCTAGATCTTGACTGGTTCGGAGTTTTTGGAACGAAGTTACATACTTAGAATGTTTTGGTCGACCGAGTTGCGAAATCGATCGATATTGCGAAATCAATCGATATTGCGAAATCAGTCAATATTGCGAAATCAATCGATATTGAGAGAAATCGTTCGATATTGCGAAATCAATCGATATTGCGAAATCAGTCAATATTGCGAAATCAATCGATATTGAGAGAAATCGTTCGATATTGCGAAATCAGCCAATATTGCAAAATCAATCGATATTGCAAAATCGATCGATATTGTGAAATCAATCGATATTGAGAGAAATCGATAGATATTGCGAAATCAATCGATATTGTAGAATAAATCGATATCGCAAACCAATCAATATTGAGAAATCAATCGATATTGCAAAATCAATCGATATTGCATAATCAACCGATATTACGAAATCAATCGATATTGCGAAATCAATCGATATTACAAAATCAATCGATATTGCGAAATCAATCGATATTGCGAAATCGATCGATATTGCAAAATCGATGGATATTGCGAAATTTGGCGTAACTTATATTTAGTGAGTCCAAACCAATCAAGTTGGGGGTATCATTCGAATCAGCGTGAAAATCTTTTGTAAATCACAAACCTCAACTTGATGGGCGGCGCCTTGCCGTCCATTTTATGATGAAGAAGTGTGCAGAGGGCTCGCAGAGCATATCTGCACAATCCGACCAACTCGTCGCCGCCGCTCTCAATCTCGGCTCCCAACGTCTCCGGAAGGAACAGAAGGCGTGGAAACTCGTTGTAGGCCGAGTTCACGTTCGGATACCGGTAGGCGAGCAGAAACTCTTTGAAGTTGGTGCTCAACGACTCAACACCCTCGCCCTGGAGCATTTTGAGCGCCTGGAGCACCTGGAGCAAAATGAAGCTGACGAGCTCCTCGTGATGCGTTCGATCCATTCGCTGATTGAGCTGATGGGCGGCGAGACTGTGGAAAGAGCACAGGTTGAGGCGTGGCATCGCGATCACTTTCGTGTTGCGACCGTCGAGATTCTGGGTGCCGGTGTCGTAGAGGAATTGTCGGATCGCGCCGTCGTGATCCTCGATCTCGAGAAAACCGGGCAGTCCGAAGTGGTTCGACTCGGTTTTTCGCATCAGTGGCGCGTACTGTGAGCATGGCGCAATCTGACCAACAAGCGCCGTTTAGACATTTTCAACTGTTTGACCTACCATAAGTGTGACGGGGTAGTCGGGAAGATTCTGACGTGGCAGGACGGCGTTGTAGAACAACGATTTGCCTTTGGTGAGGATCGGGTGCGGCGAGGTGATGATGAAGGAGGCGAAGTCGAGTTGGGCGAGACGGTTGCGCGAGATGGGCTCGTCGCCTTTGCGCGACTCTTCGGACAGCTTGTCGGCCACTATGTTCAGCGTTTGGACGTGTGACAGCGAGATCTGGAAGAGGATGGTGGGAAGAGAAAGTTAGGCCATGTAAGCGTATGTCTGGGCCTATGACTCTTGCCAAAAGTTCATGGACTTTGCCATCTTTGTACTGACTACAACCCAGTTCTAAGACGCCTAGCCTAAACTTATAGGCCGGGACCTTAAGCACCTTGTAGTCCTTGAACTCCAAGACTGTAGACGCCCATTCGGATTTTGCACTCACTTGCTGAAACCGCTTGTACAACTCCTCGCCGCTCAAATTGTGATTGCTCTGTGACCTGTCACCCCTCGTGACAGCCGACGTCGTCGTCGCTCCGTTGACCGGCGAGTTCATCGGCGACTGCATCGAAATCGACTCTTGCGACATGAAGATCGGTATCGACGCGGTGCGCGGCGGCGACGACGCTGCAAAACTCCTCCATGCCACGTCACGTCACGTTAGTGGCTCAACCACCAGATTCTTGTCAACATTCGCAAAGGGTTCTTCTCATTCACACAAAGTGTCAAGTGGTACTGTCAACATGTGTCGTCTAGCCTCTCCCCCGCTTACCTTGCTGCTGTTGCTGCTGATGATTGTGATGATGATGCTCATTGGCTCCGGCTCCGGCTCCAATGAAAGACATGTAGCTCAGCGAGGGTCGATCGTCTTTCGACCGACTCCGACGCACGTAGATACCGTTCGGCGAGTGATTCGCGTTCCGATCCATCGCGACGCCCGACAGCACCGTCCGACGACAACTCCGATTGTTGTAGCCGCGAATCGAGTTCCGATTGTCGAGCTTCTCGACACTCGGCGCCTTCGACATTGGCGCACTTCGCATCGTCATCGTCACGCCGATGTTGGCTTCGGATGAGCCGGACGAGCCGATCGGGCTCATCGTCGGTATCGAAAGCGGATCGTCGACGTCGGTCTCTTTGACCCATCGGATTGGCGCGAACGTTTCGTGGTGGTTCGGGTAGCCTGAAAGTTTTGGAAAACATGTACTCTCATCACTCCGCCATTGGCCGAGTTTAAAGACGCCGCTGGCGGTTGTCACGCGGATGCCTGGCCGATGTCACGCCGTTTCCGGGCGCCTTGGTGCTAAACTTCCCGATAGCGAGTAGGTTTCCCCTCTGCCGCACTCCCTCCCTCCCCCCAACAGCGACCTCCTAAACGCCCATTCCGCGAGGCGCTTGGCGTGCAACGATGTCCGAGTGGTTAAGGAGTTGGACTTGAAATCCAATGGGCTCTGCCCGCGTAGGTTCGAACCCTGCTCGTTGCGAATCGTTTTCCCTCGACGCCTTTTGACCTACCCGTGGTATAGGAAGCCCGTCTCGATGGCACTTTTGAGCTGGGTTTCATGATTTCGGTGGGCTCGGGCGTCGATCCGGTGTGACTGAAGGGCGAGTGATGGAGCTCGTTGATGGTGATGTCCGGCGAGCTGTCCGGACGCATTGGGATCAGCGAAGGACTTGGAATCTGTCAAGATACCTCGTGTATTTTCTAGATTACTTTCAAGAACTAGATGAAAAAGTACCGATCTGGGCGACGAGTCACGTGTGGTCGGCAGAAAACAATGCGGACTTTGAGCTGAGGAGACGCTCAAACGGGATCGAGCCGATGTGTTTCTCGAGTTGACCGGGCTGTCTCTAAACTTTTGAAAATTTGGTCTCGTATTTTTTAAAACACCATGAATGCTATAGTAGAAGTGCGTCTCTTATAGAGAGGTCCTTCTGATAGAAAGGTCTTTCTAATACATATTGAAGTCTAACTTTGACAAGGAATATCTCGAAAACTAAGAGAGTTACAAAAAAGTTATCAACTACAAAAATGTGGAAAATTTTATGCTGATCAAGTTTGTAGTTGACAACTTTTTCATAACTCCACTAGTTTGCGAGATATTCCGGTTTGAAGTCAGTGTAGTCTAACTAACCTGTAATTCGAGTTGAGACTACTACGATGCGGCGGTGTCGACCATGACTCTTGTGAGCCGCCCATCTTGATTGGCGTCGCTGACCATCTGTACAGTATGACCATATAGCTCGGTGAGGGGGTATTCGTTCGAAATGACCTACTTTTCCTAGTTTTCCATGACTACTACCATGTGTACCGCCCATCTTCCCTCAAGTACCAAAACACAAGTGTGTTGAGTGAAGGAGTAGAGTAGATCAAGAAAAAAAAAGAAAACAAAAGTAGGTCACTTACGTGGCAATCGGTGGCGACATGAGGTGTGAAGAGTAGGGATGTGATGAGGAGGAGGAGGTGGATCCTCGATCGGCGCTCTGCAAAAAAGAATCGCCCCTCAGATGCAAATAGAGTAAAGTTATGGTTTGGTGTCGTGTCGTGAACCCGAAAAGCCACCAAAAAAAAACTCCTCAGTCGATGATCAGTGTTCGGGGGGAGGTGGGGGTGCTTGACATTGCGATAAACAAATGTCAAGGTACTTGAGAGATACCGAGAGATACTTTTTTTTCTTTCTCTCTCTCCCTCTCTCTCTCTATCTTACACGTGTTTACTCGAGAAAGAGGAAGAGAGGAATGTTTCAGCAGCTGATTTCGAGAGCAGTTCGAGGTTAGTGTACCTGGAATCGCTGAAGTATCTGCTTGAAGTCGTGCGATCGTTGTTCGGGTATTCGCGGTGAGCCGCCACGTTGGGATGACTGGAAAACGAGTGTGATTGATTGGGAGATTGTTTGGAATCGTTCGCGAGCGGGTTTGGTTTTGACAGGTATCAAAGGCGGGTAGCTCGGTACATACATAGCTAACGGTGGAGGTAAACAGTTCGGGGAGAGTTGTGGAAGGTCACCAGCCTACATATACACCCTTTGATAACTCAAAAAATTGAAAAATAGGGCTAAAATGAAAAGATTGGTGCAGTATGATGATCTGAAAAACGAAAGTTACCGTAAAAACTCTTCCAGAATGGCATTCACTGTAATATCCCGGAAACTAGCAGAGTTATAAAAAAGTTGTCAACTACAAACTTGACCAGTGTAAAATTTTTCACGTTTTTGTAGTTGACAACTTTTTTCTAACTATTCTAGTTTTTGAGATATACCCTGTTGAAGTTGAACAACTTGGGTGTCGTTCAAATCATTAGGAAACTTATATTACACCATGAATTCTTAAGTCAACAAATACAAAAATTCATAGACTAGAGATCCACACACTATGGATCTACGGATCCTTGAACTATACATAGATCATTAGTCTTTTATGTAGATCTTTAGGCCTATTAATAGAAAGTAGTCTTCACCAAAGTGTTATGTACTTTCCCTATCTTCAAGTCAAGGCGGAGGTTCTATATTAGTGAAACTTCACAGTTCAAAGTAATAAACTTAGGAAAACATTGAGAAACTCTCTTGGAACTCGAGTCTTTAGAACTCTAGGAATATGTACTAAGATGCATACATAAAAACATAGCAGAGTCAATACCGCATACATAAAAACATAGCAGAGTCAATACCAAATCCTACAAAACTTAGACCTAGCACTGACTAACACTACTATAGTCTATAGTCACTTTAAGAATGACTTAGGGCCTTCAGTCAATCATTTCACTTCACTATGCACTTGGACTTGGACTATAAAACTGTGTACGTACATACATACATACATATTGGAGTCCCTAGTAGGGACAGGGACTCCCTACCCTACAAAACTTTGGGCCAAGAAAATATTTGGGTCACAGTCAAATGAGACTAAGTTTAGCGTAAGAGAGTACCCTAGACATTTTGAACAGGTTCATTAAACCAGAACATTTAGTTCGGTTAGGCCCAGTGACTAACACTGACTAACACTACTATGTATGTATAGTCACTTTAAGAATGACTTAAGACCCTTAGTCAATCATTTCACTTCACTATGCACTATGCACTTAGACTTGGACTATCCGGTCGAACTTTCAAAGTCAAAAGTTCTTCACACCCTCTCAAGCACCTGAAAAGTGGTGTTTCGCTGGTCTGAACCTTGAACTCTCGCCCGCCGAACCGGCTACCATATCATATCACTTGACTACACTCGACTATTTGAGATACCTGATCTCAGTCGGTGACCTTCCGATCCTACCTCTTTTTTCTATTTGATGAAAGATGAACCGAACCTCTCATCCAACTTTTACCAAGGAACAACTTACAAGTTGGGGGGATTTCGTGGACAGATTTAGAACAATGTCAACATGATGAAAAGGGGGGGGGGGGGTACAAATAATAGCAAACCTTGTCGTCGACGTCGTTCGGATCGTCCTGATGATGATGTTGATGATGATGATGACGATGGTGATGGTGATGATGATGGAATGCTAACGCGGTGGTTCTGCAACAAACACCGGCCAAGTTCAAAAAACCAGCGCGCAGTCGCAGGCGGGGCGGAAGAAAGTGAAAAAAGACACAAAAACGGGGCGAACAAGCTGGCGGCGAGCCGCCCTAATGGTCGGGATTATTACACGGCACGCGCGCGCGAGCAGCTCAGAAGGTGGGAGCTCCTCCAGCCTCCACGGAGCTCTTGCGCGGAGCAACGTGTGTGTGTGTGTGTGTGTGCTGTTTGCTCCCTTACGCATACGCTCACCACCCGCCACCACGCATTTCTCACTATCATACCGAAACTAATAAGCACACATTGAGCAACAAAAAAAAAAGAATCGAGAGCACGTGGCACCTGAGAAAAATGGAAAAATGGAAAAGGAGGGGGTGGCTTCTTATAAGGATTGCACACACACAGGAGGGCGGACTGGTTTTTGGAGGGAGGGGAGTGCCAATTGAAAAATTGACTGTAATGAATCATGTTGTCACGTACATGATATGTATGTATGTGCACATGCGAAGAAAGTGGTGTGCATGACGTGGCAAGAGAGCAGTGGGAAGGGTCAAAGGTCGAGGCCTATGTATATGGCCCAGAGAGGTTTTAGGGTTATTGGGCCCATACAGTTTAGTCTAGACCTTGAAGAAACGTTTAGGCCTGGAAGCTTTGAAGTTAACCTTAGTTTTAGACTTAGTCCTAGACTTAGACCTGGACTAAGCCCCCCCCCCTTGACCTAGTTTCAGACGTTAACCCCAAGTGGCCTGGCGGCCTAATCTTGTCTACAAGGCCGGGAAAATTTTCAGATAGATTATCTAAAAGCCCAGATAGGCCTGAAAGATCGATGCCACAGCATTAATCAGGTGGTAGATCACATTTCAAAGAACTTGGTAGATCATCTGTTTTGACTTTGGTTCTAGTCAGAAAATTAGTTGATTCAGGTGAAATTTCAAAAACAAGAAATTGTGATCACAAGTAGATCAAAAAGTATATGAGGGGGTATGCAAGAGTCTGGCTCCAGGTCAAGCAATCATACGGTAGATCAATAGTGTGTCATAAAAGTGAAATACCGGTACATGGCATAGCACAGTGCAGTAGATCATAACGTGAACTACCCACCAGTCAAAAGTTCAGAGCGCCATACTACGAATGATGATGAGTTGTTCTTTGAAATTACCATGAGTCGAAAGGCCACTTGACATTCTTTCAACCCACGCTGCTGTCAAATGTGTTGACAAGCAGGTCACACACACACACACAACCAACCAACTAACTCGTCGCGGATTTTCCGAATACCAGTAGTGGGGGCAAAACACATTCCCCCCCCCCTCCAACTACAGTACATACTCACCCCAAATCCAACAGACCGACACTTCGCGGACGTTCGCGTCGTTTGCTGCGTATCTTCTTCGAGATGTTCGAGTCGGAGCCCTCTTGGCGTTGAAGAATTGCTGCTGTTGTTGTTGTTGTTGTCGGGAGAGCCGCCGGTGACACGTGGATGCGATGCGGCTCGGGGCGGAGCACGACGTGTGGCGGCGGTGCTGGCGGGGATGTCTGGAAATCGGTTTGTTGGGACAATGGAAATAATTTGAGATCTGGGAGAGAGTATGAAAACCTAAAAACTACCGGAAATACCGTATAACCTAAAATATGTTCATGGAAAATTTATTTGGAAGAGCTCCTCCGGAGCTCAACTTTCACAGGGTATATCTCAAAAACTACGATAGCTAGAAAAAAGTTGTCAACTACAAAAACGTGGCAAATTTTACGCTGATCATGTTTGTAGTTAACAACTTTTTCATAACTCTGCTATTTTTCAAGATATCCAGATTTGAAATTAGCCCTTTTCAATCTAAGCTAATCTATGTAACATAGAAGCCTGAAAACTTGTTGAAAATAATTTTTAGACCTAAAACACCCAAACTTTCCTGTTTTCTGATTGCAAAAGCACTTGTTGATGCTAAAGCGTAAAATTCTGAGTAGGCCTATGAGTTCAGCTCGGTCCTAGAAGCCTAGGCCTGATTAGGCCTATAAGCCTACGCTGACCATACAGCCTTAAGCCTTAAGTCATTCTAGGGCTTCAAACTAACTTTTCACCTAAAACTATCTGAAACTAGGCTATGCGCGTTCTGTAAAGTAGGTCAAACTCAGAAAAGTAGGTCAACTTCACAAATATGGGTCAAATTTAGAAGAAGTGTGTCGAGCTCGTTAGAATTCTCCAGATTCGGCCCAGAAAACCAGATCAAGCTAAAAAAGAAGCTCAAACTAAGAAAACTAGGTCAAAGTCAGAAAAGTAGGTCAAAATCAGAAAAGTAGGTCAAGTTTAGACAAAGTCGTAGGAACTAAATGAATTTTTCTTAGTTTGACCCGGAAAACTAGATCAAACTGAGAAAACGAAACCAAATCCAAAAAAAGTAGGTCAAATCCAGATAAGTATGTATAGATCAAGCTAAAAAGTAGATCAAACTAAGAAAAGTGGGTGAATTTCAAGAAAGTAGGTCAAATTTAGACAAATTTGGATGAACTAATTGAATATTTCCTAGCATGACCCAAAAAATTAGGTCAAAGTCAGAAAAGTAGGTCAAAGTCAGAAAAGTAGGTCAAAGTCCAAAAAAGTAGGTCAAAGTCCAAAAAAGTAGGTCAAAATCAGAAAAGTAGGTCAAAGTCAGAAAAGTAGGTCAAAGTCAGAAAAGTAGGTCAAAGACCGAAAAATAAAAAGACTGACCGTGGACGTCAACGAGGCGGGTCGCGCGTACGGACTAAACGCCGAGTGCTCCGACATCGGCAGCACACAATTGCTGTTGTTGTTGTTGTTGTTGTTCATGATGGTACTGGTGCTGTTGGTGGTATTGGCGCCTCTCGGCGTGCTCGACATCCTGAAGAAACCATCAAAATATTGGTAGATCAAACCGACCGCTGACAATGCCGCGCATAACTTTTCTTAAAGTGCACCAATTGATCAGAGACTTTTCTCAGTGAATGCCATTTGTTTCAAGCACTCCCTCCAGCTCATGGCACTTTGAAAAACGTTAAGCGCGAAGGCGGTGCGGTAGATCGAAATAGAAACCCGCACATTTTGATGTAGTACACCATTGGAACGACGTGTATGTATGTGTCTTCAACCGAAAGTTGAATGGGTCGCGTCGCGTGGGAGAACAGGAAAATAAGTGAGAGAGAGAGAGCTACACACGACGAATGGGCACAACGAGGAGAGCAAAGGAACAGAAGGACAAGATGATTTGTAATAGGGGGGGGGGGGGGGGGTAAACTGGAATCGCGTCTTCTTGAGACAACGTTTTGGCGCTTGCGCACACACAAAAGAATCTGTCTGCGTCTCTGGCGCCTATTAACCTCCTTGTAAGGAAAAGTGACTGGTTTTGTGTGCGCGGTGTGTATGCAAAGTGCGCGCCAACCCAAAAAAAAAAAAAAAAACATTTGATCTACCATTCTGGACGTCATGAATTGCGTATGTGACATTGTGACAGTTTGCCACGTGGCATGTAATGTCGTAGAAGTGGTGGGTCAAACTGAGCAGGTTTCGAGTCACGTGACAAGTCACATCAAAAGTGAAATTTCACGTGGCACGTCTACTTTGCCACGTCATGAGAGTTATTGTGCATGAAAACATAAAGGTGACGTGACCACGTCACAAAATTAATGGATCAAACTAATAGTCCACGTGGCAAATGGCAAAAAGTTTGATATACCACGTTTTTCTCAAAAAGGGAAAGGTTGCCACGTGGCATATGAAATGTCACGCTGTATAAAGTAGGTCAAGCCTTGTTGAAGTGCAAAGAAGCAAGAATGTCACGTGACAATTGATCCTCGTGATCCTGGCCACGTCACAAAGGTTGTGCCACGTGGCAAGCGCTAGATCAAAGTGAGAAACCGGCGGATGTGCTAATAACCGTTATCCAAAATGATATCAGCCGGCACTAGAGACTGCGCAATCTCCTATCCCTCCCCACTTTCCTCAATCACGTCAAATCAAATCAAACCTCCTTTCTCTTTCTCTTTCTCTTTCTCACTTTATCTTTCTCTTTCTTTTTCTCTTTCTCACTTTCTCTTTCTCTTTCTTTCTCTTTCTCTTTCTCTTTCTCACTTTCTCTTTCTCTCTCTCTCTATCCCTCTTCCATTTATTATTGATAAATGACAGGATGAGACAAATATTAGGAAAGAGAGCAAGAAAGAGAGAGAGAAAGTGCGAAAAGAGTCGCTAACCTGGAGAAACTGCTATTATTGTTATTATTAACGTTGGCGGTGGTGTTCGTGCTACTCGATGACGTGGCAATTGGTGGAAGGTTCGAGAAGATGCGTTCGGGTTGAACGTAGATGGCGCCCGCTTCGTGGTCCGATATGTCGCATCTGGAAATGGAGAAAGTAGGTCAAACCAGGAGTTTTTTTTGACCTACATCATCTTAGAGCTCGTGGTAGGTCATGTAGATCAAAAATGACAATCTCGTTTACTTGGATTGTTAAACTAGGCCAAAGTAGATCACCGAGCACTTTTGACCTACTTAACTATGTATTTCATTGAACTACTGAGTCAAAGTAGGTCAAATCGACTCATTTGACCTACTGAATGAACTATGTAGGTCAAAATAGACTATGACCTACTTTCGATTCCCGAACTAGGTCATGGTTGATCATTGGAGATTGACCTCTATTGATCTACCATGACCTAGTTTTGCAACTTTGACCTACTTCCGATTCGGAAAGTGGGTCAAAACGGCTCCATAGACCCACCTGCACACAGAGCATCGTCTCGAGCCGCGAACTTCGGCCACAAACAGCGAGCACGACATATTCTTGTGTCGTTATCTTAGTAGTCCTTTCCTACAGTACTTTTGTGACCTGAACGGCCAAATGCGGCATTGTTCTGGGAGAGACGAGGAAGAGGGCACAAAGTGAATAATATGGTCGTTTTTTCTCTCGAGACAACGACGATTTTCTCAATCCGACTTGCCACACACACACACGCGGAAAGCGGTCCACTTGAGGTGGCGGAAGGCGCGCGCGCGCGGAAACGATGCGCTCGCGTTGGCACGCGGAAAAGTTGAAGATCAGTTTGGGCACAAGAAAATGGAGTGAAAAAGAATTGACAAAGAGCCTTGGGGAGGGGTAATTGTGACATGGCAACAACACACAGAAAGTAGCCGATACACAAAAAGTGGCGGGTGGGTATTAGGATAAAAGAGCGGTAAGCCGGCGCGTAAACAGTGTTTGGAGGCAAAAAGGTGTGTGTGTGCCGCCGATGGACGACGGCTAGAGAGCATGGTTTGACGTGGCACACACTTGATGTAGCCATCTAGATGACCTCATTCGGTGAAGATTCACTCGATTTGCCGGGTTTTTCAAATAAATAACCCCCCGACATAGTCACCACTTTGGTTGATTCCGATTTGGTCTAGACACTCAAGTACCTTCTCAGCTCTTTGCTTTGTTTTGGGGTGTGACTAATCCGAAAATTGAGTCAACTTGCGAGATACACATTGTGCCACGTCATTCGTTCCATTTGACCTACTTTTCAGACTTTGACCTACATACTTTTCTAACTTTGACCTACTTTTTCAGAGTTTGACCTACTTTTCTAACTTTGACCTACTTTTTCAGAGTTTGACCTACTTTCCTAACTTTGACCTACTTTTTCAGAGTTTGACCTACTTTTCTAACTTAGACCTACTTTTTCATAGTTTGACCTACTTTTCTAACTTTGACCTACTTTTCTAACTTTGACCTACTTTTCTAACTTTGACCTACTTTTTCAAAACTTGACCTACTTTTCCAACTTTGACCCTCTTTGAACCGGTTTCCGAGGCTTCACCGACTAGATTTGAACTTGAGCTAATTATTCGAGGACTGTATATTTGTACCGTAAGTACTACACCTACCTTTTCGATTTTGACCTACTTTTGATACGCTTGACCTATTTCTACAAGAATTGACCGTTTTCGACCTACCCTCTCAAACTTGACCTACTTTTTTTCAGAAAAATTGATCAGCTCTCTAGGCTTGCGTCACCTATCCCAAATCTTTCAGGGGGATTGGAATTAAGAAAAAAGACAAAGAAATCGATAAGAAAGCCCCCCAGGAGGGGGGGGGGGACAAAGTGAGAAATCGCGCGCGGTCTTTCTTCCACCTTGCCCATCCTTCATTCCTTGTCCTGATCACTTTCTCTCTTTCTCTCTCTCTCTTTCTTGGAAACTCTTTTTCTTCTCGCTCACCCCCTTTACTTTCTCTCTCTCTCTCTCTCTCTCACTCACTTTTTTGTTACCCCCCTCTTTTTCCAACTCGTGTATTCGAAAACTAACACAGAAAGAGAGTCAGTGAGAGATTCGACAGGATATATACATTTACTGTAGTTTTCTGAAGGGAGGGGAAAAAGAGACGCAGACACTCTCTTTTTTTGTGTGTGTGTGTGTGGGGGAGCTCTTGACTGCTCGAGCCTCACCGAGCACCTAACTCCGCACCGAATGTCAATGTCAATCGTGTTAGACCTGGTTTTTCACTTGAGAGCACGCGGATAATAAGGGTGGGAAAACGAAATCGCAGTGAGTCACACAACCTTTTTTTTTGATCTGCAATGCTTGAAAGTGGGTTGGAGAAAAAGTAGGTCAATCTGGTGAGAAGTACAGTAGGTCAGACCGGGAAAAAGTAGGTCAAACTCGAGAGAAGTAGATCAACTTAGTTAAGAAATACCAAAAGTAGGTCAAACTTGCAAAAAGTAGGTCAATTAAGATGGAAAATGGGAAAAGTAGGTCATCTCGAGAAAAGTAGGTCAAACTGGTGAGCAGTGGATCAATCTAGAAAAAAGTAGGTCAAACCGGGGGAAAATAGGTCAAACTTGGAAAAAATAGGTCAATTTAGATGAAAGTTGGAAAAATTAGATCAAACTGGGGAAAAGTAGGTCAAACTGGGAAAAAGTAGGTCAATTAAGATGGAAAATGGGAAAAGTAGGTCATCTCGAGAAAAGTAGGTCAAACTGGTGAGCAGTGGATCAATCTAGAAAAAAGTAGGTCAAACCGGGGAAAATAGGTCAAACTTGGAAAAAGTAGGTCAGTTTGGATGAAAGTTGGAAAAATTAGGTCAAACTGGGGAAAAGTAGGTCAAACCGGGGAAAAGTTGGTCAAACTCGACAAAAATAGGTCAAACTCGACAAAAATAGGTCAGACCGAAGAAAACAAGGTCGATTTGCGAAAAAAACGCAGAAAAGAAGTTCAAACATTGAAAAGTAGGTCAAATTTCGAAATGTTCGAATCAAAATGCAATTTCCACTATGAGCTCGGCGAGCAAAAGAGCACCACGCTCTTGTCTTTTATTGGTTCACCACAAAGACAGTCTGGCCGAGGGGGGGGGGAAAGATTGAGACGTTTTTTTTTTGTTTTATTGAATCACAAAATATGAGATTTGAGGGATGGACAGAGCTTGCCGAGAGCACACGGAGCACACGGAGCACACACACACACACACAAAATGAGCACGGAGCAATAGTTAGGGAGTGTTGGTGGTGGACGGCATTCCGGTGTGTTTGAGAGCTGACGTCGACGAGACGTCGCCGATTTTCTGGAATAGAGATGATCGAGAATTTTGATTTGACAAAACATGCGACGCGACCGCGACGCATCTCAATTGGACATACTGCTTCAAACTTGACCTATTTAGCTGACTTTGACCTAATTTTCTAACTTTGACCTACTTTTCCAAGTTTTTTCTAATGTTTCAAACTGTGACCTGACTTTCCAACCAGTTCGACGTGACCTACTTTTCTAGCGGTGACTTACTTTTTCAAACTTTGACCTTCTTCTCTAACTATGACCTAGTTTTTGAAGTTTGACCTACTTCTCCCCAGTTTGACCTACTTCTCTTCAGATTGATCTACTTTTCTAGCGGTGACTTACTTTTCCAAACTTTGACCTACTTTTCTAACTATGACCTAGTTGTTGAAGTTTGACCTACTTCTCCCCAGTTTGACCTACTTCTCTTCGGATTGACCTACTTCTCTTCGGATTGACCTACTTTTCTAGCTTTGACCTACTTTCTCAAATTTTGACCTACTTTTCCAACTTTGACCCACTTTCACTGAGTTTGGCACCGCGCCAACCCCCCTCCTCACCTTTCCAGGTCCCTTAATCCGCAAAAACTTTAGAAACTCGCTTCGAATCGTGCGATTCATCGTCAAATAGATGATGGCCGGACACCCGTGCACAATGCTCCAACTCAGCTCGCCCACCACGACCACCCACGGCGCTGGCGTGAAAAACATCATCGCGTTGTAGGACATGGCGGCGAACGTGTTGAACGAGCAAATGATGCTCGACTGAATGAACACCTGACGCGACGCCTTCGACTTTTGACCGCGCTGCATTTTGTTGACGAGAACACAGTAGACGGTGTACAGCGAGCAGGTGCACGAGACGAATATCCAGTTGTTGGTCGCCTGGATGTTGTTGCGGTACTGAAAAACGCCCCGGTTGTCGGCCAGACATCCGCCAGACATCCGCCAATGGCGGAGAAGTCGCAAAGTACCGTTTCAGTTATTTCGGGCGTTTTGAGCTGCGGTTCGATGGTCAGCGGATCGGCGATCCACGCCATCACCACCGAGTTGAAGATGATCGAGGGGGAGAACATGAAGATCGAGACGCCGTAGATGGCGATGAGTGCGATCGAGACGAAGATGCGGTGACCGTCGAAGAGGTACTCGGATAGCGGACGGTAGAGCACGTCGAACACGCGGTTCACGACGAGTAGGAGGGTGCTCGCGCATGCCATGCACCAACCGCCTGGAACCGTTTTCGTCTGGGTTTCGACCTGTACTTTACTAAAAAATGGAAAGAGTTAGTAGGTCAAGTTGGGACATGATTTCTCGTAGTTTGACCTACTTTACAAATTTTGACCTATTTCTATAGAATTCGACCTAACTTGACCTAATTTCCTAAGCGTGACCTAGTTTACCGAACTTGACCTACTTTTTTGAACTTTGTCATAGCATTTGACCTACCTTTTTAAAGATTTCCCTTAGTACCAAATATCTAGCCTACTTTTTAAATTTTGACTGGGTGTACTGAGTTTGATCGATTCTTTACGCATTTTGACCTATTTTTTCTAAAATCGACCTATTTTTTGGACAATGACCTACTTTTCGAAAAGTTGACCTACATTCTCGATATTTGACCTACTTTTAATAAGTTTGACCTACTTTTCCTGAATTTGACCTACTTTTCCGGAGTTTGACCTACATTTCCGGAGTTTGACCTACTTTTCCTGAATTTGACCTACTTTTAATAAGTTTGACCTACTTTTTCTGATATTGACCTTCTTCTCCTAAATTTAACCTACCTTTTTTGAGTTTGACCTACTTTTCCGGAGTTTGACCTACTTTTTCATAATTTGACCTACTTTTTCGGAAAATCGACCTAATTTTCAGGGTTTTCAAGGTATACCAATCGACACTAAACCCTTTGCCCCGTATTTCCTAAAAACTTTCCGAACTAAAAAATGGTGCCCAACTCACTGAGCCCAATGCATCCGGCGACATAAATGAACGTCGGATGGGTGCAAAAAACGGCGCCGCGAATGAAAAGCCATCCGCTGAATATCGAGCAAGTCACTGGAAAACGGCGAATAAGAGAAAAATTTGAGAAAAATTCGTATTTGACCTACTTTAATTTTTTTCTGTCTGGAATTTTCCGAATTTGACCTACTTTCATTGACCTATGGATTCAAAGCAAAAAAAAAGCCTCAATATCATATTTGATCTACCCGGGCGCTCACATGTGGCCAACATATCGGTGACACCAAGACAAACGATAATCTTGTAGCAGGTGAGGTGGACGAGCCGCGTCCGAAACATCATATAAATCGTCGGCACGTAGAAGAGCTCGATGACGACGCCGAACGTCAGAATCGTCCATCCGAAGAGCGGACGACGGACGCCCGTCGCGAGCCACTCGTCGGACGTCTTCGACGAGCAGTTGTAGTACGGTATACTCTCGACACCGCCGTATTGGAGCACGCGATTCATTCGACACGTTCTGGCTTTGTTATTGTTTCAAGGCGCGTGACACCGTGACACCTCGCAGAAATGGAGTGGAGGTACTGTAACACTGATTTTGGCTGTGTTTCACTGACACAGTTGAAACCACTGTTACCGTACCTCCTCTGTTCGAAGTGACACCACGGGTCTCGCCACGAAAATGAAAACAGTCCGCCGCCGTTCGATCGGAGCGTCGTTAGAGATGAATTTCATAGATTATTTTCGCGTCATTTCAGCATCACTTTATCACTTTGTACGACGCTCCGATCTGACCGCGGCGCGCGCTGTTTATCGTAAATCGACACTGCGCACTTTTTCATTCAAAAATAGATGACAGGGGGTGCGTTGCGGTCGCGTCGCGTGCATTGGGAATAAGAAAACGCCAGGAAAACGAGAAATAGAGACGCGCTGCGGTCGCGTCGCGTGCCGGGGAAAAAGTTCCGTCTGGGGGAGAAAACTGACGAATAAAGCCGCTTTTTATACTGACTAGGATCGTTTTTAAGCGTTATTTTTCCAGACACACTTATATTTTTGGGAAAGGAACACAAAAGGATTAGGGTCTTCATCTTTTTAGGTAGGATATTTCGGATTAGGATTGTTCTCAATAAGCGCGCGCGTCACAAGAATGATCTTTTGTTTTTTTCGCCCGTCACGCCTTCCTTGTCGCTCATCTTTTCGGGGAAAGAGGGGGGGGGGGGGGTGGGGATTCTAAATGAAAAAGTGAGCTAAAAATTAGGCGGGGCGTTTATTCAAATTCACAAATTAATTTGAAACAGTCTTGAATGGAATGGGGGACGGGGCGGAACTGAAAAAATCGAGTAATTTAGAGAAAAAATGGGGGGGGGGTTACAGAGCGAGATCAGAAGAGTATTGATTGATTTTAGAGGCGGGGGAGAGGGGATGGGTGCATATTACAAATTGAACTTTTTTCTTTTCTTTTCTCTCTTCAAGAACATCATCATCGTCGTCATGATTGTCATCGACGTCGTCGTCGAGTATTCAGAAGTCGTCGACGTGCCGGGCACGCCTTCCACGTCCGCGACCGCGTGTCGTCGTCGACGACGCCGCACTTCGGTACGTCGCGTTCGACATGCCGCTCATGCCGCTTCGCATCGACATTCGGTCGTCGTCGTCGGCGCGTTCGCGAAGTGACGACGCGTACAGTCGGTACGGCTCCCACTCGACGACGTTTCCACCGCCGCCGCGATTCGTGTGGATCTTCATCAGGTAGCGCAGACTGAAAGAGATTCGTTCGGTTAATTGAAACTCCGTATCGCTGCCACTCAGCTAAAAGTTTCTAGTGACTGCAAACGCGCTCTAACAGTAGTTTCTTATCGATTTTCAGATATTCTTTAACAGAGCAAAAAAAAAACTCACACAGCGACCTTATCCTGTGTGATGAGTCGTCCGCTGAACTCGATCGCCACCTCGAGAAAATAAATGTTGGGCGGCTCGGCGTCGGTGGCGCGATTGTAGTCCTCGAACGCGAAATCGATCGCCTTCTTGTGAAGCGACGTGACGGCGAACCGATTTTTGGCGAAGTCGACGCCGAACGCGGGCGCGAGCCGTTTCGCAAGGTCACGAATCGAGTTGAACGGCTCCGACACCGGATCCGTGCGATCGGCGGCGTCCATTTCGATGTAGAGCTCTTTGAGCGTCTCGATGATCATCACGCCCGTCTCGACGAACGAAATCTCGCGACACTTTGACACGAGATTCTTGAAGACGTCGCCAAAGTCGGAGAAGTGCGTCTGATAGCGCCGCATGAGGACGGTGGCGTCGCGAATCGGAAGCGCGCCGTGAATGACGAGTTTGGCGTACTGGGCGACGAGCTGCCGCATTTTGTGCATCATCTCGATCTTCTCCATCTGATCGAACCGATCCAAATCGTCCATGCTGAACACGTTGATCTTCAGAAACGTCTTCATGTTCTGGACGAGCACGTCGTCGGGCCGCCACACGAGCGGCTCGAACACCTTGTGCTCGTCGGCGATCTGTGTGCTGAGGCAGATCATCAGGTCGCAAATCGACAGATACGCCTGCTCGACGCCCGTCGCGCCGTTGCTCAACGTGTCGGCGAGAATGCGGATGAGTTGATCGCGTCGCTTCTTCAACTTGCGCACCTGATCCGCCTTCGGCGGCGTCTCGTTTTTGCGCAGCGCGGAAAACTCAAAAATGAACTGAACGAAGAGCATTTGCATGGCGCGCTCGCGAACGTCGCGAGCCGTATCCTCGCGCTCGTAGTTCGACACCAACTTGAGCAGCATATCCCACAGATCCCAGTGTCGCAAATCGAAGAAGCCGGCGAACGCGGCCATCCGCTTCAGATAGGCGACAAACTGCAGCTCCGTCTCGTCGTCCATCGTGTCCTCCTCGATTTGGATCATCGATTGACGCAAAAACGCGGCGACACCGTCGATCAGCTTCATTTTGTGCGGCTCGACGTGCGCGGCGCACGCCGCGTGACACTCCAGACAGTTGTAGAGCTCGGCGATCGCGCGCAACACGTCCTCGTCGACGTTTCGCTCGACGAGCTCGTCCAGCGCCTCCACCAGCTCCATCAAATGCTGGAAAACAATTTTTTCAAACTTTCAAACATTTTACCAGACCGTTTTCATTCGCGGCGCGGCGTAGACGTCGAGCTGAAAGTTTAGCGGAATGCTGACGAGATTCACGGTGCGCTCTTTGAGTGTACTGTATTTGGTGATGAGACGCGGAATGTGCGGAACGAGGATCTCGGTGAGACGAGTGCGCTCCTCTTGCTGATCGCGCGCTTCTTTTGTCGAGAGAGCGCCACCGCCGCCGCCCCGTTTCGCCAGATGACGTCCGACCGGCGGATCGTTGGTGGCCGATTGGTAGACGGAGCACGACATGATCTCGATCAGTTTCGTCTCGTACTCCTCGTCCACTGAAAATCGACATTGGCAATTTCCGGTTTGGTTGCGAAATTTTCAGATGGAAATTTAACGTTGACACAAGCCGCGACGCAGCCGCAACGCAGCCGGCTATTGTATGGCGTTCTATCGTTTTAACCATTTTCTGAGGGATTGGAAGGTCTAACTCGTCCTAGACTAGAAACTCATTGATTGAGGCATATTTTGGTCGATTTTGAACGCAAAGTTTACAAAAACCGCGAAGCGACCGCAACGCAGCCCTGAAATTTTTCAAAAGTTGCGCAGCTTTGCTCATTTCAGAATCTGAATCAGAATTTTGCTCGGTGAGCTCTCAAAATTTCAAGCTCTAAAACCGAATTATATGCTTGAAGGGCTCACCGAGCACAATACCGATTCAAATTCAAAATTGAGCAAAGTTGGGCAACTTTTTGGAATTCTCAAGGCTGCGTTGCGGTCGCGTCGCGGTTTTTGTAAACTTTGCATTCAAATGCGGCCAAAATTCGCGCGAAAATCGAGAAAATCTCGTCAGAAAACGATCAAACTTTCCAGACTGTTTTTTTTTTCGAATTCCCGCCCCACTCACAATCGTAATCATTCAGAAGCAGCTCGCACATCGTCGCAAAATCGCGAACACACGGATTTGTGTCGATGAGCGCGTCGACGAGGTACGACGCGTGATCGTGACACTCTCCCTCGATGAAGAACGTCACGAGATCTTTGACCAACGGCACATTCTTCATTATCGCCGTTTTGGCGGGCAGCTCGGCGTTCTGGAACACTTTTGTGTTCAGAAACATGCCGGCCGCCACCGCCAGCGATCGATTTGTGGCGTAGCACAGCTCGTACAACGGAATGCAGTCCTCGACGCTGAGCAGCGACGGGAAGACGACGTAGAGGACGCGCATCAGATGGCACGTCTCTATCGACGTGTCCACATCCTTGTCGAGCACCATTGACACTAGGCGCTCCTTGAACTTGTTGACGAACAGCTCCATTTTGTCGAGCATCGCCGACTTCTCGAAGAGCGGAATGAGGGCGCGAATGCACTTGAGGCGAACGTCGCCAAACTTGTCGAACAACGACCAGCCAATGTATTTGAGGTAGGAGTCTTCGACAAAGTGCTCCGGATAGATGTTCATCCAGTAGCCGAGCTCGGTGATGCAAATGCACCGAATGTCGGGCACAATGTCACGGTAGCGATGGACGAAGACGCTTCGGAAGAGGTAGCCGATGATCTGACGGATCTCCTCGGCGCGCTCCTCGGTCTGCGTCCGCTGCGCCATCAGCGCCTCGTACTTATCGTTGCCGGCCGCCTGATTCTTGATCTTCGCCTTCTCCGCCTCGATCTGCTTCGTCGTCTTCTCCTTCGACTGCGTCAACTCGATCGTCACGTCGACCAGCGCCGACGTGATCTTCATCGCGCAAAACGTGGCGGTGTGACGGAACGCGCGCACCTGCGAGTCGGCCATTCCGGTCAGCAGCTGCACGAAGCCGTCCATCAGATTGCTGTCGAACAGCAACGACGCGCGGCAACGGCCGATCAGTGTGTGAATGAAGTTGTGGAGATTGGTGCGAATGCGTTTCGAGCTCGCGCCGTGCACCAGCGGATAGTCCGCCGACTCCTCCTCGAAATCCTCGGTCATTCGGCAAATTATATCTCTGGAAAAAAAATCGGGCGAAATACGATAGTCTCCAAAGGTAAAATGAGCAGAATTCGACAGAAAACTGTTTAAAAACCTATTATTTTTCAGTTTTTCCGATAGCTTTCGAGAAAATCGATCAAATCATCGATTCTGACGAGAACAAATTTTAAAATAGCGAAATCCAGGTGGAAATGACATTTCTAGGTCGAATTTTCAAGTTTTTCTTGGCTTTGATCGCATTTTCACCCAATTTTCATCATTTTTGGCACTAGATGTCACATTTTCTTAATTTAGGTTGTAATTTTCATCATTTTTTCTCGATCCAGGGTAAAATTCGTATCATTTCTCACTTCTTCGTCGTTTTATGCGCAATTTTCAGAGTTTTTCAGCCACTTTTTCATTTTGTGTCGAACCAACTCACTTGTAGGACAGTGTCGCGGACATTTGCGGTGTGACAACTCCGCGGCAGCCGCAAATCGCGAAAAAGAACTGATGCATTTCGGAGATGGCGATGTGAAACTTTTCGTTGTAGCGCTCGATCCACTTGTCGACGGCCTCGGTGATGCGTTTTCCGCTCTTCACCGCTGCGACGAGCTCGCGCTCTTCGCCTCCGTCGACTGTCTCTTCGGTGGCGGCGCGGCGGACGGCCGGCGCTCTTGGGCGTCCGCCACCGGCGGTGCCGGCGCCGCGCGGACGTCCGCGCTTCGGCGGAGTGTTGTAGTGGAGGGTGCCGAGGCTCGCGGACAGTTCGGAGACGTCTATGTTGGCTGGACGCTTTTTGCGGCCGCGAGTGCTGGCCGTTGGCGAGCGGAACACTGGCTCCGATCTTTCTCTGCAATGAAATCGACCTTAGACAAGAAGCTTGCCACAATTTTGAGCGCTTCGAGCTGGTTTGCTCAGACAATTCTGCGAGCTCCGCCAATGGCCGCCTATGATCGCGCCATTGCCGGTTGTGGCGCTCATTTTGGCGTATGTCAAACGGATGACTGGCCAATGACAGGCGGCTCCTTGCTAATGGTACAAGAGATTACTGAGGCGTTAGAAATTGAAAAATCGCCCAACTTTCGAGATTTCCATGCCTATGAACGCGAAATTCTACCAATTTTCAGGTTTTTATGCGAATTTCTCGCTATTTTTATAGTTTTCTCGGTTCAAATTCCATAATTTCTCACCCTGATCCTTGATTAGACGATGCCATTTCACTGTAGTTGACGCGAACTTGGTTTCTCGTCGACATGCGCTGAGGCGACGGTTCTGGCGTTGGTTCCGACATTCTGAAGATTACTGAGTTTGAAATTAGCATTTTCAGCGAGAAAATTGAAGAAAAACCGGCAAAACAAAGAGAAAATGCGACGGAAACCAGGAAAACGGGAAAAAATAGTCTCTTGGCGGGTTTCTTCTCGATTTTTAGGGAATTTTTCATATCTTCACTCGAATTTCAACTTTAAACAACTCTATTCAGCTAATTTCATTTGAAAACCCAAAAAAAATCTCTGAAAAACTGGGATTTCACTGAAAAGCAAAAAAATCAGGTTGTCCGGCTAATTTCTGCACTATTTCGAGCGAGTATTGACAAATTACTAATTAAAATAGAATAAAAAATAATTTTCAAAGATATTTTACATAAAAAAATTTTAAAAATCAAGTAAAACCAAGTAAAAACAAGGAAAAGCGTTGAAAATCGAATTTTAAATTTTGAACGAGTGTGTGCATTTCGTCGTGGCGGTGTTTGCGGACATTGCGTACCGTACTCTTCATTAAAATTTCGGCGAATTTCATAATCTTTTAAAACCGATTTCCGTCCCAAAAACTCGTTTTTTATAGCTTTTCGGAGGGTATTTAAGTGATTTCATAATCTAAAAAATCAATTAAACGCTCTGAATCTTCGATTTCATCACAAACGTTCGATATAACCATTATTCCACGTCATACTAATTTTTTCCAAAAAAAAAAAATCTTTTTTTTTACTTGCAGACAATCAACAATGTCAGACGACGCGGGAAAAAAGATTTCGCGAAAGTAAGTCTGGAATTAAAAAAAGTTTTTTTTTTAATTTTGAAAAAAAAAATTTTTTTTCAAAATTCTTAATGAAAATTTGACAAAGTAAGCTGAAAATTAATCAAATTGACCAGAAAAAAAAATGAAAAAATGCAAAAATTCTCAAAAAAAAACCCCCCATAAATTCGATAAAAAATTGGCAAAAAATCGAATTTTAAGAAAAAATATTTTTTTAAAAAATCGTACTGAAATTTTTCGTTGTAATAAAAAAAAATAGAAATAAATTTCATTTAATTTTTAAAAATTAAAAAAAAAAACGACAAAATTCAAAAAAAAATAGATTGCAAAATTCTATTTTTTTTGTAAATTTTTTCTAAATTAAACAAAAAATTGAACCAAAAAAATGAAAATAATTTTTTAGTTAAAAAAATAGCATTAGGCAGCCTAAAACCAAAAATGAAACTATTGCAATCGGCGATTTTCGATAAAATTTGAGAAAAAAAAGAATTTTTACAGAGACGCGAAAAAGGCGAAACAAAAAGCGGACTATGAGAAGCAAATCTTGTCGATGGGCGGAAAAATCGATGGAATGGAGATAGCGGAGGGGAATAATCACGACGAGTTCGCCGGTGGAATCGGGTCGGGCGCCGAGCTCGGAGCCCACTTCACCGTCTCGCAGACGTCGAAGACCGCCACGCAGCTGAACCAGATCGAGAACTCGATGGACATCAAAATCGAGAATTTCGATATTGCGGCGCAGGGAAAACTGCTCTTCGACAAGGCGAACCTCACGATTGTCTACGGACGGCGATACGGACTCGTCGGACCCAATGGGTAGGTGAAAATCACCCGAAAACCGCCTTCAAATCACTCAAATCTAGAGAAAATCGGAGTTTTCATGTGAATCGAGTCTGGAAAACTTCCAAAAACTGCCGAAAATCGTGGTTCCCGTTGGAATTCAGCCTAGAAACCGCCGAAACCTGTGGATAACACCTCCAAATTGCTTGAAACCAGCAAAAATTGTGGTTTTCATAGAAAAATTAGCCCATAAACCTTTTAAAACTGTTGAAAAAAGCCTTCAAACCGTCTAAAATGAGGAAATTTGGTCCAGAAACTACCAAAAACCGATAGAAAAAGGGAGCTTACCCAAAACCCTTCAAAACTGATGGATATCATCATCAATTTGCCTAAAATTAAGAAAAATCGTGATTCCCGTCGAAAATTAGCCTAGAAACAGCCAAAAACTAGTGAAAGCACATGCAAATCGCCTAGAACTCAAAGGAAAATGAGAATTTTAGTAAAAGATTGCCCAGAAACCTCTAAAAACTGGTGGAAAATGCCTAAAAAAAAGAAACTCATGATTTTCTGCAAAACCGCCTCTAAATGGCTCGAGTCGAAGGAAAATCGTGATTTTCACGAGAATTTAGCCGAGAAATCAAAAAAAAGCTGTTGAAAAGGCTCAAAAACATCTCCGAATCCCATTTTTAGGGTTTTCAAACACAAATTTTGGGGTTCAGGGTAAAACTTCACCAAAACATCACAATCTTGCGACTTTCCAACAACAACCTCCTGAAATCCCCATAATTTTCCGATTCCTATTCCAGAATGGGAAAAACGACGCTTCTGAAGCACATTGGCGCGCGAAAACTGGCGATTCCGTCTCACATCGATCTTCTGTACTGCGAGCAGGAGATCCAAGTCGACAGCACGTCGGCCATCGACACCGTCGTGAAATCCGACAAAAAGCGGCTGAAACTGCTGGAAGAGGAGGAGGCGTTGGTGAAAAAGATGGAGGACGGCGATACAGGCGCCGCGGAGCGTCTCAAAGAGGTCGGCGAAGAGCTGCGCGACATCGGAGCCGACAGCGCCGAGCCACGAGCCCGACGCATTCTGGCCGGTTTGGGATTCTCGAAACAGATGCAGGAGAAGCCGTGCACCGACTTCTCCGGAGGCTGGAGAATGAGAATCTCGCTGGCGCGCGCGCTTTTCTTGGAGCCGACACTGCTGATGCTCGACGAGCCGACGAACCATTTGGACTTGAACGCGGTCATTTGGCTGGACAAGTGAGTTGACGGCGAACGAAGTTCTAGAGCCTAGCGAATAGCACCCAAATTCTTGAGTACAGCAAACCAGTCACGTGACGTGACGTGACGTGACCATTACCAAGTAATATAGTCTATGTTCAGCAAGAGAAGATTTTTGCGAGGGTTGGTTGCCCAAATTTTTTGATTCACCATACGTAAATCTTTCGACGAAAGCGGGTAGAAAGTGAAAAGAACTGAGTCACGTCACGTGACCGTGACTTTTTGTGTTTTTTGGGCAGGGTCCTACCAAAATGCACCTCTAGCCCAGGTGTCACAGTTCAACTGAGTAAAATTCAGGACTTTTATGGAACTTGTCCTACATTTTTCGTGCTCGGGCCTATGAAAATAGTGCAGTTACAAAAATATGAAGCTTTTCGAGACTTTTCGAATGTTGCAATGAGATTTTGAAAATCTCCATTTTGAAGCAAGTTATGCAGGTTTTTTTGTTTTCTGGTTTTTAAAGCACTAAAACCTAAATAACTTTCTTCAAAACGAAGGTTTTGGAATTCTCGCTGCCCCATTCGAAACGTCTCGAAAAGTTTTATATTTTTCGTAACTTCACCATTTTCATAGACCTGATCACGAAAAAGTTGGGAGCAGTTCTGTAAAAGTTCCAAATTTCTCTTACTCCGCTCAACACAGCCAAGAATGACGAAAAAACGGGCGAATCCGAGTGTTTCAGCTATCTGCAAACGTGGAAGAAGACGTTGCTGATCGTTTCCCACGACCAGGGATTCCTCGACAGCGTCTGCACCGACATCATCCATCTCGACTCGCAAAAACTGTACGAGTACCGCGGAAACTACACGCTCTTCAAGAAGATGTACCAACAAAATCTGAAAGTGCACGAGAAGGCGTTCGATCAGCAGCAGAAGCAGTTGAAGGCGATGAAGAAGGAGGGGAAGAGCGCGAAACAGGCCGAGGAGCAGATCAAACAGCAGATGGCGAACAAGGCGAAGAAGGGCGGCAAGAAGACGGCGGCGAAGAACGCCGCCGACGACGACGACGCCGGTGCGGGACAGCAGGAGTTGTTGCAGAAGAAGAAGGAGTACTCGGTGAAGTTCCAGTTTCCCGAGACCGACAAACTGAACCCGCCCGTGTTGGGACTGCACGGCGTGACTTTTGGATATGGAAACGAGGTGCTGTTCAAGAATATCGACTTTGGAGTGGACATGGACTCGCGCATCGCCATTGTCGGGCCGAACGGAGTCGGAAAGTCGACGCTGTTGAAGTTGTTGATCGGAAAGATCGATCCGGTGAGTGGGAGCGAGGAAAATTGAAAATAGGTCAACGGGCAAAGAATAGATGAGAATCTATTTTTTTTTTTCTTCAGTCTGGGTCAACTTGCAAGACTCTAAATAAATATTATGAAATCTAGGTCAAATCGTCAGAAACTAGGTCAGGTCACCAGAATCTAGGTCAAATCGTCAGAAACTAGGTCAGGTCACCGGAATCTAGGTCAAATTGTGAGAAACTAGGTCAGGTCACCAGAATCTAGGTCAAATTATCAGAAACTAGGTCAGGTTACCAGAATCTAGGTCAAATCGTCAAAAGTGCACGTTTTTTTTCACATTTCCAAAACGCCCTTCAATTTTCCAGCAAGCGGGCGAACTCCGCAAACACCGCTCTCTCCGCATCGGCTGGTTCGATCAGCACGCGAACGAGGCGCTGAACGGCGAGCAGACGCCCGTCGAGTTTCTCTGCACCAAATTCAACATCGACTACCAGGAGGCTCGCAAACAGCTCGGCACCACCGGACTCGCCGCCCACGCGCACACCGTCAAAATTCGCGATCTGTCGGGTGGCCAAAAGTCGCGTGTCGCACTGTGCAATCTGGCGCTCGGCAGTCCCGACATTATCATTCTCGACGAGCCGACGAACAATCTGGACATTGAGTCGATCGACGCGCTGGCCGAGGCGATTCGCGACTTCAACGGCGGCGTCATCATGGTGACTCACGACGAGCGGCTCGTCGTCCGCACCGACTGCAATCTGTGGATCGTCGAAAATCAGAGCATCGAGGAGATCGACGGCGATTTTGAGGTGTACAAGAAGGAGGTGCTCGACGCGCTCGGCGAAACTCTAGCTAACAAGAAGTAGACAATTCATCTATCGTTTTCTCTTTTCGGCGTTTTCGTTTCGCTGTTATCGATTTCTCGCCGTCTGTTGTCCCGAAATTTTTAAAGGCGCACACTTTCGAGATAAAGTGTCGATTTACGAGACCGGAGTGTCGTACCTCAGTTTTCTCGCTTCATTGACCTTTTTCTCACTTAATTTCCGGAACCTTGTTTTTTCGCGGAAAATGTGGAACATTTTGAGCAGTTTTGCAATTCAGTAGGTAAAAACGGTCGAACCAGCGAAAATACTAGAGAAATTTCGGTGAATTTGAATGAAATGGCCTAGAATGTGGTTGAAGAGGTCGGAAAGTCATCCACAAAGTTTCACGCCACCGTTTTTCTTAAATTCACAGAAATCTCTGTAGTTCGGCTGATTCGTTCGTTTTTCGCCGTCTAAACTGGAAAACTTCTCAATATTCATCCATTTTCCGCGAAAAAAAACAAGGCTGGGAGTTGAGTGAGGAGAAAAATAAATGAAACGAGAAAAGTGAGTTTCGAAACTCCGATCTCGTAAATCGACACTTCATCTCGAGTGTATGCGCCTTTGAAAAGTTTGGGGAACAGATTTGCGAATCGATAATGCCAAATACCTACGCGGTGCTCGGAGTACGTAGCCACGCCCCTTTTTAGAGTCTCGAACGGAAAAAAACAAGCGCTAGGCGATTCATGGCGCCTCCCTTTAAAAAGATTCCAACTTTTTAAAGGGAGGCGCCGAAAATCGTTTAGTGCTTGTTTTTTTTCCGTTCAAGACCCTTAAAAAGGGCGTGGCTATGGACTCTAAGCGTTGCGTTTGTTAAAAATACTCTAAAATCGCCGAAAAAATTGTTTTTCCCCTCATTTTTTTCCAATTCAAATCGCTTTCTTTCTGGTGTCGTTTCATTTTTTTCTTCTTGTTCCTGTTCCTTTTTCATTTCATAACATACATTCGTTTAAAACCAAATGTTCACATATCAAAGTGTGGATGGTGCCGCTTATCACCATCGTCATTTTGCTCCGCGAGCACAAGTGCAGTTCGCGGAGCACGTAATCCGATTTCGTTTTTCCTCGTTTCCTGCCTTTCTCCCATTCCCCCATTTTCTCTCTCCCCCTATGCTGAAATTGAATTTCTTTCGACGAGTTCCCCTTCTTTCCAGCCAAAAAATGCTCTTTCCAGATGCTCCGTTGGCTATTCGGAGCTCTTTTGTTGGCTCCGCACTGCTCCGGAGCCGGTAGCGCTCCGGATCAGGTGCACATTTCGTTCACCGGCGTGATGACTGAAATGGCCGTCGTTTGGAACACTTTTGAGCCCGGTGCGTTCGGAGGCGGGGCGAAAATTGACGATTTTGAGCAGTTTTTGGCTCCGCGAGCAAAACTTAATTTTTCGCCAATTCTCAATTGATTTATATCAATCGATAGAGCTTGAAAAGTTGCATAAAAAAGTCAACTGACACTTTTCACAAAAATCACTTTTGGGGGTACTTTTAGGGGTCCAAACTGAAAAGTTGGGTACTTTGGCGTTTGAAAGCCCATTTCACCCTCAAAATTCAATTTTTGAACTTTCAAGTGACTAATTCTTGTAAAGAGCATTCTTAGCTCTATCAAATGATATAAGTTTCTCTCAATTTTCAAAAAGCATAATTTTGAGCATTTCTTGGCTCCGTGAGCACAAAAATTAGTTTTTTGAGAACCTCCAATCAATTTATATCAATCGATAGAGCTCAAAAAGTTGTACAAAAAACTCTACTGACACTTTTTGCAAAAATCACTTTTGGGGGTACTTTAAGGGGTTCAAACTGAAAAAGTTGGATACTTCGCTTATTTTAAGATTTAGAATTGGTTTTTTGACATTCTAAACATCAAATTCATGCTTAGAACTTTTAGAGATTCAAAATGATATAAATATCCTTGAAATCCTGCGAAAAAACTCCAAAGTTCAAATCGGCAAGACACGCGACGCGACCGCAACGCATCCCAAACTTTTCCAGCGTCCCAAGACGTGTCCTATGGTAGAAAAGGCGCGGGTGTCACGTCGACGGCCACCGGAACGTCGGAACAATGGATCTACGGCGGCGTGACGCGTTACCGACACAAGGCGACACTGACGGGTCTTGACGAGCTGACCGAATACGGTAAACGAACCGATCGATATCTCCGTCTCAAAACGTACATCCAAATAAGCCTTCAGAATACACGATTGCCACACGAACGTTCTCGTTCCGGACAATGTCACGTGACCCGAAGTCCTACAAAGTTTGTGTGTTCGGCGATCTCGGCTATTGGCACGGCAACTCGACGGCGAGCATCATTCGGCACGGGCTCGCCGGCGATTTCGATTTTATTGTGCATCTGGGCGACATTGCGTACGACTTGCACACGGATAACGGAAGTGTCGGCGACAATTATTTGAACGCGCTGGAACCGCTGATTTCGAGGGTTGGTTCGGGTGCGGAGCGGTCGCATCGCGTGTCTCGCTATTTTGAATGTGTTCAATGGATAGATCTTGATGCGAGGAATCGATTGATACCCCAACTTGACTGTTTTAGAGTTAGGAGAGCTGAGATATGGGGGAAGACGTTGATATTGCGAAATCGATTGCGAAATATGTTGCGAAATCGGTAGTTTTGACCGTTTCTGATAGAAATTAAGTTATATGCCACGCGGGAACCGCTGATTTCGAAAGTTAGCTTGGGTACCCGCGGTAAAGGTGCGCAGCGGTCGCGTCGCGTGTCACGTTACCGTGGATTTGAAATCAACGTGAATTCCAATATTTTTAACTATAGGACAAGTCTTAAAATGCTGAAAATTTTTGGGTGCGTTGCGGTCGCGTCGCGTGTCCTGACAAAGTTTACCTCAAAAAAATTTTTTGAGAGAATTGGATGATCTTAATTTCATTTTGTAGATCTTGAAATTATCTACTTAGTTACAATATTTAGAAGGTCAAAAAATTAATTCTAAGGCCTTAAATGAGCATAAATGTCATTTTACCCTCTTTGGACCCCAAAAAGTACCCTTAAAAATGATTTTTATGAAAAGTGTCTGTAGAGTTTTTTGTTCAACTTCTGAAGTTCTATCGATTGATATTAATTGACCAGAAAAACTTTAAAAAAAAATGTTGTGCTCGCGGAGCCAAAATGCTCCGAAAATTGATTTTTTTCAAACATGAGCGAAACTTATATCATTTGATAGAGCTTAAAATTCTGTACACAATGCATATTTAAAACTTGAAATAATTTGAATTTGGAGGTGAAAATGGGCACTGAAAAGCGAAAAGCCAGTTTTGACACTTTGGACCCCTAAAAGTACCCTTGAAAATGATTTTTGTGAAAAGTGTCAGTGGAGTTTTTTGTACAACTTTTTGAGCTCTATCGATTGATGTTAAAATCTAAGAAATCCGAAATTTGAGCTCACAGAGCCAAAAACGCTCAAAACCACTACAAAAACCCGATTTTTCTCGATTTTTACAGGTCCCCTACATGGTAATCGCTGGAAATCACGAGGACGACGGTCAGAACTTCACCAACTACCAAAAACGATTCGCGGTGCCCGATAACGGGCTCGGCGACAATCAGTTTTATAGTTTCGACCTGGGACCGGTGCATTGGGTCGGTGTGAGCACCGAGAACTATGGCTACTACTATGAGTACGGTATGGAGCCCGTCTCGACGCAGTACGACTGGCTCAAACGGGATTTGGCGGTGAGGGCGGGACACGCGACGCGACCGCGACGCGTCACTGATAGTTTGTCTGCAGACTGCCAACTCGAATCGTGCCGCCCGTCCGTGGATCTTCACGTTCCAGCACCGCCCGTTCTACTGTAGCAACGTGAACTCGGCCGAGTGCCAATCGTTCGAGAATCGGCTCGTTCGGACCGGATGGCTCGACATGCCCGGGCTGGAGCCACTGTTTCTCCAAAACTCGGTGGATTTCGGATTCTGGGGGCACGAGCACTCGTACGAGCGGTTCTATCCGGTCGCCGACCGGACTTATTGGAATGATGTGAGTGCGGCGCGGCTGCGTCGCGGTTGCGTCGCGGTTGATGTCAATGGATAGAGCTGAATGCGAGGAATCGATTGATATCCCAACTTGACTGATTGGGAGTTAAGAGAGCCGAGATACAGAAGAAAACAGTTAAAACTGCGAAATCGATTGCGAAATCAGTAACTTTGTCCTCCCAAGTTCAAATCAGTCGAGTTGGGGCATCAATCGATTCCTTGCAATCAGCTCTATTCGGTCAAACTACCCAAATCTCCCTAAACTTCCAGCCAAACGCCTACATTAACCCGAAAGCGCCAGTCTACCTGATCAGTGGCTCCGCTGGCTGTCACAGTCCGGACGCCTGGTTCACCGACCAACCATGGCCGTGGAGTGCCGCCCGCAACAATGACTACGGCTGGTCGGTGGTGACTGTCGCCAACATGACGCACGTTCGCGTCGAGCAAATATCGATCGATAAGGATGAGCAGACTGTCGACGACTTCTGGGTCATAAAGCAAGTCGGACACACGCACTCGGCGAAACAGAGACGTGAATCGCCTGGCACCAAGTTTCCCGCCCAAAAGTGTCATGTCAAGGATGTGGCGTGCCAGCGATCATTGCAGCAGATCAATGAGGAACTTTGAGAATAAAGTCAATAGTTTGTACAGTTTACTAACTCTTGTAGTCAAAGTCAAAGTCAAAGTCAAAGTCAAAGTCAAAGTCAAAGTCAAAGTCAAAGTCAAAGTCAAAGTCAAAGTCAAAGTCAAAGTCAAAGTCAAAGTCAAAGTCAAAGTCAAAGTCAAAGTCAAAGTCAAAGTCAAAGTCAAAGTCAAAGTCAAAGTCAAAGTCAAAGTCAAAGTCAAAGTCAAAGTCAAAGTCAAAGTCAAAGTCAAAGTCAAAGTCAAAGTCAAAGTCAAAGTCAAAGTCAAAGTCAAAGTCAAAGTCAAAGTCAAAGTCAAAGTCAAAGTCAAAGTCAAAGTCAAAGTCAAAGTCAAAGTCAAAGTCAAAGTCAAAGTCAAAGTCAAAGTCAAAGTCAAAGTCAAAGTCAAAGTCAAAGTCAAAGTCAAAGTCAAAGTCAAAGTCAAAGTCAAAGTCAAAGTCAAAGTCAAAGTCAAAGTCAAAGTCAAAGTCAAAGTCAAAGTCAAAGTCAAAGTCAAAGTCAAAGTCAAAGTCAAAGTCAAAGTCAAAGTCAAAGTCAAAGTCAAAGTCAAAGTCAAAGTCAAAGTCAAAGTCAAAGTCAAAGTCAGAGTAAAACATGTATGTACTTCATTTTCACCAAGTGACCATGTCAAACATCCTTATCCCCCTCGGCGACTCGTTTCGCCTTCGCCCTCGACGCCTTGATCTGCGCCTCGCTACGTGACGCTGACACCGTCTGGTGTCGCTTCCGAATCACGACCATCTTCTCAATCGGCGCCAACACTGTCTCGAGTTGCTCACTGTACCGTTCGCCCTCCTCGACGACGTCCCGAATCGCCTTCAGATGCGTCGCCTGAATCCGTTCAACGCCCGCCGCATAGGCGTTTCGCAACTGCCGCTGCAGCTCCTGAAACCGTGACGTCACCTTGTCACGCAGCTGAATTTGCTCCGGCTCGACGGGACGCGTCTTTTGGAGCTCCTCGAGCTGCGGCGCGATACTCGAGAACTCCAGTTTCGCCGACTCGAAACCGTTGTGGTAGAAGTCGTAGGCGGGCTGCAGAAGACGTCGCATCGACTGGAACGATTCGGTCTCGTGTCGCAGCAGAGTGTCGAACATCGGGCGCACGTCCGTCAGAAATTTCTCCTGCTCCAGCTGAAAAGTATATGTTGATGACGTCAGACGACGTCAATCACCATTGTGTTCACTTCGACAACGTGTTGCCAGAAGACGTTGCACTTCATCGTCAACGGGTTGCGGGGCACTGTGAAATCCTAAAATCTCCGAACACATGTAGAGTATGGAAATGCTTAATGTTCTCTAAACTTTGCAAATGCGCTCCGTTGATAACGTGCCTTTTTCTCTTGGTTTTCAAATCGCAGCGCAGTTTCACCACCAACAGTGCAAGTGCGCTCTATTGCTAACTGTTGTCCTGCTGTCAATTGTTATCAATAGAGCGCAATTCCTCGCTTATGAAAGTACGCTCTAATACACTATGCACTCAAACGTCCCTGCCACCTCAAACTTTCGCATTTCGCACTAGAGCGCGATTCCGCCGACTAAGCAGAAGCAAATGCGCTCTACTGCCAATGTTATCAATAGAGCGCACATCGATGTAAACGCGCTCTACCGCTGCTCCACCATCCCCATAGGCTATAGCGAAGAGGCAGGTGCAAATCGAAATGTATTCGTACCCCCCCCCCCCCCCCTCTCTCTCTCTCACATGTACAACTACATTCTCCAGAACCAGAAGACGTCACGCCTTCATCTGAATTCTCTCACCGCCTCCTCGATTCCCACATTCGACAACAGTTGATCGTAGACGGCGCGAAACTCGCGTCGATACTTCTCGTACGGTTTGCACTCCTCGAACATCACGTTCATGATTTCGGTGGGCGTCCTGTCACGTGACAACGTTACTTTTCGAATCGTCTCGAGCGCACATTCTTACACGTCATCTTTAGCGGTGGGCGTTGCAGACGTCGTTCCACGACCCGCCATTTCTCGGAATCGCTCGCCGAATTGTCCATGTGGCACGCCGTTAGCCCGAAAAGTGGGCGGAGCCTAGTGGGAGGTCACGTTTCTCGATGGCATGTGGAGAAAAACGCTGAAAACTCACCGCCCAACGAGATCTAATCTCGTTTCCTTTTTTCGCACGCAAGAGTCCCCCCCGCCGGCTCCTTCACATTGATTTACGCGATAAGGGGTGGAGCGGTGACTCTTACACCTTTCTTTCCCTCTCTTTCTGCTAACCCTCCCCACCCTCCCTTCCCGGTTGCTCTTAGCGATTTCTCATTTCATTTTTCTTTTACCTCTCCCGCCTTTCGGTTTCTATGCGTTTGGGCTTTGTTGCCACGGACACACCTTCTCTCGTTCGCTCTCCGCGCCAATTAAAATGCTATCTTTTTTCTTTTCTTTTTCTGTTTCTTGAAGCGCTTTTTTGTTTCTTGGGTCGTCTTTCTCTTTCTTCCGTTAGTTTTTCTGCTTTTTCGGTTGATTTTTTGTTGTTTCTATCTATTCTTTTTCTGTTTCTTGAGTTAGTTTTTTTGTTTCTCGGGTTGATTTTCCGTACGTACCACTCATTCTCTTCCTCTCTTTTTCTTCTTTTTCTGTTTCTTGAGTTGCCTTTCCCTTTCTTCAGTCAGTTTTTCTTTTCCTCCGGCTGATTTTTTGTTTTTCTCTACTTCCTCCTTCTCCTCATCTTTCTCTTCCTCTTTCTTTTTCTGTTTCTTGAGTCACCTTTCTGTTTCTCGAGCTGCTTTTCTGTTCCTTCCGTCGCTCTTTCTCTTTCTTCCTCTTTCTCTCTTTCTTTCTCGCGCTTCCAGAAGACGTCAACGTCATCCCACACCACTTCTGATTCATCAAAATCCATTCGCATTCGTATAGCGCGAAGACTACGGTAGCTCGGTGCTCGAGATAAGCTGTCTGCTACGAATTTTTGTTCGCTTCAAATGGAACGCAACGGCCTATCATAATCCTGTTATTTTCTTTTCTTTTCTTCAGATTTACCTCGCTTCCTTCTCCAGTTTTCTTCTGGATGAGCTGAAAAGCTGGAAAAAACTCGGTTGGCCTAGAAACCTCTTGTACATCAGTTTCTAGGCCAACCTAGCAGAAAGCGGGTTGGCCTAGAACTCCTCTCGGGTTTCTAGGCCACCACGAAGTGATCTCGATGAACCTTAATAGAAATTTAGGAGAAAAATGGCGAATCGGCGGGGAAGAAATAAGTGAATTTCGTTTCTCCCACCCAATTGTCGAGGTATTATCAGGTGCGCGCACACACGCGCGCACACCTTTCACTATGAATCCATAGGTACCTCCCCAATCGTGTTCCTATTATTCTTACCCGTATTTTTTCTCTTTCTTTTCTCTTCCTTTTCTCTTTCTTCCCCCGTCACCACTTTCTTCTTTTTATTCTTATTTTCGGATTGAGAAGAAGAGGCAGGTGGGGGAAAAAAAGATGGTGAGAAAAATATATCACCTGTGCCGTTTTCTATCGCCAATTCACTTCATTTTTCTCTTCCTTTCAATCTAATTTTCCATTTTTCAGATTTCATATTCTGGCAACTTATCGAGCGAGTTGAAGGGAGGAATGTGCTAGAGAAAAAAGGAAGAAATGGGCTGCAACACATCAACGCAGTGCAAGGTAATGATTAGAAGAAAGTGAAAGGGTGGCTGAGAAAGATAAAGAGAGTTCAAGAAAGAGAAAGATAGTTCAAGAAAGAGAAAGAGAGTTCGAGAAAGAGGAAAAGAGTTCGAGAAAGAGGAAAAGAGTTCGAGAAAGAGAAAGAGAGTTCGAGAAAGAGAAAGAGAGTTCGAGAAAGAGAAAAAGTGATCAAGAAAGAGAAAGAGTGATCAAGAAAGAGAAAGAGTGATCAAGAAAGAGAAAGAGTGATCAAGAAAGAGAAAGAGTGATCAAGAAAGAGAAAGAGTGATCAAGAAAGAGAAAGAGTGATCAAGAAAGAGAAAGAACGAGAGTCCGAGAAAGAGAAAGAGTGACCAAGAAAGAGAAAGAGTGACTAAGAAAGAGAAAGAGAGTTCAAGAAACAAAACGAGAGTTCAAGAAACAGAACGAGAGTTTAAGAAACAGAACGAGAGTTCAAGAAAGAAAAAAGTTGTTTTGACCTACTTTCCAACAATCGTGCGCAGAATGTTGTAGCGCGTCGCGGTCGCGCGTCGCGTGTCCTATCATCTACGTTTGTTTCAGGTGTCTGATGTGGGCACAGTCTCAAAAACCACACCAGAGGCGGCGGCCGAAAACGGAACCCCAAAACCGCCCGACACAATTTCCGACCAGCCGGAAAAGAAAGAATCGACGACACCCGTCCCGCCGCCGCCCTCGATAACTCCTCAGGTTACGGTAGGTGCACCACACCTCACGACACATTGCACACAAACGCCTCTCCCCTTCGTTTTCAGCTGCAAGTTCCCGAAATCCGCGCCACAGCGTCACGATCGATAACGCCAGTGTCCGGAAAACGGAACAACAACGACGAGTCGTCTTACAGCAACATTCGGCTCCTCCTCCTCGGTACTTGGCTGAAATTCGCCTGAAATTCGCATGAAAACCAACACTTTTCATTTCTAGGCTCAGCGGAGAGCGGCAAAACGACAGTGCTGGAGCAAGTGCGTCTGCTCTACAAACAACACTTCACCGAGCCCGAGTATTTCCACCGACGCGCGTTTATCTATCACAACATTTTCAAGTCGATCCGCGCGTTGTGCAAAGCGATGAACTATTCGGATATTCAGTTCGCCGACCCGATCAATATGGTTTGTAACTGGGGAAGATGGCTCTATGTAAACTACCTCTGCGGCGCGGCGCGGTCGCGTTGCGTGCTTTACCCTAACCATTAGCCTAACCGAGTTGTACCTATTTCAAAATACGGATCTTCAGGGCCGTGCGCAATCGATAGTCGCCGACGAGGACAGTCACTACGGAATGTTTCCGCCGCACCTCGTCGAGAAGATCAAAGCCGTCTGGGCGGACAAGTCGATGAAAAAGCTGTACGCGCGTCGAAGTCAGTTCAATCTCAACGACTCGGCCGCCTACTTTCTCAACAACATCGACAAAATCAACACGGCCGAGTATAAGCCGACGGAACGAGATCTGATCATGTCGTATGTGCCGACGTGCGGAGTCCAGAACGTCATCTTCACCGCCAACAATCAGTCGTTTCAGTGAGTCGATAGAGCGTTTCGCGCTGAATCGATCGATATTCCAACTTGACGGTTTTGAACTCTGGAGAACAATGTTAAAGGGGTTGGAAGTGAAAGTTGCGAAATCGATTGCGCAACTTCTAACCCCTCTAATTTCGTTCTATGGGCTCCAAAACAGTCAAGTTGGGATATCAATCGATTCGGCGCAAAAAGATCTATAAGAAGAGCCCACCCACTCAGACTCTTCGATATCGGCGGTCAAAAAATCGATCGCCGAAAATGGGCGACCCAGTACGACGGCATCGACGCGATCTTCTTCTGTCTGGCGATTTCCGAGTACGATCAAGTGATGAGCGAGGATATGGTTACGGTAGGCTCCGGAATGCACCGACTTCCCACAAAAACGGAAAATATCTTCAGAATCGACTCGACGACGCTCTGCTCCTACTTCAGAAGATCAGTGAGGAGCCAAAGTTCGCGACCACTCCGATCTACCTATTTCTCAACGAGGTCGACGTGTTTTGCGATAAACTCGATGTGATCCCACTGGCAAACTACAAACCCGAGTATAAAGGTGAGGCGTCGCGGTCGCGTCGCGTGCACTGACCACAAACACCTCCAGGCAGCGACCCGGACGACGCGCTCGATTTTATCGAATCGTTGGCTCGCGGCTCGCTGAGCAAACGTGACAAGTCACTGTATCGCGTCTACCGGTGCTGTGCCATCGACACTCAGCTAATGGCCGACATCCTCGGTCCCGTCTTCAAGGACATAATGAAACGCAAGAAATAGGCACGCCTCTCTCCCCCTCTGTGTGCAGTTTTTCGCCCCCCCCCCCCTTTTGTAGTTTGACCCAGTTTCCGCTTTTCCTCATTCCTTTCGCATAAGTGAATCGCGCACGCAACAAAAAAGTGAAAAAGTGACTTGACTAGTGGGATATGCATAATAAGGCGAATCGAAAGATACCGGTCCTCAGTTTCCTCTTTTTCTCTGATTTTCTCTCTCCCAACGTCTGCCGTCTCCTCGACTACCACACTATCTTCCCATCGAATGGTATCGTCCCTTTTTCGTCGTCACACTTTCATTGTGTCACAAAATGATTTCACTGACTCACGTCGTCGTCCTTTTTCTGGCCGAGGCTGTTATTCCTGTCGAAAAGACCAAAAAGAAGAATCAGACGAGGACCGAAGTTCAGCTAACGCCAATGTTGTCCACGTGTCAGGTATGTGGCCGAGTTCGGGGTTTCTAGGCCACGGGAGGTTAATTCAGAAACTAGGTCAAGTTTAGGAGTCTAGGGCAGTAGATCAAGTTCTATGAGAGACCGGATAGTTTCGGTGCAGTTTTGGCGGTCCGGAAAAGTAGGTCAACCCTTGAAAGTAGGTCAAGTTTCGGAAATTAGGTCAACTTTTGAAAAACAGGTCAAGATTGGAAAGTAGGTCAAATCTTTGAAAAAAGCTCAAGTCTTGTAAGTGGCTAACACCTTACAAAAGTAGGTCAAATCTCACAAAAGTAGGTCAAATCTTAGAAGTAGCTAGAACTTCACAAAAGAGAGTCAAATCTCGAAAAAGGGATGAAATCTATGAAGTAGGTCAAATATAAGAAAGTAGATCAAATCTCGCAAAAGTAGGTCAAATCTTGGTAAGTAGATCAAATCTTACAAAAGTAGGTCAGGTCTTTAAAAGTAGGTCAAATCTTAGAACTAGCTTAAACCTCACAAAAAGGGGTCAAATATTGGAAATTAGGTCAAGTATAAGTAAGTAGGTCAAATCTTTGAAATTCTCGGAAAGTAGGTCAACTCGCAACAGTTTCAATTTTCCAATTTTTTCAGTGGCCATTCGGCAACGGAACGATCGCCTCGATGCCTCGAAGATGGTCTCCGACCTATGCTCTTCCGTCCCCATCTTCGCCTCCAACATCATCATAAATCTTACCCCCCCCCCCCATTTAACTCGTCCGCAAATTGGCTCCAGATGTGCCTCCTCCTCCTCTCTCGCTTGTTTTTGCTCCTCTTTGCCGGCAGTTGGTGTGAAAAAATTTCTTTTGTTTTCGTTTGTTTTTTGTTCGCCAACTCTTCCGTTTCGGTTTCTCGCCGCATCAATCAAATGGTCACCTGTCATCATTGGGCTCTTCTCGCAAAAATTTTCCAGCTCGTGTTTTCGTCAAATTCCAGACGATCGGGTGATAATGCTCTATTTCGAGGACGCTCTATGGATTCGCGAGAGTTTTTGGACGAACACCATCGGCACACTGTACTTTGTGCTCGGCTTTTGCGGCATCGCACTTCATCTCGTGCTGATCTCGATTCTGCCCGAGATTTCGAGCTTCATTTCGCGCCCGACGACCGTTTTCCGCACTTGTCAGTTTGTGGCGGCGATTTCGCAACTTTTGGTGGTTTTTGTGCCGGTGCCGGCGATGATTGCGGTCAGGAGGGCGTATTTTCTTAATGAGGTACTTATTAATGTGCCCGCGTTTTTGCTGGTCACTGGACAGACTTTTGCGTTCGGTTTGATGCTTTTGAATGGTGTCTACCGTAATCTGAGGAGTGTTTCTTTGAGAGCAAGGTGAGCTTTTATGCCAAAGGTCAAATCTGAAAAAGTTGGTCAAATCTGAAAAAGTAGGTCAAATCTGAAAAAGTAGGTCAAATCTGAAAAAGTAGGTCAAATATCGAAACTATTATAGGATCGCGCGAAGCGCGGAGTCCGCAGTTCCGCCCCCTGGCGGGTCTTGAACGGAATTGACGTCGCGCGACGTGAAATTGCGTGTCCCTTTAAAGTTTTTGTGTTGAATTCAAATTTTCGCGGTTCAAAGTTTTTAAAGGGAGGCACCTTGATTCGTTTTTACCTGTAGATTCCGTTCGAGACCCGTCAGGGGGCGGAACTGCGGACTCCGCGCTTTGCGCGATCCTATAATACATAGGCTAAGTTTCCAAATGTAGATCAAATCTGAAAAGTAGGTCATTCCTGGATAGAAGGTCTTTTCTGACAAATTTTGGAAAGTTGGTCAAATTTTGGAAAGTAGGTCAAATTTTGGAAAGTAGGTCATATTTTGGAAAGTAGATCAAATTTTGGAAAGTAGGTCAAATTTTGGAAAGTAGGTCAAATTTTGGAAAGTAGGTCAAATCTTGAAAGAAGCTGAAAACCTCACAAAAGAGAGCCAAATTTCGCAAAAGTAGGTCAAATCTTGGAAAGTAGTTCAAACCCTTTGAAAGTAGGCCAAATATTGGAAAGTAGGTCAAATCTTAAAAGAAGCTGAAAACATCACAAAAGAGAGTCAAATTTCGCAAAAGTAGGTCAAATCTTGGAAAGTAGTTCAAACCCTTTGAAAGTAGGCCAAATATTGGAAAGTAGGTCAAATCTTAAAAGAAGCTGAAAACATCACAAAAGAGAGTCAAATTTCGCAAAAGTAGGTCAAATCTTGGAAAGTAGTTCAAACCCTTTGAAAGTAGGCCAAATATTGGAAAGTAGGTCAAATCTTAAAAGAAGCTGAAAACATCACAAAAGAGAGTCAAATTTCGCAAAAGTAGGTCAAATCTTGGAAAGTAGTTCAAACCCTTTGAAAGTAGGCCAAATATTGGAAAGTAGGTCAAATCTTAAAAGAAGCTGAAAACATCACAAAAGAGAGTCAAATTTCGCAAAAGTAGGTCAAATCTTGGAAAGTAGGTCAAACCTTAGAAAATAGGTCAAATCTTGGAAACTATGTCAAAAAACCCCAACTAATCGAACTTTTTCATTTTCAGTAAACTTTTCTTCATCGACAAAGTGCTCTACATTGTGATTTCGGTGATTTTCTGCTTCTCGTTCTATTTCGCCATCAATATTTGCGCGCACACCACGTAAGATCACTCTCTTGAGAGAATTGAAAAAACACGCGACGCGACCGCAACGCGCGTCGAAGCGTTGCGGCCGCGTCGCGGTTTTTGCCGGTTTGAGCGTTGTTTTTTTTTCTGTTGCAGAATTCGGCGCTTCAACCCGACGCAGTTAAACTGGACAATTAGTGAATTCGAAGCGTCCGCTTTCAAAATATTGGTGATTGTCATCTTGGCACCGTGCCAAGCGTCTTATCTCGTGGCAATTTCCATAATGATCCGTCGAAAACTGTTCGTTTCGCCTTCCTCGACGTCATCCGATCCAGAAGACGTCGAAATGGAAATCTCGCTTGGCTCACGAGTTTTCAATGCTCTTTTCGACGGGCTCTTCGCCGGTTGGCTCTGTTTGAGCTTCTACCTCGACTCGCCGATTTTCTCGCTTTTGCACATTTTTCTAACGGCTTACTGGCCTGTTTTGACGGTCCTCGCACTGGATATTCATATTCGCGCCGCTTTGATCTACCGTGTACGTGGCATTTTTCAGCCCGCCAGTGCTAATAGTCCCATTGTGATTCGGGCGAATAAAAAAGATGCGAAACATGGAAAGTTTTGATTTGGAACGCTCTTTCCACCGCCCTCCGCGCCGTGCCAAGGTTTGACTCGAATAGCGCAATCGGTTACACGGACCACCTACCATTTAAGCATCGCGGGTTCGACTCCCCGCTATGCTTTTCTGTTTTTTTCTTCATTTCTAACAACATTTTCATTTATAATAAACACTTTTCAACAAAATAAGAAAGGTTATCATTAAAACCGCTACTCCATCGCCAGTTCTCGGCGGCGCGCGGCTCGTTTTCTCGGCTCGCATGCTTCTCACCGATCGCATCGCGCGTTCCGTGTCAAAGTTGCACAAGTGCGCCTGACACAACCACTGCTCGACGCCCAAAATGCGGCGATGGCCTGATTTGAGGTGGCTCCACGCGTTGCGCTCGTTCAACGACACACACCCTTTGGAGACGCGTCCGTGCGCGTCCTGAATGACACAAAAGTCGCCGTCGCAAAACTCGTGCGCGTCGACTTGGCTCGTGTTGCGGAAGTCTTTGCCCATGTAGCACCGCACGTGACCCGTCTCGATGTCCGGTATCACCTCGTTGCACCGATTCTTCGAGCACACACAGTCGACGCTCGCCGCGCGCTTCTCCAGCTGAATACGGTAGCAGCCGTTCGGGTAGAGGCCCGGAAAACCGATCGAGTTTTTGAGACGCACGTCAAAGTCGAATTCTGCATGAATGAGTCTGGGCTGATAGGTGAACATTAGGCCTACCTGGCAAATCGCCGCAATTCGAGACCGTTAGCACGTCGACTTGCGCGTTTTCGTGCTCCTCGACAAACGTCTCGGTTTTGGTCACGTGACAGTAGTTGGAAGTGCACACCTTCTCTCTTCTCGGTCCCACGAATCCGGTGCTCACTATTCGGCTTTGGCACTCGACAGCCGGGAGGCGGATTTGAGGAAGTGGTCTGGCGACCTGCTCGGCGCGATCCACGCGGTTGCAAAGTGGCCCGTCACTGGAATTTCAGCATTTAAAACGCTTCTGTCATCTGGAAGAGCTCACTCGCAGACACAGAGAGAGGCGCCCAGATGATTCGTGCGACAGCCGACCTTCGCAGTCCACTGCTTGTCGACGCCTTGCAGGCAGCCCTGAAAGTTGATGTTTGGGGGGAGGGGGGATGGAACCAGCGACCGTCTGGACCAAAAACGCGCGCGTTGGCACTGCGCCACGCGTGTCATTATTTTAGATCGCCCACGGGTAGTGATAAAGCCTCACCTGCTTGATTGCCAGCTCGGATCTCGAGTTCCATTTCCAGATGACACATTGCGAACCTTCGCAAGGAAGTTGACATCTGAAACGTGGCTTTTTCCTGAAACTCCGAGAACGTCAACAAACCGCAGTGCGCCCTGAAAGTCACTCTCGCAACTGAAACAGGTTATTGCGGCGACGACGCCAATCAGTGCGGTGGTGAACAAAACGACGAATGACAACATCGTTCCACTCGCCGCCGCCTTCAGAAGACGTTGAGAAAGAAGTGAAGGACTGACGACGTCTCCTCTTTTGCTTCGACTTCGTCTCGTCCACTCACTCATCTAACTTTCACGAAGATTCGATTGTCTTTCGTCTCCATCTTTTGCGACGTCTTCGGGAATTCGGAAGACGTCGTTGAGCGTGGACGGATTCATGGCACGCAACGCCCCGCTGCTCACACACAAATCCAATTTGTGATTCTCTTGAGTTTCCGCCGAATTCGCACCGCTTTTCGACGAGTTTAGGAGTTGAGCGGGCGAAAAAATGCTCGAATTTCGCAATTTTCGCAAAAATCGCGTCGAAAATAGGTCAGTTTACAGCGGAAAACGGGTTTTATTGTTAATTTCCGGTCGGCGGCCGAGAAAACCAAGTGTGGCCTAGCTTTCGCAAAAACTCAGCCATCATCAGTTTTTCGTAATTTGGAGCCGTTTTTCGAGCGGAAATTTGTTTTTTTGACTGAAATGCGCTGAAATTTACCTGGAAATGCTATATCAAACGTTTTTCCTTTAGAAAATCGAGTTTTTCTTTCAATTCGTCGATATTTTTGAGTCGGCGGCCGAGAAACCCAAACGTGGCCTAACTTTTTCAAAAACTCGGCCACCCTGTTTTTTGAACCGATTTTTGCCCAAAAACTCGCATTTTTCACCGATTTTTTCGCACTTTTTTGATAAAAACTATTCAGATGCGACGTCTTCTCTCACTTGTTGTCGTTATCTGCTCAATCGCCCATCTGGACGCCAAAAAAGCGCAATTCCGCACCGAACGCATCAATTTCATCTACGAAAAAGCGCTCCAACACGTGCACGATCGTCAGAATTTGGCGAGACTCGAGGTATATCGATATATCGATAGACCATCAATTATCGATTGATTTTCAGAAAGAGCTCAGCGGCTACGACGCGATTTATTTGTCGACGAAAGCGAATCGACAGGGAAGCTCGTCCACCAAAGAATTCGACAAAATCGACGATAAATTGGCGAAAATTCTCGAAAAATACGGGCTAGAGAAGACTGTTCAAGCATTTAAAGAGGTAAATTTATTAAAAATTCCGAAAAAACATTTTTTTTCATAAAATTTCGCTATTTTCCCATTTTCCGCCTATTTTCTCACTGAAAATACAGATTTTCACGCCTAATTTGTGGAAAAACAATAAAATTTAAAAAATTCACATAAAATTCAAAAAATACTCAAAAAATGGAAAATTGGGTCTCGCCACGAATGAGAAATCAGTTATGCGCCTTTAAATTCGACCGAGGTACGGTATGAGCTCAATTTTTCGTTGTTTTTGCCCATTTCTCGCTTCAAAATTGAGCAAAAACAGCAGAAAACGTTTTTCGTGGCGAGACCCTGAAAAGGGGCGTGGCTAAAGCGTTCGATTTACAGAAGTACAAGCACAAAAACGTTCGCCAACAAACGGAGGCGAACGAGCCGCTGCCGGCCACCAAATTCACCGACGCCAGCCTTCAGAAGCTGTGGATTCAGGCGCAAACCGGCAAGTTCACGCCGGACGAGCTGGCGATGCTGCACGGCGAGCTGAAGGAGGTGGAGCAAAAGATGCGCGTCTACGAGGATCGCCTCGACGACTTCAAGCACGTCACGCTGGACGACGAGAACTCGATCCATCACGACGCGGCGACGGTGTCGGAGCACACGCGAAGCCTGAAGGCGGCGAATCGCGAGCTCAAAGAGCACCTCGACGAGGTGCACCGTCGCGTTCAGGACGCCGAACGCTCGCCGTTCACCGAGCCACGTGTCAAACGGCTCTGGAAGTTGGCTCAGCAGAACGAGCAGCTCGGCGCGCGCGAGTTGAGCGCACTCCGCGGCGAGCTGGCTCACTTTGAGAGCCAACTCAAGAAAATCGCGTTTCACCAGGTGAGCGGAGCTGAAAAGCGGCTGAAAATCACAAAAAACCAACTGAAATCGCTGAAAATTCGTTTAAAACCGCCGAAATTACCCGAAAATCGCTGGAAAATCATGAATTTCAAGGTTTTCGACCTGAAAAACACAAAAACTGGAACAAAATCGGCTGAAAATCACTAAAAACCATGGAATTTCCATGAAAATCCCTGAAAATATTGGAAAATCGTGCGGAAATCGCTGGAAGTTCGTTAAAAATCGTCAAAAATGGCTGAAAATCACTGAAAATCATGAGATTTTAAGAAAAATCCATGAAAAATCATGAATTTCAGTGTTTTCGACATGGAAAACACAGAATTTGAACCGAAAATTGCTGAAAATTCAAATGAAAACCTCCAAAATCGGATGAAAATCACAAAAATTACCCGCCAGACATCCGCCAGACATCCGCCAGACATCTAAATCAAAAAAAATATTTGATTGATTAAAAAAAACGGAAATTTCTGAAATTTTTCAGCCGATTGTTGTCGGTTTATTGCGAAAAACAATGGCATTCTTATCAGTCGATTTTCAATTTTTAAAATGAAAAAATGCGAAAAAAAAGTGGTGAGAAAAAAGTGAAAAACAAAAAATATTGTTTCCGGTGATTTTATTGTCTTTTTTGTTGGCATTTGAGAAAAAAAAAACAAATTTTTTAATAAATAAGAAATTTAAATTTTTGAGAAAAAACTGAAAATTGAAAAGGTTTCAAAAAAAACCCCAGTAAATTTTAAAAAAATCAGAAAAAATAAATAAATAAATAAAATTGCTAAAAATTAAGAAAAAAACGAGAAACGATCAAAAAAAATTTAAAAATTCCAAAAACCCCAAAAATTATTTTTTAAAAATAAAAAAAAATTACAAATTTTCCAACAAAAATCCCCAATTTTTTTCTGAATTTCTAACCAAAAAAATTGAATATCCGTGAAATTTTCCAGAAAAAAAAAATTATTTCTGCAGGAAGAAGTGTCACGTCTACAGTCGGAAGCCGAAGAGCACGGAAAAACGGGCCGCGCGCAAGCCTACGAGAATCTGGAATTGTCGGTGAAACACGAAAAACTGAATCGGAAGGCGCGAAAAATGGAGAAATATCTCGAGGAGAAAATTATTGTTCACCGCGAACTCTAGAAAATTTTATTATTATTTTTTTTTTTGAATTTTTTCCTCCAAAAATCGTGCTAGAATTGCTCAAAAATTGAGAAAAAAAAAATAATTTTTTTCGAATTTTTTTTTGGGATTTTTTCGATCAATCGCAATTTTTCTAAATTTTCCATTCAAAAATTAATTTTTTAAAATTAATTTTTTTTTTGGAAGATTTTTAAATTCAATTTTTTCCCCAAAATTCTCAAGAACTATTTTTAAAAAAAATCTAAAAATCAAAAATTAAAAAAAAAAATTTTTTTTTCGAAAAACTGCTGTAAATTCACTGTTTTTTTCAAAAATTGTCGAAAAAATTCCAAAAAAATTGAATTTTTCCAATTTTTTCAAAATTTTTCCTCATTTTTCTCTCCATTTTTTCCTTAAAATTGCTAAAAATTTGAGATATTTTTTGAAAAATTTCAATTTTTCCCAATTTTCTCCCCATTTTCAGTGATTTTTAGGGAGTTTTTCCTCAAAAATCGCTGTAAATTTGAAAATTTTCCAGTTTTCTTATCGTTTCCATTGGCTCCGCCCCTATATTTTTTTGAGCACACTCTGGAGCTCATTTTTGGCTCATTTGAGCACATGTTGGGCTCCATTGTGCTCTTTTTCTCTTATCGTATCTAATCGTCATCATTTGACCCACACACATACACCATTGTTTTGGCCATTGTACTTTTCGTTGTTGCGGTGTCACGTGTCACGCTCTCTTTTTGTCTCCACTTTCGGTTCGAAAACTTGTGATATTATTGTCTCACTTTTATTTTGGTGCTCTTGTTTTTCTTTTGTTCTCCATAATTTTCCGTTTTTTCGCATTCTTCTCCTGTGATCAAAATAAGCCCCGCCCCTTTTTTTTCTTCGAAGCCCCGCCCCCTTTTGACTCCTGATTTGTATAAAAGATTGATTTTCGATTCACTCTTTTTTGTTTCAATTTTTCAATTTGTGTCTGCCATCAGGCGTTATCAAAAACGCATTTTTAAATTATTTTTTTTTCTCTCTTGCTCTTATCGCCTTTTCTCTTTTTTTTCTCTCTTTTTTTCTTTTTGGTTTTTTGATTTTTTCTCTTTTTTTAAAAGAATTTTTTAGTGTAAAAATTGAAAATTAGAATTAGAAAAAATTTTTAAAAAATTATTTTCGGGAATTTTAGAGAATTGTTTTTTTAATTCTAAATTTGAAAAAGTGCAGTTTATTATTATTAGTTTTAAAAAATTCAACAAAAATTTGGAAAATTTAACTTTTTTCCCAAAAAAAATTTGAAAATCAAAAAAAAATTATATCAATTTTTTAAATTATTAAGAAAAATTAAAAATAATTTCAAAAATAATTTCGAAAAATAAAAAATTAATATATAATTTTCGAAAAAAAAAACAATTTAAAAAAAAAACATTTTCTCCCTTTTTTAAAAATTTTTATTTTTAGCAAAAATATTTTTTTTTCGCCAATTTTTAGAAAATGTTTCCTTTTTTCCCTCAAAATTTCAAAAAGCTATAAATCGAAAAATAAAAAAAAATCCTAAAAACAAGCAATTAAAAATTAGGTTTTTAAACTAATTGTTCTCCTCCAAAAATGTTCAATAAATTAAAAAGAAAAATTTTTTTCGAAAAATAATTTTTTTTCCTTTCGTTCCCCTTCTCGACATTCTGGTTTTTCCCGCAACACTCAATTTTGTGTTTTTTTTTCCTAAAAAAATGTTTCAATTAATTTCTCCCATTGAAAATTTCAGTCTCCCGCCACCGCCGTCAAATGTTGGACCGTCTCATTTCGCAGTTCGGACGTAAAAGAGTGGCCGGCGAGAGTGTGGCCGCGCAGCAACAGCTCACCGACAAGACCAACGTCTACACCGTCAAACCGCAGGATCCCAATCTTGGTGAGAAATCCCTCACTCCCGCCAGACATCCGCCAGACATCCGCCAATTTCGGTATTCTCAAACGCGCCAGACATCCGCCAATGGCGGCATTCCAATTCCCGCCAAACATCCGCCAAACATCCTCCATTGGCGGTGTCCCCACATCCCCACACGCGCCAGACATCCGCCAATAGCGGTACCCTCACTCCCGCCAGACAACCGCCAATGACGATATTCTCAAACCCGCCAGACAACCGCCAATGGCGGTGTCCTCACTCACGCGCTAAGCATATGTTACTGCCAGTATCCTCACTCCCGCCAGACATCCGCCAATGGCAGCATCCTCATACCCGCTAGGCATCCGCCAGACATCCGCCAATGGCGGTGTCCCCACACGCGCCAAACATCCGCGAATGGCGGTACTCTCACAGATGCCCTTCTCAATCCCATACACAATCCTGAAAAAAAAACCGGTCAGCAAGAGGAAAAAAAATTGCAGAAAAGAAGCAAAAAATGGCGCCAGTGCAGAAAGTGTGTCTAAAGTGTTTGGCCGGCGAGAGTGGTCACATCACGCACGTGCTCTCGAACGTCTCCAAGTGAACGTCTTCAAAGACAAACGACGACTTCTGTACCATTTTTTTCTCCCAATTTGATTCCCTCCTTCCTTCCTAACTTATAAGACCCCCCCCCCCCCCCTCCCACAAAACTTGTTTCGTTTTTCGCTTTTCTCCCTTTCTTTTTCCCCATTGTTTTCTGTCCAATTTCACTCGTTTCAACGTTTTTCACAATTGTTCTTTTGTGTGTTTGTGTGTATATACAAATTAGGCTCCGCCCACTTTTTTGTCCTCCCCTGAAAATACCAAGTACAACTTTGGCACAGTTTTTTTGTCTAATTGATCGATAATATTAAAATGTGGAGGTTTATTGATTGATTGACAAAGGCACATAGTAGCATTGAGATTCACAATTAGGTCACGCCCCCTTCTCGTTACTCCCCGCCCACTTTCTCACGCGGCGAGCACCTTGGAGAGCCCGAGCCGTCCCGCCTGCATATCGTGCACGTGACAATAAGCGCGCATGAACGGCGGTCCGAGCATCCACGCCGGATAGAAGCCGCCGGCCGTCAAATCGTAGAACGCGAACATGCACGGTCCGGGACCGGCCGACACGACGAACGACGTCGACGGCATACTGTACGTCTTGCCGTTGATCGAGAACACAATGTCCGGCACGACGGCGTCGCAATCGATGAAGTAGGCGCCGGTGAGCGGCACGTAGGTGGCGCCGACGCTGAAAAACGAACACACAGTGCGGTTTGGGCCAGACTTGATTTCGCTGAGTAGCGGTGATACGCAGTCACTCAGAACTCTGTATCACTGCTACTCAGCGAAATCCGATGATACCCAACTTTCGCTGAGTAGCGGTGATACGTAGTGATTCATAATTCCGTATCACTGCTACTCAGCGAAATCGGTGAAACTCGAAATTCGCTGAGTAGCGGTGATACGCAGTGATTCATAACTCTGTATCACTGCTACTCAGCGAAATCCGATGATGCTCGAATTTCGCTGAGTAGCGGTGATACGTAGTGATTCATAATTCCGTATCACTGCTACTCAGCGAAATCGGAAAACTCGAATTTCGCTGAGTAGCGACGATACGCAGTGATTCAGAACTCCGTATCACCGCTACTCAGCGAAATCGGAAAAACTCGAATTTCGCTGAGTAGCGGTGATACGCAGTCACTCACAACTCTGTATCACTGCTACTCAGCGAAATCTGATGATACCCAACTTTCGCTGAGTAGCGGTGATACACAGTCATTCGAAACTCCGTATCACCGCTACTCAGCGAAATAAAAAATTCGCTGCACATCAGTGATACGCAGTCATTTGGCACGGTTCATCCAAACTCCGTATCACCGCTACGCAGCGAACTTCAAAGCAAAATGGTAGTTTCGTTGAGTGACGCGGATGCGGAGCTGATGATGATTTGGCGACGGTTTACTGCGTATCACTGCTACGCAGCGAACTTGGAAAACCTTAGTTTCGCTACGTATCACTGATGCGCAGCGAAATGTTGAATTCACTGAGTAGCGGTGATACGCAGCTCTTTACTACCTTCGTATCACTGCTACTCAGTGAAATCGCAAATTTGCTGCGCATCAGTGATACGCAGTCAGTTGGCACGAGTCCAAATTTCGTATCACCGCTGTGCAGCGAAATTCGAATGAAGTTTTCAGAATTTCGCTGAGTAGCGATGATACTCAGTCAAATCAGCTTAGTTGAGAACTCCGTATCACCGCTACTCAGCAAATTCAACATTTCACTGAGTAGCGGCGATACGCAGTCTTTCATAACTCTGTATCACTGCTAATCAGCGAAATTGGAGAAACTTGAATTTCGCTGAGTAGCGGTGATACGCAGCTACTTTCAACTCCGTATCACCGCTACTCAGCGAATTCAACATTTCGCTGAGTAGCGGTGATACGCAGCAGCTGTCAGTCCATCGGAGCGCACTTACACTTTAGCGAGACTGCTCACAACGCTCTTCGGCGCGCCGATGAACGAGGCGGCGGTGTCGGCGGCGGCTTGCCAGCCGCTCGTCGGCGACTGACTGAACGATCCCGACGATACCCTGAAAACCGATCGATCAATCGCCTGAGTTTACCGATCAATCGATAGTGAGCGTGTACCCGGATAGTTTGAACTGCCAGAACGTCTGCGTGGTCAGCGGCACCCAGTCGACGTTCGACTCGCAGTGCGCCGTGTCGAGCCCGCCGACGGTGAACGCGCCGCCGTTGATCTGCGACGTCGGGCCGATTTGGGCGAGGTAGACGACAAAGTACGGCTGATCGAGTTTGCCCTGGCTCATCAGATTGAAGAGGGGCGGAGTCTGCTGGTTGACCGCCAGCGCGGGCCATCCGAGTCCGATGATGCCGTCCTCGGGCTGTTTGGCGAACGCCTCGCCGATTGTGGTCGCCTGGCCGAAGACTTGGTTCGTGCAGCACGCGGTTGTGTTCGAGAACTGAAAGTGGGCGGGGCTTGTTTCGCCGAAAACAGTTCAATCACTGCGTATCGCCGCTACTCAGCGAAATTTGATAGTCTTAAATTCGCTGAGTAGCGGTGATACGGAGCTGTGAACAACTGAGTATCACTGCTACTCAGCGAAAGTTGGGCATCATCGGATTTCGCTGAGTAGCAGTGATACGGAGGTACCAGCAACTCATTCTCATAGTAGAAACCTACACAAAAAGTGTCCTGCCCGAAGAATCCCTTGACCTCGCCGGTGTTGTAGGTCATATCGAACTGCTGACCGTTTTTGACGTAGCTCGTCGAGAGCGACGAGTTGAAGCGGTGCTTCGACTGGCACGCGTCGGCGGCGCTGAAATTACAGACAAATCCTGAATTTGAAAAGAACTCGCCACGAGGATTCGATTGATATCACAACTTGGCTGTTTTAAGCGCTTTAGTCAAAAGTTACCGAGTAATCAAGTTTTGTGCCTTTGTCTTACTGTATCTCAGTTGGCACAACTTCAAAATGGTCAAGTTGAGGTATCAATCGAATCCTGACAACAAGAACTATCTCCTCAAACTATGAAAACCACATTTCAGCGCGAGTCGAAGAAGTTATGGCGTCTGAAACCACTTACGAGAGCACTTTCGGTGCGAGCGTCTTGGAGCAGCACTCCGGCTGACAGAAAGTGAGACACGCGTCGTAGGGTGTGGATTTACAGTAACTTCCGCACGTGGCATCCTTGCCACCGGCACACGTGATGTCCGGAACCCAGAGGTTCGACGAGCCCGAGTCGATGAAGAGCACAAAGTTTTGGGCCGGCGTTCCGAGAGTGATTTGGACTGAAATAGTGAGCATTTTGAAATTGATGTTAGTCCACGTTTTCTGTGGTCATTTAGGCCTCAGAGCCCGTAGGCCCAAGGCCCTAGGCCCCACTTCTGGCCCAAGCGTTTAAGCGGTTTAGGCCTAACTCCAATAGGCCTCAATTTCATTCGAGGTTGGCCTAGGCCTAGGCAAGTTTTAGCCCATCTAGGCCCCACCCCTGTGGGCTCTTTACGTTTCTGGCTCCGGCTCAGTAGGCCCTATCCATCAAGGTCCGTAGATGACTCACCCATATAGGCCATATCCTCATAATCGATAATCGGCGACGACGCCTGCACGAGTTGAAGGCTCTTCTTGGTGAGCGCCGCGTGTCGCTCGCGCTCGTACTCGGCCAGCTTTCCCTCAGCATTCAGCCGCTGCCGAAGGTTCGGACGATATCCGATATTGAACTGATGCACTTCGGCCGACACCACCACCGCCGCCACCACGGCCAACAACACGCCAATCTTCATCTCGACACAAGTTCTCTGCAAACACAGGAAAATTTTGAAGGGAAACGTGTGCATTTAGTGAAACGAGTGAAGAGACCAGCGGGCACAAATGTGTCGCTATCAGTACGCACGTCGATCGGCGCAGGATTATATAGTAGGCGATAGGGGTGGGGTGAGACATATGATGCAACCAGTGACTATCATCTTATTGACTCCGGCTTCGTGTCGTTGAAGTTCGCTCGTCCAAACTTTCGACTCGGTTTTGTGACTCCCCACCACTAGACCGCATGAATTGACCACATTGGAATCGGTGTCGCCACCTGTGACAACGTGACTTTTGAATTGTGACATCCAACGACGGAAGACGTCACCATACCTGATTCCGTCGCTTCCACGCCGCCGGCACAAAAATCTCGTAGAAGAGGCGACGGAACTGGAGCGAGAGCGCGCTGTAGATGATGAAAATGGCGGTGGAGTTGATGCTCGACAGAATGTCGAGCACGTCTTCAACGTTCGGAAGCACGTGGCCGAGGAAGTCGGCGATGTACAGAGCGCCGAAGATGTGAACAATCGCCTGCGGCAGCTCGGTGAGCACGAAGATGATGAGCACGGTGACGATGAGCGATGAGGAGCGGTCGACGCGCGACTTGAGTTGCGAGAGTTGGAGGCGGCGCGCCGTTCGCCGGCTCGACGCGATTTTTCGGAGCAAAATGACGGTGAACACGAAGAGCAGCACGCAGGGAACCATCTGAAACTCGTGTCGACCTACTTTTTGTAAGTTGACTGACCTACTGACCTACATACTTTTGAACTTTTGACCTATGTACCTATGTTCTTTTTGCGAGTTGACCTACTGACCTTCTTTTCAAGTTTTGACCTAATTTTTGCAAGTTGACCTACAGACCTAATTTTCAAGTTTTGGCCTACTTTCTGCAAGTTGATCTACTGATCTACTTTCAAGTTTTGACCTATGTATTTTTTGCTAGTTGACCTACTGACCTACTTTTCAAGTTTTGACCTACTTTTCGCAAGTTGACCTACCGACCTACTTTTTGCAAGTTGGACCACTAACCTCATCGCCTAATTTCCCAAAATTGAAAAACCTTCCTGGAGTTGACCTACTGACCTACATAAATTTTCTGAACTGACCTACTTTTCAAGATTTGACCTACTTTTTTTCAACGTTATTTTACTGACCTTTCGACCTTAATTTCAACAATTAAACAATTTTTCGCAAATTGACCATTTGACCTGGTTTTCCAGACTTGGCCAAGGGGCCTGAATCCAAACGTTCGGCCTACCTTGAAGCCGACTCCCAGAAGCCACTGCGCCGCTTTCAAATACCAACAATTATTCGCCACGAGAAGACTCGTCATATCGAACCGTCTTTGTCGATTCTCAGACCCGGAGCTCTTGAGCTCAAACCGATCGATACTTTGAAATGGCAAAAACGTCAGCGACGCGACGAAGACGGTGCTTAAAATCGCGCCAGTCAGACGAGCCGCGTACTTTGGCGTGTGCCACTGCGCGCTGCAAATCGGCATGAACCGCCGACGCGACGCGCGTCTCACCAATTCCTAATCGAAAACGTCAGCGCCATGATGCGCGCGAACGCCATTCCGACGCCGAGAAACAGCGATGCGGTGTGAAACGCGATGGTCGAGTAGTCGTAGATCAGCAGAAAAACGGCGCGTGGCAACGAGTCGCCGATTCTGTTGTTAAGAAGAAGAAAACGATTGTAGGTCGTCTCAATGGAGCGCGTTTCCCACGTCATCAAAAACTTTTTCGAACTCACCCGTCCAGTTTTTCGAGCAACAAGTAGAAGCCGGCGAAAAGCGCGCAACCGAAGTCGCAAAACGCAATCGACATCATCATCACGTTCACGCCGAGTCGTCGCATTTTCCGGTCCGACAAAACGACCAAAATGCAAAAGTTGAACAGGAAACTGATGAGTGCGAGGGTGTAGAAGAGATACGAGTGGAGGGGAGTGTAGAAGCTGGAAAAAAGAGGTAGATCAAGTCGTGACAATCCGATCGATACCTAAACTTGATCACTTTGGCCTAGCTAACAGTAAGTTACAGTAACTTCGAGTTGACCTAGTTTTGAATTTCAATTTTCGCAGAAGTCCAGCATTTTGGCACTTGGAATAGATCAAAAAGTCGATAATCAATATTTTAACTTCCAGAAGTTAAAAGTTAGTCAGTGACTGTAATTTGACCTAATTTTCGAATGTCTTTCAAAATTGGCTTTTTTCAAAGTCAACTCACCCAAAAAACCCAAGTTCACCGTAAAAACTCGAATAGAAGAGACCACCCCTTAGTGCGTGACTTTCAAACTCAAATATCTCGGAAACTAGAAGAGCTATCAAAAAGTCGTCAACTACCAACATGATCAGCGTAAAATTTGCCACGTTTTTGTAGTTGACAACTTTTTTGTAACTGTTTTAGTTTTCGAGATATCCCAAAAATAACAGTGACCTACCTATGGATCGCTTCCAAAACCTGCACAAACTGTTTTTGAGCTCCAGAACTCGAATCGCTCTCAGAAACCAAGACATAATAAGATTGAGCACAATATGACGTCATAATCAGTTATTCTAGAAAATCTCAAAAAATTATGCATTGTCGATTTACGATAAACAAAGAGCCGAAGCCGTAACTTCGGAGCATCGTACCAAACAGTTTTTGGGGGTTGTTTACGCTGAATCTTGTCTAATTTTCGAAATAATGATTGATGAAATTTGTTTGGTACAACGCTCCGAAATAACGGTTTCGAAAAGTTAGCTAGAAAAGAAGGGACTAGACCAAAAGTTGATTTTAAATTTTTCCGGAATTGAATGTTTTCAGCCATAGAGTTGGGAAAAGTGGGCGTGGCCGTGGCCGAACTTTCTCAGCATAACAAATAACAGGAACTCACCGAATACAATAACAGGATGCCATCTCATCAGCCGCATATTTTCACAATCACCTAGCACACACTCTTCTATATTTAAGACTACTAACTACTCGTGCGGTACTCGCGATGCCCGTCGAGCGATCCGAGATACCCGACAACATATCGCGCGTCTGCTACGTGCTCACAGTCTTCTTCAACACCACTCTCATCTACCTATCCATTTGGCACACAAAACAGATCGTCGGCACCTATCGCGCCATGATCGTCACCTTCGCGACACTCGGCATCGCCTTCTCCACACTCGACATTCTCGTCCGACCGGTGAGCCGAACCAGCCGGCTGAAAATGGGGGGAATGCTCGAAAAATTGCAGCTGTTCCACTCGTACAACGGCTGCTTTCTGTACTTCACACTCGGCAGCACATTTCGGACGTCGAAGCGCGCGGCTGAAATCGGACTGTGTGGGTTGACGAAATGAGCCGGTTCGGCTGAAAGTCAACATGTTTTTTTTTCTTCTTATTTCAGTAGCCTATTCGTCGACGTACGCGATTCTGCTCGCGTTTTTGGCGGTTCAGTTCATGTATCGTGCTTGTGTCGTGGCGAGGTAATGGAAGTGCGCTCTATCGCACTCTGACTCGACGATTGTTTTCTAGGCCAAGTTGGATGCCCTTTTTCGATAGGCGGAAGATTGTCTGGTGTGGCTATATTCTAGTGAATGGACTGTTTTGGGTGGGTGCAACGTTATTCGTCTATCCGGACGATAACTCGTACGAATACGTGAGAAATGAGATGATGTCGAATTACGGGGTCGAAATACGCGGAGTGCCCTGTTTCCTGGTACTCGCGTACAACGAGACTCCGGAAGGGAAGTGGATCCGGTGGAATAGTGTGGTTACGATTGCCACGACCGGAATCGTGCTCACGGTGCAGTACTCGATTATGGTGGTGTGCGGAGTGACAATGTATCGGAGGACTAAGGGCAGATTGACTACCGCTTCTACTTGCCATGAACGACTACAGAAACAGTTTTTCATTGCGTTGCTGTGTCAGGTGAATCGAGGGACTTGTGACTAGGTGGCATATTGACTGGGTGAAACATTGACTAGATGAAATTTAAACTAAACTGTGACTTTAAAACTGGAATGATAGTTGACTATTTGAAAATTGACTAGATGGAATATTGACTAGAAAGATAATCGACTATGTATATGAAACTTGACTAAATGACACATAAACTAAATGAAAAAAAAAATGACAAGATAGGAAATTGACTAGAATGATGATTGACTAGAGGAAACGTTGACTTGATGCCATATCGTCTTTATGAAACTTGACTAGAACGATAATTGACTAGATTGAACTTGACTAAGCAGAAAAATGATGTACTTGAAGTCAACTTGACTTAAAGTACATATTGACTAGTAGAAAAGTTAACTAGAAGATGAAGTGAGTAGTGGGTGAAGAAACTATGTGACAAAACTTTGTGACAGGTTGACTAGAGGAAATGTGACTTGACAGAAATCTGATCAATCTAGTTTTAACTTTGTAATAGTGATTACACTACATACAGTGGCTAAAATTGACTGTGATAAAGTTACTATGAGAAAAAGGACTAGGCGGAGACGTGACTATCCGAGAAATTGACTAACTCCCATTTCAGGTCACCGCACCCTCGCTGGTCTTCCATCTCCCGGCCCTTTTCGTGCTCACCGCTCCGTTTTTCGATCTGAAGTTCAGCTTTCACTCCAGAATCGTCATCTACGGTTTCAGCGCCTACCCGCTGGTCGATTCTCTGATACTACTCAGAGTCATCACCGAGTACCGAAACGCGTACAGACGTGAGTTTGACGTTGACCGCAACGCGACCGCTTCGCACCTGAAATCGATTGCAGGTTTTTTGAAGTGGCTCGTCGGAAAGTGTTTTGAGTGCCTTGGCGGTGACACTCCACGCAATACCACCCACTCGACAGCTTCGATGACACTGGCTAAAATTTGAAAAAAACGTTTATTGCACTCTGAAATTGATCTAGAAAATACATCGAAATCGTACATGTCACGTGACCGCAACGCGGTTCGTGACGTTTCAGTGTCACTGTTTGTATTACGTGAACTTTGGAAACATTCACCTTGTCATTTCGTCATTTCCATCGGCTTCTATCAAAAGAATGAACCTTCTACTGATCTTTGTGATTTCTGCGACGCTGACGGTTTCCCAAAGACTGACTGAGAACGAGAACTTTGAAAGAAACTATCACTGCGGAATACCCGTCAAAAGTGAGCGCAAATGAAAACAACTTCCCCCCCCCCCCCCCCCCTCGAGCATTCTTCAACAAATTTAGACGGAACGCTCGAAAATAAGGGACTTCCTACTGGCCAAGACGCTCCATGGGTTGTCGGCGTGAAAGTGGGCGAGGCATTTGGGACCGGCATACTGATCTCTTTGCGACACGTCATAACCACTTTCAACGTCGATCGCATGGAGATGGAAGAGTGCCACAACGGGTGACTGTCGTTATTCATCATGGTAGCCATCAGAATAGTCATAGTCATAGTCATAGTACTAGTCAATAACCTAGTCAAAGTCATAGTAAACATCAGAGTCATAGTCAACGTCAGATTCATAGTCAAAGTCATAGTCAACGTCAGAGTCATAGTCAACGTCATAGTCATAGTCATAGTCATAGTCATAGTCATAGTCATAGTCATAGTCATAGTCATAGTCATAGTCATAGTCATAGTCATAGTCATAGTCATAGTCATAGTCATAGTCATAGTCATAGTCATAGTCAACGTCAGAGTCATAGTCATAGTCAAAGTTATAGTCAAAGTCATAGTCATAGTCAAAGTCATAGTCATAGTCATAGTCATAGTCATAGTCATAGTCATAGTCATAGTCATAGTCATAGTCATAGTCATAGTACTAGTCAATAACCTAGTCAAAGTCAAAGTCAACGTCAGAGTCATAGTCAAAGTCATAGTCAACGTCAGAGTCATAGTCAACGTCATAGTCATAGTCATAGTCATAGTCATAGTCATAGTCATAGTCATAGTCATAGTCATATGTATGACTGACTAAGACTGACTAATCATAGCGATAGCAATATTGACTCCATACTTCAGAATAATAACAATTCCTGAAACACAAACAAGAGAGTTTCGTGTTCTTCAACTGTGTGCTGACAAATATACTTGCGGAAAACATGAGCAGTTCGAGGCGAACAAGGCATTTTACATCGGAAGTTGCGATCGACCGTTCGGAATGGTTCTTCTCGAGTTGAGCAGACACTTTTCAAAGGACTCGGCGATCTGTGTCCCCGAGGAACGGCTGGTGGCTACCGGAGAACAATGCGACCTAATCGAGTTGGGCTGGATTCGACCGAACCACCAATCCCACAGTGTACTCAGCGAGGGAAGCGTCAAGATTAAAGACTGTGAAAATCTTGAAGTGGAACGCGATGCGGCAGTTTGCATGCAGGGAAACGAGTGCGGCATTGGAGTTGGAGCGTTGACCGTGAAGAACGAATCCAGCAGGCACAAGGACGTGGTCGCCATTGCTCTTGGTATGTTTCTTTTCTTCCAAACGAAACGCGGGCTGTCAGTTCATCTCATTTTTCAGAACTGTGTGACACAACCAGAACAACGGCGTCAGTCAGTGTCGCCTATTTCTTGCCACAGATTTGCAACGTGTCGGGAGTCTGTGCAACGACACCAGCTCCAGCCACCGTCTCGACTACCGTTCCGACTAGAGACACCACAACTCCGCGAATAACTCCCACTTCGAGTGGCTCAAGCCAAGCTCCAGCCGGCACCACGACAAACTCCAATAGGCTACGATCTGGCTCTCAATTTGGTCGTTTTGTGATCAATATCAGTTTCACGCGACGGATGATACCCGAACGTGTCGAGGAGTATCCGGAGGATCCCGAGTTTCCGCTGCCACCTGTTGACCTGACTTATCCGGATATCTACGATGAACCAGAATACAAGGAAGTGAAGTACATGTCCTACGAAAGTTCCAGCGAGTTCTCTTTTGATTTTGGCCTCCTGGCGGCCGTTATTATTGCTTTCAAGTGTATAAATTGATTGAACTTTTATTTGGCTTTAAAACGTATGCATTTGCTGTTTACCGACACAATCGTCGAATGGCGATGGTGTTCGGTGGAGCGCACTTGTGTCAGAGAAAAAGATTGATTACAAAAAAAAAATATTCATTAGCCAAAAAGTTGGGGATTAGCGTCCGGTCTGGCCAGACGACAAATACAATGGTTTTTGGTGTCTAGTAGTCTGAAGTTGGAAGATTTGGTTATTGCTTCGGCCACACGGAACCAGTTCTGAAATTCACGTTGGTAGATCAAACTGCATCGAATTGGTTGATGTTATAGGCGCGTGACACCGTGTCACCTCGCAGACAGGTTACTGCGTGGTCTCGCAACGAAAAATAGTTAAGTTAGTCATGCGCCTTTAAACTCTTCGAGCTACGGTATCAATTTACAAACTGTTTCTTGGAACCGTAGCCAAAAAGGGTTTAAAGGCGCATAACTAACCACATGGCTAAATTGGGGTATCGATCGATTCGCTACATCCTGATCTACCAAAAAATCAATAATTTCCCCCCGACACCCACTTCTCAACGCCTTCTTATAATCCGAAATGATCGTCATCACGAGAAACGCGTCGAGTGCCGGATACAGCGTAAATCCACACAACCAAATACCGCTCGGCAAACTGATCGGTAGATCGAAAAACGGCACATAGATGATGAAAACCACCGGCGCGAACAGGAATACAGTGGGTAACGTGACCTGAAGCACGAGAACGCGAAAAATTTGGGTGTGTAGTTGACGAAGCGACGCCGAGTGGTGGCTGAGTTTCTCGTGCATTTTGGAGTGCAGTTTGACGCCACAAAAGATCATAATCGAGTACTGGCTGGCCATGATGAAAGTCATAATGAAAGTGCACGTGAGATTGAACCATCGGATGGCACCGCTCGAGTCCTGAAAGTGACCAAATGTTTGCGGGGTAACTGCAAGTGGCTCTAACTTTTTTGTGACAAACGCTATCAAAATGATCCCGTTGTAGAAATTGTGGCAAATTTTGAGATCTTCTCAATGGTTTAAAGAGCGTGAGAAAATATCGATTTTGAAGCGAGATACACAAGTTTTAGTTCAGGTAACACAAAAACGTGCGTAACTCGCTTCAAATCGGTGATTTTGACACGTTCTCACCGCCATTTGAAAGATCTCATTTTTTTCTGCATTTTTTTCCTATTATACACAAAAAAGTTGGACCCACTATGCTTCCCGACACACTTACATACACCACAACCGACATACAAGGAAGGTCGTTGATATGATACCCATAAAACCTCAGAATCTCATCGACCATATACCCTTCGATATAATTGTCAGGAAATCCAAAAATGAACATGCCCAAACCCCAGCTGACACCGAAAAACGCGACATAAAACACCCAAAACGTGGCTTTCCACGTTTTGAAGTAGATCAATTTGGGTGTGCTGAAAAACTTTGGATATCGATTTTTCCCCCGTGGTTTCAGGGTGATTTCTCACTCAAAAATCACCCAATACCGGTACATGAACTGGACGGATAATAGTGAAATTGTCGACGAGTAGAGGATGGCGAAGATAACTGTACGTGGTAGATCAGAATGAGACTAAACTAGGTCAAAGTACAAAAACAGACCGAGAAGCCATTTGGTGGCCTCTTTGGAGACGCCCAACGGTCGGGTGACACTGAAAAACACGTAGCCCGCTTGATAGGAGTGAAGCATCTGAAACTTGGAAGATCATCGATTCCCGGCCGAACACTCGTTGACTTTCTCTCACCGGAAACACTACGAACTCGACGCTCGAGAATGAGATGCCGAGGACGGCGAACGAGGTGAGCAGGTACTTGAACGGACCGAAATTGCGGTGCACAAAAAAATGGGTGAGAGTGATGAGAAGGAGTGCCGACGACGTCGTCGAGTAGAAGCCGATTTCGGCGACGGTGTGAGAAATGGTGATCCAAATGTTGTTGCGACTTGGCATAACACTAGTGATAAGATATAACGATTGGAGACAAGATTTTATATACATATGTGTGTATGTACAAGTAGAATACAATTTCCTTGACACAATCTCATTTCCGGGGAGCCCTGTCCGATGTAGACGTTCTACTCTTCCCGCCGCTTCTAGCAATATCTGAAAACTCTCTTGTTATACAGATTCAGAGAAGTCGCCCACTCGAGAAAGCTCTTCTGTAGTCGGTGATGACGTACATCAGGATGAAGGCGTCGAGCGCCGGATACAATGTGAAACCCGATAAGAAGATGCCGGTGGGCACGCTGAGGATCATGTCGAACAGTGGCGCGTAGATCGTGAACACGATCGGCGAGAACAGAACGATGGTGGGCGTGGTGATCTGGAGCATGAGGGTCTTGAAGATTTGACGGTGCAACTTTTGCATTTGTCGCGACAACAACTTGATTTTCTCGTTCATGTCGTAGTAGAGGCGGCGGCCGCAGAAGATCATGATCGAGTATTGGCTGGTCATGATGAAGGTCATGTTGAAGGTGCACATCAGGTTCCACCAGCGGACAGTGGCGTCGGTGGAGTTGGGAAGACCCTCCTGAAGGCGGGGAAGAGTTAGCCGATGTGAGGTGCTAGGAGAATCAAAGATAGCTGTTAGGTCACTAGAGTCAATGGCGGAGAGTCGGCAGAGTCAATGGTCATAGTCATAGTACTAGTCAATCACCCAGTCAAAGTCATAGTCAACGTCAAAGTCATAGTCAGAGTCAAAATCATAGTCATAGTCGTAGTCAAAGTTAAAATCAAAATAATGGTTTTTGTAAATAACCTAGTCAAAGCCATAATCAACGTTAGAGTCATAGTAAGAGTCATAGTAATAGTCAATAACCTAAGCAAAGTCATTGTCAACGTCAGAGTCATAGTCATAGTCATAATCGTAGTCAAAGTTAAAGTCAAAATCATGGTTTTAGTCAACAACCTATTCGAAGCCATAATCAACGTCATAGTCAAAGTCATAGTCATAGTCGTAGTCTACGTTAAAGTCAAAGTCATAGTCCTAGTCAATAACCTAGTCAAAGTCAAAATCAACGTCAAAGTCATAGTCATAGTCCTAGTCAATAACCTAGTCAAAGTCAAAGTCAACGTCAAAGTCATAGTCATAGTACTAGTCAATAGCCTAGTCAAAGCCATAGTCAACGTCAGAGTCATAGTCAGAGTTATATTCCTGGTCATACTCGTAGTCAAAGTTAAAGTCAAACTCATAGTCCTAGTCAATAACCTAGTCAAAGTCATAGTCAGAGTCAGAGTCATAGTCATAGTCAACGTCAGAGTGAGAGTCCCCGTAATACTTACATACACTACCACCGACAAGCACGGAAGCTCCGAAATATTGAAACCGTAGAACCCGCTCATCTCCGGCCGCATATATTCCATCGAATAGTCGTCCAACTCGGCGAACACGTACAAACCCATCGCCCACTCGATTCCGAACCACGTCACATACAGTATCCATCCGAAAAACCAGCCGCCGCGAAAAAACCGAAGACGCTCAATGTCGAACACTGCAAAGTATCGATAGATGTACTGAACGGCGAGCAACGAGATCGTGGCCGAGTAGAGGCCCGTGTAGGTGACCAGCATGATTCGGAGCATCTCGTTGGAGGCGTCCAACGGACGGGTCACAGTGAAATACATGTAGCCGCCGTTGTACGAGTGCAGGATCTGAAAACGATGGTACCGTAATCCTACATGCCGAAGAAGTTCAATTTTATGTATCTATCATAGTGTCTAGGGTATTTAGAATCAACCCTAACAAAACAAGCCGGTGCTTTCCCAAACTATCACGTCTAGTCCAGTGGAGCGCGATTCCATCCGACTCACCGGGTACAGTACAAACTCGCAGCTGGCAAACGCGATACCAATCGTCGAGAACAAAATAATCAGGTACTTATAGGAGCCCAAGTCCCTTTGCACAAAAAACAGAGTGAGAAAGATGAGAGTGAACTGGGAGGTGGTGGTGAGGTAGAATCCGAGCTGGGCGATCACATGGTCGATTAGGATCCAGTCGACCATTTTTTGGTATTTTTGTAGTTGCGGAGGAGTAATACAAAATGATGAAGGTGTGGGCGTGTTCTTGTTATTGTTCAAGGTGCCGGCGGGGAAACGGAAATTGAATGCCTGCGACCAATATTGCGGAACACGCGACGCGCGACCGCAACGCGCCGTCTATACTAGATACATAGGTACGATGTTTATTGAAAAGTAGCAGATTTACAGGGAGAAATGATTATCATTGGTCAGATTAGGTGATCGCTCGTACACTGACATGAGTCGAGACGTAGGTGGTACCCACACCGCCGACTTGTCGATTTCGGCTCACCAACTCTGAAAATCAACTCAAATGTGCTCGATGCGGCGCTCCGCGGGCTCACTGCTCAGTGCGGCTCGGTAATCCGACACAATGTACATCAGTATGAAACTATCGATCGGCGGATAGAGGCTGAAAAAGCTGTAGATGATGCCCGACTGAAAACTGATCGTCAGATTCAGAAACGGCGCCGTCAAAACGGGCACGATGGGCAGATGGAAGAGGACGGTCGGCACGGTGATCTGGCAGATGAGCGTTTTGAAGAACTGCTTCTGAAGACGTTGATGGGTGATCGAGAAGAGTTTCAGCTTTTCGGCCATCTGGAGGTGCATCGAGGTGCCGCAGAAGACCATGATGATGTACTGGAAGAGGAGGATGAACACTGTGCCGCACCAGAAGAGCGCGCTCTTTTTTCGAAGTTGAATTTGGTTACGGTCGCCGGGGACGGGCTCCTGAAAGTAGGTCAGTAGGTCAAAAGCGTTTAAGTGATACTTCTTCCGAGAAAGTAGGTCACTAGGTCACTTGCCCACCATTTCAAAGTAGGTCAGTAGGTCAGTAGGTCAAACACGGGAAAGTTCAGGGGAAACTTTGTAGGTCAACAACCTAAGAAAGTTCACCCGGGGTAGTAGATCATTAGGTCAGTGGCTCACTTGCAAAAAGATGATAACTACAAAAGATGTATTCCTAGAAAGTAGGTCAATAGGTCAGTAGGTCACTCTCCCAAAACCTGTAGTCATCCGAAAACCACGTCACTCACATAGGCCACAATGACGATTCCGGCGATGTCGGTGGCGTTCATGTCATACACGCGCTTCATCTCGTCTCGAATATATCCCATCGTGTACTCGTCAAAAGTGCCGCAGAAGAAGCAGAGGAACGTCCAGAGGGCGCCGAAGAAAAGGGCGTAGACGACCCAGATCGAGACGCGGTAGCCTTTGAACATCAACATCAGAAGGTCTTGGCTGAAATTTGGAGGTGAGAACCCCCTACTTGAGCAAAATTCTGCAGCTATGAAAGTTCTTTACCGCCATTGGCGGATGCCTGGCGCGTGTGAGGGTACCGCCATTGGCGGATGTCTGGCGCTTGCGAGGATATAGCCTCTGGCGGATGTCTGGCGCGTGTGAAGATACCGCTATTGGCGGATGTCTGGCGCGTGTGAAGATACCGCCATTGGCGGATGTCTGGCGCTTGCGAGAGTAGAGCCTCTGGCGGATGTCTAGCGCGTGTGTAGGATACCGCCATTGGCGGATGCCTGGCTTGTGTGAAGATACCGCCATTGGCGGATGTCTGGCGCGTGTGAAGATAACGTCATTGGCGGATGTCTGGCGCGTGTGAAAATACCGCCATTGGCGGATATCTGGCGCGTGTGAAGATACCGCCATTGGCGGATGTTTGGCGGGTGTTAACGCCCACGTAGCAGCAATGAAATTTCGCACCCACACCCACATAAAACTCACTTATTTAGCACCCAATACCGATAAATGAACTGCACAGCGACGAACGAGATCAACGTGGCATAAATGCCGGCATAGGAAGCCAGCAGAAAAGTGACGACATTAATGAATCCGGAAATCTCCTTGGCGAGACTAAAGTACACGAACGCGCCGTTGTAGCTGTGCACAAACGGCCGTGCCATCATTTCGACGAGCGAGAACGAGATGCCGAGACCGGCGAATATGATGATCATGTACTTGTAGGTGCCCTGGATCTGTTTGGTCATCCAGCCCGTCAGGTAGATCAAGACCGAGTTGCCGATCATTGTGGTCAGAAAGCCGAGCTCGGCGATGTTACGCGACAGGTCTTGGATGTACGGCATTTCGTTCCTTTTTCTCGGAGAGGTGGAAAATAAGGAAGGCGGTAGTGAAATGGTAGACTGGAAATGGGGGAATTGTTATTGTGTGTCTGTTTCTGACACTGACACCGATTCCAATAACACAGCTCATTACATCCGGTACAAACCTGATGAGCACAATGAGCACACAAAAGGTGTCTCGATGGTGATTGGCTCCACCTCCCTCCCCCCACTTTAGCCTTATTCAAGCCACAATGCACGTCGACGTTCGTGACGTGGCATGTACGGTCGCCGAGTTCGGCTTCCTCTCCGCACTGCTCACCAACACTCTATTGATCTACCTGACCGCAAGGCACACCCAAAACATCAATGGCACCTACAAGCACATGATCATCTTGTTCGCCATTTTGGGCCTGTCCTTCTCATGCACCGAAATGCTTGCCCGACCGTTTGTGCACAACTATAATGGGTCGTTCATCTACTTTAGTCTAGCGAAAGGCATTTCGGAGTGGAAGCCGGCGGTGATGACGTTGCTCGTCGTCTACTCGGGCGTCTACTCGGCGCTCATCTCGTTTGTCGCCGTGCAGTTCATATACCGCTGGTTGACACTGGTCAAGTGAGTTTTTGCATTCATTCTTTGAAGGTGCAAACGCGCTCCGCTGAACTTTAACAAGCGCGTATACGAAAGTGGTCACGTTATAAGAAAGAACGTGAATTTTAAGATATTTCAAATGATCCAACAAGCGTCTGAAAATATTCACTTTCAGACGAGTTATTTTAGTTTAAACAGCACGTTGCAAACGCGCTCCGTTGATAACTTTGGTAGATTGATCCTAACTTTTTTGGGCGCAGTCCTACAAAAACAGTCCAAACGCAAAAAATATGCAAAATTTTGAAATCTTCTGAAAGGTTCAACGAGCGTCTGAAAATCTTGAGTTTCAGCCGAGTTATTGCAAGTTTCCAAAGAGTTAGTTTTAAAACTGGCATAACTCAGCTGAAAGTCAATATTTTCGAACGTTCTCTGAACCACTCAAACGAGCTCAAAAAGTACTATCTTTTGTTATTTGACTGTTTTTTAAAAACCCACCACAAAAAAGTTACGACCGCTTTCCAGTCAACAACGTCTGGAGCTCCTGTTCAACGGCTGGAAAATCGCCATCTGGCTCGTCTACATCGCCTCATTTGGACTCATCTGGGGCGCTCTCGTCTACTTTTGCGGTCTGCCCGACAAACTCTCCAACGACTACATTCGTCGCGAACTTGACGACGTCTACGGAATGCGCGTTGAGAGTCTGGCCGTCTTCATCATCGTCGCCTACGACGCCGACTCGAAAGTTCGGTGGAGCAGTGTGCTCTTTCTATTCGGCACATGCTCGATTCTGGTGATACAGTACGCGGTGATGGTGTTCTGCGGCACGTCGATGCACCTGCAGATGACCGAGAAACTCAAACACTTCTCCGTCACGCATCAACGCCTTCAGCGGCAGTTGTTCAAAGTGCTCGTGCTTCAGATCACCGTGCCCACGGTTCTCTTCCACATGCCCATCTTTCCGGTGCTCACCGCGCCGTTCCTCAACGCCCACGTCTCATTCCAATCCGGCGTCATCTACAGTCTCTTCAGTTTGTACCCGCCAATTGATGGGCTCATCATCATGTGCGTCGTTTCCGACTACCGAAATGCTATGAGCAGTGAGTCATCTCTTTCCGAGCATCTGTGAGCACGAGGGAGAGAGTTTCAGACCATTTCAGAACTTCTCGGCCGCCCGGTATCCGGTGCGTCGGTTAGCACTGTGCGGACCGCTGTGGAGAGTCGACTGTACTAGCTGAACGGCAGAGTTGGATCAAAGTGCACCTAACTTTTTCTGTACTAAACCCTAAGAAAACATGATCTATCAGTGAAGTTGTGGAGACATTTGAAAGCTTTAAAATGGCGGAAAGAACGCGTAAAAATTGCATGATTCAGTCGAGTTGTGCACGGTTTAGTGACGATACTTTAGACTGAAGTTCAGAGGAAGTTTCAAAACTTGCATAACTTGTTTGGAATTGCAGACTTGTTTTCAGACGTTATGAGCATAATTTGAAAAATTTTAAAAATGTCTTCTCTGTGAAGTGTTCAACAGCCACTTTTATGCATTTCCAGTTCCTGTCACTTCCCATCTGTCTCTTTCCAATAAACCAACTTGTTTTCCATCTTCCCACGTGTGTATTCTGTAGCCGTCACGGAAATTGACTACGAAAAGTGTACAACTACTAGACAAACTAGTAACATCAGTAACAATATGATCATAATCTAGCATGCCGTTTCATCTTCCGGATTTCCAGTGGTTTCCTCCGGGCTTTGGTGCGCTTTCAGAAGTATCTTGACGATCCATTGGAATGGTTTGGCGAGCAGTTCTGGAAAAATCGATAATCGATAGACTATCACTAGCCTTCGCTGTCACCTGTCACGGCCCGATTGTATTCGGTGACCATGTACATTAGGATCAAACTATCGATGGCCGGATAGACACTGAAAAAGGTGACCATCACTCCTGACGGGAAACTTATTTCCAGATCGAAATAGGGCACTAAGCACAGTGCAAGAACTGGAAGATGGTAGAAGACCGATGGAGCGGTGATTTGAAGAACGAGGGTCTTGAATAGCTGACTTTGAAGGCGATTCATCGAGACGAGCAGTTTCATTCTTGCTCGAATCTTCAATCCACAGTAGAATATTATAATGTATTGGAAAAGCAGATCGATGACAATCATCAAAATTGAAATCATCGTTCCAACTCGTAAAGTTTGTGTGTTATTTTGGTCGCGGTTCTGGAAGTAGGGTGCGTTTTCAAATATTTCGCCAATGTCAAACCGGATAAACACACAAAAATACGGTCACAGTTCGAAACACCACATGCAACACATACAGCACTTACATAGGCCACAAAAAGAAAACTGGGCACGTTTTCGATATCTTCATGGTAACGCTCGACAAATTCATTGCGTAAATAACTCATGGAATAGGTGTCGGGGAGACATTCAACAAGTGCAAAGGAGTAGGGCAAACTGCACAATGAGATGTAGCCGAACAACCAGAGGATCCTCCAGCCGTGGAAATACTTGATGTGCCTTGACCCTGTCATGATCCAGTGACGATATACGAACTGTATGGCAATCAGACAGATGATGACTAGGTAGGTCAAAGCGTAGAACAATGTCAACGCCAGCTTCACTTGTTTCGACGCTCCGAACATTGGATCGATACTAAAGTAGGCGAAACTGGCGTTGTAGGTGTGCATGAACGGGTGGATGAAGATCTCGAGACACGAGAAGAGCAAGCCGAGCTCGGCGAGCACGAGTATCAGAAACTTGTAAGCTTTGGTGATATTCTTGATGTGATAGAAGGTGATGTATATCAATAAACTGTTCGTGACAAGTGTCACACACATTCCGACCGTTGCCACGTCACCAACCACAGCCAGATAAGGCAACGCGGACATGATTGAATGTGAACAGATGAGAATGGTGTGCATCACTTGTTATTATTCGACAATGAGCATATCTCTCCAATTTCCCATCTAACTTGCCTTTCCACAGAAAATAATGAGATCGGAAATTAGGTTTCTGTTGTGTACCTCAGAACTCTCGCAGTTCTTCCTCATCTTATTTTTCTTCCCCTAAACTTTCGTCATACTTTTGTGGCAACCTTACGCACGATTAGCGGAAAAATTTCCCATTTCGTCGGCACAACGGCATTAACCTCGCCGTTCCGCTCCTCGTGTATACCGCCATTGACATATGTCTGGCGGGTGTGAGGATATCGTCATCGGCGGATGTCTGGCGGGCCATTGGCGGAACATTGACGCCAGCGTATGTAGCAGATATGAAATTTTGCAACTACACCGACATAAGTCGATCGTTGATTTCAGGTGAAGGACCATGGCAAACCGAAGAGCAGCTGAAGTTCGGCACTGCAATGATCATTGTTCTCGAGTTTCTGTACATTTGTACTATTTCCCTTCTCTCCATTTAGTTTTTACTTTTGCTCTCTTACGAGTTTTCTGTACAGACAGAAAATTAAATGACACTCGTCGACCATCTCGCCTCAATACGGTTTTCAGTTGTTCTATCCGCAGTTTGATGCGTTCTCAGAAGTAGCTCACGGCTCGATGGTATTCGGTGACCATGTAAATGAGTTCATGAGCCCAATATGAGGACCGCCTGTTCGTGCTCACAGAAAAAACTGAATATGAACCGGAAATTGTAATGGAAACCCAAACTAGTATAATCTTGGTTTTTCGGAACGAGACTCGTCTTGTCATTCGATAAGAGTTCATTCACAGAAACTGTATCGAACGGAAGTTACTTGGACGGGATACTTTTGTTTGCGCAAAGGCTTTCATTACATAATAGACGAAAAACCAAAACTACAGTACACAGTGCAGAACAAGATTGGTCACGTGACTCTATCCGATTTTCGAGTCGTTTCCGCCGAGCTTTGATGCGCTTTCAGAAGTGTCCCAGCAATGTATAGGAATGGTTTGGCGAGCAACTCTGGAAAATCGATAATTGATAACCGGACACCCCATCTTTCCGTGACCCACTTGTCACGACTCGATTGTACTCGGTGACCATGCACATGAGTATCAGACTATCGATTGCCGGATAGACACTGAAAAAGCTGACCATCACTCCCGACGGGAAACTCAATTCCAGATCAAAGTACAGTACAAAGTACAGTAGGACAACTGGGAGATGGTAGAAAATCGATGGGGCGGTGATTTGAAAAACGAGCGTCTTGAACAACTGTTTTTGAAGACGATTCCTCTTAGAAGACGTCAAAGTGACGACTTCCTTCATTTTTTCGTGAATCTTCACACCGCAGTAGAACATGACGACGTACTGTAGGAAGAGGTCGCCGACGAGGACGCAGATGCACACCGCGGTTCTTATGCGAACCGTCAGAGTGTGTCCTGGATTTTCAAGTTTCTGAAAGCAGCGATCACTCGTTGATCGTGTGCACTATCATCGTTTACGAACATAGGCCACCACCAGAAAACTTGGCACGTTTTGAATGTCTTGTCCATAATGCGCGGCAAACTCGTCACGTAGATAACTTAGAGCGTAGGTGTCAGGTAGACATTGAGAAAGCGCAAGTGACCAGAACAGACTGCACAGTGCCACGTAACCGAACCACCATAAGACCCTCCATCCGTGAAAGTACATTAAGTGCGACGATCCAATCATGATCCAATGACGATAGACGAACTGAATGGCTATTAGGCAGGTGACGATCACGTAGACCACAGAGTAGATCAGAACAAGGGCGGTTCTCAAAGGTTTCGACAATCCGAACATTGGATCGATACTAAAATAGGCGAAGCTGGCGTTGTAGGAGTGCATGAACGGGTGGATTAGGATCTCGAGAATCGAGAAGATCATTCCAATCTCAGCCATTAAGAATATCAGAAACTTGTAGGCTCGCGTGATATTCTTGATGTGATAGAAGGTGATGTAGATCAATAAACTGTTTGTGACAAGTGTCACACACGTGCCAACCTTTGCCACGTCACCAACTATAGTCACATAAGCCAACGCGGACATAACTTCAGTGAGAATATGAGGAACGTCTATCTGTTTTTTTTCACACATATCTTCTACATAAATATGAACCGGAAATTATATGTCTTGAGTCTTTTGCGTTCGTTATAACGCACGTAACACCCACGTCCCATCACAGTCGTTGTGTTTTTGAAAATAGGATAGGTATTGTCACTCAAGTTTCACAGAATTGACATCGAACGGAAATTAGTCAGGTTTGCCATATGTGCAAGTTTTTGTGACTTTACCAGCACTAAAATTGATCGATGCGATTACAGTTGGTTAGGATAGCCTACGAAGATATGTATAAGTATTTCAAATTGTTCATTGATCGATACGAATCAAATCTGTTGGGAGGGCCTACATATTTATGTATGGATGAATGGATGACATTATCTTTTGTGCATTCTGAAAGTTCATCTCATTTCGAGTGTAGATCCAGTTGTGTCATTCGAAATTTGCACTTTCAATTTATCAACGAGGTATTGGAACAATTCGGCGAGAAACTCTGAAAGTTTGAAGATAGTTTTTGAATAATTCTTCTCAAAATCACTTCTGATGACTATTTTGTACTCGGTGACCATGAACATTAGGATCAGACTATCGATGGCCGGGTAGAAAGTGAAAAAGCAGACCATCACTCCCGACGGGAAACTTAATTCCAGATCGAAAAATGGAATGAGATACATGAGGAACGCTGGAAGATGGTAGAATATGGACGGAGCCGAGATTTGAATGACAAGTGTCTTGAACAACTGATTCTGAACTCGATGCTTCTTAGAAGACGTCATCGAGACGAGCAGTTTGGTTTTTGCTCGTATCTTCAGTCCACAGTAGAAAATTATCAAGTACTGGAGAAACAGATCGATGCAAACAGTCGAAATGGAAACAATCGTGTTCACTCGTAAAGTTCGCGTGTTGTTCTGGCCAAGCTCCTGGAAAGTAGGTCAAATTCAAGTGACTCTGTTGAGACTAACACTCACATAGGCCACGAACAGAAAACCAGGCACGTCTCCAATTTCATGGTTGTAGTGTTCGACAAATTCGTCACGTAGATAACTTAGGGCGTAGGTGTCGGGAAAACATTGAGACAGTGCGAGTGAACTGATCAAACCGCACACCGTTATGTACCCGAACCACCAGAGGACCCTCCAGCCGCGGAAATACTTGATCTGCCTTGAGCCTGTCATGATCCAGTGACGATAGACGAACTGTATGGCAATCAGACAGATGATGGTCACGTAGATCAACGCGTATAACACAACAAGCGCCAATTTCACTTGTATAGACGCTCCGAACATTGGATCGATACTAAAAAAGATGAAGCTGGCATTGTAGGAGTGCATGAAGGGATGGATGAAGAACTCGAGAACCGAGAAGATCATTCCAAGTTCAGCCAGTAGGAATATCAGAAACTTGTAGGCTCGAGTGATATTCTTGATGTGATAGAAGGTGATGTAGTTCAATAAACTGTTTGTGACCAGTGTCAGACACGTGCCAACATTTGCCACGTCACCAACCATTGCCAGGTAGGGAAGAGCGGACATGACTGTGACTATTGAATCAGAATATCTGTTCATGAAGGCGTTTTCATTGTTATTATTCTGATCAGTCTTATAACCGGAAATTAACGTCGGTGATTGTCTCGGTACGAAAAGGCTTTTGGTTCTTTAATGTTCAAGTTCATTTCTCTAGCTCGCCGTTGTGGTACCGTACGCAGCGGGGACACGGTGTTTTCGTCGGCATCTTCGGGCAGACGCTGTGGTCGGTGTCCGTCTTGTTTTGGCAGCACGCCTCGCAGACGGCCGCTCCTCTCATTCGAATCATGTACGCGAGCCTTTCGTGGTATCCCAGGAAGCACTGCGCCGATGCGTGACTCCTCAGACATACGGCGATGATTATTTCGTCGCAGATCTCGCATCTTTGCCCCTGCTGATCACCATCCGCCCTCGCCCCGGCGGGCCGAGCGGAATCGCGGACAAGATGTGTTGTCCCGGCACTTCCTTGCAGAAGCACCGGCCAAACACCTCCTTTTAGCCGGGGTGCGCTAACAAAAATGACTTCTACGCGAGGGGGGTGTCTTTTTTTATTATAATGGGACGAAACGAAAGTTTAAATGACAAGATATAAAGGAATCCTGACGCAACTAAACGCACCAGGAAGCCTCACACAAAATTAGTTAGTTAACTTAACAAACAAAAAAAGGTAAGTAAAAGCTAGTTAAAAACACTCGTCAAAAACACGTCAAGAAAAACGTCTCAAACTCCGCTCGCGCGCCGTCTTTGATCCTCCTTTTCGCGGCCTTGTCTCCTTGAACGCGCCAACAGCGTATTTGGTTTCCACCCGTCGGTCGTCTCGTCGGATGAGCTCTGTCCCGGCACTTCCTTGCAGAAGCGCCGGCCAAACACCTCCTTTTAGCCGGAGTGCGCTAAGAAATATAACTTTTACGAGATTGAGGTGCTTTTATTCTACTGATACTATAAGACAAGGTAAATTACAAGGGAGAAAGACATCCTACAAAATTAACGCACCAAAAAGATATCGAAGAGAGCCCAGTTGAAACAAAAACATTTTTAAAATTCAACAAAAAAACAAACAGGATAAGAAAAAACGTAAAGCAAACTCGTTAGAAAAACATTCCTCCAGCACACATCAAAAAAACCGCTCCAGAAAACGTGCAAAAACTCCCGCGCGCGCCCTCGATCCTCTTCTTCGCGCCTTTTGACTCCTTGAACGCGTCAGCGAGGTGCTTGCGCCTTTCTCGATCGCGTTTTTTTGATCTCTGCAAGACTGATTTGTGCAATGCCCTGGATTTGGATGCCGGCCTTCCACTGCTCACTGGCCTCCAACGCGCATCTCAGCTGGCAGCCGCGCCCGGATTCGTTCGCCTTCTGGATCGCGAGCAGGCCGTCGACGTCCTTTCGGATCGACTTCAGGTTGCTGATCGCAGTTGCGAGTGCGTCGCTCAGCACGATCTGATGCGCCAGATTCGCCGAACCGCCCTGTCTCGTTTTGATCCCGAAGATCGTTTCCGGGACGCCTTCTGAATGTTCTATGATAATTCTCTATGACTCTGCGTACTTACTGTAGGCATTGCTCTGATCGCTGACGATCTCGTCGCGTTCGAGTTGATCCGACACGTTCGGGTCGTAACGAGCGGGAACGTCCATATTGTTTTCGCTGCTCGTTTCTTGCTCTCCTTCATTTTTCGCTGGGTTTGTCATGCTGAAACGACAATTCTATTAATTTACTATATTTTCACTGGAATTGGCTGACGAAAAAACATAGTAAAGCTAAATACAATTTTAGGCCCGATTTCGAAATTCGCGCACATTTTAGACCAAAATTTCGATTTCGAAATTTTCGATTAAATTGCATCATTTTTCCGTTTTTCCGCACGAATTCATAAAAGTAAAATATATAAATAGGAAGATAATTAATCAATTATAGATGTTTCCGCGTGCGTGCGTGTCGCGTTTTCCGGGTTACTGTAGCTGTGGGTCTCGCCACGATTGCGGCGTTGGCGGGAATTCAAATTCTCGCTTCTCGTTGTCCTCCGATCGGCGTCGTTTCTGCTCGTTCTTGTAGAGTCGCGAGTGATTCGCTGTAGAGCGGAGTCAGATCTTGTTATTTATACCGTGGGAGTATCTTCATAGAAAGCGTGACGAACGGAAATTACTCGGCCGTCACACTTCAGTTTTTGTTTTGTGATAGTCGCCCTGGTCGGCTATCGGGTTTCGCTTTCGCCTTCCAAGGAGTGTTCGGGATACTTTGATAAGGTTTATTAGAATTAATGTAGAGGGATAAGATGATAAGGGTTTGTAACACGGCCTTTATGCCTTCCGAGTTCGAGCACTACACATGGTTCCAGATGTATATATATTGGTTGTTGGTTATAGGTGTAGCATAATAATACAGAAAATAGTATAAATATATGAGGAATGAAAGGGAAAGAATAAGAGAAGAGCTCTCTATCTCAGGTCACCTCACCCTGAGCATCTCTCCACACACACTGACCATCCTCCTCGGGTCCTCCTTATACGTATCCTCCTAGCGGATTAGGGGCGGGGCTGACCTGCCCTTTGTTACAGGTTATATGAAGTGAGAGGGAGTGCATGGGGTGCCATGCCTAGGAACAGTACTCTCCTGGAGAATGTCACCCTCGGTTGGCGTGCTCGTAGCCCAACTGACTGCTCTCCTGTAATTGTGGAGGCCCCGCCTCCCCTCGTGTGGCAGTCGGCGTCTCCTTCTCTCGGTCTCGTGACCAGAGTGAAGGGTGAAAGAGATATAAACGACACAGAACTTTAGGAGTTATCTGCGACGTTGACAGTTTTGTTTTGTTTTGTTTTCTAAAGTTCGTACCACAAATATAACCGGAGTTCATTGGGGGACCAAAAAAAAATTATGTATGTGTACATATACATATGAACATTAGCTATCTAGCTTGATTTGGATTTTCGGTCGTTTCATCGAGAGATTTCTGCAAGTTCTGAAGTCGCTGAACAGTGTATTGGAAGGGTTTGGCGAGCAGTTCTGGAAAATCGATAATCAATCAAAATCCTGTTAGCGTTGTTTATTTGTCTCACTTGTTATCACTATTTTGTATTCGGTGACCATGTACATGAGTATCAGACTATCGATTGCCGGATAGGCACTGAAAAAGGTGACCATGATACCAGATGGGAAACTCAGTTCCAGATCGAAATAAATAACTGAGCAGAGTAGAAAAACGGGAACGTGATAGAATAGAGATGGCGCCGAGATTTGAAGAACGAGCGTTTTGAACAGCTGATTCTGAATTCGGTTCTTCTTAGAAGACGTCATCGAGACAAGGATTCTCGTCTTCGCCCGAATCTTCACTCCACAATAGAAAATGATCACGTATTGGAGAAGTAGGTCAGCGAACAGGATCGAAATGGAAACAATCGTGTTCGCTCGTAAAGTTCGCGTGCCATTCTTGTCGAGCTCCTGAGAGATGAGACCAATTTTATCATTAGGCCTACAATAGGCCGAAATGGTACTTACATAGGCGACGTACAGAAAACCTGGCACGTCATCCATATTCTCGTCGTAACGCTCGTCAAACTCGTCACGTAAGTAGCTGAGGGCATAGGTATCAGGTAGACACAGAAAAATTGCCAGTGCATAGAAAAAACTGCAGAGTGACAGATAGCCAAACCAGCAGAGGACGCTCTTTCCGTGAAAGTACTTGACATTCTTCGAGCCAATCATGACCCAGTAACGATAGACGAACTGAATGGCTATCAGGCAAATTATGACCACGTAGATCACAGCGTAGATCAAAACAAGGGCGGTTCTTAGTTGTATCGACGCTCCGAACATTGGATCGATACTAAAATAGGCGAAACTGGCGTTGTAGGAGTGCATGAACGGGTGAGTTAGAATCTCGAGAATCGAGAAGATCATTCCAATTTCAGCCATTAAAAATATCAGAAACTTGTAGGCTTTGGTGATATTCTTGATGTGATAGAAGGGGATGTAGATCAATAAACTGTTCGTGACAAGTGCCACACACGTGCCAACCTTTGCCACGTCACCAACTATCGACAGATAAGGCAATGCGGACATAGTTGAGAATGAGAATATGAGGACCGTCTTGCTGTTTTCACACAATAATCTTGTGCACGTGGACCGGAAATTAGATGTCTTGTGTCTTTTGTGTTTATTGTAACGCACGTCACACCAAAATTTCCGTCCATTGTTGTGTTTTTGAATCTGTTGTTAATCAAATTTTCACAGAAAAGACATCGAACGGAAATTAAGGTTTTTGTGACTTTGCCAGCATTAAATTCAATCAATAAGAATCATGTGTGTATGGATGACAGTGTGCATTGTGAAAGTTCATCTCATTTCGAGTTTATCGCCAGTGGTGTCGTTCGAAGTTTGCACTTTCAATTTAACAACGAGGTGTTGGAATAGTCTGGTGAGAAGCTCTGAAAGTTCGAAAGTGATATTTGGCTGAGCTCAAAATTCAATTCACTTGTCATCACTCGTTTGTATTTGGTGACCATGCACATGAGTATCAGACTATCGATTGCTGGATAGACGGTGAAGAAGCTGACCATGATACCAGATGGGAAACTTAGTTTCAGATCCAAATATAAGACAATGTACATGACAAACACTGGTATGTGATAGAAAACCGATGGGGCGGTGATTTGAATGACGAGTGTCTTGAATAGCTGGTCCTGAATTCGATTCTTCTTAGAAGACGTCATCGAGACAAGGATTCTCGTCTTCGCTCGAATCTTCACTCCACAATACAAAATGATCACGTATTGGAAAAGCAGGTCGACGCAAACGATCGAAATCGATACATTTGCGTTAACTCGTAAAGTTCGTGTGTTGTTTTGGTCGTGTTCCTGGGAATTATGTAGGTCAAACTCAATGGACTACGACAGTGCATTTCGAGGTGACTATCACAAGACCAGGATCACAGTCTGACGATGTTGTAAGATGTTCACTCACATAGACGACGAACAGCACACTTGGCACGTTGCCAATGTCTTCGCCATAGTGCTCGGCAAACTCATCACGTACATAGTTCATCGCATAGTCGTCTGGTAGACATAGAGCGTGTCCCGATAACCAGATCGCACTGAACAGAGAGGTGTAACCGAACCACCAAAGGACTTTCGATCCGCGGAAATAGTTGATACTATGTGACCCAACCATGACCATGTATCGATAAATAAACTGTATGGCTATCAGACAGATGATACTGAAGTAGGTCGCAGAGTAGAAGATAATCAATGCTAATTTCACTGGTTTCGATGCTCCGAACATTGGAGCAATACTAAAATAGGCGAAACTGGCGTTGTAAGAGTGTATGAAGGGATGAATAAAAATTTCTAGAATCGAGAAGATCATTCCAATTTCAGCCATTAAGAATATCAGAAACTTGTAAGCTTTGGTAATATTTTTGATGTGATAGACGGTGATGTAGATCAATAAACTGTTTGTGACTAGTGTCACGCACGTGCCAACCTTTGCCACGTCACCAACTATCGACAGATAAGGCAACGCGGACATGGTTGTGAGTGAATGTTAATGAAAAGTAAGTGAATGGTTGTGTTTTTTTTTTTGGGCGATTCAGATCTTGTTATTCAATGAGAGGAGTATCTTCATAGAAAGCGTAACGGAAATTACTCGGGCGCCACACTTTTGTTTTTTTGTAGACCAACAAACTGTCTGTGAATAATTCTACCCACATTTCAACCTTTGTCACGTCACCAACTATGTTAGTGTTCATATGAAGACCTCCCCTCTTCCTTCCCACAAAAAATGTATGTATGAACCGGAAATTAGATGTCTGCTGTTGCTATAGTCACATAAGCCAACGCGGACATAACTTCAGTGAGAATATGAGGACCATCTATCTGCTTTTTCACACAAATCTTCTACATACATACATATGGACCGAAAATTATATGTCTTGAGTCTTTTGTGTTCGTTATAACGCACGTAACACCCACGTCCCACCACAATTTCCGTGTGAAGCAATGAAAAACAGTCCAGTCGTTGTGTTTTTGAAAGTAGGATAGGTTATGTCACTCAATTTTCACCGAATTGACATCGAACGGAAATTAGTCAGGTTTGCCATATGCAAGTTTTTTCATGGGTTTTCTGTGACTTCGCCAGCACTAAAACAAATCGATTCGATTACGGTTGGTTAGGGTAGCCTAAAAAGATATGTAAATGCATTTCAAACTGTTCATTCTGAAAGTTCATCTCATTTCGAGCGTATCTCCAGTTACCCATCACTTTTTCCAACGCCTCCAGTTCGATTTTAAGCAAATTTTCGAAAAAAAAGTTTGCAGAACACATAACTTGCTATTTCGGTTGAATACGATGGAAAGTTCGTTATAACTTTTCTCGGTTAACTCCAGAGTAAGGAATGTGTTCAAATGCAATCACTGGTTAAACCATTTATCACGACAATTATTCATCGAGATTCAGTCGGATTTCCAGCCGTTTCATCGAAAGTTCTCTGCATCTTCTGAAGGCGCTGAACAATGTACTGGAACGGTTTGGTGAGCAGCTCTGGAGAAATCAATGACACTTCACTTGTCTCGCTTTTTGAGACTCACTTGTTATCACTCTTTTGTATTCGGTGACCATGTACATGAGTATCAGACTACCGATTGCCGGATAGACACTGAAAAAGCTGATCATCACTCCCGACGGGAAACTTAGTTCCAGATCGAGATAAATAGCTGAGAAGAGTAGAAAAACGGGAACGTGATAGAATATTGAGGGAGCGGTGATTTGAATGACAAGTGCGTAACGCTCGAGAAATTCATCACGTAAATGACCCAGGGTATTCGAATCAGGTAGACATAGGAAAATTGCCAGCCAATAAAAAAAGCTGCAGAATGAAACGTAGACGAGCCACCAGAAGATTCTCCAGCCGTGAAAATATTTGACACTCTTCGACCCGATCATGACCCAGTGCCGATAGACAAACTGTATGGCTATGAGGCAGATGATTATCACGTAGGTCACAGAGTAGGCCAAAAGAAGGGCGGTTCTCAAGGGTTTCGATGCTCCGAACATTGGATCGATACTAAAATAGGCGAAACTGGCGTTGTAGGAGTGTACGAACGGGTGAATGAAGGCCTCGAGAATCGAGAAGATCATTCCAATTTCAGCCATCAAGAATATCAGAAACTTGTATGCTCGAGTGATATTCTTGATGTGATAGACGGTGATGTAGATCAATAAACTGTTTGTGACAAGTGTCACACACGTGCCAACCGTCGACACGTCACCAACTATCGTCAGATAAGCCAGTGCGGACATTGCAAATAACTGGGAGAGAGAAATGTCTGCATTCCCCACTAGAAATGAGATAAACCGGAAATTAGATGCCTACATGTTCATGGTAATCATTCTTATTTTTCCTGGTCATGATATTCTTTATTTTCACAGAAATTGTAACCACCGGATATTATTGTATAGTCACCTTATCGTACATCTATATACCCGCGCTCCGCCGCACTTTGTAGAACTGTCTACACAATGCACATACATATACTTTTCGGAAACCGTTAACTCTGAAAGTCTATCTCATTCCGAGTGGATATCCAGTTGTATCATTCGCAGTTGACGTTTTCAATCTATCAGCAAGGCACTGGAACAGTTTGTTGAGACTTTCTGAAAGTTTTCGAGTGAATACTTTCCGAAAACTGAAGATTTCTCACTTGTTATCACTTTTTTGTATTCGGTGACCATGCACATGAGTATCAGACTATCGATTGCCGGATAGACACTGAAAAAGGTGACCATCACTCCTGACGGGAAACTTAGTTCCAGATCCAAATACGGAATGAGGCACAACAATAACACTGGCAGTTGGTAGAACATAGATGGAGCGGTGATTTGAATGACAAGCGTTTTAAACAATTGGTTCTGAATCTGATAGGTTCTCGATGACGTCTTCATTATCGATTCGCCGATAAGCGATTGAATCCGAAAACCACAGAAGACGATGATGACGTATTGGGTGAGAAGGACGCAGGAGACACCGACCAGGCACTGGACCGAGTTGACGCGGAACCTCTTGGTGATGTTGCTCACGGGCTCCTGGAGCTCTGTCGGTTATCGATTTTATGCTACTCAAACTTACGTAAGATACCACCAACAAACTTGGCAACTCATCTACATTGAACCTGTACTTATCCGCAAACTCTGCGCGGTAGTACTCCAGTGAAAATGGGTCAGGAAGACATCGAGTGGCTGCCCAGAGCCACAGAAGACTGAAGAAGGCGATGTAGCCGAGCCACCAGATGGTTCTCCATCCTTCGAACGAATTTACTCTTTTTGAACCGATCATGACCCAGTAACGATAGACAAACTGAATGGCTATCAGACAGATGAGCATCACGTAGATCACAGAGTAGAACAAAACCAATGCCAGCTTCAGATCTTTCGACGCCCCGAACATTGGATCGATACTAAAGTAGGCGAAACTGGCGTTGTAGGAGTGCATGAACGGGTGGATGAACACCTCGAGAATCGAGAACACCATCCCGATTCCCGTGAGCAACAAAATCAAACGCTTATAGGCTCGAGTGATATTCTTGATGTGATAGAAGGTGAGATAGATCAATAGACTGTTCGTGAATAGTGTCAGCCACATTCCAACTCTTGCCACGTCACCAACCATAGTCAGCTGAGGCAGCGCGGACATAGTCACTGCGAATAGATGAGAACGGCGTTTGTCTTTCAGCTCAAGACGAGAAAATGCGTGTCACTAATTATTAGCAGGAAATTTGATGTGCTCCTTTCAGAGTGGACATTTGTTATCCGCCTGATTCCCTTTCTATCTCCCTGTGCCAACGTCCATTATGCCCCTTCATGCCTTCATTCCTTCCCCTCTACCATAGCTTTCATGGCTCGTGGACAGGGAGCCTTGAACTCACGGGTCTATCAGATTTTCGACTGGTAGCTGGTAGCACAAGCGCCCGTACTACATATCAGAAGTCGTAGCAGCAGCTTCATATGTTGCTCCTTCCGCCCATAAAACCTGGTAACGCTCCAGCTGTCACTCGTAATGCTCCAGCTGTCACTCCCCAGCACCCAGCTAACCTTCCACCATAATCTTTTCATCTTTTAACCAACCTCTTGTGTCTGTCCCCATAACCCAGTAAATCTTCTAAATATTAATTGTCTAGTGAACTACATATGTGTGACCAGTAGCTCATATTCCAACTCTTGCCACGTCACCAACCATAGTCAGGTAAAGCAGTGAGGATATGAAGAGCGTCTGTCGTTTCACGAGAAGCCGGTATGAACCGGAAATTGGACGTCTACATATTATCGCCAATTACATTGTGAATCTTAATTCTCACCCCAAAATGACATAGTCACTGAGATTAGACAGAAGAGAACGGCCTATTTCTTTCAGCTCAAGATAATTTGTTATCTGCCTGATTCCCCTTTCTATCAACGCCTCTACAATTGATTCATCGTTTATTTCATTGAACTTCGGTTGGTCCAAGCTTGAAAAAGTGCGGAAAGTACTGTCAAATCAGAAGACATCAGAAACGTTTTGCAAATCGATCATTCTGACTTCTGAACTCATCGCGCCGGAATGGCCAGTTGTCTCATTCGATTCGTGCGTTTTGAATCGATCCGCAATGCATTGGAACTGTTTGTTGAGAAACTCTGAAAGTTTTCGAGCGTGGACATTTTCAGACGGGCTATGTAATTCTCACTCTTCATCACTTGTTTGTATTCGGTGACCATGTACATTAGGATCAGACTATCGATTGCCGGATAGACACTGAAAAAGCTGACCATCACTCCCGATGGGAAACTCAGTTCCAGATCCGAATATAAGACGATGTACATGGCAAACACTGGAATGTGATAGAATAGGGATGGGGCGGTGATTTGAATGACAAGTGTCTTGAACAGCTGATCGTGAATTCGATGATTCTTGGAAGACGTCATCGAGACGAGCTCTTTCGTTTTCGCTCGAATCTTCACTCCACAGAAAACAATGACAATGTACTGGAACAGAAGGTCGACGGCTAGTATCGAAACGGCGATGATCGTTTTGACTCGCAAAGTTCGCGTGTTGTTCTGGTCGAGCCTCTGGAAAATGAGTCTATGTTAACGTGACGGTGTGACATGACACTTACGTAGGCCACGAACAGAAAAATTGGCACGTCTTCAATGTCTTCATCGTAACACTCGGCGAACTCTCTGCGTAGGTAGTTCATGGAAGAAGCGTCGGGTAGACATTGAGACAGCGCAAGTAGCCACAACAAACTGCACACGGATAGGTAGCCAACCCAGAAAAGGATATTCCTTCCGTGGAAATACTTGACCTGTTGGGAACCGATCATGATCCAATACCGATAGACGAACTGAATAGCTATCAAGGAAATGATCAGCTGGTAGATCATGGCGTAGATCGCCACAAGGACGGATCTGAGATTTTTCGACGCTCCGAACATTGAATCGATACTAAAATAGGCGAAACTGGCGTTGTAGGAGTGCAAGAATATATGAATGAAGATTTCCAGTATCGAGAAAATCACTCCAATTTCAGCCAACACGATAATCAGAAACTTATAGGCTCGAGTGATATTCTTGATGTGATAGAAGGTGATGTAGATCAATAAACTGTTTGTGACAAGTGTCACGCACAGTCCAACTTTTGCCACGTCACCAACTATAGCCACGTAGGGAAGAGCGGACATAGTCGAGAGTGAGGGGTGAAACGATGGCAGTTGTCTCGTTTAGTTTTGAAGAGTGAAGCCTTGTTCTACTTCCTGGAAGCTAAACCCAAAGGGATCAATTTAAGTGTTACACTATTGTTTTCGCGAAAATGTGTATCCCACGTTTTCCAGTAATTCACGCCAAGTTATACTTCATAGACTTGTACTATACAAGTTGTATGTATAGTGAAGTGCGATGGAGCGTGGGTGCGGAACATATGACGTACGAAGCGACAGAGGAGCGTTTGGGTAAACAAGATCTGCTTGTTAGCTGAAGATGTACCATTAGACAACAGCGTCTGTCTTACAGTTCAAGAAGAAAAAAGTGAATCGCTAATTGCTAGCAGGAAATTGAATGAGCTTTTGACCATAATGAAAATCTATCATCAGCCCGATTTCTGGAACTATTCTATATGTTTCTACAATAAATCGTTTATTTCATTCAGTGCAAAAGCTGAAATCGTTCTGGAAAACTATATACATATAACCTTTAAAGTGTTTCGTTTATCTTGTTGTGCTTGGATAGTTAGTTGTCTCATCGGCAGTTTGCGCTTTCAATCGATCCGCTATGTAATTGATTGGTTTGTTGAGAATCTCTGAAAGTTGACGAGTGAATTCTTCCAGGTTGATTGGGACTTCTCACTTATTATTACTCGTTTGTATTCCGTGACCATGTACATTAGGATTAGACTATCGATTGCCGGATAGACACTGAAAAAGGTGACCATGATACCAGATGGGAAACTCAACTCCAGATTGAAGTACGGAATCAGAAACATCAGAAGAGCCGGAAGATGGTAGAATAGAGATGGAACGGTGACTTGAAGAACGAGCGTTTTGAACAGCTGACTGTGAATTCGATGTTTCTCCGAGGACATCAGAGAGAATAACACTCTCGTTTTCGCGCGTATCTTCATTCCACAGTAGAAGATGACGAGGTATTGAAGAAGTAGGTCGTTGATAACGATCGACATGGAAGTCAACGTTTTGACTCGTAAAGTTCTAGTCATGTTCTGGTCGAGTTCCTGGTAAGTAGGTCAAAAGTATATGTGACTTTAGTGACCTGGTACTTACATAGGCCACGAATAGAAAACTTGGCACTTCTTCAATATCTTCATTATAGTGCTCAGCAAATTGGTCACGTAAATAACTCATCGAATAGGTGTCTGGGTGACATTGAACAATTGCAAATGACCAGAACAAACTGCACAGTGAAATGTACCCGAGCCACCATAAGACTCTCCATCCGTGAAAGTACACTAAGTGCGACGATCCAATCATGATCCAATGACGATAGACAAACTGAATGGCGATCACAGCGTAGAACACGATCAACGTCATCATGAATTGTTTAGATGCTCCGAACATTGGATCAATACTGAAATAGGCGAAACTGGAATTGTAGGAATGCATGAAAGGATGGATGAAGATCTCGAGAATCGAGAAGATCATCCCAAGCTTGGCCATTAAAAATATCAAAACTTTGTAAGCAACGCTGATATTCTTGACGTGATAGAAGGTGATGTAGATCAATAAACTGTTCGTGACAAGTGTCACATACATTCCCAACTTTGCCACGTCACCCACTATACGTAGGGAAGAGCCGACATGGTTGAGAGGGAATGTAGATGTTTTCGTTGTTTTCGCTTTGTTTTTCTAGAATGAGATGTTGTTATCCGATCAGAATAGATTCAGAGAAGCTATATCGAACGGAAATTAGTTGGCTGGTATGATTTTGTTATTGTTATGTAATCTCGAATCGCGAAAGGAGACCACGGAACAAAAAAAATCCATTATGCACTTTTTAGCATGCGATTTCTGCAATGAGCATCAACAAAACTTTATGCGATTGGTCTCAAACGGTTTATTTTGAGCATATGTATTATTTATTGAACTTCATCCGGTCTTCCAGTCGTTTCATCCGAGTTTCGTTGTGCTCTCATAAGTTGCTCGATCATCCATTGGAATGGTTTGGCGATCAGTTCTGGAGAAATCGATAATCGATCTATCCCTGATAGTGTTAATTTCCTTACTTGCTATCACTGTTTTGTATTCGGTGACCATGTACATAAGGATCAGACTATCGATTGCTGGATAGACACTGAAAAAGCTGACCATCACTCCCGATGGGAAACTCAATTCCAGATCGAAGTAAGGGGCGAAGTAAAGAACTAGAGCTGGCAGATGATAGAAGACCGATGGAGCGGTGATTTGAAGAACGAGCGTTGTGAATAGTTGCCTTTGAAGTTGAAGTTGATTCGAAGATGTTATCGAAATGAGCATTTTCGCTTCCGCTCGAATCTTCAGACCGCAAAAAAAAACGATCGTATATTGGAGGAGAAGGTCGACAGCGAAAATGGCAATGGAAATCGACGTCTTCATTCGATGAGTTCGCGTGTTGTTCTGGTCGAGTTCCTGGGAAGAGAGTCAAATTTAAGTACATACATAACTATGGTGTCACGTGACTTACATAGGCCACAAACAGAAAGCCTGCCACGTCGTTGATATCTTCATGGTAACGCTCGACAAATTCATCGCGTAAATAACTGATCGCATAGGTGTCGGGTAGGCATAGAACAATTGCAAGTGCCCAGAACCAACTGCACAGTGTCACGTACCCGAACCACCAGAGGGCTTTCCTTCCGTGAAAGTATTTGACATTTTGTGAGTCAATGATAATCCAATACCGATAAACAAACTGAATAGCTATGAGACAAATGATAGTAAGGTAGGTCACAGAGTAGATCAAAACAAGGGCGGTCCTTAAGGTTTTCGATGCTCCGAACATTGGATCGATACTAAAGTAGGCGAAACTGGCGTTGTAGGAGTGCAAGAATGGATGGATGAAAACTTCCAGTATTGAGAAGATCAATCCAATTGCAGCCATTAGAAAAATCAGAAATCGATAAGCGGAAGAGATGCCTCCGATGTGAAAGAAGGTGATGTAGATCAATAAACTGTTCGTGACAAGTGTCACACATGTGCCAACCTTCGCCACGTCACCAGTCACAGTCACGTAAGGTATGGCGGACATGGTCACTGGGAGAATGTGACCATCGGCGGATATGTCTGTACTCCCACAAAAACTTGAACACACAGGAAATTAGATGTCTTTGCAGTAATAAGAATTGTCTCAGTTCCACATACTTTTGTTTTCTCTTTTCTCTTTTCTCATTTCTCATTTCGTCTTTGCCGATCCTCATGACGCCTGTGACATAAAGGATGCATCATAAGAAACTAAATACGTGGCTCTTTTCGAGTCTCGAGTCATGACTCAATGACAATGAGCACACCGAATGACGGAAAATCATTGCGTTGTTCGAAACGTTTTGAAGGACGACCAGGGAAAAAATAATAGCAAACTCTGATGGAACTCATTTGAAAACAGTTTATTGTGAACGTTCATTTCATTCTGGTTTTCCAGTGGTTTCATCCAAACTTTGCTGCTTCTCACGGTGTATTCGTTCTCATTGGAGCGCGTTTGCACCGTTGTCACAACATTTCTCACCGAATCCTTTGCGCACTTCGAGAAGTTGCTCGACGATCGATTGGAATGATTTGGCGAGCAGTTCTGAAAAATCGATAATCAATCATTTGTCGCTAGTCTTCCACATGTTTCTTACTGGTTATCACTGTTTTGTATTCGGTGACCATGTACATTAGGATCAGACTATCGATTGCCGGATAGACACTGAAAAAACTGATCACTACTCCAGATGGGAAGCTTAGTTCCATGTCGACATATGAGATGATGTACATGATAAACACTGGGATGTGATAGAATAGTGATGGAGCCGAGATTTGAAGAACGAGCGTTTTGAACAGCTGATTCTGAATTCGATGATTCTTCGACGACGTTTTCGCAATCGAGCTGGCAATCAGAGATTGAATCCGAAAGCCACAGTAGACGATGATGACGTATTGGGCGAGAAGGACACAGAACACTCCTACCACACAAATGATGGAACTGACGCGGAACTTGTCAGTGCTATTGTTCACGGGTTCCTGGAGCTCTGTGAGTTGTTGATTCTATGTTATCAAAAACTCACATAGGCCAATATCAACAAACTGGGCAGCTCATCTACGTTGAACTTGTACTTTTCCATGAACTCTGCTCGGTTGTACTCTAGTGAGAACGGGTCAGGAAGACATCGAGTGCCAGACCAGAGCCATAGAAGACTGAACAGGAAAATGTAGCCGAGCCACCAGAAGATTCGTTTTCCGTGGAAATACTTGACCATCTTCGATCCACTCATGACCCAGTAACGATAGATGAACTGTATGGCTATCAGACAGATGATGGCTAGGTAGATCACAGAGTAGAACAAAACCAATGCCAGCTTCACTTGTTTCGACGCCCCGAACATTGGATCGATACTAAAGTAGGCGAAACTGGCGTTGTAAGAGTGCATAAAGGGGTGGAGGAAGATCTCGAGAATCGAGAAGAGCAAGCCGAGCGCGGCGAGCACGAGTATCAGAAATTTGTAGGCTCGAGTGATATTCTTGATATGATAGACGGTGATGTAGATCAATAAACTGTTCATGACCACTGTCAGACACGTGCCAACATTTGCCACGTCATCAGTTATAGTCACATAAGGCAACGCGGACATGATAACAAATTGTAAGTAAGAATGCTCACTGAGAGCCTCGTATTGAGGCTGAATAGCTAATATGACCCCGGAAATTACACGTCGCCACTTTCATTTATCAGTTCTTCCCCATTCCGCGTCTTTTTGTTTTTTTATACTTTGAGCAATACCGATGATAACCCGGAATCTTATCTTATGCGTTTACATACTAATAACATTATATTTTTGCAATTTCCGTTCTCGCCGGTATTCTCTGAAATCGTATAGATTCGAATATCTGTCAGACCTTGCCTATCATGCGACGGTTGGTGACGTGGCAAAGATGAAAAGTATCTCTTTGGCCTTAAAAACGATGATTCTACTGTTGTCGACGATCGGATTGATGGTGCGCGTCAAATGTATACGCCCCCCACCTATTCCGACTGGTTTGCCTAATTCGGTCAAAAGTAAGATACATAGATTAGTATGTGATGTGTAAGTGACGTCAGTCACGTGACCAACTACAGATTTATATTCAGATCGAGAAATTGGGAAAAATTGATAAGCTACATATATGTGAATGATGCTAGCCACGTCCACAACTTTCTAGTGTACATATGTATCTGCAGTTCATCGTTTTGCAAATTGATAATTCTGATTCTTCAACTCGTCACGCCTGAATTTCCAGTTATCTCAGTTGATTCTTGCATTTTGAATCGATCCGCGATGACGTAAAACAGTTTGTTGAGAAACTCTGAAAGTTCGCAAGTTGACAGTTGAAAGGGTGGCTAGTTGAAACTTAGTATCACTCGTTTGTATTCGGTGACCATGTACATTAGGATCAGACTATCGATCGCAGGATAGACACTGAAAAAGGTGACCATCACTCCCGACGGGAAACTCAGTTCCACATCCAAATAAGGAATGAGAATAATGAGAAAAGCCGGAAGATGATAGAATAGGGATGGAGCAGTGATTTGAACGACGAGTGTCTTGAATAGCTGGTCCTGAATTCGATTCTTCTTAGAAGACGTCACCGAGATGAGCCTCCTCGTTTCCGCTCGAATCTTCACTCCACAATAAATAATGATCAAGTATTGGAGAAGCAGGTCGGTGACAAAAATCGATATGGACATCATCGTGTTCACTCGTAAAGTTCGCGTATTGTTTTTGTCGAGCTCCTGAGAACTGAGACAAATGATCTATGAAGACGTGGCACTTACGTAGGCGACGAACAGCAAACTTGGCACTTCTTCAATGACTCCGTCATAACCATCGACAAATTCATCGCGTAAATAGTTTATTGAATAGGTATCGGGTAGGCATAGAGCAAGTGCAAGTGCCCAGAACAGACTGCACAATGACAGGTATCCAAGACCGTAAAGGCTCCTCCAGTCGTGGAAATACTCGACTTTCTTTGACCCTGTCATGACCCAGAAACGATAGACGAATTGTATGGCTATCAAACAGATGATCAGCTGGTAGATCACAGCGTAGGTCAAGACAAAAGTGGTTTTGAGATTTTTCGACGCTCCGAACATTGGATCGATACTGAAATAGGCGATACTGGCGTTGTAGGAATGCATGAATGGGTGGACAAAAGTCTCGAGAATCGAGAAGACCAATCCAATTTCAGCCAATAAAAATATCAAAAACTTGTAGGCTCGAGTGATATTCTTGATGTGATAGAAGGTGATGTAGATCAATAAACTGTTTGTGACTAATGTCACACACATTCCAACCGTTGCCACGTCACCCACTATAGTCACGTAGGGAAGAGCGGACATAGTTGAGAGTAAAATGATGGACATAAGTTGTATAGTTAAGCATTTTCATAGTAAAACAGTTCTTGTTATCCAAACTCTTCCTAGGATCTAATCCCACAGGGATCATAATAAATGTTACACTTTTGTTTTTGCAATGCTTTTCATCGCACGTTCTCCAAATATTTACACCAAATTATACACTTTAGAGACTTGTTAAAATGCGATGGAGCGCGAGTGCATAAAATTGTATAACTATTGTGAAAACCATGATCCAACGGATGTCAGTAGTTGACATCGCAAGTTCCGCTTGACCTCAAAGATGCTCAGGCTCATCCTCAGACATTCTTGAAATAAGTATCATTCAGTGAGCGGCGATTTGAAGAACGAGTGTGATGAATAGTTTTTTTCCGAATCTGATAGTAAGAGAATGAATCTGGCGCACACCGGGTGATTGAACACGCCCATAAAGAGCTGAAAAAGGCGATGTAGCCGAGCCACCAGATGATTCTCCATCCGTGGAAATACTTGACAAGCTCTGACCCGACGATGAGCCAATACCGATAGACGAACTGAATGGCTATCAGACAGACCGCCATAACGTATAACACAGAATAGACCACAATCAATGTCAGTTTCAGTTCTTTCGACGCTCCGAACATTGGATCGATACTAAAATAGGCAAAACTGGCGTTGTAGGAGTGCATGAACGGGTGGACGAAAGTCTCGAGAATCGAGAAGATCATCCCGATGCCAGTCAGAAGGAATATCAGAAATCGACAAGTGGAAGAGGTTCCTCGGATGTGATAGAAATTGAGATAGATCAGTAAACTGTTTGTGAACAGTGTTAAGCATGTGCCAACTTTTGCCACGTCACCAACAATGGCCAGGTAGGCAAGAGCTGACATAGCTGAGCGGGAAGTGTTAAGAATTGTTTGTGCCGCCAAAGTCGGGAAAATAAGCATCATGTCGTGATCAGAACATGTTTTGTGCTCGATCTAAGCCGTAGCTGTATGACCCAATTTCCCATCTAGTGTTATTAGTTCGCCGTCTGTTGTTCAACTTTTTCTATGTAAACTAGCCGAGTCTGGCAATTTATGCTTGAAACTTTTCATTATTTAAATCCTTCATCCAGCGTTATCCGGTCTTCCAGTCGTTTTATCCGAGCTCTGCTGCACTTTCAGAAGAAGCTCGACGATACACTGGAGTGGTTTGGCGAGCAATTCTGGAAAGTCGATAATCGATAAAAAGCTTCTTAGTGTTGTTAATTTTTCTCACTTCTCATCACTATTCTGTATTCGGTGACCATGTACATAAGGATCAGACTATCGATTGCCGGATAGACACTGAAAAAGCAGACGCTCACTCCCAATGGGAAACTCAGTTCCACATCAAAATAAGGAATGAGAATGATGAGAAAAGCCGGAAGATGATAGAATAGGGATGGAGCAGTGATTTGAACGACGAGTGTCTTGAATAGCTGGTCCTGAATTCGATTCTTCTTAGAAGACGTCACCGAGATGAGCCTCCTCGTTTCCGCTCGAATCTTCACTCCACAATACAAAATGATCACGTATTGGAGAAGTAGGTCGATAACAAAAATCGAAATGGACATAATCGTGTTCACTCGTAAAGTTCGCGTATTGTTCTTGTCGAGCTCCTGAGAACGGAGACAAATGATCTCTGAATACGTGGCACTTACGTAGGCGACGAACAGCAAACTTGGCACGTCATCAATGACTTCGTCATAACCATCGACAAATTCATCGCGTAAATAACTTATTGAATAGGTGTCGGGTAGGCATAGAGCAAGTGCAAGTGCCCAGAACAGACTGCACAATGACAGGTATCCCAGACCGTAGAGGATCCTCCAGTCATGGAAATACTCGACTTTATTCGACCCTGTCATGACCCAGAAACGATAGACAAACTGTATGGCTATCAAATAGATGATCAGCTGGTAGATCACAGAGTAGATGAAAACAAGAGCGGTTCTTAGTTGTATCGACGCTCCAAACATTGGATCGATACTAAAATAGGCGAAACTGGCATTGTAGGAGTGCATGAACGGGTGGACGAAAGTCTCGAGAATCGAGAAGACCAATCCAATTTCAGCCAACACGATAATCAGAAACTTGTAGGCTCGAGTGATATTCTTGATGTGATAGAAGGTGATGTAGATCAATAAACTGTTTGTGACTAATGTCACACACATTCCAACCGTTGTCACGTCACCGACCATAGCCAAGTAGGGAAGAGCGGACATAGTCAAGACTAAAATGATGGACATACGTTGTATAGTTGCGTATTTTCATAATAAAACAGTTCTTGTTATATAAACTCTTTCAAGAACCTTATCCCACAGGGATCTTAATAAGTGTTCCGCTTTTGTTTTTTTGCTCTGTTTTTCATCTCACGTTCTCTGAATATTCACACCAAACTATTCACTTTAGAGACTTGTTAAGTGAAGTGCAATGGGGCGTGAGAGCAGAAAAAACTTTGAGAACAGGTTATGCGCGGAAAACTATCAAAGACATTATTCATTATCAGCACTGTACAATGACAATGTCACTGAAGAAACTCAGTAAAGTGTGCTCTACCGCACTTTAGAGGCTATCTTGTTCGGCTCGGATTAACACTTGTCGCATTCGAAATTTGCATTCTCAATTTCTCGTCCATGTATTGGATGGGAGTGTTGATTAACTCTAAACGATGGCTAATCGATGTTCTATTGTTAAACTGAAACCTCTCACTTAATATCACTATTTTGTACATATTTTTTCGGTGACCATGCACATCAGCGATTTGAAGAACGAGCGTGATGAATAGTTGTTTCTGAATCTGATAGTATTTCGGTGACGTCGTCGTGATCGATTTGGTGATAAGGGATTGAATCCGACAACCACAGAAGACAATGATGACGTATTGGGTGAGAAGGACGCAGGAGACACCGACCAGGCACTGGACCGAGTTGACACGGAACCTCTTGTTGATGTTGTTCACGGGCTCCTGGAGCTCTGTCGGTTATCGATTTTATGTTACTCAAATTCACGTAAGATACCACCAACAAACTTGGCAACTCATCTACATTGAACCTGTACTTATCCGCAAATTCTGCACGGTAGTACTCCAGTGAGAATGAATCTGGCACACATCGGGTGATTGAATACGCCCATAGAGAGCTGAAGAAAACTAGCCGAGTCTGACAATTTATGTTTGAAACTTTTCATTATGAAAATCCTTCATCCAGCGTTATCCGGTCTTCCAGTCGTTTTATCCGAGCTCTGCTGCACTTTCAGAAGAAGCTCGACAATCCACTGGAGTGGTTTGGCGAGCAGTTCTGGAAAAATCGATGATCGATAGTCTATCAATAGCATTGCTCACTTGTTATCACTTGTTTGTATTCGGTGACCATGTACATTAGGATCAGACTATCGATTGCCGGATAGACACTGAAAAAGCTGACCATCACTCCAGATGGGAAACTTATTTCCAGATCGAAATAAGGGACAATGTACATGATAAACACTGGAATGTGATAGAATAGGGATGGAGCCGAGATTTGAAGAACAAGCGTTTTGAACAGTTGTTTTTGAATCCGATGGTTCTTTGAAGACGTATTCGCCATCGAGCTGGCAATAAAAGATTGTACCCGAACTCCACAGTAAACGATGATGATGTATTGGGTGAGAAGAAGTAGAAACACTCCGAGCACGCAAATGAGAGAACTGACGCGCAACTTGTCATTGTGATTGCACACGGGCTCCTGGAACTGGAGCAGTTGACTATTGCATGCCAGAAACACTCACAAAAGCCACTGTCATCAAACTCGGAAGTTCATCGACGTTGAACTCATACTTATCCATGAACTCTGCTCGGAAGTACTCAAGCGAAAATGATTCTGGCAAACATCGAGTGGTTGTCCAGACCCATAGAAGACTGAAGAAGGCGATGTAGCCGAGCCACCAGATGGTTCTTCTTCCGTGAAAATACTTGACATCCTTCGAGCCGATCATGACCCAGTAACGATAGATGAACTGTATGGCTATCAGACAGATGATGGCTAGGTAGATCACAGAGTAGAACAAAATCAACGCCAGCTTCACTTGTTTCGACGCGCCGAACATTGGATCGATACTAAAGTAGGCGAAACTGGCGTTGTAGGAGTGCATGAACGGGTGGAGGAAGATCTCGAGAATCGAGAAGAGCAAGCCGAGCGCGGCGAGCATGAGTATCAGAAATTTGTAGGCTCCAGTGATATTCTTGATGTGATAGACGGTGATGTAGATCAATAAACAGTTCGTGACCAGTGTCACACACGTGCCAACCTTCGCCAAGTCACCAACTATAGTCACGTAAGCTAACGCGGACATGGTAGCTGTGAGAATGTTCGGTGCGCATCTCTATTCGCTCGAAAGCTCAGATGAACCGGAAATTACCTGTCGCCACTTCTATTAACTATTAGTTTTGTTTTTGTTTTCAAAGTACCGACTAGAAAACACTTAGCGTGAGGCTTGTGTGTCTACTTGACTATCTGAAACACGGAAACTACGCATTATGTACCATAGTCCAAGATCTTCCGGACGACTATTCGAAGCATTATGTGAAGGTGGCTTTCGAGACGAGCTCGAGTGATATTCCTGATGTGATAGAAGGTGGTGTAGATCAATAAACTGTTTGTGACCAGTGTCACACACATTCCGACTTTTGACAGGTCACCAACAATAGCCACGTAAGTCAGTGCAGACATATCTTCAGTGAGAATGTGAAGAGCGTCTGTCGTTTCACGAAAACCCGAAATGAACCGGAAATAGGACGTCTATTGTCGGCACTTTCATTGTGACTATTAGTTCCTCCCCCGTTCTACTTGCATTTGTTTTCGATTAGAAGTCCAAGGCCTTCCGGACGACTATTCAAAGCAGTATGAGAAGGTGGCTTTCGAGACGAGCTACAATTGCAGTGTGTACGAGCTGTCCAGTTTTGTGTCACGACCGCATGTCACGTCACAGCGTGACAAAGAGTTGCGGAATGTCATAGCTATGAGTTTTCTAGGAGAACGGGGTCATCGGATGGAATTCCATGTTCTTCATCTCAGGAAGCACGTCCGTCCTCCTTGTGCAGTACGTGATCATCATCTACTGTGGCATCCGCATCCACATCCGAATGAAGTCCCTCGTGGCACTCGCCTCTCTTCGGAAGCATCGGCTGCAGAGCCAACTCTTCCGTCCGCTCGTCCTCCAGATCACGGCGCCTTCCGTCCTCTACCATCTGCCCGTCATCCTCTTGTACATTGTCCCGTATTTCAACATGCGATTGAGCATTCCGTCCGGTGTCATGGTGTGCATTTTCACACTCTACCCCTCACTCGACACCCTCATTCTGATGATCATCGTCACCGAGTATCACATGGTTGCAGAAAACTTCATTTCATCTCACGATAATTACAATGACAAACACTGTTATGGGTCAAACTCTGATCAGTGAAGCCGGCAAATCTTCGGTTTTTGTTGTCTTATCTTGAGAGTCGTTCGATGACAGCAGCCGTTCCAGAATATACTGCAGACCGTCCGTCAGTAACTCTGAAACACTTCCAACTTTCAGTTGACTCTCCGAGCCCTCACTTTTCACGACTCGATTGTACTCGGTGACGACCCACATCAGTATCAGACTATCGATTGCCGGGTAGACACTGAAAAAGCTGACCATCACTCCTGACGGGAAACTCAGTTCCACATCCAAATACGGGACAATGTACATGATAAACACTGGAATGTGATAGAATAGAGATGGAGCCGAGATTTGAAGAACGAGCGTTTTGAATAGCTGATTCTGAATCCGGTGCTTTTTAGAAGACGTCACCACCATGACTTTGGTGATTTCCGTCTTGATTCGGACGCCACAATAGATGATGATAATGTATTGGGCGATCAGGACCGATGAGACACCCCCTATGCAAAGTATTGATCGGGTTTGGAAACTCTGAGATGTATTATCGATTGATTCCTGAAAATTGACTCACTCCATTTTCAAACGCCAGCCAATGCCCGTAAAACTCACATAGGCGATCACTAAGAAGCAGGGTATCTCCTCAACATCGCGATGGTATCGATCGATAAGCTCTGCTCGGAAATATTGAAGGGAATAAGAGTCGGGGAGCACTTGTTGAAGTGATAAGCTCCACAGAAGACTGCACACCAAGATGTAGGCGAGCCAGCAGAGAACTTTGCGTCCGTAGAAGAAACTGACATTCGCCGACCCTATCATGACCCAGTAGCGATAGACGAACTGAATGGCTATCAGGCAGATGATCATGACGTAGATCACAGAGTAGATCAAAACAAGGGCGGTTCTCAGTTGTATCGACGCTCCGAACATTGGATCGATACTAAAATAGGCGAAACTGGCGTTGTAGGAGTGCATGAACGGGTGGATGAAGATCTCGAGAATCGAGAAGACCAATCCAATTTCAGCCAATAGAAATATCAGAAACTTGTAGGCCCGAGTGATATTCTTGATGTGATAGAAGGTGATGTAGATCAATAAACTGTTCGTGACAAGTGTCAAACATGTGCCAACCTTTGCCACGTCACCAACCATAGCCAGGTAGGGAAGAGCGGACATGACGGTGACTACTGAATCAGAATATGTATGTAAATGTTCATGTAGGTGTTATCATTATTACCATTGTTATTATGCTGATTAGTCTTATGACCGGAAATTAGCGTCGGTGATTTTCTCGGTATGAACTGGCTTTTGGTCTTTTACTGTTCAAATTATTTATGGAATATGTTAGCGGTATGAAAAATTCGTTTGAGTTTCCTGAAAAAATCGATATTCTTAGTCAATCCATAAAAGTTTTGGTGCGCTTCCAGAAGTAGGTCAACTAGTCAAGGATCAGACCAGCTCTGCAAAAATCGATAAGCTAAAACCCGTTTTTTCTCTAATTTTTCTCACTCTTAATCACTATTTTGTATTCACTGACCATGTACATAAGGATCAGACTATCGATTGCCGGATAGACACTGAAAAAGGTGACCATCACTCCCGACGGGAAACTTTTCTTCTTCTTCTTCTTCTTTTCGAAGACGTAAGAAGTCTGGGCTCCCGGAGCAGGAACAAAAGCGAAAATGAGATGTGCCGAGGGGACACCTCCCACTCATTTCCTCTCATTCTCATCAGCGGTTGTATCATTCGCAGCTGACGTTTTCAATCTATCAGCAAGGCACTGGAACAGTTTGTTGAGGACTTCTGAAAGGGTTGCAAGTGAAGACTTTTTCGGAAACTGAAAACTTCTCACTTGTTATCACTTTTTTGTATTCAGTGACCATGTACATAAGGATCAGACTATCGATTGCCGGATAGACACTGAAAAAGCTGACCATCACTCCCGACGGGAAGCTCAATTCCAGATCCAAATATGAGACAATGTACATGGCAAACACTGGTATGTGATAGAAAAGGGATGGAGCCGAGATTTGAAGAACGAGCGTTTTGAACAGCTGATTCTCAATCTGATAGTTCCTCGATGACATCTTCATCATCGATTCGGCAGTGAGGGATTGAACCCGACAACCGCAGTAGAGGATGATGATGTATTGGGTGAGAAGAAGTAGAAACACTCCGAGCACGCAAATGAAAGAAGTGACGCGCAACTTGTCAGTGCTATTGCTCACGGGCTCCTGGAACTCAAGGACAAGTACAAGTGTATGTACAAGTACAAGTGTATGTGAGCTACTGGTCCTGTGTCAAACAAACTCACGTAGGTCACTATCAGTAGGCTTGGCACCTCGTCGACGTTGGTGAGATACTTATCCATGAACTCTGCGCGGTAGTACTCTAGGGAATATGAGTCTGGCACACATCGAGTGGCTAGAAAGAGCCATAGAAGACTGAAGAAGGCGATGTATCCGAGCCACCAGAGACTCCTCCAGCCGTGAAAGTACTTGACCATCTCTGGCCCGATCATGGCCCAGTAACGATAGACAAATTGCATAGCTATCAGACAGATGATCATGACATATATCATTGAGTAGATCAGAAGAAGTGCCAGCTTCAGTTCTTTCGACGCCCCGAACATTGGATCGATACTAAAATAGGCGAAACTGGCATTGTAGGAGTGCATGAACGGGTGGACGAGAGTCTCGAGAATCGAGAACACCATCCCGATAGCAGCCAATACAATAATCAAAAGCTTGTAAGCCCGAGTGATACATTTGATGTGATGGAAGGTGAGATAGATCAATAGACTGTTCGTGAATAGTGTCAGCCACATTCCAACTCTTGCCACGTCACCAACCATAGTCACGTAGCGAAGAGCGGACATATTCACTGAGGATAGATGTTAACGGCGTATGTCCCTCAGATCGTGACAATATGAGTATCAATTCTAATCATCAGAACGACTAGTGTGCTGAGACTGTGACGAGCTATTGTTTTCGGTCCAACTTCCCTATCTGTATGTTCACACATAATTATTTTCTTATCAATACACTGTAGAATTCGAAAATGCAGCTTCTTGACAATATCTGAAATGTTCCGGGTTGGCGCCGCGTCAACCGTTTACCGGTTGGAACTAACTTCTCAGAACTATGTGATACTCGATGACGATGATCATCAGAATGAGGGTGTCGAGTGAGGGGTAGAGTGTGAAAATGCACACCATGACACCGGACGGAATGCTCAATCGCATGTCGAAATACGGGACAATGTACAAGAGGATGACGGGCAGATGGTAGAGGACGGAAGGCGCCGTGATCTGGAGGACGAGCGTCCGGAAGAGTTGGCTCTGCAGCCGATGCTTCCGGAGAGAGGCGAGTGCCACGAGGGACTTCATTCGGATGTGGATGCGGATGCCACAGTAGGTGATGATCGCGTACTGCACAAGGAGGACGGACGTGCTTCCTGACATGAAGAGCATGGAATTCCATCCGATGACCCCGTTCTCCTAGAAAACTCGAAGCTACGACATTCTGCAACTCTTTGTCACGCTGTGACGTGACATGCGGTCGTGACACAAAACTGGACAGCTCGTGCACACTGCAATTGTAGCTCGTCTCGAGAGCCACCTTCGTATCCTCATTCGAATAGTCGTCCGAAAAACCTTGGACTTCTAATCGAAAACAAATGCAAGTGGAACGGGGGAGGAACTAATAGTCACAATGAAAGTGCCGACAATAGACGTCCTATTTCTGGTTCATTTCGGGTTTTCGGTAAAACGACAGACGCTCTTCACATTCTCACTGAAAATATGTCGGCACTGACTTACGTGGCTATGGTTGGTGACCTGGCAAAAGTCGGAATGTGTGTGACACTGGTCACAAACAGTTTATTGATCTACATCACCTTCTATCACATCAAGAATATCACCAAAGCTTACAAATTTCTGATACTCGTGCTCGCCGAGCTCGGCTTGCTCTTCTCGGTTCTCGAGATCTTCATCCATCCGTTCATGCACTCCTACAACGCCAGTTTCGCCTACTTTAGTATCGATGCAATGTTCGGAGCGTCGAAACAGTTGAAATTGGTATTGATTATGCTCTACTCCGTAATTTACGTGGCTATCATCTGTCTGATAGCCATACAATTTGTCTATCGTTACTGGCTCATGACCGGCTCGAAGGATGTCAAGTACTTCCGCGGATGGAGGATTCTCTACTGGATCGGATACATTGCGCTGTTCAGTATACTATGGCTTTTGTCAGCCACCAGATGTCTTCCAGACCCACATTCCCTGGAGTACTACCGAGCAGAGTTCATGGAAAAGTACAAGTTCAATGTAGATGAGCTGCCCAGTCTGCTGATATTGGCCTATGTGAGTGTGTCACACATGAAAAAAATAACACAAAGCTCCAGGAGCCCGGGAACAACAGCACAGGAAAGTTCCGCGTCAGTACTATTATTTGTGTGGTAGGAGTGTTCTGTGTCCTACTCGCCCAATACATCATCATCGTCTACTGCGGTTTTCGGATTCAATCCCTTATTGCCAGCTCGATTGCGAATACGTCTTCGAAAAACCATCGAATTCAGAATCAGCTATTCAAAACGATCGTTCTTCAAATCTCGGCTCCATCACTATTCTATCACATCCCAGTATTTATCATGTACATCATCCCTTACTTCGATCTGGAAATAAGTTTCCCATCTGGAGTCATGATCACCTTCTTCAGTGTCTATCCGGCAATCGATAGTCTGATCCTTATGTACATGGTCACCGAATACAAGCGAGTGATCACCAGTAAGACAAATGAACAATTCTAGTGATATGCTATCGATTATCGATTTCTTCAGAGTTGCTCGCCATACCATTCCAATGGATCGTCGAGCAACTTCTGAAAGTGCAACAGGGCTCGGATGAAACGACTGGAAAACCGGATGAAACGAGATGAAATGATAAACAGTGTCAAACCAACCGAAACCAACCGATTCTGATACCCACCCACCTCGCAGACCTTTCCAGTCTCAATATTTCGTTCTTCACTGAATAAATGAATGTTCGTTGACATGTTAACAATATCTCAACTATCCGAACTACCGCTGCTCATTTCCGTGTGCTGTCTGTATCAGTATTTACGGCGGTGTCAGCATGTCCACATAGGTAGTTTCAATACCGTCCAAATGGAAACAGACCGGTCCGTTTCGGCTCGGTTCCCATCCTTTCGGACGGTGCTGTAACTGGCAAAATGAGCCATAAAGTCTAGACTTGACACTAGAAACTACACGAAGCGTCAGAAAACAAACACATGTATACGATTTCAGAGAACACCAGCACGAGCGGAAATTGCAAGAATATTTAGTTATTATTATTAGTGCACGCACAAAACTCCGAGTGTATGTTTTCTGGTCACACTATGATCGGTATTGCAAGGAAAAAAACCAGAGTGTTGAAAAATGTTACATAGTTACACTGAAAGTGGCGACAAGTAATTTCCGGCCTCGGACAAGTTTCTGACCGGGTAGAGGTGTGCGATGCACATTCTCACAGTGACCATGTCCGCTCTTCCCTACCTGAGAACAGTTGATGACGTGGCAAAGTTCGGAACATGTGTGACACTAGTCACAAACAGTTTGCTGATCTACATCACCGTCTATCACATCAAGAATATCACTCGAGCCTACAAGTGTCTGATTATCGTGTTGGCTGAAATTGGGCTGATTTTTTCGATTCTGGAGAACTTCATTCATGCATTCTTCCATTCTTACAACGCCAGTTTCGCCTACTTTAGTATCGATCCAATGTTCGGAGCATCAAAAGATCTGAAAATTGCCATTGTTTTGATCTACTCTGTGACCTACGTGACCATCATCTGTCTGATAGCTATTCAGTTCGTCTATCGTTACTACGTCATGATTGGGTCAGAGAGTATCAAATATTTCCACGGATGGAGGTCCCTCTGGTGGCTTGGCTATGTATCCCTGTCCAGTTTGGTATGGTCACTCGGACTCATTGATTGTCTCCCCGACACTTATTCCATGAACTATTTACGCAGAGAGTTTGCCGAGTGTTACAACGAAGACGTTGAAGACGTGCCCAGTTTCATGTATGTGACTTATGTAAGTGCCAGTCTCAGCGTATACGACATAGAGTCACTCGTTCTTTCCCAGTGACAGACACCGTAGTGCTTTAGGAGCAACACATCTGAACGAAACTTTAGTTGTCACCTAAACTTGACTTGATTACCAGGAACTCGACAAAAACAACACGCGAACTTTACGAGTCAAAACTTTGATTGACATTTCAATAGTTGCCGCCGACCTTCTCTTCCAGTACATGATCATTATTTATTGTGGAGTGAAGATTCGAGCGGAAACCATGAAACTCATCGCAGTGACGTCTTCTAGGAAGCATCGAATTCATGATCAGCTGTTCAAGACACTTGTCATCCAAATCACCGCTCCATCCCTATTCTATCACGTTCCATTGTTTATCATGTACATCATATCATACATCGATCTGGAGTTCAGTTTCCCGTCAGGAGTGATGGTCACCTTTTTCAGTGTCTATCCGGCAATCGATAGTCTGATCCTAATGTACATGGTCACCGAGTACCATCGATTTTTGCAGAGTGAGTGTCACAACTGTTAGACGACCACGTCACCGGTTTTCATTCAGAAGTGTTCGAACGGATTCTGCGAGCGATTCTCGAGTGACTCGAACGAAATCAGAATGCTGACGACGCGACAACGAACACTCCACGACCTCGGCAAGATTATTAATTTCCGGCGGAAAAGCATGTGATATCCTATTCATCTGACAAAATAAACAAGGAAATCTAAACTGAGACTAGAGTCTATGTACATATGTACAAAAGAGGGTCACATCCATAAACTAGGTCACTAGATCACGTTTCGTATGTATGAATTCACATACATATGTAGGTCGAAATGGCGATGCCGAGAACATCAATCCGATCATCGACAACAGTGGAATACTCATTCTGTAGGTCAATGTGACGCAGCTACCGTACACACATTGCCACGTCACCAACCATCGCATGAAAAGCGAGGGCTGACATTGCTCACAAACTGGCTCATTCAAGAAAGAACCTTTGTACCGGAAATTGCGAGAATACGTACTCGTTCAAAGTTCCGCTTATGTGCTCCAGTTAGATAACAATCAGTACCGCAAGAAAAAAATAACAGACGATGTCAGCATGTGGGTTGAGGAACTAATGAACATAGTGACAACTAATTTCCGGACCCTTCCCAGTTCTTATAAGCAATTGAGACGAGACAGACTCTTGTTCACATTGTCACATTCAACAATGTCCGCGTTGCCTTACGTGACTATGGTTGCCGACGTGGCGAGGGTTTGCACATGCCTGACAATAATCACTAACAGCTTAGTGATCTACATCACCTTTTATCAAATCAAGAATATCACCAAAGCCTACAAGTTTCTGATCATCGTGTTGGCTGGAATTGGATTGATCTTCTCGACTCTCGAGATCTTCATCCACCCCTTCATGCACTCCTACAATGCCAGTTTCGCGTTTTTTAGCATCCATCCCATGTTCGAAGAGTCGAAAAAACTGAATATGGCGTTGGTTGTGATCTACGCGCAGCTCTACGTGGCCATCATCTGTCTGATAGCCATTCAGTTTATTTATCGGTTCTGTGTCATGTCTGACTCGGGACAGATCAAGTATTTCCAAGGATGGAGGATTCTCGTGTGGTTTGCGCATGTCATCGTTTCCAGTGCGATGTGGTCATTCGCACTCATTCACTGCATTCCCGACACTTATTCCTTGAACTATTTGCGCAAAGAGTTCGCCGATTGTTATAACGAGGACATTGAAGATGTGGCAAGTTTCATGTACGTGGCCTATGTAAGTGCTAGGAAACTATGCAGTCAATCACATTTGACTCAATCACCAGGAACTTGGCGAAAACAACACACAAACTTTACGAGTGCAAACGCTGATTTCGATTTCATTCGCTGTCGTCGACCTGCTCATCCAATACTCGATCATTGCCTACTGTGGAGTGAGGATTCGAGCCAAAACGAAAGAGCTCGTCCTTATGACATCTTCCAAAGTACATCGCCTTCAAACGCAGCTATTCAAAACGCTCGTCATCCAAATCACCGCTCCATCGCTGTTCTTTCACTTTCCAGTAGTTGTCATGTACATCATATCATACCTCGATATGGAAATCAGTTTCCCATCTGGTATCATGGTCAGCTTTTTCAGTGTCTATCCGGCAGTCGATAGTGTGATACTGATGTGCATGGTCACCGAGTACTATCGGTGTTTGCAAAGTGGGTTTTCTGCGAGCTACAGTAACCGCGTCACTGGTCTTCGTTCAGATGTCTGCCTACGGATACTCAAAGCGATTGTAGTGTATATCGAACGAAAACAGGATGACGCTTCGATTATGAGAATGTGATGGCCACAAGCATCCTCTAGTTATCAGGCAGAATGAATATAAACGTTTCAACTTATAATATAAACTATATATAGGTCACTAGGTCACATTTTCGGAACTAGGTCAAACCGTTACTCAATCACTAAATAAGTCACGTTTTTAAACTGTCACAGGCGGGTGCGACAAAAACGAATTGGGGGCATGTACATATATGTATCAATGCGTCCTTTGAACCCTTTTGGGCTTCGCTAGGTTTCTAATTCAATTGCGCCAAGTAACGTTACTAGGTCACATCAAAGATGGAAGCATGTCACACTTTGAAAAACGGTCACACTTTCGAAAGTAGGTCAAATCCTGTAACAACGTAGGTCACATCCATAGTATATGTTTTCTAGTCATGTGACAATCGGTATTGCAAAGCAAAACAGAAAAAAGAGAAGAACGCAGAATGAGGAAAACTAATAGTTACAAGAAACGTGACGGCAAGTAATTTCCGCTTCATATGTATATACATAGCGTTCGAGCGAATAGAGATGCACACTGCACATTCACATACTTACCATGTCCGCGTTACCTTACGTGACTATAGTTGGTGACTTGGCGAAGGTTGGCACGTGTGTGACACTAGTCACAAACAGTTTATTGATCTACATCACCGTCTATCACATCAAGAATATCACTCGAGCTTACAAAATTCTGATTATCGTGTTGGCTGAAATTGGGCTGGTTTTCTCGATTCTCGAGAACTTCATTCATCCTTTCTTCCATTCTTACAACGCCAGTTTCGCCTATTTTAGTATCGATCCAATGTTCGGAGCGTCGAAACGCGTGAAACTGGCATTAATGTTTACCTACTCTGTGACCTACGTGACCATCATCTGTCTGATAGCTATTCAGTTCGTCTATCGTTACTACGTCATGATTGGGTCAGAGAGTATCAAATATTTCCACGGATGGAGGACCGTCTGGTGGCTTGGCTATGTATCCCTGTCCGGTTTGGTATGGTCACTCGGAGTTATTGATTGTCTCCCCGACACTTATTCCATGAACTATTTACGCAGAGAGTTTGTCGAGTGTTACAACGAAGACGTTGAAGACGTGCCGAGTTTCATGTATGTGACTTATGTAAGTGCCAGTCTCAACGTATGTACATACAGGCCGCGTCATATTTTCAATACTCAAAAAACCTACTCTCCAACTTTTATATGCACTGTTTTTCGGGGAGTGACGCAAAATTATGAGCCGCTCAAAAATATGTTTTTTTTTTTCGAGATACAAAGGTACACACAGAGAAAAGTTGGAGAGTAACTTTTTTTAGGATTTCGAATCTAATGGCATTTACAGCTTTCTTCTAGCTTTTTCCATTTTTGCGAAACCCCCAAAGTAGTGAGGTGGCGCACCATTATGAATCGCACTGTAGTTTCCTATGACAGTCCGCGTTTTTTTTTGTTGCGATGATGGCACTCCTTGTTTCGGGAAAGTAGGAATAAAATTGTCGAATCACACTGTCACTCAAATTTGACTTGATTACCAGGAAATCGACAAAAACAACACGCGAACTGCACGAATCAAAACGATGATTGACATTTCAATAATTACCGCCGATCTGATTTTCCAATACGTGATCATTATTTATTGTGGAGTGAAGATTCGAGCGGAAACGAAGAAGCTCGTCTCGTCGACGTCTTCCAAAATACATCGAATTCAGAATCAGCTGTTCAAAACGCTCGTTCTTCAAGTCACCGCTCCATCTCTATTCTACCATCTTCCGGCTCTTCTGATGTTTCTGATTTCGTTTTGCGATCTGCAACTGAGTTTCCCGTCAGGAGTGATGGTCAGCTTTTTCACTTTCTATCCGGCAATCGATAGTCTGATACTCATGTACATGGTCACCGAGTACTATCGATTTTTGGAGAGTGAGTGTCACAGGTGTTAGGCGACCACGTCACCGGTTTCGATTCAGAAATGTTCGAACGGATTCTGCGAGCAATTCTCAAGTGGATCGAACGAAAACAGACGGACAACGCGACGACGAACACCACAAGACCGGAAGAATAACAAACGCACATAACTTCCGACGGGAAAGCATGATAATAAAGAAGACAGTCTGAACTGATACTAGAAACTAAAAACATCGGAGGATTGCCGGAAAATTAGGACTTGCTCTTAAACGAGGTTGTGTCACGTTTTTGAAGCCATGTCACATGTCCCAAGCGACCAGGTAATCCTTAAAAAGTAGAGAACCCCAGAAAACCTGAAACTAGGTCATTGGGTCATCATCTATGTACTAGTCACGTTTGGATTTCAGGTCACGCGGTTAATCGCAAACTCCTTTGCGTTTTTGTACCAAGACACCAGATCATAACAGTAGCCAAGGTATATTTCAAAATCATGCAGACGTAGATCATTCGGCCACTAGGTCAAGATCGCGGTTCTAAAACTGGGTCAAATCCCGAGAAATTAGGTCACCAGGTCACACACCCACACACCAGTCTGACGACACTGAACAACCAAGGAAGTCAAACGTCCAATATTCAATCTGAAAACAAAACTCCACCGGGAATTTGATAATTGGAAAACAAGGCTCGCACGACGAACAAAGTCCATTCCAGTAACAACAGCCCACCCATCCCCCCCGTGGGATTACTGTACTTTCCCAACACACCCACTATCTTCATGTATTGGTACATAAACCCACCAAAAACCGATGCCATTGGAGCTCCACCGATGAGTGCTCTTCAAGAGATCACCTCGAGTCTGACGAGTCTCGGCTTCTTCCTCACCCTCCTCTACAGCCCGATTCTCATCTACCTGACGGTGTTCCGCATCAAAAAGATCGGCGGCGCCTACAAAACGATGATCGTGTGTTTCGCGGCGCTCGGCATCCTATTCGCGTCGTGGCAACGTGTGACACGACCGTGCATCCACAACTTCAACGCCTCTCTGATCTACTTCAGTCTCAACGCGTCGCCCGACTACTCGTCCGGTTTCATGGAGTTTGCACTGGCGGCGTACGGATTTCTGTACTCGGCACTCTACTCGCTGATCGCCGCTCAGTTCGTTTATCGATTGATGGCACTGCAAAAGTGTCGCGTTTTGAAGAAGTTCGGACGGTGGCTGGTGGTGGCGTGTGTATGTCACGTCACACTATTCGGCACACTGTTCGGCACGTTTTTCTACTTCCTGGCGAAACCTGATCAATTTTCGGACGAGTACTTGCGGAAGGAAGTGCAGAGGGTGTACAACGAGAGGATCGAGGACCTGCCGAGGTTTATCGTCGTTCCCTATGTGAGTACTCGATCTCTTTCCGTGTGCACTCCGCCAGAATTGGCGCGAAACATTGAAAACTTGAACTTTTAGTTGCATAGTTTCTACCAGCTGAAGTTCAACTTTGACAGGGTATATCTCAGAAACTAAAACAGATAGAAAAAAGTTTTCAACTACAAAAAAATGGGAAATTTTATGCTAATCATGTTTGTAGTTGACAACTTTTTCATAACTACGCTAGTTTTCGAGATATCCGAGTTCAAAGCTCACAACTAAAGGGTTTCCTACGGTATCTAGGGTTTGTCATTGAAATGTCAATTGACTCTTTTTTTTGTTAGAAACAATCAAACTGAAAGAAAGTAGGTCAAACTACAGGACGCCACTGGCCAACTCCGAAGATCAAATGTGGCGACGCTCGCCGGCTGCATCGGCACCGTCCTCTTCCAGTACCTCATCATCGTCCTCAGCGGGCTCCGAATGCGAGCCCACATCCAGCACAAGCTCCGCAACAGCTCATTCTACCATCGCGATCTGGAGCAGCAGTTCTTTCGCGCTCTCGTCGTCCAAATCGCGCTGCCCACCGCCCTCCTCACCGTTCCGTCGTTCTTCGTCCTCCTGTGCCCGCTGCTCGACTTATCGATTAGCTGCCAGTCGGGAGTGATCTACACGTTGTTCAGCTTCTACGCGCCACTCGAAAGCCTGACCTTCATGTGGATAGTTTCCGAGTATCGAAGACGAATCAGAGGTGAGAGGAGTGTGGGAACAACAAAGTTTTAAGACACGCCGAACTATTTTCAGAGATCATATTCTCCGCCGCCGAAACACTGAAGAAAGACGTCGAACTCGAAATGAAACATGTTCCAACGCATCTGGCCCAAGTTATTCTATAGTTCCAAACTCCTAATGAACTTTCTATGATACTTTCACTAGAAGAGTTTAGATATGTCCCGGTCGTGTGACAAAGTGTGCGGTAGAGCGCGTTTACCTATACCATCATTTTATTAGCGCGAAACGAGAATTAGACGAGTGCGCCGAGAAGTGTCGCCTCGGCGACTCTCGACACCGGCAGCTCCCAGGCGAGTCCCACCGGCACCCAGCAGCCGGGTCCCGTCTCGCGCGCTTCCAGATTCGCCGAGCCGATTTTCAGCTCGAACTCGTTCTCGGACACCCATCCGAAGCCGCAGTGCTCGTTCGCCTTCAGCCTGTCCAGCTGACCGCTTCCCAGATAGTTCAGGTTGTTGCCTCTACAAGAGTCAGGAGTCGAGCTCTGTCTGGAACACACGTGCTCACTGACTTGAACGACTTGACGGTTGTGTCGAGAGTGTTCCACTGCTCCTGCGACGCCGTGCACGCCGCCAGACTGCGATAGACGGCGATCGAGCAGCCGCCGCGATCCGGCGACTCGACGAACTGATCGGCGTTTCGGATGTACCACAAACGTTTGCGCGCGTCGACGTTGGAGACCAGGATGTAGAAGGCGTCGCTGCAAGAGATCACTTCCTCTTAGAAATAATATGTAGTGTGCATAGACGGAACCTAAGTTCATCGTGCTCTTACGTAGTCAACACCTCCTCCAACTCTTTTTTGACCAACGTCGCTTTGTCCGTGTTGGACGAGCCAATGTTATTGTCCTGAACGCGCTGCACCAGATCGAGAACACCCGTCGGCCAGTACGACGCACTTTTCTGCAAGACAACATCGATTCAGTGGTTCAGTCGGTAGTGAGTCCGGAAGTTAGACATGACTCGACATACATATGTACATACCCTTTAAACTCTTTGGTCTACAGCTTCAAGAAAAAATGGGCTGAACCAATTTGACCTACTTCAACGTGACCTTGTAACAGTTTCCTAGTGTGATTTGTGTCGCTCTACCTTGTACTCGTCCCTCCACTCAGCCACCTGATCATCGAATCGCACGACGTCGGCGAGTGTCTCCTCCGGCTGACTCAAATCGTCGCCGAACATTCCGTTGTAATGGCATTCGATGAAAATCTGCGTCCGACGACCTTTTTGGTATGCCCTTCTCTGTCCCTAGACTCACCAACTCCATCAGTGTGGTGTCGATGATTTGTCGCCAACCATCGAACGTGGCCGCCTTCTTCAACACATCCGCCTTCATCGCCATCTTGATCGGATTCGTCGACTCGAACTTGAAGCGGCTCGTCAGATTCTGTGGTCGCACGTGAGGTGGCGCGCTGATTCTTGGCACTACTCCCATAGAGAATCGATCTGGGCGGTGTGGAAACGCACGCGTTCTTGAACATCTCAAAGTTCGCGTCGTTCGGATTGCTCAACGTGTTCTTCAAATGGCTCAGCAGCACGTCCGACGGCACGACTACCTCCTGCCGAACAAAAACCGAATTACGACTACCGTAAGTTGCATGCCACCCCCTTATCTCGGAAACTAGGAGAGTTATGGAAAAGTAGTCAACTACAAACTTGATCAGCGTAATTTTCTCCATGTTTTTGTAGTTGACAACTTTTCCATCACTATTCTAGTTTTTGAGATATTCCCTGTCAAAGTTGAGCTTCCGATTGAGCACCCACCGAAATGAAGTTGTTCTCGGTGATGAAGTCCTTCATGCTGTCAAAGTTCTTTTGCATGTTTTTGCCGAGCTGAGAAAAAAAAACAGTCACGGTGTCACGCGGGTCACACATTCAAAAACACTCGCCTCGTCGACTTTGCGATCCAACTGCGCCAGCTTCTCTTTGATTTGATCGAGCTTCGAGTCGGTGTCGCCGCCGGCGCCGAACAAGAGTTTCACGACGAAACCGGCGCCGGCCAGATCGGCCACACCTTGAGCAATGTCCTTGTAGGGAACGTTTCCGCCGAACACATCGTTCACCGCCTCCAACGCCTTGCCGACAGTCTCCAAGTTGTCTTCTGAAGTCGACGGACGATGGGTTGGGGGTGTGGTGTGTGGAGAGAGTCAACTCACTTGAGAACTTCACAGCAACGCCCATCTCTAGTCTTTTCGTTTTCGACTTTTCGGTTCTGTTGACTGAAAACGCTCTGTTTTTATATGGGTAGAGTGGGAGGCGGAGACTTGTGCCAGAGAAAGTCACGATAAGAAGACGGAAGTGAATTTGTGATTTGTTTATTCCAAAAGTGTGTGTGTATGTGTGACGCATGTCAAAGTTTAAACGGCTCTGAATGGCTCGAGAAGTGCTCCGCTGGCGGACAAGACGCGGACGTGGTTGGCGTCGATGTTGATGTAGACTTCCTCGTTGTCGTCGTCGGCGGTCAGCTCGTGGGTACGCCACTTGCCGTCGTTGGTCAGAAGAAGGAGGTCGGTCGTCAGCGTTTTCCCGTCGAACGTGATCGTGATGACGTTCTCGTCGCCTTCTGGAAATGAAGACGTGGCTTGTCGATTCAGAGAGAGAGAGAGAGGAAGATCGACTCACTCTTGGCCTCCTTGTACCGAATCGCCTGAATCTTCCACTGCGAGGATCCGGTCGACGCGGCGCCGGCGACAAATTCGACGTCGGCAAGTGTGAAGTTCTTGCTGGGAGCCAACATGATCCATCCGGAGTCCTTGTGACCCTGTCCGGCGTACTGGTACTGCACACGGGTGAGCAGGTAGGAGCCTCCTCGATTGCGCACGAAGACCGAGGAGCGCAGCTTCTTGACGTCGTCCTTCTTCGTATCATCGTCCTTCTTTTTATCAGCATCCTTCTTCGCATCAGCGTCCTTCTTCGCGGCGTCGTCCTTCTTCTCCTTATCCGTCTCCGCTTTCTTCGTCTCGTCGGCCATAGCTTGTCACGTTCGGAACTGGAAACGGGTGATTTGAATCGACGTGCACTCACGTCTTCAATTTATATGATTCCGAATGGGGGCGGATCTATGACACGAGGGCCCTGCCCTTTGTGACTTGAAACAATCTCGAGGACATGAGTGACTGCTGGGGATTCTAATTCCAGTTGCGTCAGAACTGTTTACCTCTTTGTCCCTTAACATCAAACCGCAAACAGATTGGCACATTTTAGTATCAATCAGTCTCAATTTGAAACAAAGATCAATGTGAAGTAAACAAAATGAAGCACGCAGTTGGTGTTGATAAGAATGTCGTGGACAAGGAAGGAGGAGAGTACATACGGACTGGAACAGTACACAAGAATCTCTGAAGCATTCCAACGCAGAGATGACTCTCTTCCGATCGGGAATTACGACATCAGCGGAGACTGAAGACCGGAATGGTTTGTCGAGGACAGTCGGGCACAGACTCCGCCCCCTCGGGGGGATATAAAAGGAGGACGGAGCACATCTTCAGCAGCAGCAGCAGCAAGAAGCAGCAAGTTTCGAGATGTCGGGCAAGCAGGGAGAGTCGACCGTCAAGCTGACGAACAACACCAACTCGCACTACCTGCTGCGTCTGCAGTACCGATTCGAGGGAGAGGACGACCAGGACTCGAAGTGGGTCCATCTGAAGCCGAAGGAGAGCAAGGAGATCTTCGAGAGAGTCTCCTACTGGACCGGAGTCGGCTCCACCGGCACTGCCGAGTGGAAGTTCCACGGCATCCGCTACAAGGCCGGAGAAGGTGCGTCGTGCCGCGCGACTCCTCCCTTACCACCCATCCGTTTTCAGGCATCGTGACCGTGTCCGGAGAGAAGCTCGTCACCGACTCGCTCAAAGTGGTCGTCAACGGCGAGTGGTTCGAGAACGCGCTCACCTCGGACGACTTCGCGCAGACCGTCAACTTCATCGTCGAGGGCGCCGGCCTCCGCATCGTCTCCGCCAAGGGAAGCGTCGTCAAGAAGTTCGAGCTCATCTAACTCATTACCTTCCTTGACAAATTTACTATTTCAGTCTTCTATTCAGTAAATGATTTGCATTTCAATCGTGCTACAAACAACGCTTTCAGTCACAATTGTTCACTTCTTTTTCTCAAAATCAAAATGCGCACTTTAAAGCGATTGTGACCAAAGTTTATCAGTGATACGGAACAAGGAAGTTCCTCGCGGCCAAGAGATAACAGCTTGGTGATAACGTGACAGGGAGCACAAAAATGGTTGACTCATAACAGGCCGCTAGAGCCTGACCGATGGGATGTTCAAACACAACATCCCAACCGGCTTTCAAGTCGAGCGTCACTTCCTTACCCGGTCGATATTTTCACCTGTCCGGATATTTCACAGCATCGCGTAACAGTCACATCTATCAAGTTCGAATGGCGTCACAGGAGTCTTCTTGTTTACGGATTCATTAATCTACTGAATGTCACAGTGTCCACATATTCCAGAACAAAACATTCATTAAAGGAGGAGCTCAAACTGGCGCGAACTTCTCGACACGGACACCTTTGGCGGAGAGCAGTCGCACGTTCTGCGCGTCGACACTGATGTACATCATCTGTCCGTCGTCGTTCTCGTTCAGCTCGTGCTTGCACCACTCGCCCCCGTCGACCAGCAGCACCGCGTTCATTCGCAGACTGTGTCCGTTGAACTGCAGCACTCCGTCGGTCTTCTCTGAAAACACACGTGGCAGTGGGTCTACTGGAGGTGGGTGGACTCACTGGACGCCTCCTTGAACTGGATGCCCTGGATCTTCCACTCGGTCGCTTCTTTGACGTCGTCGCCGGTCACGAATCGCACCTCTTCGAGAATCTCGACGTCGGCGCGCGGAGCAAGTGTCACCCATCCCGAGTCTTGTTTCAGCTTCTCGCCAAACTTGTACTCGACTCGCAGCTTACAGTAAGAAGTGCTCTTGTTGTGCATCCGCACTGCGGAGACGTTCGTTTTCGGTGCTCCGGACATTTCCGAGTTCAGCGACGTCTTCTGAAATAGTGACGTCTTCTTTGGGTTGAAACAATCTGCTAGAATCAGATGAAAGCGGGGGGAGTGTTCTTCTGAACGACTGACACACTTCCGAACAGGATGGGGGGCGGGGCGTGACACTGTTTGTCTCTTCCCTCCGATCACCCCACCACATGACTCTTATCGCCTTCTCACAGTATCCACGTGCTCTCCGGAAAGTGTTTC